>CM052438.1:28070889-28081837 GCA_028533085.1 Varecia variegata | reverse complement strand
ACAGAGTGAGACTCTGTCTCAAAAAAAAAAAAAAAAAAAGCATCCTGGGCCTCTACCCACTAGGTGTCAGTGGTACCCACCCTGGCCCAGCTGTGAGAACTGAACGTGTCTCAGACATTGCCCGGTGTCCTGTGGAAGTACCACTGCCTTAGGTCATCAGCTCCAGTCGAAATGCTCAAGGCCCCTCTTTATCTGCCTCTGGGCTTCCCTTCCTCCCCTACTTCTACTCTGGCGTGGTGAGCACACTCACTGTTTCCACATCCATCACTGGTTCCTGCCCTGCCCTCTTCCTGGTAGCTTACCTATCTCCCCTCATCTCTTTGCCAGATGTGCATTGAATATCTAGAACTGTGCTAGGTCCCCTAGAAAGATAAAAAAAAAAAAAAATGAAAAAATCATGTCCCAGCTATCAGCTACTGACAATCTGAAACATAGAACCCAAACCATAATTCCAAGCAGGACACAATAAAATGTTATGCAGTTTGTTATGGCAGTTGAGCAGAAAAAGACATTTCTTCTAATTAGGGGTTTGGAGCATATTTCACTGAGGAAGTGACATTTCTGCTAGGCCTTGAAGGGTGAAGAGAATATTCAGATAAGCAAAGGAGAAGCAGGCAGTCCCCAGAGAGGAGGGGAAATGACGAGACAGTGTGCCTTGTTTGGGAACATCAGGTGGTCGGTGGGGCTGGCATGCAGGCCACGTTGGGGGACAGGCTGGGAGAAGGGCTGCAAGTTTGGCAAAGAGCCTGTGTCTGAGCAGATGTGATGACTCCCTTGTGGAGCAGCTGACCTGTAGGTGGCAGGTGGGTTCCCTGGCTCTGGGTCCACCCTCCTGCCTGCCCAGGCCTTGGACAAACAAGGGAATTCCAAAGACTGGCTATGGTGTCTAGATCAAAGGACATCAGAAAAGCAAGGGACACAGTGACCTGAACATGCCCAAAGACAGAAGGGCAGCGTTCTGTCCTGAGTAATGCAGCCAGCTCACCACCCTGACGTCTTTGCTTTCCCAGAAGTGGCCCAGGAGTGGTGAGCTCGGGGAGCCTTGGTGCCCTGATGCTTTGCAGTGTGCAGTTGAGATCACAGCCCCAGGTGGGGTGGGCTCAAATCCAGCCTGCAGCTTCCAGATGCGTGGCTGGCCATCGGCGACCAAGTGCCACTGGGAAGTGATCCCAAGTGATAAAAGAAAAGACAAGTTCTTCTTACGGATGTTTCTTTCTTCTCATTTTTGCAGAAACCCCAACTACCCTCATGAGTTCTCACAGAAAGTGCCTGAATTCGAGGCCCCCTGGCCTGACTTTGTCCCCCGAGCGGGTGGAGAGACCTACAAGGAGTTCAGTGACCTGCTCCCAAATCGACAGGGCCTGAAGGCAGCCGACTGCTCCTTCTGGTCCAAGTACATCCGGTCTCTAAAGGTGACGGCAGGTAACTGAGCTCCGGGGCATACAAGGGCCAGGTGGGGGCCACTGCTGGTTGACTTCAGCATCTGCGGGCTCCTGGGTGCCAGGCCTGCACCGCAGGGGGCCTGGCCCCTGCCCTGGAGGAGCTCAAAGTCTGCACAGCTCTGCTTTGCCAAGGGCCTCCTGGTCCCTGGGAGCTGGACGGGAAGCAAGAGAGGAACAGAGAGAGGACACTAGAGGACAGGGGGCCAGAAGGGCTGTGGTGGGGGAGACAGAAGGGAGGGTCTGGAGCCTCATCCTCACGGCCCCTAAAGGAGTGAATAGAAAATCTTGGCGAGGCAGTTGTAGCCAGGGTCAAAGTGGGCATTTCTGTCTCTTCCTGTTCTGTGATATTAAGGACAGAAAGTGAATCATAACGAGGCAATGGGGATAGAGAGAAACATGAGGGTGGCTTCGGAAGAGTGGGTCTGAGTGACATCGCCCAGAGGACACCCTCAGCTTTCCTGGGGCCATGAGGGAGATTTGCACCCCAGCTGGCAGGAGCCTGAGGTAGGAGGACTCGCCTTTCCCTAGAAGGTCCGGGAAGGGTCCCCAGGAAAAGTGATGCTTGGGCAGAGGTTTGCAGAGTGACAGGAGTTCCTGGATGGAGCATAAACAGGGAAGTGACCTTGTCCTGAGCATGCTTTAGATTCTTGACTCTGCTTTTAGCTTCCAAGGCCCAGTGGCTCTCTGTTGGCAAACTCAGGTACCGTCGCACCCTTAGCACGTCCCTGCAGCTGGGTGCTGAATCTGGTGTCCCAACCACCGGAAATGCACCCCTGGAGGGCATTAGCAGGGAATGCCCGCCGGAGGTGGGGGTCTCTTGGGGCCAAAAGGAAGGTACCAGAGAGGAGAAGTCTCTGGCCTGGACTGACTTGCCCGGCCCATCTGTTTCAGATGGAGCCCAGGACGAGCCGTCAGCAGGGAGTGAAGAGGAGGAGCTGACGGGGGGATCTGGGCTGAGGGAAGACCTCCCGGGTGTCCCAGGGCCAGGCTCGAAGAGCTACAGCAAGTGACCATCTCCTGAGCCTCCTCATCAACCACACCTGAGGCTGCCCACCATGGTCACCTTGTTCTCCAAAATAGCCACTTACTTTCAATAAAGTGTCTACATGCAGTGAAGTATTGGTGACTCTGATTTGTGAATTCAAGACAATTTGGGGGTGTTACCAACTATATCTTAATAATCTGTCTGAGATTTGAATCCTGGGCTGCTGTTTCCTCTCAACAAATATTTATGAAGCATCTGCTGTGCCCAGGCCCTGTTCTGGGTGCTGAGGAAATCAGGACCCTGTCCCCCAGAAGGAGAGAATGGCAGGCAAATGGACGGCCATGCAGAGAGTGGGGACCCACCGAGGGCGGGCCCCAGAGTGATACAGTCCCCCACCTGCGGGGTAGGAAGGACTTAACTCATGAGGGTTCCAGATGGAGGTGGGAGACCAACTTGGGCTGATGTAGTGAGGGACGGTGCACTCTGGAGTGTAGGGATGGGGAGGGAACAGAGCCAAGGGCCCTTTAGGATCTAGTCACCAGGACTCAGCTGGATGTGGCAGGGAGCTGGTGCCAGGAGATGGAATCACCTCAGCTTCCAGTTGGTTTGGGTTCCCACGGAAGCAACTGATTTTCTCATTTACCCTCCTACGGGACGTATCATAAAGGTGAGTCTTCTGTTTATCGTGCATGAGCGTGTGCGCGCGCGCACACACACACACACACACACACTCATTTCACCCAAAGTAAGAGCATGTGGAGCTGGTTAACAGTCTCTGTCATTTACATGACACATCATAAAATGAATTTACACCCATCATCTTATACGAGTTCAGACCAAATCATTAATGATTTGTGGGTGGGGATTATCACCCCATTTTGCAGATGCGAAAGGTGAGGCTTAGAAAGGCTTATGGTTAGCGTAAATTCACACAGGGAGGAGGAGGAGAATCAGAGTTCGACACATGTTTTCTGACTTCTCTGCACTGCATGGACTGTAAAAAATAAGCCCAGGGCCACATTGTGAATCCTACACAACCCACTGATAGCACTGAAAGCCCTGAGTAGCCTCCACACTACATTATAGGCTCCATTAGTATTGGTATGGTTTAGTGGCAGCCACTGAATACTCAGCTAAAACAACTTAACCAAAGGAAACTCCAACAGGTAGGTGGTCCCAGAATTGGTCAGTGTCTCAATGATGTCATCAATGACAGAGACCCTTTCCAGCCCTCCTCTTTGCTGTCTTCAGCACATGGGTGGTGTTTCACCTCACTGGCACATCTTGGCTGCCACAGCTCCAGACATCACACCTCCCTGACAGCATCCTTTGCTGTAAGCAAGTGGGAATGGGGCTAAAGGGCTTTTCCCTCCAGTGCCTATTTCTTTTCTTGGAGGAAAATCTTCCTCAGATGTTCCCAGAATTCCCTTTACCTCTTATTGCCTAGAACTTACTCATGTGCTCAGTTTTAAACCATCACTGGCAATGGGAAAGGAATGGGCCTACTAGGATCCAAGTACCCTAGACATGACTTATCCCCTGGATTGGGAGATACTGCTGTCCCAACAGAGCTGGGGTGCAGTTGGCAGCAGTGAATGAGAAGACAGTTACTGGGTGGACAAATGATGCTCTCAAGACTATGAGAGTTGGTCCCATACCCCCAACCTGGGGCCATCTGGCTTGGCCCCGGGTTGAAATTGGTCTCAAACACTGCTTTCCTCCTTTAGTTCGTAGGGCTGTGAAATCGTGTGCTGTGTTTGGAGGTGCTCACGAATTCCCTGGCATCAGAGGTCATGCCCTGGTGCGCCCTGGTGCTTCCTGGTGCCACATCCAGGCTGCAGCCCCGGGCTGTGGAGCACAGACAGAGGGAGGAGACGGGCACAAGGAGGCAGGACGCTGCCCTGCAGCTGTGTTTGGCTCCCCTGAGCTACCCGGACTGAGGCGTGGATGAGACCTCTATTGGTTTCCTGTGGCTGCTGTTACAAATGAGCACAAATCAAGTGGCTTGAAACAATAGAAATTTATTCTTTCATACTTCTGGAGGCCAGAAGTCCAAAATTGGGGTGTTGGCAGGGCCACCTCCCTCCAAGACTCCGAGGGAGGTTCCATTCCATGCCTCTGTCCTCCTGGCTTTGGGTGGCTGCTGGTGACCAGTGATGTTCCTCAGCTCATGGCTGCCCCCGGATCACTGCCTCTGTGTTCACATGGCCACCTTCTCTGTGTGTCAAATGTCCCTCTCCTTTCTCTGCAAGGACACCAGTCATTAGATTTAGGGCCACCCTAAACCCAAAATGATCTCCTCTCAAGGTCCTTAACTTAATTATGTGGAAAAGACCCAAATTCCAAATAAGTTCACATCCACAGATACTGGGGGTTAGGACTTGGACATGTCTTTTGGGGGGACACAGTTTAACCCAGTACAGGACCCAGGGCCTGGGGGCTGTACACCGTGTCAGGGAGGGGAGGGGGCTGGGCTGATGCAGGGCCCTGGGCTCAGAGCCCCGCAGGGGAGGGGGAGGAAGGGCCATTGTGGGCTGAGGCTTCATGTATCTGGAAGGCGCTTCTGGCATAGCCCTCTCCATTGCCTGTCCATAATAATAATAATAATAGTAATAATAAAACAGTGATGCCATTTATCTAGCTCTCATACCCTATACAAGTTTCTACCCTATGAGCACTGTCTCATTTTTCTCCCCCAAATTAAAACTTGTTCTTTTGTTGCCATCAGGAAATGAGTGCTTGATATTTTACCCCTGAATCCTTATTCCCTTGATTTTAACCACAGTCTGTTTCCAGTTAAAGTAAAAATTCTCTCCGGAAGCCGTGTAGGAGGTTTCTCCCCCACCAACCCCTTAGTGGGACTTTGCGGTGGGATGGACCGGGCCGCAGTACAGCTTTCGGCCAGGTTTCTGGGTGAATTCGAGTAATTCCTTTGCGCCAGTGGTTCCAGCCTTGATCATTCAGAAGTTTTACGAAATCCCAACACCCAGGCCACAACCTAGACCAATTAGATCAGAATCCCTGGGGGATGGGACCCAGGCATTGGGGGATTTCGTTGCACTGTCAAGAATGGACACCACTCTTATCTCTCCCTCTGATCTTCAGTTTCCTCCCCTGGACAATGGATTCGAGTAAGTTTACTGGGCGAGCAGTGCTTAGCAAGGTGCAAGCTGGAGGCAATTTTCTTTTTTCCCACTGTTCCACATTTGCAGGAGACAGAATAATGGGCTCCCAAAGACAGATAGGTCCCACTTCCCAGAACCTGTGAGTAACTAAGGCTACGTGACATGGGGAAGCTGAAGTTACAGATGGAGTTGAGGTTGCTATTCAGCTAACTTTACAATATCTGGAATTACCCAGATGCCTCCAATGTAATCACAACTGTTCTTAAAAGTAGAAAAGGGAAGCAGAGGGAGGACCAGAGAGATCGCAGCATGAGAAGAACTTGGCCTGATGTTGCGAGTTTTGAAGATGGAGGAAAGGGACTAGGAAGAAGGAATCTGGGTGGCCTCTAGAAGCTACAAAAGAGGCAGGGAAATATTCTCCCCAGAGCCTCCAGAAAGAAATGCACCCTGATGATACTTTGATTTTAGCCCATTTGAGATTCGTGTCATATTTCTGACCAACAGAAGGTAAGGTAATATATTTACGTTGTGTTAAGGCTGTTGATTTGTGGTAACTTTTTTACAGGAGCCATAGAGAACTAGTGCATCGTTATACCTGTAAGGATATATATTTTATCCTACCCTTGGATTAAACTTCAGGGATATAGCTCACTCACTGTTTTTCTGATAATAAAAAGTCCACTCAGCTAAAATACGAAAACAGATTGTTCACATTCTTTCACGTGGTTGGAGTTGAGTAATGGACTAATGTTGGTGGAACAAGTTTTTGACCACCCCCTTTGTAAGCCCTGCATGTATGGTCTAGCACCACTGGATGACACCTGCTATTTTGTTCTCAGTCTTTGAAACCTGAGATAGAAAACACCCCATTTTGACATCCTGTTATAATAATAATGCCTACTTTGCAGATGTACCCTGATGATTAAGCATGTTAATGTGAGTGAACAGAAAAGAGTAAAGTGCTGTTCACAAGGCCCTTGTAGTTAACCATGGGTTTGGGGCACCTGCTACACGCCAGGCCATAAGAAAGGTGGAGATAGGCAACAGGAGAGAGCCATACGCCAGGCCATCACAGCCCCTGACCTGGATCAGCTTTCAGAAAACTATGGTGGAAAAGACAACACCCAACAGCCAGGGTGTGTGAGCTGGAGGGGACCCGAGCTCCTACTAAGACAAAGGAGGAGAAGTACATGCCCAGAGCCCCACAGCCAGCCCTGTTGGAACTGGTTTCAGAGCTCTGGGCTCTGCACTCACTCTGTATTCCATGCTCTTTCTCAGGCACTGCAGAGATTCCCCTTGAACACATGTGGGATTACATAACCCATTCCCAACTGAGATGGGCAAACGTGACTGTGTGTCAGAGCAGCCACGAAGGCATCATACACTCTTCTCTCCATCCGTAAAGGTCAGCAAGGTCACGGCACAGCCAGCATCAAGCTTAGGGTCACCCAAAAGTCAGAAGGTGAATAGGACATCATCTGACATTGTGAACCCGAGTGATATTCGCAGTCAGCTAAGATGTTAATCAAGAAAGGAAATGCAGAAATTAGCTGGAAGCCCACTCGTCAGTCTGAGTCACCTTCTTCCTGAGCTGGAAGTAACCAGGAAGGGCAAGAATATGACACAAGTGATCTTCTCAAAGGGAAGTTGTGAAATAGCCCGACAAGGTCCTCCACCTCCCAAGCATCTCCACAGAGACAGCAGAAATGCCAAGAGCTCAAGGATTCCAGGTTCTCCCCAAAGCTGGGAAGACAAGAGCCGCTCCTCCCAGGCCATCCAAAGCCACAGGCAATGGTTCCAAGACAGGGATGAGTGAGGAAAACCACCCAAGTAGCCATTAGAAACACTAATTCCAATTCCCAAACTTTTGAGAACAAATAATTCCATGGCAGGACTGATAAATCTATAGTTTCAAAAAAATAATATCTCTACATAGGAATTATCTTCTGTGATCTCCCTGTCTGCCACAATCCTATTCTCCAGAAACAACTTCTTTTAACAGTTTCCATCTTATTTCAGTCACCCCATAACTCTAGGTATGTGAGTTTACCTCTATTTGTGATTTATCAACTTGATACTAGACCTATTGATTTCCTTCTGAGAAAGAAGATTTAGCTTGCTTGTACCACCCACCTCCTGTACTTTCAAAAGTTGGGTAACAGTATAATTTTTGTTTTTTTCTTTAGGTTTCTGCTTAATTTTAAATGGAATTACTCCTTCAATTTTCTGGCTTGCTATTTAAATAATAAACATGTTTGCATCTGCATTAGTTCATTTTGTGTTGCTATAACTGTATACCACAGACTAGGTAATTTATAAAGAGCATAAGTTTATTTGATTCATGGTTCTGGAGTCTGGGAAGTCCAAGAGTATGGCACCGGCATCTGGCAAGAGTCATCTGATAGAAGGCAGAAGCAAGCGTGAGACAGAGAGAAAAATGGGGCCAAACTTACCCTTTTATCAGGAGCCCACTCCTCTGATAACTAACCCATTCCCAGGACAATAGCGTTCATCCATTCATGAGGGCTGTAATGAAGTCCTGTTGAAGGCTGCACCACCCAGTGCCATTACATTGGCAATTAGGTCTCAATACGAGTTTTGGGGAGGACGTCCAAGCTGAGGCAGCATTCTTATACCCACCCCCACCACACCCAATTTTCCCGTTTTTGCCCCCATCCCTGTCCATACTTTCCCTTCACCGTCCACACTCTCAGATTTCCTTTGTCCCACAGCCTCACTCAGCCTTCTGTGTTTCGTTCCACAAGACAATTCCAACAACTGAAAACCAGTTAACTTCACTTATCGTGTTAAGACTTCATAGATATTGTTTGCAGGCCAAGCAGCATGCTAGAACTACACTTTGTGTTCTCTTGGTCCGTGTGAGAGCCCTTGGGCATTTAAAGAGAAATATTGCTCACTTCAAGATCAAAAGATTCTCTTTTATTATATTCTGTCACTTGCTTAAATCATGCTATGTTTTCTGTTTAGACTATAATATTATGATTCAACTTCTTATTTTACCTAGCACTTATAACAGCTTTTCTTCCCTCTCTTTATTGTTCTCTTTTTCTTTCTCTCCATCTCTCCCTCACTCCCTCTCTCCCTCCCTCCCTTACTTCTTTTTTCTCTCTCTTTTTTCTTGAATGTTGTGCCTTCATCATATCTTCAAGGAATTTGTGTGCTTTTACATGACCCCAGTGGTCTCAGCCCAGTTTGGGTTATGACTGCTTTAAGGGTTTTGGTAGAGAGGAAAGGATATGTTTTTCTGGAGTCAGACAGGGGTTGGAGTTCTGACCCTGCAGCTCACTAAGTGAATGACCCAGAACAAACCCCTTCACCAACACAGACATTAGCTGCAACTGGAAGATGTGAGTAGCTAATTGCTCTCCTAACACTGTTGTGAAGCTTTAGAAGGCAAGGGAAATGAATGCCCTGCCTAAAAGTGTTGAGTGATAATTAGAAGGCGTGTTCATTACCAATATAGAGTTCTGTTGAGCTCGCTCACCACTTTGGGCTAGGTGTCCTGCTTGGTGCTGAAGTTACTAAGGTAACCCTACGCTGGAGGAGCCCCAGGTCTAGAGGGAGGCTCGGACAAGTAAGCCGCCAGCCACAATCCCGTGCAGCAAGTGTGATGAGAGGGATACGACGAAGGGGAGGTTTCAGGTGCCTGGAGCGGGACACCCACGTCAGATGGTGTTTTAGACACTAGTCTGAGTCCAATGGGAGCCCTTGAGGCCTTATAAATTCTGGTGAGTTTCCCCAGCCCAGGCTCAGGGCTGCCTCCCTGGCCTGCCGCAGAAGTCCCAGGTCACTTCTAGTTGTTTAGCAACTCCCATCGGCTCCCTGTCCTCCCAGGGCTCCTGGGACCCGGCCCGTCCTCCTGTCCTTCAGTGACCCCAGGTTCCTGCCCCAGAACAAGACTGCGGGGTCTAAGACAGTGCCTGGCCCTCCCCCTCCCAATCATGCCTATGTGAGACACTCTGTCCTTTCAGAAGTCCCCAGGGGCGACAGACAAGGGGGCGAGCTAACCACAACACGGGGGAAGTGACAGACGCCTGGGCTCTGCCAAGATGCCGCCCCCGGCCTGGGGCACCATCTGCTTTGAGAGGTGGGGTGGGGCCAGTGTTTGTCCAAGGACTCTGATGTCCTTCTCTAAGATAACACACCTTTGGGATTTTTCTCATCTTCTTTCTTTCTTTTTCATTCAAGTTGGAGCTCATTAGGTCTCCCCAGCCTCTGAGTAGAACTCCCAGTCCTTCCTCCCTTGCCCTTGTCCAGCTGCCCCCAAACATCCTTTGAGCTTAGGTGTGTGCCAGGCAGAGGTGGGTGTGAGGGGGAAGGAGGGGCCTGGGTCCCCTCACTGAAGAGGTGACACCTTTGTATGTCTGAGTGATGAGCTGGAGCCAGCCGTAGAGGAGCTGGGAGAAGGATGTTCTGGGAGTCTGGGTAGAAAAAAACACAGCAAACAACGAAAGATAAGAAGTCAGCCCCTATAGGCAGAAACAAAACCTATGAATTCAGGACTTGTTTCATGAGAGTGGAAAAGTCAGTGACCTCAGACACCAGCCCAGGTCTCTGGATCAATCTGGCCCCCGAGAAGGACAGCACAGCATGGGAATGCCAATGTTTTAGGCTCAGGCTGCAAATCTACCATTCTTTCCTTGTTCTGGTGCCCTTCCTCACATGGGCCCAGCCTTTCCGAGAGAATTGCCACCTGCACAGAGTTGTTGTGGGAATAAAATGAAATCATGGACTGGGAGGCATCTCTGGTCTCTGTGTGGCCTGGTGGGAGAAGCACAGGTGAGCGTCGGCACAGGGCACACCTGCGTTTGAGGCTGAACTCCGTACCTTCCTAGCTCTGTGTCCTAGAGTAAGTTACTTAACATCTCTGAGCATGTCCTCAGTGATAAAATATTAGGTCATTAAATATGAAATGTCCAATTTTGAATCAAAAGTGTAGTTTATTATATCTCAAACAAGAAGGAGTGCAATTAATCAAAGTATGCCCCTACTATCGACACAGTTTTGCCATCTTAAAAATAGCTAGTTTATGCCAGCAGCGAAGAAGCCTAAAGAATGATGGTGATGAAATTGCCAAAGGAGTTTTCCACATCTTGTTGAGAATTGAATATTTTTCCTGGCAAGAAGTGGTCCAAAGCCCACAAGAAGTGGTAGTCAGTTGGCGCAAGGTCTGGTGAATACAGTGGATGACAGAATTTCCAAGTCCAGCATCTGTAATTTGAGCAGTGTTGTTTGTGCAACATGTGGTCCAGTGTTGTCTTGCAAGAGGATTGCTTGTCTCTGTTGACCAATCTTGGCTGCTTAATCACAAGCATCATGATCATTTCATCCAATTGATTGCTGTAGACATTAGCTATAATTGACTGACCAGGTTT
>CM052438.1:28018259-28070789 GCA_028533085.1 Varecia variegata | reverse complement strand
ATCATTATCCACCTTGGTCTCAGGCACCCACGTGGCTCATTTTCAAGATTAAAATCACCAAAACAGAACTTCTCAAAACATCAACATACTGTGTGTTCATTAGCCACATCCTTCCCAAACACTTAGTTGATATTTTGAGCCGTCTGTGCTGCATTGGTTCCATGATGGTACTCATATTCAAAAATAACACGAAATTTTGACTTACCCATGGTTTCACAAAAATTGCTCTAAAAAAAAAATCTTTGAAAGATAATCACAAGCCAAATCACAAAAGATAATCACAATTAAAATAAAACAAGAAGTGTCAAAATGAAATGTCAGAGATATCAACTGTCCAACTTAGTACTTAAGGAAATCAGACATTTCACACTTAATAACCTAATACATAAATCCCCACTTTTCAGGGATGTTGTGTGGAGTAAATAAATTAACATACAAAAAGAGCACACAAAAGTGTCTGCTGTACTGCAACTGCTCAAGAGGTGATTGTCATGATGAGAATGTTAGAAACTGGAGGTGGATCTCTGAATTTTGCTGGCTCTTCACTGTGGGCCTTCTCACTCTATTCTACAGCGCGTGTAAGGCACCTAATTTGTTCCAGGTTCTCTACTGCAGTGTGAAGCCTGGTGCCCACAGCTCATTGGTCTTTGAAGGAGGAGCTATAAATAATACACTGGGTCATTAAAAAGAGGAAGGAGTGCACCTGGACACCCAAGAACATGTAAATTCTGCCAGAGGAGACTTCAGGGCTCAGAGCCCACTCATCACCAGAGCCCCCGCCTGGCTTCTGCAGCACCCTGGGTGTCCAGGTCGAGGACCGCAGGTCAGCCGGCTGTCCCCTCCAGCTGCCTCCAGAAACCCCCAGGAGTCTCTCAGGAAGGTCCCAAACTCAGGCTGGGGTGAGTCACGGACCTGCAGTCCTAGACACCCTCAGGACTGAGGAAAGAGGGAAGATGACCCCTGGTGGGAGGGTCCAGGGCTTGGTCCCAGCAGGTGTGGTGCTTTCCTCTGTAGACAGGACTGGAGGTGTCCTGACTGCTGGAAAGGTGAGTCTTGACCGTGCAGCATAGAAGCTGGCTGACTTTGGCCAAGTCATCAGGCCCTTGAACCCCAGTACCCTAGTTTTCTCATCTGTACAATGGGATGCCCTTTGAACATTACAGAGAATGCAGAAAATGTGCCTGGCTCTTCCTCCTCCTCCTTAGTGGTCTTTGCATTTCCATTTTGTATCCCAAGCACTTAGAAAAGTTCTTGAGAGAATGAAGAAGAACTCGAATACCCCCAGCTCCGAGTTTCTGAGCGTTCTCACAGTGGGACAGAATTCACTGTGGAGTGTGGTAGACCCAATAACGGCCCCACAAGGATGTCTGTGCCCTGGTGCCTGGAGCCTGTGGATGGGTTATGGTAACAGAAAAAGGTTAGGAACCTTAATCTAGAGAGATTTCTGGATCATCTATTTGGGGCCCAGTCTAATCACATGATCCCTTAAAAGCAGAGAACTTACATGGCCAGGAGAGGAAGGCAGAAGAGATGCAGCAGACTTGGAGAGATGCCAGGCCTGAGAAGGATTTGATGTGTCATTGCTGGCCTAAGACGGGGCCCACGTGCAAGAAACCAACAGAGGCCTCTGGGAGCTATGGGTGGCCCTCAGCTGACAGCCAGCCGGAAAAAAGGGACCTCTGTCCTGCGATTCTGCCAACAATCTGAAGGAGCTCGGAAGTGAATTTTTGCCCAGAGCCGTCAGGGAGGAAGACAGCCCTGCTGACACCTGGATTTTAAGCTGGTGTGGCCCATGTCAGACTTCTGACCTACGCAAACTATGAGATGATAACAGTGGATTATTTTAAGCCAATAAATTATGGTAATTTTGTATGCTAGTGATAGAAAACTAATGCACAGAGCCTCCAGGTTATGAAGAAGTCAGAAGCACCAGCCTCTGGCTAACACGTACCTGCCAAGCACGCCAGGAGTGCGACCATCACCACCACCTGCAGGTGTCTGGGAGAGCCGAGCACCACGCTAGCAGCTCCACAGACCTCTCTCGGGTAAATATCGTGCCACACTTAGAATTATCTTATTGCTAGGGCTACCAAGGCCCATGGTCCAGGAGGCTATGGCCCCCAGGGTGCCAGGCAGGGTAATTGTGACCAAGGCCTTTAGGCTGAGACAGTCTGGGGAGAATTTCATAGAACTAAGAGTATCCCATTGCAGTGGGAGCCCAGTAATGTTCCAAACAAATTCACATTTTCCCCCAAAGCTTCTGTAAGCTTCACATTACATTAATGTCCTAACTTTGCTCTCACTGATGTCACCCCCTCACAATTGTGTGACACCTCACAGCCATTTGATGGGCTGGTGGAGTTGGTGGAGGGGACTTTACTGGGAGAGAGCTTGTTGGTAGTCCCAACTTAAACTATGGTATCTCAAGTAGGTTATGCCCAAACACTTTGAGGTCAAAATCCTTTAGTTGTGGTTTCACATGCCAGAAAGGCAAAGTCCACCATTCTCCTCCTTTCAACCTTCTTTCTGGCTCACAAGGGTTGAAACTGGGTCAAAAATTTGGGCTTGTGATGGTTTAGAGTGGGGTGGGGAATCTGCAGCCTCAGGGACACATGTGGCCCTCCAGACCCCCACGTGTAGCCCCTTGACCAAATGCAAACTTCACAGAACAAATCCCTTTATTTGTTCTGTAAAATTTGGATTCAGTCAAAAGGCCACACTCAAGGACCCAGAAGGCCACATGTGGCCCCAAGGTGGCAGGTGCCCTACCCGATTGAGCTCCATCAGCTGCACTAAAAAGAACCAAGAAAAGTTTCCTGGTCTTTCGACGACCTCCTCTTTAAACATCGCTGCAGCACCTGGGAGAGAAGGGTGACCAAGTTGGATGTTTCTTTCTGAATTCATTTCCAGTTTTAATATTAGATATCTGTCCTGTTTTTAATAACTGTTTTCTTCTTTCTGCAATGAGAAACCGAAGTTGGGGGAGTTTGAGTTGCCAGAACATTCCAAAACGTCCAGAAAAAGGAGTAGGGCCCTGAGACACAAGGAGAGGGCATTTGTCACATAAACAGTAAACACTGACCCTGACAGGAGCCAAACTATGTCAGCTGTTGTTCTATGCACTTCTACATAAAATTCCTCATTTCTTTCTTACGTGAGATGAAGGGTGAAAAGTCCTTTCCACTCCATTCCAGAGGGCTGGGAGATCCTGCCTGAGGCCACACCACTGGGAGAGTGATTTGCACCTAAACCCACAGATGTGAAGGGTGAGGGCCGGAGCGGCAGCCTCAGCAATCAGAGGAGGAGGAGGAGGTCTGAGCAGGCTCTTTGAAGATGAGTTGATACCATGGGGGGTGGGGCGGGGCTGTCAGAAGGGCAGGGCAAAGCAAGGGGTGCTGGGCAATAGCATTTGACCTTGAAGGTCTCCTCCAAACTCCAGGGGATCGCTGTGACTGCAGAGTGGCAGGAAGTAAGCAGGTGGGGCAAGACAGGGAGGGCCTTGGGACAAAAACATCCCACTAGTCCTCCAGGCCCAGGCTCCACTCCTGCCAGCCCAGTGCAGCCCTGGAGACTCTGGTGCATTCCTGTGGGCGGAGGTGGGGAAGACAGCTCCCTGGGGGAGATGCGGGGACTCCAGGACCCCACCCCACCCCCACCATGACTTCACTGGCCACAGAGCCCAGCCAGGCAGCAGATGACATAACCACAGCCATGAGCTGGCCAGCCAGATGACATCACGGACCCCAAATAGTTCTGACATCTGTGAGCAGTTGGGAGAATGAGCAGGGTCAGCGTGGCGTCTATTCCTGGCCCTTCCCCATCCCTGCGGGTCCCTCTGGGAACTTCCCCAGCCACTTCTGGGATGCATTGGAGATTAATAACTTTGGTTACAGAGGCATAAACAACCATCACAAAAGGCAGACGAGCCAAAAGAGAGAAGTGACATCACCCAAAACCCAACAGCCAGAGAGAGTGTATTTTGGAAGATTGCCTTCCAGACTTGGTATATTTATTTATTTTTTAAATAAATATTGTTGCATATATTTAAGGTACACAACATGTTATGGGAAATATACAGATGGGGAAAAGGCTACCAAAGTGAAGCAAATTAACATATCCATCATCTCACATAGCTACCCATTTTTTTGTTGCTGTAGCAAGAACAGCTTAAATCTACTGATTTGGCGTACTCAGTCAACACTCCACGTTCTCAAGTCTGCACCCATGGAGTCAACCGACCATGGAGCAAGAATATTCCAGGGGAAAAAAATTAAAATTAACAATAAAGCAATAAAAAATAATACAAATATAAATACAATATAGCAGCTATTTACACAGCATTAACATGGTATTAGGTATTATAAGTAATCTAGAGTTGACTAGAAGTATACGGGAGAATGTGTGTAGGTTACATACAAATACTACACAATTCTATATAGGGACTCGAGCATCTGTGTATTTTAGTAGCCGCTGGGATCCTGGAACCAGTCCCCCGGGGACACCGAGGAACAACTGTATGGTACAACTTCTTCTAACCTGTAGTCCTCACAGACTTGGTATATTTAGAAACATATTCCTATGTCATATTATTATTTTCATATGTATACCAAAGGGGCTCATGTGCTACATACTACTGTGTAGCCTGCTTTTGAAAAAAAACTTTTTAATAAAATGTGAACATTTGCCATGTCATTAATTAATCTTCTGAATCATTTTTAATCGTCATGTACTACACTATCACTGAATCTTGCATTGTTGGGAGGAAGTTAGGTTCTGACATCTTTAGTAAAGATCCCGTATTGTCAAAATTGACACGGAACATCTCCTATAACGTGCCACAGATACAGCTGTGGTTTAGAGTACGGCCTCTCAACCCTAACAGTTTTTTCCTCCAGTGTTGGAGCAGAGTCCTGCTTCTTTGGTTGATCATAAAAAAGTAGATGGCTTGCATTTGTGGGTATTTGATGCAAAATATATATATTTTATCATCATCATCATCATCATTATTGCTGTTTGCTTTGCACGTAGAGTTAAATATTCCTAAGTTACGATTTCATAATGTTTTACCCTGTGGACCTCTCCTAATGCTGGGAAATGCTCGGGCTCATTCACACCTCCTCACCGAGGACCAAGAAGATGTTCTGAAAGTTCCAAATAGTCTCACCACAGCTGAATTGTACAGAGCCATGTTCGTGTAGAATGTCAGAGCTTGAAGGGTCATTTGGGGTCTTCTCACTTCCCCTGTCCTCCCATTTCCTAGATGGAGGGTAAGGGACCCTGACAGGCTGACAGTGGTGGAGCCTGGCCGGCCTCACCCCACGTACCAAGGACATGTGCTCTCAGGGGCTCCTGGCAGGGCCGGCAGGAACCTTGGGGATGCTGTCACACAGCCCCACCAAGTGGCTTGACACACGGTCCGTCAGAGGCCTAGTGGGGTCACCAGACTTTCAGCCTTGGCCTCTCATGTATAAATACTACCACCCCGTGGGTGTTCATGGGCTATGAATGTTCATGACTCAGCTGATCCTCACGGCAACTGTGTGGCGGGTAGGCCAGATTATTATCCCATTTCACAGGTGGGAACACTCAGCTCAGAAGGGGTGAGCAACATGCCCAGGGGCACAAAGCTGGTCCCTGGGGTCTCCTGGGAATCATTATCTGACACCAACTTCAGGGCACATTTTTCATCATGGTTTGCCTCCTCCCACTCCGTGTCCTGTTTCAGACCCAGTGGCAGCAATAAAGCCACTTCTCTAGAGTCAGGCAGATCCCGATGACGAGTCAGGGTGGGACTAGAACACAGGACTCCTAACCCCAGCCACTGTTTCCGTACAGAGGACTCGTGGTACTCAGGGGAGCCCACCCTCTAGGCTCACAGCCTGGCGAGCAGAGCAAGGGCAGGGCTGGAGTTCAGCCACTCCTCTGGTCCTCCTGTCCGGCAGGAACTAAGCTGATGCCATGCATTGCACAGGACACAGTGTCCTCAGACAGACACAGCAGCCTAGTCTATTCCTGCTCAACCGAGTCCTATCCCGATATCGCAGGTCTCTGCCACACGGGCTGGTCACAACTTTGTGGTGGTCACATGTCCTGTCCTCAGCTCATTGTCCAAGTCCTAAAGATGCAGAATTTCCTCCAACTAACCACCCACTCCTCAACCCTGCAAGGAAAACGGGAGAAGGCTGTAGGCACATCTGGGCTGTTAAACACTCAAAGCCGGTACTTCCTGGCTGAACCCTTAGTGGTTTTGGTTGTAGACAGTGAGCTTGGGGGAGGTCAAGAAAGAACAGTGTTCCAGAACAGATTCTTGCTGAGGACAATCCACACCTCCCCGCCTTTGCTCAGGCAGCGTCCTCTGCCTGGCGCGCTCTGCCTCTCTTGCCCCTGGTGGCCTCCTCTTCCTCTTCCAGGCTCCCTTTCTTTGGGCCCTACCTGGGCCTTCCTAGGCAGTTGGGAGCTCTCTACTCTCCCACAGAATACCCCTGGCTGCATTTGCCACTTGGAATGCTGACTTGTAATCAATCACGTGCCGGTATCCTCCTGTGGGCGGTGAGCTGCTCGGGGCTGTGGAGGTGTCCTACAGACTTCTGTGGCTCTAGAGCCTGTATAAATGACCTTGTCCCCCCAGACTCTCCAGTGTTTTTTGTGGTCACCTCTTCCTTTAATAAGAATAAATGGCTCAAGTTCCCATCCATCACACCTCGGGAAGCCCCTTGCCTTCCCCATGAACCCCGGGCAGAGTAGTGAGAACGATTGTCTGGAAGTGGCCTGGGCAATCCCTCTGGGCTGCCTGGATGTTGAGCTGTCTAGGACAGAGACCCTCTCCTTCCAGCGAGAGGCTGCTCCCAAGCCAAGCTTCCTGCTGGACTGGATCTTCCAACCCTGGCAGCAGGGACTGCGACATCCCATGGTGCTCAAGATCTCCAAACATGGAGCAGCTGCTCTCCAGACAACATTTATAAACAACTGACACCCAACTGCAGACCACCCAGAACTCAGCAGCCTGTGCAATTAATCCCCCCGACGAGTCAGCTTTCTTACCAGCGAAGCCAGGGCTCCTCCCCTGGGAAGTAGCTCCCTGCCTCCCTGAAGGGTAATGGGAGGATGGGGTCCCTGGGCCCTCTCCTCTTGCCAACCCAGCCTTGGAAGTTTCTTTTTCTCGAGAAAACCAACTCCAAGCCAGCAACATTGGACTTCATCCCCAGCCCTGATGCCTGGCCTATGGTGACGCCCAGTAGTAAGCCGGTGTGTGCAACACGGAGATTCCCCAGACAGGCCCGTTCTCCTGCACCCTCCTCCACACCACAGCCCACCCTACTCAGCGTCTGCCTCCTGCACCTGCTGCCTTTTCCCTGAAGCGCCTCACCCTTCATTGGCTTCTACCCTCACCCTTCACGTCCCAAACCCTGCTGCTGTGTGGCAGACTCTTACTAAAGGCTTAAGTCATGAATCTGAACCACAAAAGATCAGGGAACCACTCACTCTATGACACTAGATCATTCTGAGTTCTTGGCCATCATACCACTGGACAAATATCATCTCCATCCTTCTTGCCAGACACAGCCACCCACTGGCTTGAGGGACTTTTCTAGTGAAACTGCTCTTGTATTCTCCTACGCTCTTCTTCCAGACACTGGTCTCTTCCCTGCCCCCCCAACCCCTGTCTGTCCATTAGGAAAAAAATCTGGAATTCCTATTATGTTATCAGAAAAGTCATCTCCATCTATACCTAACCTATGTTCCTGTCCAGAGCAGAGCAGGGGAGAGAAGTTTGCTTTTCTTTATCCAAAAGGCTCTTTTCTAAACCAAAGAGCCATCCGCCCTTGTTTTCCATCTTTAGCTCCACCGAGACACTCAGAGGCTTTGAAATTGTAGGAGTTCCTCGGCATGCACTCCAGCAGCCTCACTCCCTGCACCTCCCAAATATACCCATGACAATGGGGCGGGGGGCGGTCCCACAGCCAGTGGCATTTCCCCATTGGTCACATGACGTGTGACTTCTTCCTTTCATGCTAGCACAGTGTGAGTGAGTGGGTGGGTGAGTGGATGCTCTACCCCTGTGCGTGTTGTCAGGGGAAGAAGGCACAAATGTGTCTGGAGGCCACATGCGCATGTGCGTGTGGATGCACTCCCGGTGCTGGGCCGGGAGGAGGGTGTGTGCATGTGCACATGTGAACGTCCATGTGCTGGGGCTGGAGGTCGGGTAGGATGTGGGAGAGGGAGAAATTTATATAGGATTTGAGATTTCTCAGGCTGCCTCTTGCCAAGTGGTTTCCTCTGAAGGTCAGAATCAGCCCATATGGGCCGGGGTGGAAAATACCACTGTACGCTCTCAGTCCTGACTCATTCTGAAAGCCTGCTGGCCTGCCACTCACTACGACGTGCCTCACACTCAAATCTGCTCACCCTCCAGGTTGTGTCTCTGAGGACCGATGTTCCTTCCCCAGAGCTCACAGGGACCATGGAGACCCTTTACTGCGTCGTCATCTCCACTCCCTCCTTCCTGCCTGGGCCTCTTCCCCAGAGCACAGCTCACCCTGCATCTCTGCAGACTCTGTACTCAAAGATCTCCCCACTGAAGCTTCCCCCACTCGCCCCAAGAGTCCGGGAGAGTGCCTTCAAGTCCCGGTGGCCAAGTCTGCCCTGCCATACCTTCTTTCTCTCCTACCTACACTCGCTGTGGGGACCCATTACCCCAGAGCCATAGAGAAGGGACCACATATCTCTGGAGAGAGGGCACACCGAGACTGTATCTAACAGAGAACCCATCAAAATATCTGCTTTCGAATTCAATGGAATGTGCAGCCCAGACACCTCATCCAACCAAGACCCTTCCCCCAGCCCTCAGGTGAGACTTGTGAACATGTGCTGAGTACATGAGTCACACCCAGCCATCTCAGTGCATCATATGGTGGCTTCAAAATGGCTGCCTCAGAAGATCCTGCTTTTCTCCCAGAAAGGTGCCACCTGCTGTGCTTGGAGCTGTATCCCCCATGCAGGGTATTGCCCTGAGCTATGCCACCTAGAGTTGAACAGCATGTACCTTCTGCTAATGACAGGAGAATCAGTGCTAATGCTCAGCTGGAATGCGTTGACACCACTGTACTGGTTATTTGTGGCCTGCAAGCATGCCGATAGGGTGGCATCTGCTAACTGGCCAGTGCTCTTCCTGTACCAGTGGTTCATATTCTCACCAACTCTATATGCACCCCTTACATGCACACATTAATAAAATGTGGTATATGTATACCATGGAGTACCATGCAGCTATAAGAAACAATGGTGATACAGCACCTCTCGTATTTTCCTGGATAGAGCTGGAACCCATTCTACTAAGTGAAGTATCCCAAGAATGGAAAAATAAGCACCACATGTACTCACCATCAAATTGGTTTTAACTAAGTGCACGTATAGGAATAACATTCATCGGACGTCGGGCAGATGGGGGAGGAGGGGATGGGTGTATACATACATAATGAGTGCGATGAACGCTGTCTGGGGGATGGACATGCTTGAAGCTCTTACTCCGGGGGGAGGGGGCGGGGAGAGGGAGCAAGGGCAATAAGTAACCTAAACATTTGTACCCCCATAATATGCTGAAATAAAAAAAAAAAAGAAGTAGGTACTACTTTCTCCCCCATTTTACAGATCAGGAAACTAAGATTTAGATAAGTAATGTGTACAAGGTAACAGAAAGTTAAAATACCATACTATTCATTCATTTATTCATTTTTTTCATTCATTCTGCAAATGGTTGAGTACTTACAATCACCAGGCATTGCTTTAGAATGTATCCAGGACCAGAACAAGCAAAGAGAAATGCCTCCATGGGTTACATTGTACTGGGGGTTGGGTGGGCTGAAAATGGACGATGACTGGGACAGATGCAGAAATGTTACAGTACAGTGAATGGTAGTGAATGCTATGAAGAATAACAAATCAGGGAGGTGAGATGGGACAACACAGCCATTTGAAACGGATGCTTCAGGTAGGCCTCACTGAGAAAGTGATATCTGAGCAAAGTCTTGGAGGAAGATGGGTGAGCTGTGCGGATGTCTGGTGGAAGAGCCTTCTGGCAGAGGGAACAGCGCATGCAAAGTCCCTGAGGCAGGGGGTGCTTGGACTGTGTGAGGAACAGGAGGAGGTCAGAGTCTCTGGGGTGGAGGGAGCAGGAGGCAGCATGGAGAAGATGAGATTTGAGACCTGGGTCACGGGGTCCAGTCACTTTGTAAAGCCATGTAAAGACTGGCTTTTCCTTTAGCACAGATGGAAAGGCATTGGAATACTCTGAATAGAGAGACATGAATTTTAGAAGGATCCTCTGGTGAAGGAAAACCTGCAGAGGGAGCGAGGATGAAAAGACAAGTCGGGAAGGGAACGCACGGTCCAAGCCAGAGACGAGCAGGGGTTGGACCAGGGTGACGGCAGGAGTGTGAGAGTGATCAGCACGGGGGTGCTGCAAGTAACTCTGGATAATAGTTCAGGCTTTCAGGTGAGGTCACCTGGGGGTGAAAGAGCTGGGGGTTCTAGCAAAGAGGAGAGGCTGAGGACTCAGCCCTGGGCCATTCTAACAAGCAGAGGTTACAAAGATGAAGGGAAACCGGCAAAGGGGACTAAGGACATTTGGGGGTGAGACAGAATTCTAACCTCTTTTGAGAGTTAGCCTGGGGCCAGTTGCTTGATATGCATTATTTCATCAAATCTCCACTCCAATCTTGTGGGAAAAAGTATTCTACCCATTTTATGGAGGAAGGAAATTGAGGCTCAGAGAGAAGAAAGAAATTATCCAAGGTTCAAATAAGGAAGTAACAGAGCCGGGACTGAAACCTTTCTCTGGATGTCAAGGGCAGGTTTCTTGGCCTGACTGTGTCCTGGCCCCGCACACGAGACAAGGTCATGTGGAAGGCCACCTTTTTCTTGCTATGCTGGTCCCCAGGAAGCAGCTCCCAATCACGACAGAAAGGGAGTTGGCTGGTGCGTATTTCAGCTTCCTCCTGCCTTGGGTGGGATAATTGTGAGACATGTCCTGACCTCCTCCCAGGACTGCCTGGTGGGGCTGAGCACCAATGCCCATGGTCACTGCCAGGGATTGAGACTGTCCCCTGACTGGTCTCTCAGTCCCTGTCTCACCAGGCCATTCCCTTAGTGGCATTTCCCAAATTGCCTCCCAAACACATCCCTTGCACTGATATGCTTATCTTAGGGTCTGCTTCTGGGGGAACCCAAAGGTAGGCTCTCATGTGAAGAACAAAGACACACAGCGTGAGCACGAGAACAGACGTGTCCCAGTGGCCCTGGCCACCTCTCCCTGCTGCACTATAGTCCCTGGTGTGTGGGGGTGGGTCCCCGTGCATGCCGTGTCTGCATGTGTGAGACCCGTGTGTCTAAGCACGCATCCGTGTGTGGCTCTGGGTGGGTGTCCACGTCTGTGTGCCAGTTCTTATGTTAAAAACAGGAAAGGAAAATTGAAGCAGCTCCTTATGTAAATATTGGGCCACCAGAATACTTTTCTTTTGCTTCTAGTCATTTCGGAGTTTCTGAAACTTTGCCGTTCCTCCCCTTGGATGGAGGGTGGGCGTGAAGGTGGGGGGAAATGAGGTTATTTTTGGCCTGGGGATTTCAGGGCCCCCCACTGACATGCATCTTCCCTCTCTCTCCCGCCCACCCGAGCCCCCAGAGGGGAAGATCTGCAGAGAGGGAGGCTCTTGTAACCCCTTGGCAAAGCAGGTGCCACCTCTGCGGCTCTGGATAGCAGAGAATTCACTGAAAGACACTGGATACCGAACAGCTCCCCCATGCCGCCCACCCCAGTGCTTCCAACTCGGGAGAAAAGGGGTGAGCAGGCACCAGAGTCAACCAGTTCTAGATTCCATGATCGAAACCACAGGTTTGTAATCCACTTCGGTTTGTGTCCGTGGCCAAGACACTCCAGCACTGTGAGTGTAGGGCTCTTGCCTGTTGAAAGGGGATGATGGAGCCTGCCCCACGGTCCCACAGGATGGCTGTGAGCCACAAGTGAGTCCAGGAGCCAGAGGACAGCATTCGAAAGAACAGGTTTAGAACCAGACAGGCACAGGTTCAAATCTTGGCTCTGCCGTTTCTGTGACCTGACATTGGGGAGTAAATCAATCTCTCTGGGCTCTGTATCCTCATCTGTAAAATGGGGGTTAAAAATGTTTTAATCTTATTTAATTAAATAAAGTAACATATAAATCACCCATCCCATTCTCTGGTACGTAGAATGTGCTTATAAATGTCCATTTCCTCCCTTCTGCCTACCCAGTTACTTCCTGGGAGAGTGAGGGAAATAGAGGCAAAAACAGGTAGAAAGATGGGAAGGAAATGGTGTGTTTCTTATGGTTAGCCAATGCAGAGGCTTATGAGACTGTTAATTTAATCCAGCTCACAAAGTTCACTGCAGCAGATAAGAAAGAGCACAGGTGGAGAATGAAGACCTGTGATATACAAAGATCTCTACTGTTAATTGATAAGAAAGGCACAAACCACTCAATAACTCAATAAAAATGGGGTGAAGTTTAAAATAAAGCAATCCACATGAACAATAAACATATGAAAAGGTATTTAAATTAACTAGAAGTCAAGGGAATAAACATTAATGTAATCATGAGACATGATTTTACATCCATCCGACTGGCAATTCTAGCAAGAGCATTCGCAGCTCTTGGTGGGAATCCAAACAGTCACAGCGTTTTTATAGAGTGATGAGGCAACATCTGTTAAAATTGTAAAACATATATTCTTTAATCCAGCAATTCCACTTTGGGGGCTCAATTACATAGGAATTAAAGCATCAGCACATCGGGGTACACACACATGTTTAAATACGTAATGCTCCATTATCCTATGCACATTGTGTGATTATTTAGAAGACTGTATTTGAATTCTATCAGTTGGATTTCCATGACATATTATTGAACACTACGAGTAAGATGCAAAGAAGTGTGTTTGTATTATATAACATCACTTTGGTAAAGCAAACAATGACCAAAATACTCTACACGTGGAGGCACACACTACACACTACACTCTCACACTACAGGCAGAGTGAGAAGTCAGAGAGTGGACCATCGAGTCAGCATACAAAGATCTCCACTCAAGGTGCTAACTGTTACTCAGGGTGGGGTTGAGGGGTCGGGTGGGCTCACCAGATGAAAGGAAGCGGGTGAAGAAAGCAAAAAGGGAAAAGAAGACAGAGGGAGGACCATGAAACCAAAAGCATGTACAACATAATCGTATGTGTGTGTTTGTATGCATTAAAAAGTTCATAAAAAATGAAAGATGGCTTAATGGGTGACATTACACATTGCTGAGTAAAACAAAAAGTAATAGTGACAGTGAAAATGCTAATGAGCAGGCTTGAACTTCCAGTGGTTTTATAAGAGCAGCTCCAGCAAAGAGATGTGTGGGACACAGACACGAAAAGGTGGCCCAGAGCAGCCAGTGCTCAGAGGAGCTGGAGGCAGGACAGGCCACAGCATGGGTGCAGTGACGGTCACAAAAGGAAGAAAGCTTTTCTGCCATGGAACAGCCAATAGAAGTTTTGAGGAAGTGGAGAGAGAGAGAGGCAGAAAGAGTGAAGAAAAATAAGGGAAAGTTTGGGGGTGCTGAGTTTCTCATCCTGCATGACAGAAAATGCATAGGCCCCATGTCAACTGGATGTCTTGAAAACAGCAGCTTGAAGTCTGATATGTAAAACTCTAATCATAATGAATGGAATTAAAAATTAAAGTATAACCAATAAAATAGCACGGGCGCGAGCGAAAGGGGAGAGCTATCTCTTCTTGCCTGCCATGGCCGCCAAGCACTCTGCTGGGATGACAGCGGTGAAGGAGACAGTGGTCTCTGGCCTGTGGAACTCACAGTCGATGAAGGAAGACTGGAAATGAACAGGTGCATGAGTAATTCTACAGCGTGGTCAGAAATAAGCAATAGCAGAGAATGATGGGCATGGAGTCCTCAGTTAGACAGGGTGGTCCAGCAACCTCCTGGAGGGGACAGCATTTCTGCAGAGATATGCAAGATGGGAGTAAGATGGTCAGAAAGGGTGTTCCAGGCAGAGGGAATCTCAGGACAGGGGACTGGGGCAGGAGGGAGCTTGACTTGTCCGAGGACTCTTGTGACCCCTGTGGCTAGATCCGAGTGAGGAGGGGGAAGATGGCAGGCCACAGAGGAGGAAAGGCAGACAGGAGTCAGGCCATCGCCAGCAGTGGGGACCTTATTCCAGGGCAATGTGAAGCCATAAGTGTGTTTTAAATGTGCAAGTTACAAGATTAAAGTTATGTTTCTGAAATATCACGTGCAGGCGGAAAAGGCCACTGAGGCTGCCAGGCACGATGCGGGCTGCAGGCAGGTGTTTTAGCAGGGAGGACAGAGGAGACTGGACCCCAGTGGTGGCGATCGGAAGTGGAGAAATAACAAGATTCAGATCCATGTAGGGCCTTGTAGTCCAGAGGATTTGTTAAGAGATTAGATAAGAAAATGAAGAAACATCCTCATTTTTCTGGCAATAGCAACCGAGTGGATAGTGTTGCAATTTATTAACATGGAAAGGCTATGGGAGGGACATCTTGGAGATCCCACCGAGAGCTCAGTTTGGGACATGCTGTCCCTGCGATGTGTATGACACATCCATCGGACATACTCGTCCAGGGTTCAGAGGAGAGGGCTGGGTGGGAGGTGTACTTTGGGGAGTAGTTGGCACACAGCTGGTATTTAAAGCCACTGGAATGTATGAGGTCACCAAAGCAGAGAAGAGACCCTTAAAAAGTTCAAAACTCAACTCAGTTATGTCCAAACAAAATACCCAGATCCTTGAGGATTTTTGAAAATAAATGACTTGGAAGGATTTCTTCCACGGCGCTTGGTTCCGCTCGTCGTCTTTGGCTGCAGAAGTGATGCTGCTGGCTCCGGTCCTTGGCCCGCTCACAGGAAGATACTAAGCCAGCTTGAAAACCACATCTCCTCCGAGGGTCCCCATGCCAGGCCCCATGACCTCACCTCCTTCCTGTCCCTTTCCTTCCACTCCACCTCTGCCAGGAGACAATAGGACCTTGGTCTTGGAGCTCTGCAAAGGGCCAACTTTTACAAGATTTTGCCTTGTGCTGCAGATGGCGAAAGGTGGTGTGAGCCTCCTTCTCGGGCAAAGTGTGGCTGCAGAAGACAGCTCCCTTCTGCCTTGCCTCTCACATGGTGCAAGCGCTTCCCAGAACAGATGTCTCCTCCTGCATTGCCAACCACCTGCTTGATACGCCCATCAGGTTGTCTCCTGGGCTTTTCTCACCCGATACACCCAGAACAAAATTTTTGATGCATTTTTTTTTTCTCCATTGCTGACCCTCATTCAGCCTTCCTGATTTCTGTTAATGGCGTCGTCATTCATCAAGTTGCTTGAAGCAGAAGGAAAAGACGGAGCCAGTAGAGATCCCTTGGTCACCTCCAGGGCCCATGTCCAACAGAACGTCTGTGTTCTACTGACTCTGTTCCTGGCTGTCATCTCCTCTCCCCGCTCTCTGTCACTACCTTAGCCCAAGCTTCCACCAATCATTGCTTGTCTGTCTTTGCCTGGAGACTCATCACCCTGATCTCCCCCCCATACACACACACACACACACACACACACACACACACACCCCATCCTCCACACAGCCACCTGATCTTTCTAAATCACAAATCTGATTCTCAGTCTGTACTGCAAAACACTGGCAGAGTTCTCCCACTCTCTTAGAGTAAATTCCAAGTTCCTTAGCAATCCAAGGGCATCCACGGCTCCCAGGTCTAACCTTACCCAATCTCACTTATCCCACTCCTTCCTTTCAACTTAAGTGAGCTTCCAGCACTCCCTGATGCTCTACCCACATGCTACCCCCCATGCCCAGGTGCCTTATCTGTCCAGCTACATCTTCTCATCCTCCCCTGGTGCCCTCCCCAACTCATTGCCCCTCCTCTGATCACCACACTGCCTCCTCCGAGATCCCATTGTCATGCCATGGGACACTGGTCACACTGCACTCTTCCATGGAGTTAGCGGCCTCCTTGACCAGTCTGCACAGTAGGCCTGTGGCCCTGAACTTTATTCCAGGGCCGGCCACGGTGCCAGACCTGGAAGGGGCTTCAACAAATAAATGCTTATTGAATGAGAGAACAAATGATTGTGACAATATCCTCATGCACACATCAGCCAAGACACCTGAAGGAAATAGGAACCACACCAGGGGGCCTTTGGAGAGGCATTGCTGGGGGGACAGTTGATTGAGTTGTGAAGGAGGGATGTAAAGGACCAGGGCCCAGCAAGAGTGCACAGCATCACTACACCTTTCTGGGGCCCTGGAGGGGGGCCTGGCTTTCCGGCAAGCAGGTGAGAGCTGAGACTGTGGAAGACAGGCCACTTGGCAGGAGCTGTAGGAGTAGTGGTGGCTGCCAGGACGTTGGGATCATTCCTGCTGGCTTAGCTGCCCATCTTCCTTGAGAGACTGCGGGCTCCCTGATGAACCAGGGCTGCTCTCTCTACATCCCTGGAAGTGAGCGCCAGGCCTCCCAGTGAGCGCTAGTTACTCAATTAGTTGGGTCATCTTGATTGCCTAAGACCATCAACTCCAGAATGCTGACCTCCTTGACCTGCCACGTGCTTTCCCCAAAAGAGACGTCCAAGGCTCAGCTGACCACCTCGTCCCAAAAAGACCACACACAGGCAACATTCAGTTTTCATGGGACGTGCACCTCTCCAGACGGGGTGCAGGACTCTGGATCCGACTCCCAACCGCAAAGAGCATTGCACGTTGACTGCACACACGGCTGAGCAGAGCAAGTCATGGCCAAATTTCCCTGGGACCCAGGAGAGAACTCAGAGAATTCGAGAGTCTGAAGTGACTGGGACAGCCAGAGGAACACCCTTGCAATGTCCCATCCGGTCTTCCTGCCCTCTCAGAGTCAAGATGGAAGCAGGGAGGCGGGCTCAGGCTCTAGAATCCCCCAGCTCAGTGTTTCAAGAAGAAGGGTTAGATCATGTTTTCCTTATCTTGTTTCCAAGCAACTTTTGAACCATCTCATTCTTTCTCTCCGCACAGCCACAGAATGGTATTCATTCATTCATTCAATAATGTATTAAGCACCTACGCTCAGATCCTAGTCTAATGTGGGAGGCAATAATAAATAATCAGCTTGATAAATAAACTAATTATATACAACTTTACAATGTGAGAAGTGGAATGGTAAAAAAATAAGTAGAGGAAGACAAAGAGGACTGGGAGTGAGTGAGATGACTATGATAACAACAATAGCGGAGAAATTCCCGTCGGCATTTAAACAGCTTTAAACAAATTCTCTTTCTTAATTTCTGGTCACCCTGTAGCTAGTACCCCATTTTTCTGCTCTCCTTGAGAGCACAGTTTTGAAAAAGAATTACATAATCATGGCTGTGACTGTTCCCTCCCATTCTCTTCCTCATCTCCCTCTCTCTCCTCCAGCAGAGCTCTCCCATTGCCCCACGGGGCAGCTCTGAACAAGGATACCAGCCACCTGCATCGTTCCTATCTTCGCCTCTCAACATGTCTCCCTGCAATGCTGCTTCTCCAACCTTTGACAACACTTCTCAACTGGTTCTCCCCAACCTCAGTAGTGTCTCCTTTTGAGTCTCTTTGCTGCTGCTCCTGCTGCTTTTTCCACTTAACCTGTGCATGCTGCAGTGAATATATTGGTCATTTACTACTGTACAAAAACCACCCCCAAAACTCAATGGCTCAAAAGAAAATATTTATTTTATCTAACAATTCTTTGGTTGATCCAGAGATTCTTTTGCTTCATTGGGTGTCTCCTGGGGGTGCTCAGACACCTGAAAGACCCAAATGGCCACAGTCACATGGTTGGCAGTTGGTACTGGCTGCCAGCTAAGGGCACTGACGCTCTTCCACATGAGCCTCTCCATGGCTGCTTGGGCTTCCTCACAGCGTGGCAGTTGGGTTCCAAGAGTGAGCATTCCAAGAAAGTGAGCCTCAAAGTGCAAACACAGTAAAAGCCTTCACTTGGATCTTGCTTGCTAATATCCCACCTGCCAAAGCTGGTCACACAGCTAAGCCCAGAGTCAATGTAGAAAGGAGGACATGAAGGGATGAGTATGAGGCATGTGGTTCATTGAGAGCCACCAATGTGACTATGCATCACAGAGGGCCTCCACGGTTTTGACCTGGGCTATCTTCTCTCCTCTCTCACTCTCTCCCTAGGTGATTTCATCCAGTCTTATGGCCTCAAATATCTTCTAAAACCTGAGGCCTTTCAAACGTTATTTCTAGACCAGATATCCCTTTACATATTCAATATCTTTTTTTCAACAACAGTCATCTCAAGCTTAATATATCCCCCAATTTCAAGCCTTCTCTTTTTCCACTAGTTAATCAGGCCCAGATATGAGGATTCCTCTGTCACCTTTTTTATTCACTCATATCTCACATGCATACCAGCTCTGTCTCCAAAATATTATATGCCAAATGCACCATATCTCACCAACAGCACCATTCATCCTTCATCAGACCTCTAGCTGGCTGCTTGATTTCAATGTGCTCCTACAGCCCGTCCTCCACACAGCAGCCAGCATCTTCTTGCTAAGAGTAAGTGGATTATATCACTCTCATGTTTAGAACTCTTGAGTGTTAGAACTCATTGTACCTAGAACTAAACCTAAGCTCCCTCTGTGGCCAGCAGGGCCCTCTGGGATCTGGGCCTGCCTAATTCTCCTTCCTTACCCTGTTCTGCACCCCTCCATCCACTGTGCTTCTCCACTCATCACTCCCTTGCCTGGAGCACTCTTCCCCCAGGTCATCCCATCCTGCCTCTTCCTCACTACTCCAGTAACAACACAAGTGCCACCTGCTCTGCATGGTCTTCCCTGGTCTTGGGAAGGAATTTGCTGCCTCCAAGTTATTCTCAACCACATTCCCTTATTTTTTCCCCATCACAGCACTTGCCAGCACCTGACATTGCCTTAGTTATTAGGTAGATAGGTATTATCTGACTTTCCTGTTAAGAGCACATTCAGTCTGTCTTTCATACCATTATATCCTCCATGTGAAGAGAACTGCCCAGCACACAGGAGACAATTAATAAGTAAATCATTGTTGGCTGACTACTAACAATAACAATGAGAGCTAATATGTAATAATCACTCTGTATACTGGGAAAGATGGCATTTTTATGTGAATTTGAACTGCAGATTCTAGTTCTACCCCATATCAGCTGTGTGGTTTTCCTAGCTTACTTAACTTCTCTGAGTAAAATGGGAATAACAATAGCCCCTCCTTCAAGGGACTGAAGATGCAAAGCTCACCGGAGTTGAGAAGGTCAATGGTTTTTTGAATACTGCCAGTTCTCTCATTTAATTTTCCCAAGCTACTATGAAGTGAGTGTTTTTGTCCCACTTTACAGGTGAGAAGACTGACGCAGATCAGCTGGCAGATTCCCTGGAAGTCACACCTGTTACAAGTGGCAGAGCAGGATCTGAGCACTGCTCAGGCCTCCCCTTCTTCTCACCTACAGTTTACATTTGGCCAGTGGAAATGACCCTCTACTCTGGCTTTCCTTGTTAGTTTGGTTTTAGCCTCTCTTGGCCTCAGGTTTATCATCTCTGAAATCAGCAAGTAGTTGAGATAGTGCCCACGACCTCCCAGCTCCAAGTCTGTGACCCACAGCGGGGCCACGAGGACTAATGAGGCTGATGCTGGCACTCACTTTATTCCTGGAATGTCTGCTCGCCTTTCCAGAGTTACTTGTGGCAGGGAAACAAAACCAACAACCAAAGAACATGAGGTTCAGGAGATTTAAGTCTGAGGTCCAATGTTGGCTTTGGGTGCTTCTAACCAACCACAAATCTCTCCCAAGCCCAAGGCAGGCTTGTCTTACTCAACATTTATGGAGTCTTGCGTGGCTCATGAGTGAGCTCATGGTGGGTGAGCTGTGAGGACCGCAGGATCAGCTCAGATTGCTCCGGCACATTGTCCAGCCACGAGAGAGAACTTCCCTCTTCCAGATCCATGGAATGGCCCTAGCCCATGGGTTGGCTATAAAGATGCCAAAGCTCTGAAATCGTCATCCCCAAAGCACTACCAGCCAAACCTCAGCCCTGGCCCTGGTTAGGCTGAGAACAGGGAAGGCAGCAGGAGAGGAGGAGAAAAGGGATCTCATCATGGCCTTGGGACAGTGGAGGGAGGGGCTGGTGCAGGAGGAGCACCACAGCCTGCCTGCGCCTCCCCTGAGTTCCCACCCCAGCCTGGTCTTGCTAACTCTGTCTCATCTTTCAGACCCCGTCTGCAGACACTCAGTTTTTAACAATAGTCAGGCCCCTGATCATTTATCATGTAGCAGAATAAAATTTTTAAAGTTATTAATAGTTGGCACCAGAGTCATTCATTTTTGCAACAAATATCTATCGAGCCCCTGGGATGTGCTTGTGTCCTTTTGGGCTTTATGGCTTTAACAGTAATGATAACAACACCCCTGCCCTCCTCACATTTGCATGCTGATGGGGAGAAAAACAATTATATGTTCATAAAACATGCATAATTCAGATAAGGATCAGTGCTTTGAATAAGATGAAGAGTAAAGAGGTAGAGAGGGGAAGGCTGGCCACTTTTGATATCACAGTCCAAGAAGCCTAAGGAGGTAACATTTTAGCAGAGATGTTTGGTTAGAAAATGACTTTGATCAGCAGCACAAGGTTGATATTGGAATCCTGTGGGCACAACAGGGTAAGAGGCAAGAAATCTGGAGATATTAGAAATAAAGATGGATTCTTGGTTGAGGAGTAAGGAGAAAAGAGAATAGAGAGGCCAAGACACATGACGGAGAGGCTAGTAGCCTGTTAAGCTTAGAGGCAGCTACAATTCTTTTATCTTACTATGAATAAATTTCCATCCACATTCCTAAAGCTTTATACTAAATTCTGCCACATACAGAGGCCGTGGGTAAGCATACATCATGCATGTGTGTGTGCATGTGTGTGTGTATGAATGTGTATGCAAAGAAAAGAGTGGATTTCCAAGTTTGAGTCCATATGAAGACAACTTGCAGAATATTGAACAAAAATTCAGTGGTGGCAGGAGGCGGTGACAGCTGGTGGTGGAACATGAGTCTCTCTGAACTCCTGATTTTTCCTCCCAGGTAGAGGGAGTCTAATGAGGGAACCATCCCTGGTCTTTCTGCATCTTCACACATCCTGCCCCAAGGAGGAATCAGTGGCATGCTCAGTGCAGCTCTTGCCCCCCTTCTCTGGGGCATGAGCTTCCTACTGGGAACAGGCATCCTTCTTGGCTTACCTAAGTCCAAATATTATCTAGGCAAGGCCTCCACATGAATCCCTTGAGTAATGCAAACCACCTTTCCCTTGATTCAAGCAGAACCATCCACTCAGCTAAATATCAGTTATTGTTATCATAGGTGCTATTATTGATTGTAGAGTCTTGTGTAAGCAGGCAACACTAAGCACAAAAAAGAGTCACAGATCTGAGACTTGGAAAACCCAGGAAGCCTCCTAGAGGAGGCATTTCACTTATATCTTGCTGCATAACAAACAACTCCAAACAACCATTTTATTTTGCTCATAATTTTATGGATCAGGAACCTGGGGAAGGCACAGCTAAGCGGTTCATCTCTGATCCACATGGCATCAGCTGGGACAGCTGGGGCTGGATCATCCACTTCCAGGATGACCACGTCATCTTGGCACCTCACAGTGATGGCTGGAAAGCTGGGCCTGAGTGGGCACCTCTGTCTCTCCATGTCATCTCAGGACCTCTGCAGTAAGATGCCAAGATACCAAGGAGGAAGCTGTTTAACCTTATAAAGGCGAGACTCAGAACTGAGTCACTTCTACCTTATGCCATTGGTCAGAGTGGTCATGGAGACAGGCCAGCATCAATGGAAGTAGAAATAGACCCCACATCTCATTGGAGAAGTACCAAAGAGTTCACAGCTGCCTTTAATCTCACCAGAGAGTGGTGCCCAAACTCAAGGATTTAGTAACATGCATCAAGCACTTGCTAGGTGACAGACACTTTTTTGAGCACTTTGTGTGTGGTAACTTCCTTAATTTTCCCTGGGACCCTATGATGTAGATATAATTATTAGCCCCATTTCAAGTTGCTGAAATCAAGGCTCAGGGGGGTTGAGTGACTTGCCAAATGCCATAGAGACAGAAGGTGGCAGAGTCAGGAGTAGAACCCAGGCCGTCTGACCCGGAGCCCACCCTCTGGGGTGGATGCTCTTAGGAGGGACCGGGGAAAGAGGCTCATGAAAGACGGTGGTTTTGTTTCCTGGGATGTTATAACACATTGCCACAAACTGGGTAGCATAAAACAACAGCAATTTATTCTCTCACCTTTCTAGAGACCAGAAGTCCAAAATCAAAGTGTTGACAAAGTGTTGGTTTCTTTTGGAGGCTCTGGGGAGAGCCTGTTCTTGCCTTTCCCCCAGTGCCCGGTGGTGGCCGGCAATCCTCGGCGCTGCTGGGCATACAGCTGCACCACTCCAGTCTCTGCTACCCTCTTTTCCCGGCCTTCCTCCCTTTGTGTCTCTCTGTGTCCTCTCCTCTTCTTGTAAGGACACCATTGGATTTAGGACCCAATCTAAACCCAGAGTGATTTCACCCGAAGATTCTTAACTAATGACATCTGCAAAGACCCTATTTCCAAGTTTGGACGTACTCTGAGGTTCCAAGTGGGCATGAATTGGGGAAGGGATACCTTCACCCAGTACAAAGGTGAGATCATCTTCCAGCCCAAGAGGACGGGATGAGCAAGGTTCAGGGAAAAGAGAGAATGGCGACCCCAGAGGAACCCAGGTGCTCGGGGAGGGCACGGAGTGGGGGAAGCACGAGAGCAGTGCTGCCAGCAGAGGACGCAGTCCACAGGGGCTTGGGGCCAGGTTTAAGGACTTTGATCTTACCTTAGGAGCAAAAAAAAAAAAAAAAAAAAAAATCCCACAACTGTTTTGGATTTTAAGAAAGAGAATAAATGAAATGGTTAGATTTCTATTTTAGACCAATGACGACGGCAGCTGGGAGAATGGATTCGGGGAGGATTGCTGCAGAGAGAACAAAGAGGGGTTTCTGCAAGATGCGAGTTTGGATGCCATGACCTGGACAAGCCACCTCTGCTGAGCCCACCTGAGATCCACTTTAGGGACACGTCCATGCACAGCAGGAGGAAGGGGGCTTCAGCCAGCACACAGAGCTGTGTAGACCCGAGTCTGCCCCAGTCCCTGGCAATGTTTTCTTAAATGTGGAGTCAATGGAACCAGAAACACATGCTGCTGAGTTTCTTTGGCTTAGAAACACAACAACATGCTTGAGGATTTACAACAGAAACTTCTGAACTTGTGCTTTGAAGCTCTGGGCCAAACCCTAAAGAAGAAGAAGGAAAAAAAACATTCTTACCAAATACTGTCCTTCCTGTCCACCTTTACGTGGCATCTCCCCTCAGCCCCCTGTGTCCTGAGCTCCCTTCCCTCTCCCCGCCGCCCAGCCCGGCATGTGGCAGGGAGCGGTGCCGGCTCTGTGAAGGGCACATCTGTGGCTCCTTAGGAGACGTGGGTGGTGATGGGACCACTGGGTTCTGGAGGGAGACCCGGGGAGACGCCGCGGGGGGCGAAAGCAGAGCAGAGATGGAGTTTGAGAAACTGCAGAGAGATTGACGGGGCGTCCATGCCTCAGCCCCGCCACAGGAAGCCCTCCCGGGTGACGGCATCACCACGTGCTTCGGGCTCCGACAGAACCGGGTTCTGGTCCTGAGCCTGTGATTGGAAGCCAGAGCAGGCTCATGTCCACCAGCAGGGCATCGTCCTCAGGATCACAGCGTGTCCACACGTGGGGCGCAGTGCAGCCCCAGGGGGGATTGGAAACACAAAAATGCTTATCTTATAATATTAAATAAAAAGTAAATAAAACTAGCATGACTTCAGTTTCTAAATATACATGTAAGAGAAAAAATACTGAAAGACACTGAGTATAACAGCACTTGCCTCTGGGAATGAGTCTATGTGCATCTTTTGATTTCCTCTTTCAAAAGTTTCATTGATAAATAAATATTATTCTAAAATGCATATAAATGTTATATACCTATACACACAGATACACATAAGTTGGTATTAAAAACAGCCAGCATGTCTCCATGCCAGTCATTTGGTCAGACACTTTATAAATGTTCTATTCTAATTTCCACAAAAGCCCTTTCTGGCTAATTATTAATAATTTTCACTTACAGATGAAGAGACTTAAACGTTAAGGAATTTGTTTGAAGATACCCAGTAAACAAGCAGCAAAGTTCATGCTCACCTCCCTGCAAGCCCACAGTGCCTAGACCTGAGCCCGAATCCCTCCCCAAACCCTCTCCCAGGCCCCTGCGCACCTGCTGAGTGAGCCTGTGTGCGCAGGGGGATGTTTTGGAAACCAGTCGGGCTGTTTATCTGGTGGAAGATCACACTGAGCTCAGTTTATTGACAAATGTCCGGTTCCCACTGACCTGGCAGCTTTTTCTAGGGCAGAATTTGCTGAAACTTCTAGAAAATAAGAGAAAAGAAGAAAGCAGACAGTTTATCTAACCCAGATCTCAAAGAGAGAAGACAGGCAGCATTGTGCTCTGGAGAGGCATGCAGGCCGGGGACAATGCGGATCGGGCACCCCCCTGGCAGGGCCGCCCACACAGAGCCAAAGATGCCCCAGGAGTCTGTAAAGGCAGAAGGATCAGGTGCCTTCCCAGCCAGGGGCTGCCAGCCAGCCAGGTGAGGGTCTGGCCCTGACTTGTCTCTTCTCGAGGGGCTGATGTTTGCCAGGGAAGTCAGAGGGAGCCGGAGACGTCAGGTACCTCAGAGAGTCGGTCCAATCCCTGATTCTATGGAATGGGAAACTGAGGCCCAGAAAGGAAAAGGACTAACCCAGGAATTCACAGTGAACCCCTGTGCCCAGGTGGGCTGTGGAACCTAAACACCCTGTCCTCTAACCCGAAGGGGAAGCACATTAACTCTGTGTGGCACTGTGCTAAATGCCAAGGAACCAGCGATGGGCAAGGTACACAAGGTCATTGCTCACACGGAGGCCACGTACCCACGTGACAAGCATTGCGTCCTCATTTACAGAAAGAGAAACTGAGTGCTGAGAGATTATGCAAGTTGTTGCAAGACACCATTAAGTGGGAATATTGAAATTTTCCTTACTCTCTTTGTACACACACGGATTTATAAGCAGATATAGCCCTAAATTCAGAACCAGGATGCAGGTTTTTAGGCCCAGCTCCTGCAACAACCAGATAGGTGACCCTCTCATTCTGAGACCCCCGGAATATAGACTTCAGGGCTGGCCCTGTCCTCCCTGTGGTTTGCAAAAATTCGAACTTTGATCTTCAGTTTCCACCGATTCTTCTTTCTTCATTCACTCATTCATTTAATCACTATTCAGCCGTCCACCCATTCATCTACCCATATATTCATTTTCCCAATGTATTCATCTTTTTACTTATTGTTTTTGCCATTTATGCTTTCTCTTCCTTTTTTTTCTTTCCTCTTTGTTCTATCTCTTTCTCTTTTCAGTCATCCTTTTCTTCCCATAAACACGTAACTGATCATAGATCAGACACTCAGCACAGGGTAGATACAGCTGAATGAAGCCTCAATTCTGCCCCCAAATAGGTCATGATCTGTTGAGAGAATTGACAGTATAGCCACATAATTATAACACATGTAGGACACATGTATATTTTATATGAAAGATACCTGTCATTTGAACTGTATAGGGAAAAACAAAATGCTACAGCAATAAGGAGGAGAGGGACCTCTGATTGGGGGGTCAGGGAAACCTACATGGAGGAGAAACATTGAACGTGAAAAGGCGTAAAGCATTCACAGCAGCAGGAATGGTGGAGAAAGAGGGTAGCTGATCAGAACCCCAAAAGACACATCCCTGAATGTTATAACCTTGAATGTTGAAATCCTGAAACATCAAAATCCCAAAAAGATAATTTTGAAAAAAAATGTAATTCTTTAAAAGACATTAATTTACATTTTTTAAAGGGGATTTTTTGAAAAACATAACAGAGCACTTCATAGGCCAATTTACACAATAAAATAGAGAGTAATAACATACCTATTTTGCAAGCATGAACACTCAGATTACTAATGACAGCCACATGGATGTAATAGTTATGAGTAGACAAAACGTGTTCATAAAGAAATAGGTCAAAAAGCAAAATGTGTAAACACATATGGTTTGGCAATTGTGTGCCCCGAGCTTTATAACTGCAGTCATCTGAAATACCGTGACAGACAACCTGAGTCTTTTGATGAGATTGACCAAAACCCACAAGGGGTCACCAACGCATATCCAGTTGCCCAAAGAGCTGAGAGCTTGAGAAATTTTATCTTTCACAAACACAGATGTACAAAAAAGACATGGCTTGTTTTATTGAGGAAGTTTCAATGTTTTTACTTTGAGAACCAGGGAAGCCGATGGTGCAACAACTCTCAGTGTGAGGCTGAGAGCCTCAGGCCCGGGGGGCTGCTGGTGTGAACCCCAGAGTCCGAAGGCCAGCCAGCCTGCAGTGCCGGTGAGCAAGGCAGCAGAGGAAAATCTGTCCCAGCTCCCAATTCAGCTTCCGGGCCCCTAGCAGATCGGATGGTGGCCGCTGGCATTGAGGGCAGTTCTTCTCGGCCTGGTTCACTCAGACTCACAGACACACCCTCGCAGACACACCCAAGACAATGCTTTACCAGGCTTCTAGGTATTTCTTAATCCAGTCAAGTTGACAACTAAAATTAAGACCACAGATTCACCTCTTACCAGTTTGGCACCCATACACATCTCCTTAAACGTCTATTCAATTTCTGAATAAAGACAATGAGGGGGCCGGGCGCGGTGGCTCACGCCTGTAATCCTAGCACTCTGGGAGGCCGAGGCGGGTGGATCGATTGAGGTCAGGAGTTCGAGACCAGCCTAAGCAAGAGCGAGACCCCGTCTCTACTAAAAATAGAAAGAAATTATCTGGCCAACTAAAAATACATATAGAAAAAATTAGCCGGGCATGGTGGTGCATGCCTGTAGTCCCAGCTACTCGGGAGGCTGAGGCAGCAGGATTGCTTAAGCCTAGGAGTTTGAGGTTGCTGTGAGCTAGGCTGATGCCACGGCACTCACTCTAGCCTGGGCAACAAAGCAAGACTCTATCTCAAAAAAAAAAAAAAAAAAAAAAGACAATGAGGGGATGCGTCGCCATCTGCCTAACATGACGCAACTATCCTACGATTTGGGGGATTTTAGACATTAGGAATTTTGGATTTTGATCCTTCGGGATTTCAACATCTAGGGATTATAGCCTTCGAGATTATGACCCAAACCTGATAAAGAGATGTCATCTCTCTGCGGCTCTGCCCTCCATCATTCCTCCAAGCACCGCGCCCTCTTGTTCCCCAGCTGTACACAGCACCATGCACACTGCCGGACGGTCGACTGAGTTGTTCACCTTTCCTCTAACCCTCCACTCACACCTCCTCTTCTTGCAGAGGTGAAGTTGAGACCTTGGAGGATCAATGCTCAGATTTTTAAGTCAATCAACTCAGCAACTGTTACAGTTGCTCATCATCAGTTGTCACCCCTCCAGGCTACTCCCCAGGGAAAATGGATGGGCAGAGGCGACAGACTGCCTCCCCGTCCTGTTCTTTCTCCCCAGCACTGCCAGTCCACCCATCCACCCACCTATTCCTCCATCCATGGGTCTTTTCACACACCTCTCCCCATGGCCTCTGCTGGAGGACGAAGTCCCCGTCTCTCCTGACGCCATCTCCTTTCCTCGTAGAGCCTCTGTGTCACCGTTTCCCTGGTGCACCCTGAGCCCCACCCTTCACCACACCCCATTTCCAAACCCCACCAGCAGCAGCCTCCTGACTGGCTTCCCCGCTGCCAACACTTTTCCACAGTGCTCCTTCCCCCGCAGCCATAGGGTATATCCTAGAAGATTAGATTACCTCACTCTCCTATTTACACCTTTTCCAGTGGCTTCCACAGCCTCAGAGGGACGCCATACTCCTCCGCGGGGTTTTCAGGGTCTGGCCCCTTTGCAGGTCTCCCAACCGCCCCCTCCTCAGAACCCCCTGCCCTGCCAGGCTGAACTCCATAGGACCCCACCAACATGCTGTGCCCGTTCCCACTCTGGGCCACCTGCTCTTCCTTCTGCTGGAAATCCATCCTCCCTCTCTCTGCCTGACTACATTCTACCCCACAGCTTCCTCCACCTGCAAACTCTCACCCACCTCTGGTCCCCCAGTCCACACTCCCCTCCCCCAGGATGAGTGAAGGGACTCCCCTGTATTCCCACAATTCCTTGGACTTACCTCAAATGCAATCCTACCACATAGGGTCAAACTGGACTATTGGCTTATATATTAATGTCCTTGGGGGCCAAGGCTGTGACTGCTTGACCACCATAATCCCAGCTCCTTCCAGTGTCTGGTTTGGGGACATACATGTTTTCCTCCCTCTTCTTCCCCCCCACCTTCTCCTTCCTCCTCCCCTTTTCATCTTCTTCCTCCTCTTCCTTCATCCTCCTCTTCTTTCTCTCGTCTTTCTCTTTCTCTTCCTTTTCCTTCTTTTCCAATTTCTCTGAACTTTGTTGAGCTGCTCTGGGTGCAGAGGAGTGGAGCTAACTGTATTCTTCAGTGTTAGAATACTTGGCTCCCTGAAATAAAGAATACTTGGCTCCCTGTGTTCAGCGGACACAGCATGACAAATGGTAGACTCTCCATCAGCACTGCAGAGAGCTGGGTGAGGGGTGGACTCTGGAGCCCTCTCTGCCATTTGCCGGCCATGAAATTTGGGGAGTATGATTTGATTTCTCTGCACCTCTGTTCTCTCACATAAAAAAAATGGATCTGAAAGGAGGAAAGCTGTGTGTTTGTTTAGTGGTGAAGATGAATGAATGAATGTGTGTAAGTGCTTTAAATGGCAGCTGGTGCATGGGAAGAGCTTGGTAAATGCTACATCCTATCAGGAATGTGCACATTCTCTCCTCCACCGAAATCTGAGTGTCCCTGTGCCCCCTACCCAGAGATAGGACTCCTATTCATCCTTTATGTGCTCTTCACGGCCCTTCCTGGGGTTTGTCTCCTTAGTCCACCCCAATATGCCATGTGGAGAAGCTGCTTGGGGACCTGCTATGATCCCCCACTGCCCTGCAGGGGCTGGGACACTGGCTTGTCCCTTTTTCCAGGCTGTAGACACTTGATGAGTTAAATGGACTCACTTTACCCTGACGTCAGTGAGAAGTAGACACTAGAGAGGCGATTATCTGGGTTGGTGCCATGGCAGGGCAAGAGATGGGGCCAATCACATTGCTTCACTATGGTGATCTCAGCATCTCATCTGTGACGTGGGAGCTGGACCCAGAACTTTGAGAGCACCCCAACCCCAGAGAGCAACATCACTGCACAGAGGCCCTGGGAAAAAGTTCCAGACACGTCTGAAAACCCCAGATGGTCTTGGCAGGAAAAGATTCCAAGCTGTGGACATTGTCTGACCCTGAAAACCTCCTAAGTGCTCATTCAAGAAGAGCCCTTGGCCAAATTCAGAGTTCATGTCCAATTCCAGCCAGAGTTCATGTCCAATTCCAGCCAGCGGACCCCTAAAGCGGAAGCCAGCTGAGCACTGGTGCTAAGGGAGAGAGTGGCTTCTTCCAGCCCTCCGCAGCCCTGCCATCTGTCAACGCCAAACATGCGTCCCATACTCCACGGAGGGAACACAAACCCAGCAGTGGCCAGGCTTCCCCAAACCTCGGCCCACATTCTGCTCGGCTGAGTCAAGCTGTGGCCCCCTCCACCCTGCCTCCCTTCACGTCCACTTGCCTGGCCTCGCAGAAGCTGCACGTCTGAATGATTTAAGGGGATTAGGCAAGAGCACTTGCAGAGAGCCGGGACCCCAGCCCAGCCGCGCAGACACGCTTGGGTCACACAGGTGTGTGAGGATGTGTGTGCTGCACACCAGGTTCTCAGTCTTCTTGCCAAGCACCTGCAGCTTCTGAATCATGGTCTGTGGCTCTGTTGGCCTAGCGAGTGCCCCACACATTGCGGGTACTAAGACCAGGCCCAGAAAAAATCCTGTCAGTGCCAGTAAATATTTGTTTATAGGTAGATAAAGGACTGAACGAGCCCAGATGTCTGGGTTCAAGCTCTACCTCTGTGGATTACCAGCCATCTGTGATGGGCTGAACTGTGTCCCTTCTAAACCTTTACAGGTTGAAGTCCTAACAGCCAGCACATCAGATCCGACTGTGTTTGGAGACAGGGTCTTTAAAGAGGCAATTACACTACAAGGTCATATGGGTGGCCCCTAATCCAACATAACCAGTGTCATTATAAGGTGAGATTAGGACGTGGACACACACAGGGGGAGGCCGTGTGAAGACACAGGGAGAAGACGGCCATCTCCAAGTCAAGGAGAGAGCCCTCAGGAGAAACCAACCCTGTCAACACCTTGATCACGGGCTGCCAGCCTCCAGAACTGTGAGAAAATAAATTTCTGTTCTTTAAGCCCACAGAGTCTGTGATACTTTGCGAAAGTTGCCCTCCCAAACTAACATACCATGTGATCTCTCTGAGCCTCAGCTTACCTCCCTGATCTCCAGTTTCCTCAGCTGTAAAATGGGCATCCTAATAGGTGGCATTATAAGATTATTGTGCAAATAGAATGAGTCATGAACTTAAAAATACCTGGAACATGGGAGATTCCCCCAAAATTTCCATTCCTCTCTCTTTCCTTTCTGTGACCAATTTCTAATTGTTCTTTTCTGTTGCTGAACAGTATTCCACGGTGTGGCTACCAAAGTGTCTTTAAACATCCACCCATCTTAGGACATTTTGGTTGTTTCCAGTTTGGGGCTATTACAAACAAAGCTGCTATGAACCACCCTGCGAGGGTTTGGGGACATACATGTTTTCCTCCCTCTTCTTCCCCCCGACCTTCTCCTTCCTCCTCCCCTTTTCATCTTCTTCCTCCTCTTCCTTCATCCTCCTCTTCTTTCTCTCGTCTTTCTCTTTCTCTTCCTTTTCCTTCTTTTCCAATTTCTCTGAACTTTGTTGAGCTGCTCTGGGTGCAGAGGAGTGGAGCTAACTGTATTCTTCAGTGTTAGAATACTTGGCTCCCTGAGCTGCCTTCCTCCCGTGTCCCTCTCCAGTCCTCTCCTGCATGGCCACAGGTAGTGTGTCTAATAGGTGTGTCCTTGAACATGTACATGCACTTGTAAAATAGGAAGTGTGGTAGTGTGCATCTGATTGTAACTCACATCACTCACTCCTATTTTACTTCTTTCATTCAGCTCTGGATTGTAAACTCTCTCCCCATAGCTGTGTGCACATCCATCCATTCTGTCTAATGTTGCATGGGACTCCACAGGCTGCAACACCCGAAGTTTATTTCTCCTTTCCCCAAATTGGACACCCAGGCTGCCTCCAGCTCCTCACCAGTACAAGCAATATCTGGATGGATCTGGATGAATATCTTCCCACATATTCCTTTATGGCCCTTGGGAGAATATCTCTGGGCATATACACAGAAGAGGGGTTGCCAGGCCACAGGGCATATGCTTGCTTTATTTCATTAAGCAGTGCTGGATTGCTCTGCAGAAGGACTGCCCCAGACTACACTGGGAGAGGGCGTGGCCATGCAGGCATCCCATCTTCAGTGGGTCATCTCCAGGAAACAGGGGCAGTGGGAGGGTGCAGCTTTAAGAAGGCAATGACTCCCAGCCCTTGGTCCCAAGCATCCAGCAGGTGACAGATGAGACCACCCATGGCAGCACCACATTCCCAAACCAGAGCTTGAGAGAACTAGGAATATAATAGAATATCATGTGTCTAGAATGTTTATCCCCTAGAACAAGGATGTGAATGAGTAGGAGATATAGACATATAGATATAGATAGATGCAGGTACATATATATGAGGGCTGTCGGGAAAGTATCCAGCCATGTAAACTTTCTCATTATGTTAACAATAGCTGGATGTTTTTTAGGCAGTATATATATAAAAAATATATAAAATTGGCTTACATGATTATGGGGCTGGCAAGTCCAAAATCTCTAGGACAGGCCTGTGGGCTGGAGACTCAGGCAGGAGCTGACACTGAAGTCCACAGGTGCTACTGAAGATGGAATAGGGAGAAACTATCTACTTGAGGTTGTCCCTTAAGACAGGACAGTAGGCACTCAACCCTGGGACCTTTCTTGGCTATCTGCCCTGTCTAGGATGTTCTGCTTAGGAGTAGGTCTCATTTAATCAAGTCTCGAGTTTCTTCTCTGTGCATTTTCTCCCTCCCCTTGCCCTTTCTTCTTTCCTGCACCCGTCTCATGCTGTCCAATCACAGCACAGTGATGGAGACGCAGATTGTGGAGACTGCAACCAGCCTGGCCTCCCAGACTTCAGGTCCTGGCTTGCCACTGTTAGCTGGGTGACCTTGGGCAAATTACCTAACCCCTCTGTACTTCAGGTCTCTGATCTGCCAAACAAAGATGATAAAATATCACCTACGTTATAAGGCTGTTCTAAAACTGAATGACTTATCACAGAAAAGGAACCTAGAACAGGGTTGGCACATGGAAAGTTCTAAGTAAATAAGAGTTGCTATTTATTTATGACAAAAACTAGGATTACAGTCTTTACCTATGCAGAGCCCTCAGTTTAAATGGGGTAAGGAACAAGAACACAAGTACAATTCAATGGGGTAGGGAAGACAGTAAAAGCACCGAGTTAAGTGAATGACATATAGTGGGCATGTAAAAATGCCAGGGACTCATGAATTAAGCAAGGTTTGATGAAAGCAATGAGAAGGGGCATTTAACTTAGTTTCTGGGGTCACAGAGGGTAAGTTGGATTATGTGTGTCAATTTGGCTAAGACTGAGAACTAGAATAATCAGAACTCTCTGTCTGGCTGTAGATAGATTTGTCCAAAAGTGGAAATCGCATGAGATTTGAAGGGCAGAAGTAAAGATGAAGTCATCACTCTCAGGAGGTCAATGTGATTAAATTCCCACCTGGGTCAAGAACCTACACCACGCAAAGCTTCGGGGGACCCGGCACCTGCTCTCCTAAAACATTTTCATGGTAATAAAGCATTTAAGCACTGTGGGTTGGGTGGTTTCTCCCAAGTACACTGGAAAACTTAGAGAAAGAAAATGATGATCTCAGTACTTTAAATTCCCAGCCTAAAATCTGAATAAAGAACCATAAGGCTTCTATGTTTCTGAAAGAAATCCTTGTCTTCTGTAGCCACAGGGTTGAGATTTGTGAAAGCCAAACCCAACACCAAACCCTAGGGTTGCTGAATTGTAATGCACATTGAATTCACAACCCAGCACAAAAAAAAAAAAAAAAAAAAGTGGAATTGGGTGAGATCCTTAGCATTGAGATGGGGACATGTGGACACATTCCCATAATCTGAGAGCCTTGAACTCCAAAATTCCATTAGCCTCCTTTTCCAGTTAAACAACCCTTCCCCCGACCTGAGAGGTTGATGTTCCCGTGTCTGTAGAACCTATCATGAAATGTCCTGAGATAGCTGTTAATCCCCCAAAGATTCACCCCACTGCCTCTCTTTGCAGCTAGACTTATAACCAGATGCCGTCTTCAGCAGCAGTGGCGATACCCTCTATCACCTACAAAATTTTGCTAATTTGTATCAACAGACACCTAGAGCATATGGATTTGAATAATTGATAAGAATGTTGGCTCAGGGTATAAGATGTTGGAACAGGCCATGTGCATTGACATGGGCTCACTCACTAGAAATTCTGGATTTAATGCATCAAACAGCTGGGAGTGGCTCTAACAGTTTGGTAGAGTCACTGAAACCTGAACCCAAAGGTGACCAAAGTGGAATAGAGTTGAGATGCCAGAACTTCCCTGGTGTTCCACTTAGGGAGGTCAGATTTCCGGACTGGGTTTTTTATACAATCTCCTCACCAGCTCCAAGCTATACCCCCCAGGAGGGCCCAGAGGACTCTCCTTTGGGAGGTACATTGGTAAGGGGGCACCTGTGTCCTTGAAGGTCTCTGCTGTGGCATCCTCTGCAGGCCAGTGCTGACAGTGGGATGTGCTGCTGTCAGATGGGCTCCCTGAATTCACAGAGGACAGTGGAGTCCCAGACTGGTATCCCCAGGGACCAGGTGGGCATGGGTACCAAATGGGCAGCAGGGTCACAACCAAAACCCGGTGGACTGATTAGTGACTGTTCTCTGACTCCACTCCCTGCTCCTCCCCCAGATCTTCACTGCCCCACTTCCGTGTAATCGCTAATGCCTGAAATTCCCATATGGAGTAAGTTCCATAAATAAATCGCCATGTGCAATAAATGAGATACGGTATTCCCTTACCACTCACAGCAGCGCCTTTTGTCTCACGGAATCCTGAGTGGTGCAGAAGCCTACTGGAGGAGATAGACCCACGCAGAATCTCCAAGGAGGAGTAGGAGTTTGTAGCTAAGGATGTGGTGAAGGGCGCTGTGGGAAGAGCAGGACATTGGGTGGAGACTGGCCCTGTGGGAACTCCGGGTAGACGGGCCTCATCTGCCCTGGGAGAAGGGAGGAGAGGGGTGTGGCGGGAGAGGAGACGGAAAGTAGTCAGGCATGGGCTTGGGTGTAAGGCTAAGGAAATTGGTGTCTCACATCTAGAAAACCCCGCTTTCTGCTGGAGCCCTCGCTAAGCTCCCTTTCCTCTGAACCGCTGCTGCCTGCACAGCAGATGAGACATTCACCTGCAAAGTTACATGGCCTCGGTGCTGCAGAGACTGGTGGCCTCCTCTTCATCACATGATGGGGTCCCAAGGCCCAGAGGAGGCACTGACCTGCCCAACGCCCCTCAGGAAATACCGGGCAGCTGGACTGACTCTTTTTTTTTTTTTTTTTTGAGACAGAGTCTCACTCTGTTTCCTGGACTAGAGTGCCGTGATGTCAGCCTAGCTCACAGCAACCTCACACTCCTGGGCTCAAGTGATCCTCCTGCCTCAGCCTCCCAAGTAGCTGGGACTACAGGCATGCGCCACCATCCCCAGCTAATTTTTTTTCTATATATATTTTTTTAGCTGTCCAAATCATTTCTTTCTATTTTGAGTAGAGATGGGGTCTCACTCTTGCTCAGGCTGGTCTTGAACTCCTGACCTCTAGCTATCCTCCTGCCTCAACCTCCCAGAGTGCTAGGAGTACAGGCGTGAGCCACCGCATCCGGCCTGGGCTGACTCTCAAAAGCCCAGTTCCTCTGAGGCCCAGCCAGGCTCTGTCCCTGTGTCTGGCAAGGCCCCACCATGGACACCACCCTGCATCTGTGCGTCCGGCCTCGGTGGACAACTCAGCCCTCAGAGTAGCCACTCAGCTCTCCCCAGGGCGGCCACTCTCCTGGGGGTGACAACGGCCCTGGTGGATCCAGGTCACAATGCCTGCATGGTGGCAGCAGAGATGGTGAGAAGTGATCCAGTTGTACATGTTAAGGTGGGAATGACAGGGCACACCAACAGAGAAACAAGAAAGGGTAGAAGAGGAGATGAATATATCCTGAGCTCCTCTCAAACCCCAGGCATTTTCCTCAGAGTGTTTGTATATGTTGCTTTAGTGGGTTGAATGGTGGCCCCAAAAGCTACATCCATGTCCTAACCTCCAGAGCCTGTGGATGTGACTTTATTTGGGAAGGGAGTCTTTGCAGAAGTAATTAAGTCAAAGATCTTGAATTGAGGTCATCCCGGATTATCTGAGTGGGTGGGCTCTAAATCCAATGGCACGTGTCCTTATGAAAGATGCATTGAGGACAGACAGAGAAGGGGCCACGGGAGGCCCAAGGTAGGGACTGGAGTGATGCAACCACAAGCCAAGGAGCACCTGGGGCTGCCAGGAGGACGCAGAGGCTGGGCAGGAGTCTCCTCTAGAGCATCCAGCAGGTGTGCTGCCCGGCCAACACCTCGATTTCTGGTTTCTAACCTCCAGAACCACGAGAGAATAAATTCCTGTTGTTTTAAGCCACCAAGTTTATGGTAATCTGTTATGGCAGCCCCAGGAAGCTATCGTAGTTGCTTCATTTCATCCTCGTTAACCTCCGATGGAACACGTCATCAGCCTATTTTACCGATGAGAAATCGGAAGCTCAGGGAATGTAAATAGCTGCTCCACGATGAACCCCTGGCAGGATGTGGAATCAGATTCAGCCCCACTTGCGTTCCCAGCACAGGCTTTTTTACTCTGCCCTATTTCTCAAAGCAGCCTCCAAGGAAGCTTCTCTGACTCACCAGGAGGTGTTTGTTTCAAAGCAGATTTGCAAGTCCTTCCCAGACACACTGACTCAGAAGCTCTGGGTTGCGCTCCTGGGGATGTTTTAAAGCTTCCAGGTGAATCCCATGCCCATGAGAGTCCCCATTTAACATGGCGCTGAGGAGGGTGGAGAATCCAGTCTCATGCCTGGCCCAGCCTGGCCCCCTGGTGGCTCCCCGGGCATGGTTCAGATGCGAGGGTGGCTCCTGGCACAGGCTGGCTTTGAACCTGGCCCTCTGCCATTCTTTCCACGGGGTGCTTTGGAAACGCTGAGCACCACGGACAAGCACAACATCACTCTCCTCCCCGTGGCAGCTGGAATGCCCACGTCCTGCCCGCTGCCAACCCAAACCACGCAGCTTCCAAGCCCAGCATGCACCCAGCTCTTCCACCAAGCCTGCCAGGGACTGCGGCCCAACTCTCCTCCTTCGCTGAACACCTGGAGGGCCCTGGAACTCCAAGTGCCCCTCGCTCAGAGAGGCACGAACCTGGAGCATGGCAGGGTCCAAATCCCAGCTCCTGCCCCACACACCACTGTCGTCAATTACTTGCCTCTGTGAACCCAAGTTCGTGCCTCTGTAAAATGGGGAGGATGTTAACACCTGCCTCACCTGTGACTCGGTGTTAACGAATCAAAACCTGAGGAGGACTTGGTGGAGCCCCCAGCACATAGATGCAGCCAGTGTTGGCTCTTGTCACAAGGGATCTGAGACACAGAGCGGTGCATATTTTTATTGATTTAATACTCACAAAAACCCGTGAGGTAGGCAGCGTTTTCTTCTTTTCATAAAGAAGACATCTCACCTTCACTTATAAAAGTGAGGGAGCCTTATTCTTGCATTGAAATAATATTGGGCACCTACTGCATGCAAGGCACAGGGCCAGACCACAGGGTGCAGAGAGATGAAAGGACTTGGTGTGGCCCTGGTGGCCCATGGCAGCCGCCTCATATCCAGCTGAGAATCCACATGCCTGGAGCCCAGGTCCAGGGGCAACAGGGGTGAAAGCTGGACACTGAGTCCCAGGGGGATCCCCTACAGCAGAGTCTGAGGCCTCACTGCACACTGGAACTGGACAGCAGGAATATGATGCCATCTCCGCAGCCCTGACTCCCACAGGCATAGTGTGGCGTCCAAGGAGCCAAGTGCAGAAGGCATGGGCTGTGCACTTCCATCTGTGTGAAGTTCAAGAACAGACAAAGTGAATCTAGGGTGAGAGAAGACAGAACCATGATTTCTTGAAGGTGGGTAGCAACAGCGGGTGCAAGGGAACCTTCCCATTTTGATCTGGGTAGGGGGCGTGCCTGGGAGTGCTCAGAAATCATGTGTAAAATTTATCAAGCTGTACACTTCAGATGTGTGCATTTTTGTGTAAGTTATACTTTAATAAATAGTTTTTAAAAGAAGGATGAGCCTAACCACCTCTGTCTCAGGGACTGCCCATGGGGCCGGCAGAGCCCTGCAGGGCCCGTGTCCTGGTCTGAGGGCCTGGGCACCCCACCCACGTGTCAAGCCAAGGGCCCCCAGAGACCCTGTGGGTCCAGGGCAAGAAAGGGTCTCTGGGTGGGAGAGTTCAGGGCGCCTTTGCACTTGGTTCCGAAGCTTAGGTGAGCTTTGTCTGCCTCCTCCAGTGTAGGAGAGGAACCCCCATCTGCCAGAGACCCTCGGGCAGGGAGGCAGCCTGGGGGGCAGCTCTGTGTGCGTCTCATGCTCCCCACCTCCTTTCCCTCTCTGCCCACGCCCCAGTTAGACTCGCTGAGGACGGACACAAAGGACTGGGGGCTCTTCCTGGGGTTGACAGGGATGGAGGAGAACCGAGGAGACTGTGTCCCAGTCCACAGCCACGCTGAGGTGAGGCAACTCAGAGAGAGGGAAAAGGGTGTCATCACAGGGACACAGGGTGCAACACAGGCTGAGCCCTGTGACAAAGAACAAAGAGGAATATGAGTAGCAACTGCTGCTTCAGCTTCAACCACATGCTAAGCGCTCACCTAGTCTCCATCGCAGCCCCAGGAGGTAGATATCATTCCCCCCATTTTACAGAGAGGAAGACTGAGGCTCAGAGAGGAGAAGTGGCTTCCCCACAATCTCCCAGCCAGCATGTACCAAAGCGAGGGGTTATTCATTGATTTAACTGAGGCCAGCCTTTCCCCCTTACCTTCCCAGGCGGGAAGTGGGGAGGACTGGGAGACCCCACCTGTGGCCAAGGCTGCCCAAGTCAGCTGTGGTTCAGGAACAGAGTGGCAAGCAGGGAGCCGGCCAGGGGCTGCCCAGTGACCCCGGCCTCCCAGAGCAGACCTAACTGTTCAGGGCAGGGCATGAGGGACAGTCACTTTGGCCTCTCTGGCCTTCAGGCAGGCCTGGAGCCCAGGCTGCCCCTTCAGTGGCTCCTCCACTGTTGCTTAGGCCCCAGGAAGAGAGGCAGAGCCTCGCCCAGGCCACCAAGCCAGCATCGCAGGAGGCAGAGGGCTAAGCAGTCCACCCCCATCCCCCGCAGCTTTTCCAAAGCAGCCAGATTAGCTCGGCAGAGAGGCTGCTGCGCACGGGCGACAATGTGTTGTATGCATCTGAGTTGCCCCAGGAACTGGCGTCTTGCCACCGGTACAGTGTAGGCTCTGTGCATGTCCATGGGACAAATAAATGACAAACAAATAGGCTGTGAGTGGATCTGGTGCAGATGGCAGTTGCGAGTGCCTCCAAGCGCCTGGTCCTGAGACAGTCTCTGGAATCTTCTGTGCATCTGGCTCTGGTCAAGGCAGTCTTACTGTTTGGCATAGGAATGCTCTTGCCTGGCCTCTGTTCTTGAACCCCCTCGACCAGCCCCTCTTTGGAATTTATTTACAGCTTCTCTGGGAGGTCTGCTGGAGAACTCCCCTGGAAGCTCTGCTCAGAGCCGGCTGTAGGGACCCCAGGCCCGAGAGGAGCAAGTGGGAGGCCCCACCTCCATAGCTGAATGAAGGTGGATCCCAAACACCGTCCCCACCATGGACTCCTGTGTCATTTGCCACACACATCTGAAGCACCTCATGTGTGACAGGCCCAGATGTGGGACACAGCAGGGACCCAGGCCAGACCCTGCCCTCAAGGTGTTCCCAGTGCAAGGGCTGAGTGGTAAGAACATGCATCATAGGTGAGGGCTTTCTTGAGCACTTACTATGTGCTCAGCTGTTTAATAAATCCTTCTACATCTCTTACTCCATGCCAGGAGCAGTTCAGAGTTCTTGGTACCTCTTGCGAGGTACCAGACGAGGAAACCAGAACACACAGGGGTCACACGACTTCTCCAAGGGCACACAGCAGTAAGCGACAGGAGGCAGGAGTTCAACCCAGGCCTGTGCAGGCAGCACTGAACCATCTGCCACATGGGAATAGCATCAGCTACGGTGACAACTAATAGGTGAGTCCTGAATCCTGGAGAAATTCCCCAACAGGCCCATAAGGGTGGTACTGGATCTTCTGGTGGGAGTTGGAGGGACCATGCATGCCCCTCACTAGGGGGAGGGGGTGATGAGGCGGCACACTGGGAAACCAAGGCAGCAGTCGGGAGCCACACACTAGGAAGAAGCAACCAGAGAGATCCAACAAACAGAAGTGAGCGGAAAAGAGGAGAAATGGAAGGAGACTGCAGCACCCGCCATTAACTTGTACTAAAAACCCACCAACGCGCAGGACTCGGGAGTCCACCCTCTGGCTTGTCTGCAGTCTGACACCTACTAGCTGTGTGACTGGGGGCAAGTGCCTTTAGCTCTCTGTGCCTCAGTTTCCCCAAATATAAAGAGGATATGATATGAGCACCCACTTCAAAGGTGCTTAGTACACGGCATGTACTCTATACATGATTATTAAATGAACAACCACAGTAAGTAGTTTATAAGGACACGCACAGATGAGTCATCCAAGCTCAAGGGTGCAGATCCTTGTTGTCAGTGGGGAGAGGAGGAGAGGCGCAGGTAGTTGGGGTAAAGGGAGTGCGTAGATATATTAAGTTCAGAGGGGCCCCGTGTGGCTTTGGCAGCACACAATGAACCCTCTACGGCACAGGGATCCATAAGTCACCAACGACCATGAAAATAAATCACCCTGTGTGATGCCCCTGGGCCTCGTGCCTGGAAAAAGGCAGACGTTCCCCTCCAGCCTGCAGCCCCCACGCTGGCTCCTGCTTATCACCTGGGCTGGCCTTTCATGTACTCCCTCACCTTCCCTCCTGACAAATGGCTCCTGAGGACCCACTATGGGCTACGCGTTCATTCTCTCAGGTGCCTCAAGGAGCACAATTTGGCCTGAGTGACATGTGGACGGATGCATTTGTCTCCTTTTTCAAGTGTTTATTCATTCCTTCTTTCATTCATTCTTCAGTCTGCCCACGCCTTCACCACCTCATCCATCAGCTTCTTCTTGGTTCACATGGTCATTCCCTTAAAATATGCCTCAAGTCCCCTCCACAGGCCAGGTTCTGTGCAGGTGCTGGGATCCAGTGTAGACAGGAAGATGTGGCCTGGTTCTGCCTTTGGACCTCACAGTCTGTGAGGGAAACAGTCAACACCTAAACAGATGACAGTGACACACTGGGCTGGGACCATGAAGGCTAGGACCCAAGTGGGATATTGAGCTAGGGACCGACCTGGGCATGGAGGCGCCTATTGAGACAGAGTGATTAAGGAAGGGGGACACCCACGCAGAAACCTAAAGATGCAGCAACTGTCCTGGGAAGACCTGGGAAAGTGGAATGTTGCACACGGTGGAATCATCTTCCTACACTTTCATCCACCCATCCATCTGTCCATTCATCCGTCATCTACTTACTCATTCCTGTCTTTATTAATTTATTTGTTCAATATATAAGACAGCTTGGTCTACTTGGGAAAAATTTGTTTGGAGCTACATAGATCAGAGTTCTGATTGCAACTGCCACACACTAGCTGAATGGCAGAGAAATATTACTTATCTCTCCATGCCTCAGTTTCCCCACCTGCAGAATGGGAATAACAATGTCACATGAGAGATTGGTTGTGAGGATGCACTGAGATGAGGGTTCATGAGAGGGTAAGCCTCACCTGGAACACGGCGGATGCTCCATAAATGGCGGTTATTGTTTTGGTCCACCGGCCGGTTGTTAGTGTTACCTGGGGAGGGACATGTGACAACCAATCTCATGGCTTGTCAGCTTGCTCTGGCTCCTCCAGTCAGGAATACTGGGACACACCGATTATCTTTTCTGGGCCCCTATTTCTTTCCACCCTATTTCTTTAAATAAAGAAAACTGAGGCACAGAGAGATTGTTGATTGTTCAAGGCCTCCCAGGAAGTGGCAGAGAAGGGGGGACACCCCAGGCATTTTGCCTCTAATCTACCCACCCGGGTTGCTGGTCGTCCCTCTGCAGGTTTCCCTGGTGATGAAGAATGGCCAGTGCCATGAGGCCCGCTGGGCCACCTGAGGTTTCACCGGCAGGTGGAATGGTCAGCATTTTAGTCACGCTTTGGGATCTCTGTTCCAACTGCCCATGGCAAATAGATTTCTTACAAATGATAGTGGCATTCTCTGGGTTCCAGATCAGCAGGCTCCTGTCACATAACATCGAGAGGCTATGGCAGGTCACCCAGCTGGGAAATGTCTGGTGTGACCCTGAGCCTTGCCAGAGACCCATAGCCATTAGCTTCAGCTCCAGACCTGCTGCTGTGTGTCCTGAGGTCATCTAGCACATCTGAGTTTCATTTGGCCTCTGTTTCATGATACTATCTACCTTGGAGTCATGAGATATTTCACAGCATAGGGCCTGTTCATACTTGATGTTCATCAAAAGGTCATTGAACCTGGACTGGCACCTAGCACCTTGGGCAATTTCTTTAATGACACCTGTTGATAATTCTGGTCTCTTGGGATCTGTTTTTAAGAGAATATGGTAAGTTAATGAGAATGAAATGAGGACTGGGATTTATTGGGCAATCTCTATGTGCCCCCACACCTCTCCCCTTGCATTTTACGTATATGATTTTAGTAAATCCTCATATTTTAATTAGTATGCAATTTGGCTCCAAGGAACAAAAAATCTGACTAACTATGGCTTAAGCAATAAGCCATTAAGTTTCTCATGTAACAGGAAGTCTAAAGGTGGTGGTTTCAGGTTTGGTTCAGTAACGACATAAAGTCCGAAGGACTCTGTTCTTCCTTGGTTGGCAGCCGATTCTGCCAACCTCAGTATGTCGGCTTTTCAGTCTCAGGCTTATGCCTCATATACCCAAAATGGCTGCTGCAGCTCCAATCATCACATTTGCACACAAGGAGAGAGGAGGATGAGTAGAGATATTCTTTCTCTTCTGAGAAAGGAAATCTTTTCTAGGAGTCCCCAACAGATTTCTCCTTGTATGTCATGGGTCAGAGGCCCATTCCTAGGACAACAGATGGAGAAATCATCAATGTCACCTCTTGTGGGGTCATGTCTATGGTAATCATAAACCCCTTCCATGGACACAAGCCTGCCACCCCCAAGCAGCCACACATGCTTTAGCCTCCCCTTGTTAACAAACTACAGGAAAAGGGAAGAGGAGTAACTGTTATTTAAACTACAGGGGAGAACTTTCCTACTGAGGCCTGGGGACAGGAACTTGCCCAGGTGTGAGAGGAACCCTAAGGAGACCATCGTGGTTGAGCTCAGTGCGTGCAAGGGAGACAGGAAGCAGTGGTCACAGAGGTAGCTGGCCCCAGAGGTCATGCCAGGCCCGGGGCCATGCTAAGTGCCAGAGGCAGGTCTGAAGAGTTGTTCCCGGGAGGTGACCCGTGTGTGCCATGGTGCTCTAACAGTTTAAGGATCACTCCGGTTGCTCTGAGACACGTGGATGGTGGGGGTGGGCAGGGAAGCTGGGGGCCTGCTGGGCGGCTATGGTGCACGTGGAGATGACGGGGCTGGTCCCGTGCAGGGCAGACCCTTGGGGAAGACCCTGCGTCTCCCCTCACATCAGGAAGAGGCTCCTGTGACAATGGTCCAGCACTGGGCGAAGACCAGGAAGCCCAGCGGGGACAGCGAGTGTCCAGGGATATGTGGAGGAGTCCCAGCACCCAAAGGCCTCTGGCCAGGAGCAGAGAAAAGGAACCTGCAACTTGGTCCCCACGGCTTCAATTTGCAGTGAAGGTGGTGATGCGATCTTTAGCCTCGGAGCCAATTTCATTCATGAATTCCTATCATTTCTAGATCGGTGGAGTGAAAACCATCCTCTGCAGCGAGGGAGAGAGGAGAGAAAGACGGCAAATGGAAACCAGAAGGAGGAGCAGCCTAAAGAAATGAGAGGGAGTTGATTCTCCACTGGGAGCCCTTTCAAAGCCGCTGCAGCTGCCCGTGGGTAACAGTATCCCTGCCTCCCGCCTGGCCCCCTCCCTACCTTTGTGAACTACCTGGCAGGGTGACCCCGGCTCCTCCGTGAGAATTTCACACCCCGGTGTGAAATCACAGCCCTGTAACTTTCCCTTTAAGAACTGTCAGAGCAGGGGAGGCCGGCCAAGCCAGGGCTGGAGGTGGGGACAGAGGGAAGAAAGAAAAAAAAAGAAAGAGAGGCAGGAAAAGTTTTTTCAGAGGAAAATGCAGGGTTTGTCCTTAACCCTGACGTCAGATCTTGCTTTAATAAAACCCCCCAAGGGCCGAGGAAGAGGCATATCTGGGGCTCCTCATGGGCCAGGCCAGTCTGGGCCCAGCTCCCCCGAGAGGTGGCCGGATCCTCTGGGCTCTCGGTCGATGCCTTTGCCACTGACTTCCAGGCATGAGGTGGATCCTGCCCTGGACGCTGGCAGCAGTGACAGCAGCAGCCGCCAGCAGCGTCCTGGCCACGGTGAGTCCTGCTCAGAGGGGCTCAGAGGGGACCCAGCTCCCTGCCCCACCGGGTCCTGCTGTTTGGGGTCTAGTGGGAGGATGAGAGGGCAGAGAAGGTTGGGGCAGGAAGTTGTCCACTTAGGGGGCAAAGGTGAGGCCCAGGGTGAGAGTGGGGCTGCCCGGGGTCTGCTGAAGCTGGCAGGCAAGGAGGAAGGGGCAACCTTCGGGAACAAGCGACGCGGGTCCTGCACGCCCTCCCTCCCCACCTGAAACAAAGCAGAAAGAATGGGGCAGTCAAGGAAACTGGGAGTCGGGGGCTCGGGCTCCAGACCCGGCTTTGCCAAGACTGGCTGCGTGGTCTTGGGCTAGTCACTCACCCTCCCTGAGCACCACGAAGTGAGGCAGTTGTTAGGGGAATCTTTGAGTTTGAAAACTCCAAGACTCCAAGCATTGGAGATACTACAAGGATGGGAGATGGAAAAAGCTGAGAAAAGTTGGAAAGGAAAATGCCAGCTTTCAACAAAAGTGCCTCTCTCGAGCCCACAGCACTCAGGGTGATTTCTAACCCCAGCTGCCGCCGCCTCGGGTTTGCACAGCCCTCTGCAGTGTGTACCGTGTGCACACTTTGGTCCTGCATATGAAGCCTGCTCTCCTGTTGGGGGAGGGGCATCCTGAGGGTTCCCTCTCTCCCACCTGCATCCCAGGTCACACCAAGGACAGGGACAAAGGTCTGTACCTCCAAGAAGCCAGGGGATCAAGACACGTGGCAGCACAGAGCCGGCTGCTGGGGCTAGGTGTAGGGCGGGAAAGGCAGACGGGAGGTGGGTACGGGGCAGGCAAGAGGTGGGTGTCTGGGCGGCTTCCGAATCCAAGATCCCACAGCCCCAGCCAGGGCCTGCTGCCAGCTGCACAGCCAAGAGATGGAGGGGAGATGGCAAGGGGGTCCTTACCATCAGCTTACACCGATGGCTTCCTTGGGGATTAATGAACCCCTCCACAGATGAGGAAACTGAGGCTCGGGGTTAAGCTACTTGCCCATGGCCCCAAAGACTCTGGCTCTGCTTCAGCCAGTTCTGAGGCTGACAGTCCCCAGCTGACTGAGAGCCGGTGACAGGTATTCTTCCGGGGAGCAGTTCTGTCTGTCGGCTTCATGGTCAAGCCCTCCATACCCCGCATGGTGCCTGCGTATAGCTGGTGCTGAGCCACCCTCCAGGAACGGGATTAGCTCTATTTTACAAATGAAACAAACGGAGACTCAGAGCAAGTGAGAGACTAGCCGGGGTCTCTCAATGAATAAGTGGCCAGGGCTCAAACTTAGATCTCGTGATGCCAAATCTGAACGTTTCTTCCAGAGCTCTCCCGGTTAGGGGACACTGAGCATGTCCTACCACAAGGAGCCAAATCAGCCTTTATTTCTTTCGGACGCTGGGTGCGGCTCCGCCTTTGTCTGGGTATGGCTGTGCAGGTTGCGACGTCTGGGAGGGCAGGGCTTGGATGGAGAAGAGGTGAGGGCTGTAGGGCGGCCGGAGTCTGAGCGAGGAGAGGAGGAGCGAAGTTCAAGGCTGGGTCCAAGTGCCCTGGCGCCCAGTTACCTCCCAGAGCAGCTGGTGCTGGGGACGCGTGGAGGACAGAGCCCACGGCTCGGCCAGAGGAGACCCCAGAGAAGGAGCCGAGAGCAGAGGGGCCCAGGCCGCGGGATGGAGGGAAGGCTCCGGGAGGAGCTGGGGCAGGTACCTCTCCCAGACCACACACCCCCGCACTGGTTTCATGATTCAGGAGCTCCTGGGACAAAGGCACAGCACTTGGGTTCTGGCGGCATCCTCAAAACCCGCCGTGTGGGCTGGGACTGACAGAAACCAGCCAGACTGAGCTCAGAAACCAGCCGTGCCGCGCAAACACATTCCATACATAGCCTCCTCCCCGACCGACACGGAAAGGGAATGCAGGTCCAACATGGGCCCAGTGGGACTTCACCGGAAAAATGCTTATAAACGTTCATATGGAAGAAAAAGGATATGAGAATTGCCAAGAAAATTTTGAGGAACCAGAGTTATGAGGGAGGACTTCCCTGTGAAATATGCAAACATGATGTAGAGGTTCCGGAGTGGGAGGAGGAAGATGCCAGCCCAGGAAGAGCTCAGTCTAGCAGGCAGGTGGGAGGGTGAGCTCAGACACAGCCCAGCGCACGTGGGCTCCAATACACGCTGAAGGCGTATTACAGCCAGCACTGGTTTTTCACCTCTTTATTCTTTCCTTCCTTCGACATCTACCGGGTATCCACCATGGGCTGGCAGGAAGGGACTGCTAGGTTTAGTGAGTGCTGCCAAGTGCTGTGCTGAAAGTCTAATGCTGTGCAAATATGTACATTCTACATACCTTAGTTCATCCCACAAGCATGTATTAGACACAGCCTGAAATTCCCATAACAACACTATTAAGCAAGTGTAATTAGCCCCCTTTGTAGATGCAACACGGAAGCTCAGAGAGGTTAAGTAATTTGCCCAAGGTCACACAGCTAGTAATCAGGGAACTGACATTTGAACCTAGGTCCAGCTCTTTGTAGCATAACCACCTGCTTCCCTGGTCCACATACTTGTGCAGAAATGTGAAGCGGTCCCTGTCCCTACAGGCTATCAAGGCACATGACAGGGGAAATGTCATCTAGTATAGAGAGGCTGGGATGCAGCCTCTGTCACTGGTTGTGCCAGCTTCAGCAAGTCCCTTACCACTCCAGGCCTCACTTTCCTCATCTCTTAATCGGGACTAACAACCTCACCGCCACCAAGCTCCCTGCTGCAGGACGTGAACACGTGACTGTTTGAGGGAAACCTCTCAGAGGCCTATAACTGGGCAAACACATGCTGCAGCCACAAATTCCTGGGCAAACACTGGGGCTGTGGTGGTCTGTGTACAGGTCTATAGGTGAGACCCATGTCCTCCCTCCCACATCAACATGTATGGGCCGTGCATAGCTGTGCAAGGGTGTGTGTGTGTGTGTGTGAGTGTACGAGCCTCACATGCGGGTCAGGACACTAACTCATTCTCTGCTCCTAAAACCAGCTGCAGAATAATGTGGATCTGGGTGTGTGGCAAAATATCCCTTTTAAAAAAGAGAGAGAACATAAACAATATGCCTTTTTTACACCTCCCATTTAGAGTTGGAATCCGAATGAGCATTTCAACCCCCACCCAGGCCCCACGCCCACCAGCTCAGGGCCTCTTTGGGCTCCTTGAAGCCCCTGCTCCCAGCTCCGTGCCCTTCCCACCTACGGCTTGTCGGGATGCTGGCGCTGGAAGGCATTTTCCCCTTGGCATTTGTTGAGGGAGTGAGCCTGGGAGGAGGTCTCCACGCACCCAGCTCTTTGGAAGACAAAATGCTGCCCTGCGGGCTGGGCAGCACCTCCCAGCTCTTCAGCAAACCCAGCTGCCCACACCCGGGAAAAGGCCCCTGCCCCGTGCCAGCGAGGCACCCAAATGCCAGGAGGCTGCCTTTGGCTTTGTGCAAACAGCAACCCTGGGATCCTCCCAGGAACCTCCGCCGTCTCTCTGGGCAGCAGGGAGGTGTCACTCCACACCCTGCGGGCTCAGACAGGGGAGCAGGGAAAGCAAAGCAGCTACAGTGCAGGTGGGACCTCAGCCCAGGCAGCACAGCAAGGGTTACTGCGAAAGTCTTAGAGCAAGACTCAACACATTTGTTCACTAGTTCAACAACAGCATGGAACGCCCTACGTCCCCGCGATGTGGCTGATGACAAGGGCTAACACTGATCACGCGCCCGCGTTGCTGTGGGCACAGCATCCTCCCGCACGACGATGGGGCAGGTAGTACTGTCGTCGTCTAGCCCAGCGCCGTGCAGTCAGTAGCCGCGTGCAGCCGGAGGTCACTGAGCACTTGAAAGACACTCTGGAAGAGTCAGGTACACACCAGATTGCAGAGCCTTATTATGAATACAAGAGCATAATATTGTCATCAATAAATTTTTTATATTGACTCTGTATTGAAATGATACTATTTCGAATATACCATATTAGGTTAAACAAAATATATGATGCCACTATATTTCACCTGTTTCTTATTACTTTTTAATGTGGCTGCTAGAAAATGTAAAATTGCTTGTGTGGCTCATTATATTTTACTAGATAGTGTTGGCCCCAAAGACCCAGAGGTACTCAGAGGTATGATAATAGTTTGGCGGGGGTGGGGGGAGTGGCGAGGGCTCTCATCCCAGAGCTCTGCTTACAAGCTGTTCACCCTCAGGCAAGTGACCCAGCCTTCCTGAGCCAGGATCATCTCTGTAAACAGGGATATGTTAAGAGTGGCTTCTTGGGGTTGTTGGGAGGAGTGAAGAATGAAATGGAAATAAAACATGGGAAGCCCCAGGAATACCCAAGGGAAACGATTCCACTGTTCCAAGAACAGAGCGAAGGAATCACAACCTCAGTGGCAGCTCCAGCTGCAGATAAGGCCCAGGTCCAAGCGAGTGGGGGTTTCTGAAGACCCCAGCCTCAGCCCCAGGTGGGTGGGAGGACGGCCAGACTAGCTGGTGGCCGTCCCGGCGCGGTGCTGGGACTGTCTTCTAAAGATCCCAAAGACTTCTACACCCGGCCAGCTTCCCCAAGTGCATTCACAGGGGGGTCAGTAAACACTTCTGGGTTACTGTGTGGGAGAAAGAAATACCGATGATGATGATGATGATGATGACGGCTGTAGGTGACACTGGTGTCTTACACGCCGGGAGTCGGGTTGACAGGGTCCCTTGACGCTGACTGTGGGTTTCAGAGCCCCCCACTTACTGTTCCACATCCCTGCTGCATGCCCAGCCACTTCAACTTCTACAGGTGTCGTGGCAAACAGTTGGCTCTGCCCTTCCCCTGGAGATGGTTTGCGTTGGAGACAGATGTTTACACCAGCAGAGGGGAGTGTGCTGAGGACCCAGGGGTGTGGCAGGGCTTGGGGGGAGCTCGGAGGGCTGTGGGGGATGGTGAGAACACACATTCTGGGGCTCTGAGCCTGAATTCCTAGAAGGACCCCATGTACCTGCGCATTAACCTGCACTCTGCTGATTCTTATGTGCACTTGATTTCAAAAACCAGTGAATTAGACAGACTCTGGTCTCTCCCCAGCTCTGACATTCCGTTAATCAGCCAAGTCTCCTCCTCCTCCCCCTCCTCCTCCTTTTCCTCCTCCTCCTCCTCCTCCTCCTCGTCATTGTGAAAGAAGGAAGGGAGACAAAATGAGGGGAGAAGAGACTGGGCCTCTCAAAACGTGAATGATGGGCATTCCAGAGTGTGTGATAAAATCTGAGCCCCCCCCACCCCAAGGTCTCCAACGTGGAGGCAAGTTCAGGCTTGGGGCTTTGTTTGTGGATCTGCTAAATCTTGACTGGGGATCGATAGGGGTAGGGAAAGTGGGGGAAAATGAGAGCCCAGGCCCAAAGTAGGAGAAGGGAAGGGTCTGGAAGTAGGGAGAAGGGAGGTGCTGTGAACCTGCCAAGGGCTGGGTGGGGTGGGGTGGGTATCTAGGGGTAGAGGAATATCTGGGAGAGACGGACTCTTAATGCTGCCCTTGGAGCAAGCAGTAGACTCCTTGTCCGAATAGCCACAAGGCCTGGGGAAATAGTTCATGCTGTGTGACTTTAGGCAAGCCAGTTGCCCTCTCTGCTCATTTGCTCATCTTGAAAATGAGGAGGTTGAACTTGACCCTTAAGCTTGCTTCCAGCTAGAGCCACCATATAATCCTAGAGTCTACTCATTCATTCATTCATTGGGCGGATCCATCATTTAACAGGCAGCACGTATCCATAGGATAATTCTTGCTAGGAGAACTCACGGCACTGCCTCTCTGGAAAGGGTATTGTTGGCACCCAAAAAGGTGTGCCCATGCTCTGAGATGTCCCTTAAGATGTACTTCCTCTCTCTCAAGGTGCCCAAAAATGTTCTTCTCTCAGCCCACGTCTCCTTTGTCAACCCTCAGAGCGTACCTATTTCTGGCCCACAGCATCCTCATAAAACTGAGAGCCGGCACCTTAATCTCTGAGGGTCCCACCATCTCAGGGGGTCTCAGTCAGGCTCTCCCTCATCTTCCTGCCCAAGTCTGTTTTTCCAGCCTCATCCTTTGGTTCTTCTCTCGTTCATCTTCTTTTCTACTTCATGAGCTGTTTTCCCAAATACTCCTGGGTTCCCACCCCTGTGCACACACTCAAGCTGTTTCTTCTGTTCGAAATGCTTTTCCCGCCCTTCTCTGTGTCATGCAGCGATGCCATCTGAACTGATGGCCCTCTGGGATGCTTTTCTTGGCCTCCCCCAGTAGAGCTGCAGACATCCCACTGTGGACCCCGTAGGTTCTTGTTCTTGCCTATGCGGAAGGAAACCCGTCACCCAGCTGGAACTCTGGCTTCGCCCCACACAGAGCCACCCTTCCTCCCACCTCCTCCTGCGAAGCCCAGCCCCTTGCCACTTCCAACCACCTGGGCTCTCGGGCCTCGGGCCTTTGCACATGCTGTTCCCTCTACCTGCCTTGCCCACGTGTTCTCTCTCTGAACTGGACATTGTCCCTGCTCCATTTCGTCTGTCACCGTGTCGCTGGCACATCACATGTGCTCAAGGCATACTTGCTGAGTGGATCAACCAATACAGCCAGAGCCAGCCCTGGTGTGGGCTGGGTGCACCATGTGTATAGGGGTTGGGGGAGGCTTCATGCTGGGGTGGGAAGGACAGAATCAGACAGGAGGGCCTGGCCCCACCTGCTAAGGGGACTGACCAGCAGGTGCCCACTCACGGGCTTGGTTCCAGAGCACAGAACCAGGAGTCAGGACACTGGGGTCTGCACAGGCTCCGCTGTCGTCTCTGAGCTTCAATGTCTTCATCTGCAAAGAGGGACAGGAAGACACACTTTGCCCATGCTCCAGGCAGGACAGTGTGGTGGTTAAGAAGAGGTGGCAGCACACAGCCTGGGCTAAGAGCCAGCCCCACCACGTCCCAGCTCCAAGCCTTCAAATCCCCTGGGTCTCAGTTTCTCATCTGTAAAATGGATGCAGAATCTCATTTCATGGAGCTTTTGTGACTATGGGAGAGGACTCAGGGAGAGTGCTGAGCGTGTGTTGAGAAGGGGCTTGGAGGAGACTTAAGTGATACAGTGAATCGCAAGGTGCTTGGGATGAGGGGGTGTTGTTTTCAAAGTCTTTTTGGGAGCTCTTAGCAGGACCTGGCAGATGCTGCATGGATTGGAGACTGAGGCCATTTGTCCTCCCAGCTGCTGCCCCTTGTATTTAAATCTGCCCCCTACACACACACACACACACACACACAGGCATGTGCGCACGCGCACACACACACATCAGTCAACTTCCTTGATGGTAGTCTCTGGCCCTGTGCACCAGTGGCCAAGCAAGTCCTGACACTTGCAACCTTTAGCTCTTAAATGATCAGAAGAGCCAGGCTCTGCTGGGCCCTTGCTGTGTGCCAGGGACCATGCTAAGTTCTTGGCACACCTATCTCATTTATTGCTCACAAGAAGCCTGTGTGGTAGGAACTTTTATCAACCGCATTTTATAGAGGAGGAAACTGAGGCACAGAGAGTTTTACTCACTCCCATGGCATCCAAGCTTTGGAACACCTCTGTGTCCCCCAAGCAGGGATCCTAAGGGTGTCCTTGTATGTCAGCCCCTTAAACTTGTTCTGTTCTTCCCTGTCTTACTCAGGGGTCCAATCCAGGAGGGGGGAGGGGAGATGGCGTCATCCCCAGGCTGGAAGGCCCATAGCTGTTACCTCCTCCAGGCTGATCTTGTCACAAAGAAAGTGACTCATCCAAGGCCACCAGTCTCAGCGTGGGGACTGAAGCCCAGGGTTTCTTCCCTCCAGGGTGTGGGCTCAGGAGCCCTGTGCAGATGCTCCCTCCTCCCCTGTAGGTGGACCAGGTCTGAGCTCAGTGGATGGCATCTTCTTCCACCCTTGTCTGTGTCAGCTGTAGCTCCAGGGCTGGCCCCTCTCTGGTCACTCCGAGGCCACTGCCCTGCCCGGGCTTGGGACATAGGAAGCCCTGCGTTGCTTCTGGTTCCTTGAATACACTGGATAGCAGGCAAGAGCAGAATGCTTTAGGGGTCACTGGAGGACAATGGGACCCAGAGTCAAACAGCTGAATGTGTCAATTTCCTGCTGTGTCTCAACGTCTGTGGGTCTCAGTCTACCCATCTGTCAGATTGGGACCATCGGTGCTGACCTCACGGGGTTGTTTTGATCATCACCTTGGCTGACTCAGGAAAGATTCCTGTCTTTTCTGGGGGAGGGCACACACATCCTTTTACCTTGGCCCCTGCCTGTCATCTTCATGTCCTTGAATCCTAAGCCCCAGCAACACTGATGACTGGTCCTGTGTCCTGCTATGTTCCTTCAACCTGCACACCCTTGCTCATGC
>CM052438.1:27991785-28017759 GCA_028533085.1 Varecia variegata | reverse complement strand
ATAAAACCAATTAGTAGAAAATCTCAGAAAACCTTCCACATCCCATGACATGCAGCCTGGCCAAGGCTGAATCAGCCACGGGGCCTTCAACTCCCTGGAAACAAGGCTCTGGGCCCTGAGGGGGCAGACAAAGGCCTCGGGGCCCAACCTTTTTGGCACCAGGGACCATGTCATGGAAGATAATTTTTCCACGGACCGGGGGAGGCAGGGGATGGTTTGGGGATGATTCAAGTGCAGTATATTTATTGTGCACTTTGTTTCTATTATTATTACATTGTAATATATAATGCAATAATTATACAACTCACCGTAGGTTGGGGACCCCTGTTCCAAGCCCTCACCCCAGACTGGGGTGCTTTGGGGGATTTGGAGCTTTCCAAGCTAGTGGTCTGTGCAGGGCAGCTCTTCCAGGCCCCACCTGAAGGGCAGCCCCCACCAGGGGCTGGGGTACAGGGGCCTGGGGGTGCACTCCTCAGAGGTGCTGGGAGAACAGGTGTTCATTGCCTTGTGGCTGACTTAGATGCATCTCAAATGTAAAAACAAGGCGGTGGGGAGGGAAGGTGGGCCCACAGCTCTGGGCCCAGGCCCATCTGCATTCTCCACTGCCCCCATGGCCTCTCTGTTCAGTAAAGCAGTGATCAGAAGTCCTTCTAGCAGGGCAACCCTCTCCTGACAGCCCCCAGGGCCCACGTGGGGCCGGCTCAGACCATTCCTGCCTCAACGCTGCCCCCTTGTGGAGCATCTAGGTTTGGCTCTGAAACGCGGGCAAGCCAAGACCTCTGCCCATCAGCACCGCTCATTGAGCGCTGGCCCAGGGTGTGCCAGGTGCCGTGCTGGGCACCGAGGAGGCAGGAAAGGGCAACCCATCCCTGAGAAGCCCCACAAGAGGCTCCCCGTTCCTCTCCTGGAGGCCCCGGGCAACCTGGGCCCAATTCCATTACAATCCTCCCTGTGGGCAAGGACCCTGCCTTGTTCATTGAGCACCAGGCACACAGTGGATGCTTGGTGTGTGTGTGTGATGGGCGGGTGGAGGAATGAATGAATGGAGGTGAATGACTAAGGGAGTCATGCAGCATGGGGACTACAAGTCACCCACCTCCAGAGGGCTCTGGAGGGACACTTGGGTCCCATGCCACTTCCCAACTGCAAGACTTTGAACAAGTTACTTAAGCTCCCAGCCTCAGTTTCCCTATCTGTGAAATGGGAATAATATTACTAACTGCTCATTAGGGCTGCTGGAGGATCCTGCCATCACCACCATTTGACCAATGAAGGAACAAGCTCAGCCCCAGGTCTTAGAGCTGGGAGTGACAGGGGGTGGGGCTGCCTAGTGGTATCCCCTCCCTGCAGATGCTGTGCCCTTTCCTGCATCCTGTGCCCTGTTCCCCAGTGAACCCTGGGTGGTGCAGCCCACCAAGGCCAGCCTCCTACTTGCTGCTCCCATGCCTATTGCTAAGCATCTTTTATAAAAATGAAGTAAAACTAATGTGCAAAGGCCAAATTCTAGACTGACGTCTTCACGGGTCCATTTTCAGAGAGCTGAAATGCACTATAAAAGCCATAGTTACCACTCACCTTTAAATGTTACCCCAAAAATACATATGTCACATTTCCTATGGGGCCTTTATTTTTTTCTCCTATTTTAATCAGCTCAGGTTTGCCCAGTAGGTATGATTGAAGGGGCCATTCCACTGCTTCTTACCTGCATGCCGAGGACCCTCTTTGTCCAGAGGGGCTGAGTAGGCAACACTCAGGGGCTTATCATTGGGAGGTACGCCTTTTTGTTTTTTCTCATTTTTCAGCCATTTTCACACCAAGGGCAAAATACATAATTTTCATTCAACTGCACAAGACCTGCTTACTGGACAGCGTGTCACCCGAGGGATCACAGAATGATGTGCGGGTTACACAAAAGTCAGGTGTGAGGAAAGGAAGTCGGCCGAGGATGCCCACACTTCTCTCCTCCCCTGCACAGTGTTCTAAGGCAGTGGTTCTCCCTCCTGTAAGCATCGCCAAGGGTCGCAGGGCAAACTACAGATTCTGGGCCCCAGCCTGGAGGAGCCGAAGCCGAGTGTTCAGAGTGGGACCCAGGAAGCTGTGTTTAACAAGTCATAGGCCAGTGGGGCACTAGGACCACCTGGAAAAATCCCAGTGCTCAGGCCCCTCCCTAGGCCACTTAATAAGGGTCTGTGGGGACAGAGGCCTGGCCTCAGTGTTTATGAAAGCTCTAGGGCGGTTCTACTGTGCAGTAAAATTTGGGAACTCTCAAAGTAGTTTCATTCTGTTGGAGGTTTCCTGACCCAGGTAGCGGGGAGGGGTCCCTGGGGAGGGGTCTGAGTGGGGCGGCAGGGGCTGGGGTGCGCAGGCCGCCCCAGCAGTAACTGGGCAGGACCAGGCTATGCCAGGCGGGCCCTGGGCATCTTGCCCGTGGAAGCATCTCAGAGTTGCCACCACCTCTGTCTTCCCCATAAACACAGCGGTATCTGCAGAGAGTCTAATTCCAGAAGTACGTCATAAAAGAGACTTTTATGTGAACATCTGCAATTTGGAAGTGCCAAGGCTGTGTTTTTCTCTGGCCCTAGACAATGCTCTCCTTGATTTACAATATTTTTTCCCCTTTTTTCCTCCTTAGCTTCTGCTGTTGGAAAGAATGATAGGGGAGTGTGTTTGCAAAGATCAGTTTCTCCACCTGCAGAATGGGCCCTGTCACCCCAGCTCAGGTAGCTCATGGTGGATAAGAGGACAGCAGTCAGGACCTGAAGCAAAGCATTTGAGGTCTTTCTTGATCTGTGCTGCCCATTGAGTCCATCTTCATCTGTCCCAGCCTCCACCTCCTCCCGCCTCCACCCTGCACCCGCACTAGCACACGTGCCAGCTCAGTGCACTTGCACCTGATCCTTGTGTGTGGGGTGCTCCTCCTTCCTCACCTCTATTCCTCCTCCTCCTTCAAGACCCAAGCCCCAGGCCTCTGTCCTTGAGAATCTCTCTCCAGCCCCGGCACACACAGCTCACCCCTCCTCGGTCCTCCTAGGAACAGGTCCGCTTGGTTCCCCCACTCTCTCCCCAGCACATGGTGCAGCACCTGGCACAAAATAAAAGCAGACTGGAGATGTGTTGAATGAACAAATGAAAGGGAAAATGAATGATGTATGAGAGGATGCCGTCATTACAGCATTTGTTGCACTGAATTGCATTCGTCATTTATGTCTGTTGGCCTCATTGGGTGAGTCAGTGAGGCGAAGAACTCTGTCTTTGCACCTTTGCTTCCTTGCAGCCTAGCGAAAAGCCTGGCACACAGTAGGTGTTCAGTAAGCCTGTGTTGATAGAATGAGTGAGTTGATGTACATACCCCCGGCTGGACTGTCAATCCCTGGGGGCAGAAACGACATCCCCCCCCCCCAGCCACCTGTGTTCCTGTGAGTGCACACAAACACAAAGAGAGGGGTGGGTGGATCATCAGGAGTCTGGACTTACTGGTGACCTGCAGTCACATGCCCTAGGTGGCTGGACCTAGATGCTGGACAAGGCAGCCAGGATTCAGAGGGACATTCACCCACCCAGTTTGCAGGTTTCCCCACCCACCTGTGCAAGACTCTCCCCAGGCTGAGTCTGGGAGGCTTCTCACCACTAGATGGCGCCAACAGCAAGGGCTGGCTCAGCGGATTGCCCAGAGCCCCTCCCGCACTGCCCACGGTCGGTAAGCAGGGTCCCTGTGCAAGGGAGGCCTTCTCTGCGGCTTCCCTTAGCCAGCTGCGTTTCCTGGGGCCTCCAGGCAGGTACTTGGGAAGGAAGCTTCCTTCTGGGACTTCTAACTTGGGGTGGAGACATGAGGGTGGATGGTAACTCCGTGAGTGGGGTGGCCCCCAGGTCAAAGCTTACTCCAGCTCAGCTCGGAGCATCCAGAGTCCAGCTCTGTTCTGGGCACTGCGGGGTGGCGGAAGGTGAGCAACCACATCAGTGCCAGGCCCTACTTAGTGCTTCCGCACGCCCAGCGCCCCTTCCAACTGCCCCTGGGGCGAGGTGGGCGTGCTCATGCCCATCTCACAGGTGGGATGCTAAGGATCGGAACAAATAGGACGTTTGCCCAGGGCCACTGGGAAAGAACCCACATATGACTGGCTCAGGTCCCATGTTTTTTTCTTGACACCAAAACTTAGAGCTGAAAGGAGAGGTTTGGGGTCCAGGATGTGATGTCCTGAATATCAAGTGACACTAAAGCCCTTTTTAGCCAACCATCCCCCATCCAGCCAGCCATCCCACTGATCTACACTTGTGAAGCCCTGCTGTGCACCACATGTGTGTCTCAGGCACACAGAGAGAGGCAAGGCCCAGACCCCACCCTTTACAAGTCCACATCCAGTGTGGGGGGCAGCACCTCTAACTCAACACAGCAAAGGCCAGGAAGCCTTCCTGGAGGAGAGGGCATCTTTATTCCTTTGCCAAGAGCACATCCTGGCAGCATGGGGACTTGTCAGAGATGGTCTGTTGGTGCTTAGGAAGCTCTAAGGCTTCTAGAGTTGTAGCCTGACAGAGAAAACCTCTCTCCACAGCACCAAAAAGAGGGGTGTGTATGTGTGTGTGTGTGTTTGATTGGTTTTACTGATTGAGGAATTTGGGGGTTTTCTCATATCCCGTTGTGTTTCTGAGGAGGCACAAACAAGGGTGGTCTCACACTAACACCTCCCAGGTGAATGCCAGCCAGCGCTGCCAACCCCAGAGAGCTTTGTTCTCTGCCAGCGAGGCCTTCCAAAGCCACGGCGCCCACAGGCCGTCCTCCCTGAAAGGAGCTACAGGCATTATTCTCTTGGCCATCCTGGGGTCTGTCTTGGCCCTAACAGAGAAGCCACCCATCTGTCCCCAGTGAGGGCAGGCAATCTCAGTCACCCTGCCCTCGTCCCCATGGAGTTCAAAGGCACAACCTCCAAAACACACACAGGTCTAATTACGAAGCGTGCATGGTGCCTTAAGTGAAAGCCAGGGACACACAGGCCCGGCGGGGCAGGATAGTCCACCGAGGCCTGAAGTCAAGCCTACAGGTGATGAAAGCCCCAAATCAGGGTTTGCCTTTTTGACTTTCAAGGACCCTTTAGTCCTTGCAGCAATATTTGCTGAACTTACTACATGCCAGGCCCAGAACCAAGAGTCAGACTAATTCAGCAGTTCAGCTGGACTCTGGTCCTCCCAGCCAAGCGTGCAAGGCTGGACCCTGCTCACCTGGGCAGAGTGATTCTTGCCCGGGTGTTCGGAGAGCGTCCATGACTGCCCGGGACGCCTGGAGCTTTGCGTGGTACTCAGTGCCTCAGGCTGTAATAAGCTACCACTCATACCTGCCTCTTCCATAAGCTGTGGGTTCCCCAAGCACAGGGAGTTTTTAAATTTATCTTCGAATGCCTAAAACTTAAGAGAGACTGTGAGCTAGCTCGGCAGACGTTTGTTGGGTGAATGAAAGAGCCCAGAGGAGGCAAAAGTAAAGGGTGTCGCAGCGAGAGTCAGAAGATGTGTTTGTGTCTGGGCTTTGGTGTGAGCTGGGTCGTCATTCCCGGAGTGTCGTCCTGCCTCTCTGGGTCTGGGTTTCCACTCTGTGAAAGGGGTGAAGGCTCTGTCTCAGTATCTATCTCAGAACTGGGGCGTCACTCAGAGCGGGATGCAGATCTGTCAGCCCGTAGACCAGGCTGCTCCGGTTCCAGATGGGGGAGCAGCCTGGAGCCCAGCCAGGCCATGCGCTCGCCCCGTCGGCAGCCCTGGGCTCAGCTCTGCTCACCGCAGAACCCAAGCGTCACGGGTGAGAAGCCCTGGACAGGACGCTCCGTGGCCCAGGAGTGGGAGGACTGGCTTGAAGCCTGGCTCCGGCCCTGCTCCCCGTGTCCTCAGGCGATTCTCCTTCTCCCCACCCCGGGGACCAAGGTCTCCTCTGGTGTACAGAGTGAGGGTCCCAGATGCGATTGAAGGAGGCAGCCAGAGAGGCAGGAAGGTGACTGGATCCCAGAGATACAGGCAGCTTGAAGTTCCTGTACTCGGACACCAGGGTGCCCCCTCTGCCTGTTCCTCAGGGCAGGCAGCTCTGTGGGCCTTGGTTTCCCTCCCCTACTGGCCCATTGTTAAGCCATCTTATTTGCCAGGATAAAGATGACGCCATTGGCTGGGAGATGGGAAGGGGATATTGGGGAGGCTGAGGTGGGGGCGTCCATAGCCCTGAGTGCAAAATGCAAAGACTCCTCTATGCAGGGCTTGAGCTGGCAAGGAGGCACCATGCATATCCCTGCAGGCTGGGGACATCCAGATGGCAGGAGCTATAATGTCACATACCTGCTGCTCCACTCCAGCAGCCTTTCCTGATGTTCAGAGGGGAAAATAATAATAACAACAGGTCTGCTGGCGAAACCTTTGTTGAACACGGGTCCCCTGACTCAGCGAGGTCCCAAGAACCCTTGAGGGGGTAAGGAGGGTGGGGCTGCAGGTCGTAGTAGAAGGGCCCTGGGCTGTGAGCCGGCTGCAGCTGTGTGACCCTCAGCAGGCTTTGAACTTGTCTGAGCCTCAGTCCCTCTCTGTAAGATGAGGCCAGTCACTTGCCTCTGGGGCTGTGGGGACCACCGGGACTTGAGCGTGGGGCTGAGAATGATTAGATGAAAACCTGCTGAATACCAGGAAGACGGGAATGTGGTACGGAGCCCCCGGCCTCGGCAGCCCCCTTCACCTCTGCCCTCCCCCCGCAGGCCCTCTCTCCAGCCCCTACGACCATGACCTTCACCCCGGCACCCCTGGAGGACACATCCTCACGCCCCCAGTTCTGCAAGTGGCCGTGCGAGTGCCCAACGTCCCCACCCCGCTGCCCGCTGGGGGTGAGCCTCATCACAGACGGCTGCGAATGCTGCAAGATGTGTGCCCAGCAGCTCGGGGACAACTGCACAGAGGCCGCCGTCTGTGACCCCCACCGGGGCCTCTACTGCGACTACAGCGGGGACCGCCCGAGGTACGCAATAGGAGTGTGTGCACGTAAGTGAGACCTTCCCTGCCTCCCCGCCAGCCCCCAGCACCCCCAGCTCTGGCCCGAGGCCCCCCTCCCTTGGCACAACCACCGCGGTTTCCCTGGCCAGGCTTCCGCCGCGTAGTCCATGGCTAGAGGCCAGAGGCTGGGCCCTTCCTGGGGCGAGAGGGATGCCTGCATTTGTCATGCCTGCACGACCTTGCTCCTTGCTCTGCTCTTGGTCCTGGAGGCACACTCGTGGCTGTCCCCGGGGGAGAGACAGCCACCAGGAGGGACCTAAGCCTAGTTTGTTCCCCAAGTGGTAGGATCCTTCAACAGATGCTCGCTCATAGGCTCCCAAGGAACACCAGGGCACTGCACCATTCCAGATATTTTAATAACATTGTAAATTAACATAATATGGTTTTACAAAATCCATTAGCCTTGAAAGAATGAAAACCAGCAGTGAGCAACCATTCCTTCCTGCCACCCCATCCACATTCCTCTGGTTACTACGGTCACTTTTAACTTTTTAGCCCTTTCTTCTGATGGCTACCACTATATATTCCATGTCTTCTGCTGTATCTTGATTAGCTTTATGTATCAATTTTGTGTATATTATTAAAATATTTCTATATGATAGCCGATGACTTAGCTCCTCTATACCACCAGATACTTATCCTGTATTCCAAACACTGTCATAATTTTTGGTTATGCAGCCATCAGTGTTTACAATGTCATGACCATGTAAATATTGTGCAGTATGAAATAGTGTACTGGTCTGAATTTTCTTTCTTATGTTGCCTGTTGTTATTCCTGGAGTTTCTAATTGCCTTTGCTTTTTCTTTACTCTTGGTCTATGATAATATTTTCATGTTTGGAGGGAGGACTGTTGCTGTCTGTTGTGTTTGCTCCTCAAGTGTTCCATCACAGGTATTCTGTCCTTTCTCGTTCCCAGAGACCTCATTTCTGAGACTTTCTGACATCCTTCTATCTGGACTTGTATTCCCTTAGCTTGAATCACCTGAGCATTGCCTGAAATACAAGGCCCAGCATGACGAAGAGAGGTAACTAGGTGTTATGACACAGCAGCCTGACTTCTGAAAAGTTCCACAAAGTCTCAGAAACCCAAGAGCCCCCTTCTTCCTGCAGGGCTGAATCAAGCCTTCCCCATAACCACGGCTCCATACACACCTCGTCACCTGTTCCCATACAGCACAGTCTCTTACCCTCAGCTAACCCATTATATTTCCTGCAGTTGGTTGTTGATGAGGGTTATACACATAATTCCCAGTCAGACAACCCTATCTGAGCCTCCTGGTTAATGCACAGCACTTTGTCTTTTATCATGGATTGGTTCAGCCTTGAACTTTCTTACCAAGTCATGTGTCTTCAGCTTTGCAAGTAACCACCCCACTTCCTCCCACCCTTCCAGTTTTTTTTTTTCCTTTTATTGAGCAGTAAGTTCAAAGAGAACTTGCAGCATCACCTGCACAGAACCATCTGATATGTTGGCTAAAAATATTACTCCTGAGCCCTACCCCAGACTTGTTGAGTCAGATTCTCTGGAAGTAGGAATGGGATCTATACCTTTCACGAGACGCCCGGGTGGTTTTCATGCACGCCGACGTTCAAGACTGACTGCTGATACACACACAGACAATGTCTGTCATCCACCTCCTCCTCATGACCCAGGTAGGGAAGCCTGGCCTGGTTTTCCTGCACTAGAACTATCTGCCTCATAATTTCTTTCCCTTTTAAAAAATATTCTTCAAGATCATTGAAAAAGTAATTTTGTTCATTGCAATTATATTAATCTCTAAAGCTATATTGAGATCTTATCATGTGCCAGGCACCATAACGCTATAGACAGTCTGTCTTGGATCCAAAGGTTGTGTGGGCCGAGAAACTGCCTCTCTGGCCTGCCTTCCCCATGGGGGGCCTGGAAACCACCTTCCCTACCCCCACCCCTGTCTCTTTGCATCTCGGGTCCTGCCTCTGTGCATTTCCTGTCCTTTTATTTGGAAAAACTATGGTCCAAAGGAGATTGTAATAGATATTACATTTACCATGGGTTCGCTGGTCAGGTAGGGTTGAGATAAATGAGATAAATGAGATAAATCGGAGTTACAGAAATTCTCAGAGGCTTCAAATTTTCATGTCCACTGTTACATTCCGAAAGGGAGCTATCATGAGCTCTGTAAGAAGCTTTTTCTCTTCTAAGAGTTGAACACTGAACTCCTGTCCAGGCAGATTCTTACCCACCGACCTCACCCCCCACACACATACACACACACATCACATGCACATGTGCACACACATACAAACACACACACACCCCTCACTAGTGCTCTACCGAACATGTTCCCAGAAATGCTGCCAGGGTGTCTGAATTCATGAGACCCTAATAAAGAAGGAGGAGAGTCCAGGGAGGGTCTATAGGTAGAAGAAGAAGAATTTCTGGGCCAGAGGGAAAAGAGAAAGAAAGGTCTCTCTAATAGACAATCTTTCAGTAAATGGTCAGCTCAGCCAATGGACAGTCCCCAGGACAGGCTAAATCTGTCCTTGGATATTTGCTTGTAATTAGGCCATGACAAGGTGGATAATAACATGAGCAATTGCAGCCCTGGCATGTATAGCTCAGAGGACAGTGGGGGCTATGGCAACCTGCTGAATGTGAGCTCTTGCTGCCAGAGATGGCCCGGCTGTGCCCAGCCACGGTAAAAGAGCAAGGTCTTGTCCAGACTGCTCTGTTTTCAAGTGAGTCCAGAAATCCAGATTTGTGTATTGTTTGTAAATGTTGGCAATGCATTCAGAAATCTTTTAACAAACATTCTGTGGGCCAAACTAAATACATCTGTGGGCAGAGAGTGACCTCTGAATTAGACCGTTTGGCTATTTCGGTTGTACAAACACTACTCTACATTTAATGCAGCTGGGTCAGGCCTGAGGGCATTGTGGTTTGCTGGAAAGATCATATTTACAGGCAGACAGACTTGGCCCAGCTCTGCCACTTGCGAGCTACGTGACTGTGGGCACATCACTTAAGGAGCCTGATAAAACCAACCTCACATGGTTGTTAAGGAGTCAACAGGGGAATGCAAAAAAAATGTGATTGGCTGCTCTTAGTTTTCATTTTATTTGCTTCGTTTTAACTTTCCTTTGCAGAAGACATCTCTGTCTTGTCCATGGTCATCCTGAGAGGAGAGGCAGGAGTCTAAGAGTGAGGAAGCAGTAAACTCATGCATGGTCTTTGGAGCTAGACAACCGGAGTTCAAATCCCAGTGTCATCGCTAACTAATTCTATGACTTTAGGCAAGCTACTTAACCTTTTAAGGCTCAGTTTTCTCATCAAGGGAAATGTGACAAAGAAAGCCTGCCTCCCTGGGTGTTTGGAATGCCAAGTGCCTGATACATGGTAGGAACCCAATAAAGATCAGGGTTCACCCCAGCTCACATCCATCCTTTGATTATTCAAACAATGAGCATGGGTGAGTGACAATACAAAAATGGGTTTACCACAAGGCATGACCCGCTGCCCTTGTCCCCGCAGGGCAAACAGTCCTTGGGGGTGTGGGTGAGGGGAGTGAAGGCCCCGATGGTAGAGCAAGGTGACTTGAGTTTCTGGAAGTCCTTCAATAAGAGGAAAGCTAACCAGGTCACGTCTGGACTTGCAAGTCTGAGATTGGATAGGAGGTGGCGAAGGAAACTGGCTTGGCCATCTTGCCAGGAGCAGGTCCTTTGATTAGTTAGAAAGTGAATGAGGAGGGAGCTCTCGAGTCTGCTGAGGCGGCCATCACAGCCACCGGGCCTCCCGCTAGCCTGTCGTGGGCAGGCTGCCCAGAGCAGCGGCAGCACCACCCTCTTCCCCACTTGAAGCCCCACAACGCTGCAGCAGCACCTTCTAGAGGCAGGAGGTCTCAACCTCCGCAGAGAACTGGATTCACTGGGGAGCTTTAAAAGCTACTGAGGCCAACAAAAGAAAAATACGGGACACAAGTCCACCCCCATGTCCTGAGGCATGATGTGGGCAGCGGAATTTTTTAAAGCTCCCCGGGTTCCATTGTGGTTCCCTTGTGCGGCTCACGGTGAGAAGCCACGGGCTCCAGGCACCCCGCACTGACCTCGGCCTCCTAAGTGTCCACACAGGGGCTCAGAGCTTGGGCTTAGCCTTCTCCCTTCTCGTCACCTTGTCCCACACACGAACGCACATGCACACGTGCATGCGTGCACACACACAAACACACACACACACACACACCCCTTCCTGGAGCAAGGGCGCGGGCAGGGGTGACTCAGAATGCAAAGAGAGACTCACCCAGCGCTTCCTCTGCTCTTTCTCCCGCTACTTCCCCTCCTCCACTGGGGTCTGGTGGGAGGACACGGGCTGTGGTCAGATCCCCCGGGTTTGGGTCCCAGCTCTGTCATTCGCCAGTTTCATGACCTTGAACAAATGAGTTGTTTAACCTCTCTGAACTTTCCTGTCCACCAAGTGGGGAAAATAAAACTGTCCTCGTGAAGTGACCGGGAGGACTGAATGAGATAACGTATCCGATGGTGCCTGGCACAAGATCAGAGGGTCAATAAATAGCATCCTTCCTTTCTGCACCAGCACGATAACCACCCCCGGGAAAAACAGTAGCCGCAGCAACGTTCACTCGAAATCTGCTTCCCGCTCTGGTCACCTGGGACTGGTGACTTCACCTTGCTGTGACTCAGTTTTGCTGTATGGAAAATGAAGATGACAGTGTGATAGTGTTTCCTTATGGAATGAAATATGTAACAAGCACGACACAGAGGAGATCCAGTGCCCAACCACAGAGACAGTACTTACAAAACCTTCCTGCCCTCTCGGTATTAGGGTTATTATTATTAATAACCACCTATAGGCAAACCCAGGGGACAGGACAGAATTATTGGCAGACTGCAGATTCCAGATGCCCCTCCTCGGGCAACACTCTTGCCACCCAGGGCCTCCCTGCTTGTATTCCACATGCTGTCCTCAAGAGAGAATGTGATATCAGGGGTGACATCTGGCCCAGTAGCCTCCAAACTTGCCCTGGAGCTCTGGGCTGGCATAACCAACTCTACATGATCACTCGGATGTCAGCCCAGCATCTCAACGCCTAAGGAAGGACACTGGAATCCACCTACCCCAAACCCTGTTCCTGCTAGGAGGAGGGAGCATCTCTCTCCTTCCAGGACTCGGGTGGCAGGACTAGGAGTCATTCTTGACCCCTCTCCCCCGCCCTCAGCCCCCTCCATCAGCAAGTCCTGGCAGCTCCTTCCAAATCTGTCTAGAAGCTATACCCTTCTCCTCGCGGCTCTGGGCCTCTCCCTCTTGCCTGGGTTCCTGGGTGGCCTGGATGTTACCCTTGACCTCTGTGTCGTTGTAAGCGTAGTTCACTCACTCACTCAGCAGTTTCTTATCGAGCATCCTCTGTGTGCCAGGCACAGTTCTAGGCTCTCACAGCTTTGCATCCTCCTCTGAGCCTAGGAGGAAGCCTTCTCTGACCTCCTCTCCTTCTCTCCCCAACACCTGGCCTCCTGTCCCATCCCAGGTCTCTCCTACCTCAGGCCTTTACACCTAAGGCAGCCTCCTCCCTACCTAGAAAGTTCCTCCCTGGGGCACGGGCACATCCTCGCCTCCTCCAGGCCTGTGCAGTAGCAGCACCGCCTCAGCGAGGCCTTCCCTGCCCATCTGACTTGAGTTTGCAACTGCCCCCCACTCCCAAATCCCCCGCTCTGCTCCCCTTTTCTACCAGACACTTGTCACCATCCACTATCACCATCAACGTCAACACCAGCACTACAGGACCTGTGTGACTTTCCTCTGCCACCCCCCACTACCCTGTAAGCTCTTTGAGGGCATGGCTTTTGTCTCTTTTGTCCACTATTCAATCCCCAGCACCTAGAAGTCTCCATAAATGTGCACTGAGTGAATGGAACACGTGTTTCGAGGTGTGCTGGCCTGTTTTACATGCCTGCCTCCCTCAGACCCGTGAGGTGTTTGGTGGTATCAGGCTTTGTGCCAGGTGCTGGGGACACTGCAGGGAGCAGGCCACCTGGGTCCCCACCTGTGAGGTGCTGTACCCTTTCACCCAGTGCTCAGCCCAGGAGATTGGCGCGGATGTCACTGGGTGGGTGCTGGCTGAGGCTGCAAGGGAACTCCCACCCTCCCTGTGCGGAAGTCCCACCCATGCCCATCCCCGCCCCCTGCCCAGCCCTCCCGGCCTCCCTGCATTTGCCCCTGCGGCACCGGCCCCTCTCCCGTGTTGGGAGACAACCCCAGGGTTCGGGTGTGGTCCCGGGTGGGAGGCTGCCACGAGGCAGCCGTGCTGGGCAGGGGACCGTGCCTGCTGGGCCTGACCCGCCGCCGCCTGTGTTGGCAGAGGTGGTCGGCGTGGGCTGCGTCCTAGATGGGGTGCGCTACAACAACGGCCAGTCCTTCCAGCCCAACTGCAAGTACAACTGCACGTGCATCGACGGGGCGGTGGGCTGCACGCCGCTGTGCCTCCGCGCGCGCCCCCCGCGCCTCTGGTGCCGCCAGCCGCGGAAAGTGAGAGTGCCCGGCCGCTGCTGCGAGCAGTGGGTGTGCGACGACGACGACGCCAGGAGGCCGCGCAAGACCGCACCGCGCGACACCTTCGGTGGGTGTGGGCCTGGGTGGGCCGCGGGCGGGCCCTGAGGGTGGGTTGCAGACCCTCCTGGAGCCCTGACCACCCGGGAATGATTCATGCCCGGGTGTCATTCCCCACTCCACCACTTACTAGCTGTGTGACCTTGGGAAAGTCACATCTGCCCCAGGACCCTATTTCCCCATCTGTAAAATGGAAATGCTATCTTCTGTCTGCCTATCTTATAGGAGGCTCTGAGTATAACACCGAGTGCATTGTAAACAACAAAGCTCTACACATGCAGCCGTTATTATCCTACTAAGGAGTTTAGGGGTGGGGATGGAGGAAGTGTGGGTGTGTGGGAACTTGGGGAGGAGAGGTGTGAGCAGGAGGAGATGGGTCTAGTAGAGATGTCTTTTTGTTTCATTTCTGCTTACTGGAGCCTAGCCCAGTGCCAGACACTTAATAGGTACCCAATAAATGTTTGGCATATTGGTGGATAGATGGATGGATGTATGTATGGATGGATGATGCATGGATGGATGGATGGATAATGGATGGATGAACAGACAGATTGATGGATAGATCAGCTAATGAGGATCTGAACCAGGGCAGTGGAAGTAGAGAGGCGAGGAAGGGACAGATGGAAGGGACATTGCTCTAGTAAGACTGAAGGTCTTGGTGTCAATCCAATGCCTGGGGTGAAGGAGGAAGAGGAATAGAAGAGGACTCCGGGGGCTCCTCATTGCCTAGGCTAGAATACAAGAGAGGCAGCACATATGGAGCGAAGCAGATCTGCTTTGCGACAGGGTGAGTTCGAGGCAGGGCGCCCTGCCCATGGGAGCATGAGGAGGAGTGTCCAGTGGAGGCAGCACTGGAGGAGGGAGGGGGCAGGAAGCCAGCTGCTTGGAGCTGCTGATGGTGGCGTCGCTGGGGTGGCCTGGGGCCCAGGTCTGGAGAGGCTGACGTTTGAAGGGTGGACAGGAGGTGAGATGGGAGGAGACAGAGAGGAGGGTCGAGATGTGAGAGGAAAACCAGGAGCAGACAGCAGATGATGACATTTCAAGAGAAAAGTGTCTACTAGGAAAGCAGACAAGAAGAAGTGAAGAAATGGCAATAGAGCTTGGGAGTTTTAAGAATACAGGTAATTTTCTAAAAACTGTAAGAGCATGAGATTGCTCAGGGACTGTGTAGGGCAGGATTTCTCAACCTTGGCACCGGCAATGTCTAGGGCCAGACACTTGTTTATGGTGGGGCTGTCCTGTGCACTGGAGAGTGCTTAGCAGCATCCCTGGCCTCGCCCCACTAGATGCCAGCAGCACCCCTTCCCCGAGTTGTGACAACTAATAACATCTCCAGACACTGCCAGTTGGAGAAGCAGTGCTGTGTGGATGGGAAGAGGCCCAGGGTAGCTGTCCCCCCACCACCCCCCTCAGAAGGGCCACACAAGGGTCACCAGGGGAGCAGGGAGGCAGAAGCTGTCTGCCCATTGTGTGTGGCCCAGTGACCCCATTCTGACCGAGCACACGCAGAGCCCCTGCCTGGATGAGGCGACCCAGAAACCAAAGCCCTTTTATCCTCCTAGGCAGATCACTCCCCGCCACCTGCCAAGCCCCTCCCAGCCCTGCCCTCTCCTCTGTCCTTGGACGCCTCCCTTTCTTTCCTCTGTTTCTCACCCTCTCCCTCTTAAACTCAGTCATTCCTGCATTCATTCGTCAATGTTCCCTGCACCCTATCAGCTTGGATGGCTGAGTGTAAGGCACTGACTTTCTCCTTCTCTCTCCTTCTGGTCCTAGCTAGATGTCTCCTCTCTCCTGTGTTCTCGCTCTTCCTCTCTCTTCGACCTGCTCCATGCTTTTATTACTTTTCTCACCTTCCCTTTGTTCATGCTACCTCTCCTCCTCTCCTTCTCTCTCTCTCTCTTCTCTGTCTCTCCATCCCTTGCCCCCGCCTGTTCCTGCCTCCCTGGCTTCCTGTGCACTGTATGTCTGGTGGGACTGGCCCGCTCTCCAGCTCTTCCTCTCGTGCATCTTGTTCCATCTTTCCAGGGGCAGTTCTCTGTCTTGTGGCTCTTTCCTTGCCTCCATCTCTAGCTCACCACCATTTTCCACTTTTCAGACAGTGAGTGAGCACCTGCCATGTTCCAGATGCTGGGGATACGTGTATTCATAGAACCACTCAGCACTGGGTCGTTGAGTTGGCCACAGTCAGGTGACCTCACACGCTCACATTGAGCTTTCTAAGGGCCAGGGACAGCCTGGCTGCTTTCACGGGGGTGAAATCATCTTGCCGAACCACAGCCCTGGGAGAGGCATGCTGTTCTCAACCCCATTTGCAGGTGGGGAACCTGAGGCACGAGGTGTAGGCAGCTTTTTGGAAGTTACATAGCTAGTAAGTGGCAGTGCTACCAGAGGAACCCTGGTAATTTGACTCTGAAGCCTGTCTGTCCTCGTAACCACTATGCTTTTGGTGTTACTGAGACGAAATGTTAGGTATTAGGACGTAGGTACTCACCTTTGAACTCCCCCCACATAAACTTAATCTCTGCAGAGTCAGGGACAGGGACTATATATATATATTTTTTTTTCAACTAGGGACAGGTTCTTGCTCTCTCACCCAGGCTAGAACTCCTAGGTGCAAGGGATCCTTCCACCTCAACCTTCTGAGTGGCTACAACTGCACCCAGCCCAACAGTGTCTTTTTAACCTCCTATTCTCAATACCTAACAAGATGCTTGATATATAATCAGTCAAAATCTAGACCTTTTTATTGTCCTGCCAGCCCACAGGCAGATATTATTGTTCTAGTGAAGAGGCAGGCCCCAAGTGGGTTATCTAGGATCACACAGCTTGTAGGTGATAGAGTGGGATTTGAACTTGGGTCCACCTGTCTCTGAAGATGGTTTTCCTTCCAAGCTTCCATGCTGCCTCTCTTGATGAGAAAAACATAAGGACCTGAGAACACATTCTCTGCTCCCTGGTTATAAGCCAACTTGCCCTCCTGTGGGGAGGGACACCCAAGCACTCTCTCCCTTTTTCTCTCTCTCTGAGTTTTGGGGACCCCAAACCTTGGTGCAGTGACATGAGGGTCTGGGGCTGGCGGAGGCTGGAGACTCATGGGGAATCTGGTCCCCACACCCAGCAGCTGCGGACGAGGTGGAGCCGTGGCACAGGAACTGTATAGCCTACACGAGCCCCTGGAGCCCCTGTTCCACCAGCTGCGGCCTGGGGGTCTCCACGCGCATCTCCAACGTCAACGCCTGGTGCCAGCCTGAGCAGGAGAGCCGGCTCTGCGACCTGCGGCCCTGCGAGGTGGACATGCGGCCGCTCATCAAGGTGGGTCCAGGGCAGCGGCAGCATCTTGGACTTAACAAGCAGACAAACCTGGCTTCGAGCCTGGCTCCTGAACGTCCTCGTGGGCACCTTTTGTAAAATGGGAATAATTAAGCCCACCGGGTGGGTTTGGTGTAAGAGTTCTTTGGGATAATGCATGTTACTAGGCTGAACTCCACTCACTGGAAGCTCTGGAGGTTTCCGTATTATTAGAACCAAGCTCACTCCGGAGAGATGTCAGAGACCCTCAGAAGTGCTCTTCTGTAGTGATTCTGAGAGCCCTGCATCAATTCCCAGCCTCCCTCCCATCCCATGCCGGCCCACCCCCACCTGCACTGGCACATAGTTACATGGGGAGCACTGGACAGGGCCTGGGACCCTGGAGTCCAAGGCCTGTTTTGCATTAATGGTGTGTGACTATGACCCATCTCCTCCCATCTCTGAGCCCTCGGCCCCAGGCCTCAGAGTTAGACACAGATTTTCCTTCCCTAAGCCACTCACGCCTTGGGACTGGTCAGCCTGTTGTCAAATCAAAACCAAAGCAAAACAAAACAAAAATTCAGCACTGATTCCAGTTTGGGAGCTGAGGAGAAGGTTGCCCAGGAGACAAGACAGTCCAGCTCCCGTGGTCCTCTTCCGACGTCCAGCATGGCTCCTTGTCCCCTGGCAGCATCGCCCATCATCTCTGTGTTGGTCACCTGGATCCACCCTTCCTCTTCTTTCTCCTTCTTCTCCTCTTCTCTCTTCTTCCTTCCCTCCAATTGTTTTTCTCTGTCCTGCTAGTCTTTGCATTCTCTGTGCTTGGCACACAGTAGGTACTCAGTAGACATCTCTCTACTGAAAACACAAGTGCAAAAGGTACCAGCAGCAGGCCAAATGGGAGAAAGGCCCCGATCCGGGTGAGATGGGTCTATCTGCCACAAAGCTAATGCAAGTTCCTCGTTGTAGGCTCAGAATTCCCACCCAATTTTGTTTCCATAATTATGTTTCCTAAAAGGGTTGCCCAATTGTATAAGCTTCATGCCCCCAGAGAGCCTGCATCTAGCATAATGTGGGGATATAGTAGACTCCAAGAATTCTTAATTCAATAAGTTTGGTAAGTGGCTACTATGTACCAGGCACAGAATTACACTGTAGAGACACAAAAAGGCCACCAAGTCTCGAGGGGTTCATAGCCCAGTGGAAGGATGGAGCTTCCTTTAAAGAATGTCCATCCAGTAGAATAAGTTGCATGATAAGGGTGTGTGTGAGAGGCCACGGGAGGCAGAGAATGGGGAGATGAGGGTAAAGTGTGTCCCCTGACCATGGAGTCCCAATGCTGGCTCTGCTACTAGCTAGCCAGAGAGCTTGGATGGCTGAAGGAGCTAAAAAGGCTTCCCGTGTTGGTGAAACTGTGAAGAATTGGGCATTGGCGAGGCAGAAATGCAGGACAGAAGAGAAATCGCAGGCCACGGGTACAACCCAAGTGAGGCAATTTCCTCTGTGGTCCTCAGTTTCCCTCTGTGTAATCTCGCTGGCTCTCACTCTATTTGGTAATGTCCCTCCTTGCTTGGACATGCTGTAGTTCTGAAAGTAAGGTGGAGTGCCCCTGTGACATGCCAGAAGGAAAAGATCGGGGGCTTGGAGGGAAGAAGGTGGTTGTTCATCCTCTGAGCATCGCCACTGACAGCACCTTTCCTTCCTCCCAGGCAGAGAAGAAGTGCTTGGCTGTGTACCAGCCAGAGGCGCCCATGAACTTCACCCTCGCGGGCTGTGTCAGCACACGTTCCTATCGGCCCAAGTACTGTGGGGTCTGCACGGACAACAGGTGCTGCATCCCCTACAAGTCCAAGACCATCAGCATCTCTTTCCAGTGCCCCGATGGGCCTGGCTTCTCCCGCCAAGTCCTGTGGATTAATGCCTGCTTCTGCAACCTGAGCTGTAGGAATCCCAACGACATCTTTGCTGACTTGGAATCCTACCCCGACTTCTCAGAAATTGCCGATTAGGCAGGTACAGATCTTGGGCCCTGGGGCCTGGCTCGATGCCTGCAAAGCCACCAGCCCTCTGTGGCCATAACTTTGCACCATTGAGTCTTATTTTATCCACTTCCCATTCACTCCAGTTACCCTGGTCAGGACCCTTGGAATCCTGTCCTGTCCCGAACTACCCAAACGGCCCCTGATGGTGCTGCTCAGGCCCACACTATGGTCCCCTGCTTGGCAGCACCAGTATTCACTCCAAAGAAAACACCTGTCTCTAGCCTTTCTGGACAAGACCCAGGCCTGATCCAGCCTGTCCAAGTCACCGAAGTTCTGCTGGATCTTGCCCAAGTCCCAAGGAATGGAGTCTACTAGATAGCCAGTACCCTAATTCCCTCTTTATATGCTAAACTGCAACATTCTTTGGGTTCATTCCGAAGGATAGATGGGATTTAGAACAGTAGACTAATCTAGTATTTGGACCCTGCCAAGTGGCACCTTAATGGGCAGTTCTGACCTCAGCATACCAAAACTATCTCTGATTCCAACAATGTGTACTTCCCAAGGTCACCAGACACTTGCCAAGTAAAGTGAATGGTTGTTTGGTTTTGATTTTTAATGGAAAGTTGTATCTGGGTATTATTGAGGTTAAGTTTCTTTTAACCCCTACACTGTGAAGGGTATAGATTAAGTTCATCCCAGTTAGAAATGCAATTTGATAAACATTCTTGTTGATGGGGAAAGCCCCCCGTTCATACTCCAGGGACAGGGCAAGTTCAGCCCATTTCAGAAGGAGCCCTTGACCCGAGCACTGGCCCGCTGCTGACTGCTAGGGCGTCGGGCAGTGGGCCAGGCTCGTCCCTGCATCCTCACTTCTCCCTGCTGGGGGCTCATGGGGTTGGTGGAGCCCCTGGATTTGCCTCTCTGGTCCCTGAGAGTGGTGCCTTGGAACATTCCTCTTTCTTACGGAGCCTCAAGAGACCCAGCTGCAGACCAGGCCAGACCTTCCTGAAATGGCCAAGAGAGGTCCAGGTCAAGTGTGGTCACACCAAGAAGTGAGTGCACTCTGCATCCACCCGACCTGGCCTCTCAAGCTGGAGGCTCTGGGACCCCAAGAGTCCCTGTGCCCAGGACACGTCTCTTTCTGCCTCAGCAACCCGCTTTTCAGCCTTCGGGTCTGTGACCAAAACAGCCAGTTTTCTGGTGTGAAGACAAGGGTTTACCAGTTGTTTAGAAACAGAAACTTAACAGGGGTTAAAAGCCAAAAGGAGTTGAAGCTAAAAAGAAGAGAAGTTGTTATTCATGGAAATGAGGCTACTATTTATTTTATTAGTAAAATATAATATTTACCATTATAATTCTTTAATTTAGCACCTTTTATGTGCCAGACATTGTTCTCAGTGCTTTATATACACTAGCTCATTGAATCTTAGCAACGATGTTGAGAAATTTCCATTATTTCTGTTCTTACAAATGTGAAACGGAAGCTCAGAGAGGTAAGAGAACTTGACCTGAGTCACACAGCTGGTAAACAGGGAAGCTGGGATTCAAATCCAAGTTGGACTGACTTTATAATCTGCATTTTCCTTCTTTTTATAGAGCTTCCAAATAGGTCAGAATAGGAAAACATATTGGAATAAGTGATTTCTTGCTGTCCCTTTTCCCTCATCATTCTTTCTAGCTCCTTTCCCAAGAGAAGAGTGTCTGATTTTCTGATAATTTAGTTACCTAAGCATCAAAAAAAAGATAAGATAGACGAAAATCCATGCATCCCCTATAGGGCATCCCCTCCTTCAAATCAGAACAAGCAATAGTACTTGGAGAGAATTGCTCCGATGTGCTTAGGCAAGGGAGAGGGAGGGAGACCTGAATTCACCAGATTAATTCTTGCTAAATCTTATTACAAGCATTTGGGGAGCCTTTCCCACATGCCAGGTCTCATGCTTTACTGCCATATCTCATTTAAACCTCATAGCAAACCTACAGGATATGGCGTTATCATCATTTAAAGACAGCTGGGTCCCCGAGAGGTTGAATAATTTGCTCAGGGTCTTACCAGCTAGTGAAGAACAGACCAGGATCGAAAACCAGGATCGTCTGACACCTGAGCCATCTCTCCTGACACTAAGCCTAGTTATTCTGCCCCCAAAATCCAAAGATATGGCCTTTACAAGAGGTGCTTTACCGACAATAGCTTCAATTTTAACTTTGAAAGTGATTCGGAGAGTGATCAAAGAAAGTAGATTCAAATGATAGGATTGTGTACAGTCCCACTAGCAATGTTCTGTGTATCTGTAGGGATATTGCGGGGAAGTAAACTAGGCCATGACTATGATGTTGAATTATGTCACTGCTTTTTACAGACTTGTCTTGATGCAAAGTAACCATGATGATAACCCCATGAGCTGGGAATCATAAATGGTCATAATGGTCAGCTGCAAATCTCTGCACATGTATATGTGTTTGTGTGTATATATGTATGTATAGATCTATTTTCAAACTGTGATTTAATATTTAAATATTCTTACTGCCATTTTTGTGACTTAAAAAATATATACGAAGAAATGTCTTAGAATTTCCCAGCAGAGGAAAAATAGCACTTGGGCAATCTGTCATGTTTTATGAGTCCTCATTCTTCTCATGATTTGTGTAGCGTGGAGAATGTTTGCTCAATGTAAGGGGTTTTCTCTGCTTAAATTCTCTATTTACAGCTTTTCTCCTTAAAGTAATAAATCATCAGCAAAGTCATTTACTGGGTTTGGTGGCTCTTCCTGTGTTTTCAGTTGTTATGAGACAATGATGGAACATTGAGTGTGTTTAATAAATGTTCAGATCGTGGAAATGAGGTCCCAGATATTTTATATATGGAAACAAAAATGGCTTAAAAGTTTGGAGATGGGCTTAGAAACATGATTTCTAGAACTCAGAGAAGACTAGAGCAGCCAGTGTGTCCAGGCTGGGAGACAAGTGATGTAAATATAAAATGGATTTTAAGCATTTCATTCGTTCATTCACTTATGTATTCAATACCTTTCTATATCCCCAACTAGACTGTGGGTACCTTGGGGCCAGGGGATATCACTGCATCCTCTGAGCCTAGCTCAGAAGCAAGCACATGTCAGGTACTGGGAAAGTAAGGGTTGGATGGATGGACAGAGCATCTATTGCCAACTGCTGTAGGAATCAAGATGAGTAAAAAGAAATGTAAGAGAGACCACACAGAACAATGAAAACAATTGTGACTTTGGAGGTCAAGTGGATCTTGATATACTTTATTTCTTACCGAAATTTCTCACTTAACCCATCTAAACCTCAGTTTCCTCAGCTGTGAAATGTAGTATCTACCTCTTGTTTGGATGCCTATTGCATGCAAAATTTTAAGACAGAGCTTAGAACATAGGAAGCACTAAATAAACACATTTATTACTAGCTGAGTCTCAGTTTCCTCATAAACTGGGAGTAACCAACATGGCCATAGTAAGAATTAGCACCAATATGTGTGTCTGCATATTTAACTTATTTAGCTCTTATTTAAAATAGCAAATACAAAGTATTCCCAATATTCAGTTGAATGCTGTTTTACTTTAATCATAAACTGTTTCTCTCCTGAAGTTTTTGATTTTTTTGTTTTCCTTTTATGCTGTAACCTGATTTAAAACCCAGCTTCTTTAAGGTAGGGAGGGCGTATCATACCTTTCTGTGTTTGTCAGTACAGCACATGACACATGCTCAGCCGTATGTACAGATGTGCAGGTGGCTGGTGTAGATGAAATGAATGACTCTTTTGAACCCCCCTGGCCAAATCCCCTCCATCCACTACCCCCCAAAACACAGGAAGCTTTTATAAGAAAAGTCAATGAGAGATTAGATTCCCCCCCACAAAAAAGAAAAAGCAATTGTCACATGAATTGTTTCCAACAACACCTCTAGCCTGAAGCATATTGTTTTCAAAATTTGAATTCAGATGGTGGAGTCCTGTGGATGCCTCAGATTAAGATGAATGTGTAGATTTTGGGAAAATATTTGAAGATATCAGGTGGTTACAGTTTTGGGAAAATGGAATTTGGAGGAAATGGCCAGAGCATTTTACCATGAAGCCCTTTATTATAGAAAGCATATAGCAGAGATGCCAATGTTCTCCATCACCCTCCCCTGAAACAATGAAAATGCAAAAGTATCCTCTGTACTCAGAGGTCCAAGTTCTAGTTGAATCTGGGTTCTTTCTAAATGTAGGACTGAACAAAAATGACTTCTAAGGAGATGAATAAACTGACACAAAGCCCATGCACTGTTCCATATATTATATTCTGTAAAACCTGTCTCCAGATCTCTACTCTAAACCTCACTGCGCTGTTTTTCACACAATGGGGATTTCTTACTTCATTCCATAAAAAGGGAAAGGAAGCTGCTAGAAGCAGGCTTATTGATGGCAATGAGAAAACGTTGGCCTGCCTGCAAAGGAGGTAAAAAAAAAATTAAAAACCAGATGAGATATCATAAAAGCAGGTCACCAAGTCTGAGTGGGACTGTTAATGGAGAGACAAACACCCTTCACGGTTAATAAAAACCTTATGGGCCTTACAGTGTTCGCTGGTCCTGGGAACTAGCTGATGTTCTACAGTCTCCAGGCATCAGTAGGTGGTGGGATGAGTCACATGCTCAGTGAACTGTTTTAAAAGGCAGCAAGGGATAAAATCCATTTTAGAAATGGCTGGGCAAGCCGTTTAGTCTCTCTGAGCCTTGGTTTTATCTATGAAGCAAGGATGACTCCTCCCCACAAAGAATAAAAAGAAAAAAGAAACTATGATGTACACTAAGTATTACTATGATTCGGGGAAGTGTGCATCTGTTTACTTAACACAAACCTCCTGTTATGTGTTTGGCAGTGCGCTGGCCCTGGAGGTGAGAGAAATAGAGAATCACTAGTTTGGGAAGGAAGGGACATGCACAGTGACGCGCATCACAAAGGCTGGACTTACCCTCTCTGCAGGGGGGCATTCAGGAAAAGCTTCTCAAAGCAGGGATGAGGAAGGGCAGGTTCTGCCACCGTGAGCCTGGCTGTCAATGGATTTAATTGTGCAAAGGATATTCCAATTCTCCCACCACAGCCACGTCAACTACCCAGTCCCCCTGCTGCGCGCACGTGAGGATGTGGGGGCGGGAGCAACGTGAGCCCAGTCACAGCTGATTGGACAGGGAGTGGACACCTGAGTAAAACTGGGCCAATTACATTCTTCCCCCTAAGAGACACAAAGACCTGATTGGTTTCAAGTCCAAGAGCTAAAAGGCCAGGTAGCCCTTAGGTTAGGGCCATCATTGTATGCTTTAGCATTGAAGAAAAATTTGATCTTAGAAAGAAGGATGCTGATTTGCTCACTCAACCCCTCCCCAGTGCCATCTCCAACGCCACAAGGCCAAGCCTCACCTGCTCTTGGATTCCTTGGGGACACCACTGAAGGGTTTCCACGCAGTCTAAGAAGCCCGAGTCACATACGTAAGCCGATTGGGTTTGGGCTACTTCTAGAAACCAATCCGCTGACTCTCACAGTGACACTGTCTGAGAAGGTGTAAGGACAGATCCTGCACGTGCTGATCTCAGCGCACACTTGGCCTCCCAACTGCTGCTGAAACCCGAGGGCAGGGGACTCGAAACCAAAACAAACAGCTAGGAGACCAGAAATAGATCCGCAGCTGGCAAAACAGCCTCTGGGCACACCATCTCTACATAGTATCAGGTGCAAGCAAACACTTGTAATGTCCCCTCCCTTGAGGAAGCCAGACCGTGCCAGGCCCCACAGGTAGAGCTCTGCACCACCCCACTCCCCAAAGCTGAGGTAGCAGCCCCTGCGACCACGGTATGCACCTGCCTTATCTTTGTTCCTGACCCTCACATGGGACCCCGAGGCAGGAAAGGCACTTACGTTTGTTGAATAAGCACGAACCAACATGCTCCTCCTCGCCTCTGAAGCAGGGCTTCTTAACCCGGGGTCCCCCGACCCTCCAGGGATCCGTGGGTAGAATTCAGAGGGCCCTATTCTTGGATGGGGGGAAAAAATGCATCTTTGTTTTTACCACTCTCTAACTGCAATGTAGCATTTCCTTCTATCTAAATATAGACAAACCCCAGCATCACCAGTTGTAGTCGCAGCTAATCATCTTATTACAACTGTGGCAGGTATCTATCTTTGAAATTGCAGTAATGTTGCAACCTGCCTCCCTGTTACTATTGAACTGATTGATAAAGCACGTTACGGTGTCACACAATTGTAACATTTAGATAATTATGCTTCACTATAAGTGGTTTCTCTGTAATCGTATGCATTTTGTTTTGTGTTTAAAACTCTTCTGAGAGGGGGATCCGAAAGCTTCTCTAACTTACCAAAGAGTCATCCATGACATAAAAAGGCCCCAGGAGCCTGCCTCGGCCTCGGCCTCTGCAGGGAGAAGGCAGAACTGCAGAGGAGCCACCCCCGCCAGGACCAGCCTCACTTCCTGCCACACACAGCACACAAAGTCACCTGCCCAGATCTACACCATAGGTTTCTGATAAAGGCACAAACTGTCCTTCCTCTGTGCTGGGGCCCAAGCTGTCCCCTAGGCTGGGAACACCTTGCCCGTCTGTGCTGAGTCAAAGCCCCTTCCTTATTCCAAGTCTATATCCTAAACAGCAGGGCCCAAGAACTACAGCACATCCACGTGCTGCGAGATGACGCAGACTTTGACAGTATTTACAGCTAATCACGCAACCGAAGAAACCCTTCAAGGTAAGTGAAGAGAAACCAATATAAACAAGTGATAGGCCGGGCGCGGTGGCTCACGCCTGTAATCCTAGCACTCTGGGAGGCCGAGGCGGGTGGATCGCTCGAGGTCAGGAGTTCGAGACCAGCCTGAGCAAGAGCCGGGACCCCGTCTCTACTAAAAATAGAAAGAAATGATCTGGCCAACTAAAATATATATAGAAAAAATTAGCCGGGCATGGTGGTGCATGCCTGTAGTCCCAGCTACTCGGGAGGCTGAGGCAGAAGGTTCACTTGAGCCCAGGAGTTTGAGGTTGCTGTGAGCTAGGCTGACGCCACGGCACTCACTCTAGCCTGGGCAAC
>CM052438.1:27905251-27991685 GCA_028533085.1 Varecia variegata | reverse complement strand
CGATGACGTAGACTTTGACAGTGTTTACAGCTAATCACGCAACCGAAGAAACCCTTCAAGGTAAGTGAAGAGAAACCAATATAAACAAGTGATAGCTGTTTTAAGGGGAGGTGAGGAATGGCTTTGAGCATGGGCTGCCCTTAGTGACTCGTTTCCAAAGAGTAAGTACGGAAAAGCAGAAAAAGCAACTTGACGGTGGAGAAACCTGGCAAACACTACCCCAGCCAGGGGATCAGGATTAATCCTATCAGTGCTAATCCATGCTGACAGCATGTGCCCTGGATATGATGTGACAAGAAGGGCACTTCACCTCTCTGGTCTTCCCCCCCCCAAAAAAAAAACCATAGCCCCACTTGTACCATGAGAAAAAACACAAGCAAATCTCAGTTGAGGAACAGTCTACAAAATGCCTGACCAGTGCTTCTCAAAACTGTCAAAAAGCAAGAAAAGTCTGAGAAACTGCTGCAGGCCAGAGGAAGCTAAGGAGACGTGACAAATGTAATGGGGGACCCTGGATGGGATCTTGGGGCAGAGAAAGGACATTAGGGAAAACTAGAGAAATCCCAACACAGTCCAGAGCTTTTAATAGGGACGTACCAACGTTCTCTCAGTCGTGACGGATGTATGTGGCAATGTAAGACGTTAATACTCGGGCAAGCTGAGCGCAGGATATACAGGAGCTCTCTATACTATCTTTGCAACTCCTCTGTACTCTTAAATAAAAAGTTTAAATAAAATGGGAGGCTATACTAAAACCCGTTTATAATTTTTTTATATGTAGAGTAGAAAACAAACATTGCAATGGTTTGTCATTGGGCAGGAGAAAAGGAGTGGCCTTTCTACATACTTTTCTGTAATAAAAATAAAATGTAAAAAAATCAAAATAAAGAGATGTTTCCCTCTAATTATAGGTTGACAAGCTTTATCCACTTATCCCTACACTGTCCAAACTATTGGGCACTTAAAATGTGACTGTCTGGATGTGCTTAGTATATAGAATGTAAAATGTCTGCTTAATAATTTTTATAGAAGTGGTAGTATTTTGGGTATCTTGGGTTAAATGAAATGTATTAAAATTAATTTCATCTGTGTCTACTTTTTTTAAAGTGGCTGATAGGAAATTCCAAGTGGCCTATGGGGCCGACATTCTCTTTCCGCTGGACACTGCCGCACTAGAGCAGAGTTCCAGGGGTGCGGGGCTGTGGCAGGAGCCCCCAGGTGTCAAGGACGGGCAATGCCCTCCTGAAAGACCCATCCTTGCCCCTCAATGTTGCACACACGATCTCTCGAGGCGAGGAAAGAAGACACAAGCCACTGCAAAGTTACAAATTTATTGGTCTGGAAATAAATACAAATATCTCATTAAGAAACTCCTCTGGAAAGACTTGTACACAACAGTTCCCGGTCTGCATTCAGCCACTCTTGCCGTGACCCTCGACATTTCTGCACAAGGTCAGGGGGAGCCTCCAAGGTGGTAGGTGGCGGTTAAATGAGTCATTGCCACTCACACCACTTAGAAGACTCGACTACTTCCTTCTATCAACTCTAGGGTCCCAGAAACCACCAGGCTCCAGTGGCTGACTCACAATGTCTGATGCACTCTGATCAAACTTCTCAGAAAATCCATGGTTAGCCAGAACGAAAATCACAGGCAGTAGTATAGGAACTTGGCAGCTCCGCTGACACTGCTCAGTAACACCAGTGGTGCCACCCCATTTGGAGTAAGGAGGTTAGTGGGGCAGGAAGAGAGGAAGGCAGGAGAGGGAAGGATAGTCCCATGGAATATATATTCCACAATCCTGGCATTTTCTCAGCCACCATTCCCCATGTGAATTCCCACCCCCACCCCACCAGAGCAAAAAGTTCTATCTGAAGATCCAGTAATGTTACCAGGTTGGAAACGTTCAGCTGTTAGGTTTAGATTCGGGCCCAGTTGTCAAAGATTGGAAACTGGATTTAACTCAATCACATCAAGGTTCCTGGGAAACAGGTTGGGATCCATGGAAATCACAACTGTACTTGATTCCATCACAAACACAAGGAATCCCTCCCATCTAGGAACGCAAATTCCGCCCACCCCAAAGCCCTTCCCCCCACCCCCCGCAAGGAGACTGGCACAGCCAGGCACGGCTAGCCAGAACGTTTCCCTCCATTGCAAAGAATGCAACTACAGATCTAAATTATCTTCCCCACGAACAAAAATAATCACACGCTCACGTATCTGGGGCGGGAGAAGGGTCTGTGGGGGAAAGGCAGAGGGCAGAGCCAAAGCCTTCAAAAACCGTGACACCAGCATTTGCCACAACGTTCTTTCTGTAAAGCCAGGAGCTTTGGCTGCCCACTTTTGTTACACATTAAAAGGACGCTAGAAAAACCAGCTTGGATGTGTCAGCATTCAAAGGTTTATATATGCACCAACTTTAAAAATCGATTTCTTCAAGTCAGCTATGTGGATTTGTTTTTTCCAAATGCCTCTAGCCTCAACATAAAGTTTACCTCTTTGCCCCCTACTTCCTGTTTTGCCTATCTAAAAGAGGTGTCCACACTTCACTGCTCTCCCCCTCTCCAAATCGGAAAAGGATTTTGTTTCCTGGAACTGGGCAGCTTCTCTGTAGTTGGAGAGGAAACAGGAAGTGGACGGCTGGCCGTCTGACAAAGCGCCCTCGGAACCAGGATGCCGAGGGCAGCCGGGGTTTGGTTTTGTGAAGTGTTCACCGCTACGCTGCTTGTTTTTGGCAGTTTGGTGTCTCTGAGGGAGGGTAAGAGAGTAGCAACCGGCCACTAGTTAATGGAACAGGACACTGAGATGCCTCTTTCCTTTGGTCCACTGCCGCCCTGCCCTAATCGGAGAGGGTGCCCGAGACAGACCCAATCTGTCACCACCAGAGCTCACTCTTGCAAAATAAGCTTTGGATTAATACCAAGTTAGCCGCAGTGTGGCAGGCAGGGGGCAGGAAGGGGCTGGAGGGGAGGGGGCCGCTACAGAGATCAGAGTCCAGGACGGCAGTCTGCACAGGCTGCCTAGCAGGAGACCTCCATGGACTTGGGCCCAGCACTGTTCCCCGTGGCACCCGAGTTGGGAGTGATGTCCAGGTGGGCTCCCTCGCTGGTGTGGGAGCGGCTGCGGGCTCCCTCGCTCGTGTGGGAGCGGCTGCGGGTGCCCTCGCTGGTGTGGGAGCGGCTGCGGGTGCCATCCAGAGAGGTGACACTGGAGCCGGAGGCAGTGCGGGACCGCATCAGGCGTGTCATGCTGGCGGAGGGCACTGGGGAGACAGGAGACAGCCAGTTACGGGATGTGGGACTCTACGAGGTGAGGAGCCAGATGTACCTGCCTGGTCCCCACGGTGCCCTCCCACATGGCCAGCCCCAGCCAAGCACTCTTCGTGTCCTGTCTTGATCCTGGCAGCAATCCAGCCACTGGGTAATCGAGGACACCATCCATGTAAGTGGCTTGACCCAGATCCGGGTCTGGAGCCCAGTTCTGCCACTTGCTGAACAGCTGTGTGGCTGTGGGAGTGTCCCCCTGAGCCTCCCTGCCCTGACGCCCACTACCCCATGCTGTCAGCTGTCACTAGAGCAGAGAGAACACTCCTGCTCAGCCAGGTAATCCCTGCATATCCCATGTGGAGAGAGTGAGGCCACAGGGCAGGTTTGTGGCAGAGCTGTTAGTTGTCATCCCTTTCCCCAAGAAGTCTGTTAGCGCCAGGCATGAGCCAGGGTGCTGTCCATATTTCGCATCTCCTCCAAGACTCGAAATGCCCTTGTGCACAGCAGGTGCTGATGGAGTGGAATGAAGAGAAAACAAAACAATCCTCCCTACCTGTACTGGGTTGAATAGTGCCCCCCCCAAAATTTGCGTGCACCCGAAACCTCAGAATGTGATCTTATTTGGAAATAGGGTCTTTGCATACATAATTAGTTAAGGATCTGAAGAAGAAATCATCTGGATTTAGGGTGGGCCCTAAACTCAGTGACGGTGGTGTCCTTATAAAAAGTGCACAACACACAGGGCCACAGGGGAGAAGCCCACGCAAAGGTAGAGGCAGAGACAGGAGTGACCAGCCACAGAGGGTCCAGGACTGTGGGGTCAGCAGAAGGTAGGAGGAGGCAGGGAGGGATCTCCCTTAGAGCCTTCGGAGGGAGGATGGCCCCGCTGACAACTTGATTTCAGACTTCCAGCCTTCAGAACTATGGGAGAATAAATTTCTGTTGTTTGAAGCCACCCAGTTTGTGGGGATTTGTTAGGGCAGCCCTGGGAAACTCATACCCCGTGGACATCGGAAACAAGGAAGCTGGGACGCACACAAGCACGCAGGGCTTACGTTATGCACTTGCTAGACACAGGGGTTGGCCTTTGATGGCGGACACTCACAAACAGAATTAAGAGCTAGTTTTGAATCCAGAAAGAGTCGGGGTCAACCCTGCCTCTGTGGCTTACATGTTTCTCTGAGCCTTCATTTCTCAACCCCAAATCTGGGCGTTCTCCTGGCTGGGATCCCAGGGCTCGAGTGACTGATGTCAGGTGTGCAAAGCACTGGCCGTGCTGGACACCCTCATGTGTAGGAACTCAGCGATGGGTTACTTTCTTTCTCTTTGGTCAATGCCTTTGGGACCACAGCTCTTCCCGCGATTTTCCCTAAGACCTATGGGATGCTCTGCTTTCTGGAAATGGAAGCTGATTTGGGGGGGGGATAATGAGGCCTAGCTTTTGCTTCCTTTCTCCCTGGAATACACCCTCGAAGCAGACATCCAAACCCATGCCTGGTCCAAGACAAGCGAGAGCCGCAATTCACGCCCTGCGAGGTAGACGAGGTCTGCGCAGCGGCTTTCTCCATCTCGCTGTTGCCTGCACGCTGCCCAGAGGGAAGCCAGGCCGGGGGGCAGGAGACCCACAGGCGGACGCTTTCTGTTGGGTAGGGCATCTCGGGGCATGGATCCCGAGTGACGTGTGTAAATCAGACTTAACCACTCCCCACCTTGCTAGAACTAAACATGGCTGAGGCCAATCTTAAGACTGCAGTTAGTTTACCAAACTTACTGCTACCATTTTAAACAAACCAAGAGTTTAAGGAGAAGACAAAAGAGATTAGAGGTTCAAAGCTTCCTACTTAAGAAGGGCACACAAATTTACATACCCACCGACTGTGGCCGCTATTCAACAGTGTTTAAACTCAGTAGCGTCTGTCCTGGTGCTAGGATGTCATTTCTGAGAAGAGGGCTTTATGTGTCTGACTAACAGATAAACTATAACCGTAAAGCAATAAGTAGCCAGTTCTTGAACTATGTTTCCATTTATCCTTTAATTCCCAAATTTCATGGTGTAGCAAAGGCATGCTCTGTCTTGACTGTAAGCAACTCAACTCTACCAGCCACTTACACAGAGTTTTACAGTTTTCAGAGAACTTTCAGAGACCCCCACTCTGCTCCCTGCTTAAACTCTCCAAGCCTCAGTTTCACCTTTTGTAAAATGAGGGTAAGAATCTCTTATAAGATTATTGTGATGGTTCAATGAGAAAAAAGAAAGGATTTCTTAATAATCTTTTATCATTACCACCATCATCATCACTGTCACCATCATCATCATCTTTACCATGCTTACCACTATAAGCAAGCATGTAATCAAAATTGAAAAGATTTTCATTGTTTGTCATCTTCTTGGTGCTTAAAGGGATAATCCTTATCTAAATAAAAAAAATCCCTGGTATGAAACAACTTCTGTTTGATGAAGGAGGAAAACTGAGCTACTCTAGTGTAAACGAGAGACTAGCACCTGTAGACTGCCACGCACCCTCCACACACCTAAATATTTCCTCCTCTGCTCTGCGTAATTTTCAAAAAGCTGGAGCTGGCCATGGTGATAGAGAACATTCATCCAAACCCAGCTCAGGGGATTGCATTTCCAACTCCCACACTGCACGCTGAGCAGCACCATACTCACTGTAGCCCATGCCCTGCACGAAGTACTTGAAGGCCTCAGCGAGCTTGGCCGGCTGCGAGAGACAAGGAGAGAGAGTGATGTCAGTCACTGGGGTCCAGATCACCCAGGGTCACCAGGAGCTGGGCCCATGGTCAGCTTCATTCATTCATTCATTGGCCCAAGACGGAGGCCATTACGTGTTGACAGGACAAAACACAAAAGTGAAGGAAATACTGTGGGATAATTAGGGGGACCATATTAACTTTGGCCAGAGAGGAAAAGTTCAAGTTCACTTCACATTTGTAGGAATGTAAACAAGTTGCATGACCCGTCTGCATCAGTTTCCTTGCCTGTAAAATGGGCAGAGAGCTACAACTTCCGCTGAGTGCTTCTGGGGAGACTACAGTAGACAAAGTGACGTGCCCAACCCAGCATCTGGGATGTAAGTGTAACAGCATCACGTGCCGCTCACTGTGCGAAGCGCTTGGCTGCACTATTCCATTTACTCCTGACAACCACCTCATGGTTAGTGCTATCTTATATACATTTCACAGATGAACAGGTTTGGAGAGGTCAGAAGTGGTGGGTCCTGCAGATCAGCCCAGGCTATCCAAACTCAGAACCCACGGTCTCGAGCCAGCCTTGATAGTGGGCTGGCCAGCACCAAGAAAGATGAAGGATGAATAAATGGAAGACAAGGGAAAAAGGATGGATGGAAGGAAGGAAGGAAGGAAGGAAGGATGGACAGACTACAGATAGATAGATAAAGACTAAAAGGGATCGATGGGCAGAAGGAAGGATAGAAAGAGAGAAAAATGGATAAAAGAAGGAAAAATGGAAGGAAAAGAGGATCCCAAGAAGAACGAATGGATATTGGTGGGACAAACCAATTAACTAATTGACTAACGGCTGCTTTAAGTGAAATGAGTAGGAAATGCTGAGAGCACACCCAGTTCCACCGGTTTCTCTCAAACAATCTAAAGTAAACCAGAGGCGAATGCACGAGTATCGAGAGTATATGTGCAGCTTTACATTCCGCCTGTTAAATCCAGTGTCCTGGGCGTCATTCTCCATGACAGTGAGAAGTCACTCACAGAGGCAGTGTTGCCCCCGCCCCCACCTTTCCACAAATAGCCAAATGACATTTAAAGGAGAGGCTATGCTTATATTGCCCCCTGAGACTTGTGTGACAACGGAAAAAGGACAAGGGAGTTGGGGCTGCAGATGACAGGGACGCCTGTGGTGGTCGACAGAACCAAGAACACAGGCTTGGGAACCAGAATATATGGGCCCAAATTCGGCTCCCGTGGGCCACCGTGGGCAATCTCTCCCACTTTTGGCCTCAGTTTCCTCTTCTGTGACACTGGGACAAAACGCTTGCTCTTCCGAGGACAGTTGCAAGCATCTAAGCAAATCAAGGGTGGGAAAACCCTGTGTAAACACCCAACCAGTGAGGGCACAAGGAGGCGTCTGCACAGGAACCAGTCCTCCGTGGGCTGGCTTCCTGGAAGCCTGCGCTCGCTGAGCCCCAGCCATGGCATTGAAAACTGTGATTACGTCCAGGGTTAGATCTGTTCTTGTTTCAAGTAGAGAAAGGAAGAAAGAAGGAAGAAAGGAGGCAGGGCAGGGTTTGGAGGAACAAAGTGACAAAACATTCACATAATTTGTTGATATTTCACATTTTAAGATAGAATGCAAAACTCTCAGGATATAAAATTATTAGGAATATAGATAAAAAAGTTCCTTTGTTAGGTTGGTGGGTTATTTATGGGAGGAGAATGGGAGGAGTCAGTTATTATGCAGTAAACACACTACACTGCTTGATGTTTATTTGTGCACATGCACACACGTGCATAAGCAGACACACATGTACACATATACACAGACACACATGTGCACACACATATATGCACACACATGCACTTGCACATACAGACACCACTCGGTTTAATCTCCTCCCCACCCCTGTGCTCTGGGCTGGAGCTCCCTGGGGGCCCTTCACTCCTGCAGAAGCCTGTGGTCTTTGGGACAGGCACACTTAGATTCTGACTCACGATGACCAAGCTGTGTCCACTTGGCCTCTGTGAACCCCAGTATCATCTACTCCACAGGGGTTAGTTTCTGTGGGATCAAATGAGTCCCTGTGAACAAGCACCTTTTATAAGCAGTAACACGAGCACAAAAAGTCATAGCGAGGCTGTGAGGGCAAAGACACTGACGAGTCACAGGCACTCCACCCAGAGACAGGTGACAGGTGCTTAACGCAAAAGCTAAGGTGGCACTCACCTGGGAGATCTGCGGGAGGCCGCCACAATCCGCCATCTAGGAGGGATGGAAGCTGGTTAGTGCCACACACCTCAGCTGAGGCAAGCCAGTTCCAAACAGGTGCCCACCTGCCTGCTCCCCTGCCCTGTTGAGGGGCACTGAGCAGGCTGTGGGTGGGGGCACCCCAGCCCCACCTAGCAAGGCTGCTACTGCTTTCATTACTATCTCAGCATCAGACAGTGTCTCCATGGAAACCACAACTTGTAGTTTATGATGTGCCAGGCACTATGCACAGTCCTATAGATAATTTCACTCCATTCCCTAAGAACCGTGGAAGGTAGAATTGTCTCATTTTAGAGGCAGAAACTGGGCCAGAGAGAGCTGGGGGAACTTGCAAGATTCTGGCCCGGCTCTGTCTGACCTGAAAGGACTCAATATAAGGCCCTTTACACACATTCCCTGGAAACATTCCCTTGAAAGGAAACTGTTGGAATGGAGGGGGGCTTTCAGCTCAACGGCGCTTCTGAAGGGCTATGCTTTGTAGATGCTGTGTCTTTCAAAGTTCCTATTAAATCACCAAATTTAACACCATCGCCACGGAACCGAGGTCATTTCAGGCATGTGTGCAAATGTATCCAGACATGGGAATGAGCAGGGCCGAGGGCTGAGCGCGCTCAGGCAGCAGGGTGAGGGTGGGCTGCAGGGAAACGGGACTGTGGCTGTCCTACAGCCCAGGGAGCCTCAAGGCTGGATTCCTGAGCACCAGCCACAGGACCTCACTAACGTGGGGTGGTCCTCGGCTCAATGAGGACACAAGGAACAGGATGCTAGAACTTTCCCTGCAGGGGTGAGTCAGCATGTGGGCAGGGGGCAGAGACTGTTTAGACAGAGGCTGAAGTAGGTTCCGATCCTGGATCTACTACCAAATCAGCCATCCAACTTAGGCTACCTACCCTTTGCTATGGGTTGTGGGATGAATTTTGTCCCCGCAAAAGACATACTGAAGTCCCAATCCCCAGTATCTATGAATGCAACCTTATCTGGAAGTAGGACCTTTGCGGGTGTAACCAAGTTAAGATGAGGTCATGCTGGATTGGGGGGGGGGGCCTGACTGGTGTCCTTAAAGGAAGAGAGAAATTTGGACACAGGCACAGAGACACACAGGAGAATGCCGGGTGACGGAGGGGGCAGAGGCTGCAGTGATGCAACCACAGGCCAACGTACACCAAGGGCTGCCAGCAACGGGCAGCAGCTGAGAGGTAAGCAGGAACGAGTCCCTCCCCCAGCACCTTCAGAGGAGCACAGCCCTCCCTGCTGACACTGATTTTGGACTTCTGGCTTCCAGACCGGGCAGGAATAAGTTTCTGTTGTTTTAGGCCACCCAGTTTGGAGCACTTTGTAATGGCAGCCCCCAAAGGACAGCCTTATGCAAGCCTGGAGCCCGGCATCTTCTAATCTTGCAATTTCCTGTTCAGGGGATCTTGGAAGAAAATGTATGTAAAGAGCCTGATACAGGAGCGGCCTCCCACTCGGGAAGTGTCAGACGGCCCCTCGTGCACTCAAAGGCCTTCTGCTCTTATGGGGGGAGTTAAGGGACAGTGACCCACAGATGCCACCTCCTCAGCCTTTCTGCTGTGCAGGGAGAGCCGCCTCATCTCCACATGGACCCCTCCTGGTCACCTGCCCACAGGGGAACGGCCGGGCTGGGAGGCCCCTCTGAAAGCTTCCTACTCTTGTGTGCATCTCCGGCCGAGGCTGCCACAACGGTCTGTGGTCTCGGTTGTGCCATCAGCTGTAACTGACAAGGCACTGGCGGAGGTTGCCACAGACCCTCAAGTCCAGCTACGAGGGAGCGAGCACACCGTGTGCTCCAACGAACCTGCTGCACAGAGTCCTGCCCTTCCACGGCCCTGGGAGACGTTTGCTCTGACTGGACAAGCAGAGCCCCCCTTGGAGGAACATCCTGGCCCCACCCAGGGACAGCCCCTGCCAAGCCATTCCTGGTCCACCCTCCCCAGAACCCAGCAGCCCATGGCCCAGAAAGGGATCCTCACAGCCTCAAGTTGCCGGCCAGCAACCAAATAGATGTTTGTAAATAGATACATTAAGTCATTATTTCTATGGTTTCTGACTTATTCAGGCACAATTCAATTTTGCAGAAAACTTGAGGGTTTCTAAGAAATAACAAATGCAAACCCCCATTGATTTCCCTGTACCTTGAGGAGAGTGGTCTTTGTTGGGTCCAGTTTCGAGTTGCACTCCACCTGGACAAGAGAGAAGACATTTGTCAATTTTCTACCCGAAGCCAAAGTCAAAACCTTTCCCCCTTCCCTGCCACTCTGTCACCATCACCGGAAACTCCATTATTCCCTCTAGCACAGAAGAAAAATGTGAGTTTCAGGGTTAAACAGATGTGGCTTTAAATCCCAGCCCTGTCAATACCAGTAGTGTGACCTCGGACAAGTTACTTAATGTCTCTGGGCCTCAATTTTCTCATCAATAAAATGGGGATAATATCTTTCTTCAAAGTGTTGTTATGAAGATTTGCTAAAGTGTAGAAGGTGCTCCAGAAATCTCTGCTAAATGATGCCTTGTTTAACCAGCTGCTGCCAAAGATTCTACAGGTTTATCATCCCCAGATCCAACAACTATTATTCATATAAAATCACATTGACCAAGCTGGTTTCTCTCTTCACTTTGTCACCTTGAAAGTAGCATCCAGAATTGGGCAGAATACCCATATGTAACCTGTGATGTTCAAAATGCTCAACATAGAACTGTCACCTCCTGTGATGTGAATAATATATCTCTATTGATGCGTCCTACGATTATCTCCAGTGGGTCAGCCCACAAGAAGCCCATGGTTGATTAAGGCACCCCAGGTCTTCACTACATGAACACTACACAAGGCATGCCACTACGCTAGCACTCTGATAAACATACCCTAAGTCTTCTATCTCCCATCTGTGTGGGGTTATCGGAAAGGTAGTGTCTTCTCTTTGCCTCCACAACATTGTGGGTGGGAATGAAGGGGTGAAATGAGTCACAAAGCTTTGCCTAAGCCACACTGCCCAGGTGCCTCTCTCGCCTGCCAGATGGTCAGGCACCAATCAGATAGGAAAGATCCACCTGCTTCCTGGACGAGAGAGAGTCTCGGCCCAGAAGCGAAGTGGCAAACATGCTCGTATAAATGCAGTCAGCAGGTGAGGGGGCCTAGAAGAGGAGACAGAGGGCCCAGTGCCAAGCAGGCAGCCACCAGGGAGAGACTGGTGGCTGGGCCCTCTGCCCAAGGACCAAGAGGGCATTTTAAAAATGTCACCTGCCCTGATAGGGGCAGAGGAGTGGAAGGGGTGGTTAGGGCCACTTCACACAAAGTTCAACTGGACTTGGAATGTTGAATTAAACACGGAAACCAGCTGTTGATTTCTACATACCACAGCATCCACAGCAGGCGAGCTGTCCCCAACCACCAGCAGAGCAGGGCACCTGGGGGCAGGGAGAGAAGGGGGCAGTGAGCACAAGGTTCATGGAAAGATTCTCACACTCCCAGGCCTGCCAGCCTGAGACCAGGATTCTAAAAAATTTATTTTGGTTTCCCCAGTACCCTTTCTCTTTTTACTTCATTCTCCTTCCATCCTCTGCTGTGGTCTTAGGATAAAATGGGTTGGTAATCATTTATACTTTAGTATAAATTTCAGCCAGAGAATTTCTGTGCCCTGATGTTTGTATTTTAAAGCATCCTCTTATCAAGGATGGGTGAGCAGGACTTTGCCAGTAGTCAAGACAGAGACAAGAACAGCGTGAGTGACAAAGAAAATGGCATGCCAGGTCCCAAGTGTCAGACAACGTGGTACACTCAGAAAGCCACAAAAAGACACTGTCACGACTGCTGGGGTCCCAGTTAGTTGTGTTCACAACTGCCTTTTCCTCCTGGATTTATACAGCACCATAATCGGGGGGCGGGGGGGGTCCTGTGTCACCCATTTCTAAGCTTTGTGAAGCAAAGCCTATCACAATTATGGACATAGTAAATAAAGTACAGTCATCACTCCTTCCCCAAGCTCGAGGGCTCCAACCTGGATCATGGGACACCCTAAGAGCTGATGCCACCTTCACACAAGGAAGTCTGAGCCAGACCGGGTAAGCCTCGATCCCTGAATAGAATACTTCCAGTTCTCCCTCATGGCAGCGTCTTTCCACAAGTGCGGCCGTTCCCCCAGACTCAGAAGGAAGGCCTGCTGCAACCGTGCTCAAGGCTAGATGGTCGGCAGCCCTGGCTGCAAGTGGTGGGGGACAGAAAAGCAACTCACTGCAGGGTGACCGTGTGGGTTCCAGGCATCGGCCGCTCTATCTCCAGGTCCCGCCGGCTGCAGGCAGAAATGACATCATTAGCATCAGCAGACCCTCCGCTGGAGGAAGCCCCTGCCCCACTGAGCCAAGCCCAGAGGTCCGGCCATTGGCCATCCTGGCAAACCACTGGCACCGCCAACCTGTGCAAGGTCCTGTGACTTTCAGGATGCCACAGCCTCTTGGTGTCCACAGCAGCGGTTAAAGGGACAGCAGGCCTCATGTGTTTCCAGAGGAGCCTACCACATTTTGTCCCAAGTATGTGTGTGTGCTTCTTTTTTTCTTTTTTACAGGAGTACAAATCTTGTCCTCCTACAGAGAGTCCCTACCTCCTGTCCCCTAGTCAGAGCCCCACCTGACAAACAGGCCAGCCTCCCAAATGGTCTCCCAGTCTCTTAGTCTGAGCCCTACCCTCACCTACTTCGAGTTCTCTACAGTGTAGCCACATGGTCTCTTTAAAACTCAGATCTGATCTTTCCATTTCCTCGTTTCAAGCCCTCCGATGGTTTGCCACAGTGCTAGTGTGAGGCCCAGCGTGGGCCCGGCCTGGTGTCGATCACCTTCCCCTGCCTGTGTACACCCTCTACCCTCCGCTGTCCTGCAGCCCCCAGCATGAGAAGCCCTGTCCAAGCTCACAGCCCGGAGCAGACAAGTGGGATTCAAATCATGCTCTGCCACTTTCTGGCTGTGTGACCTTAGATAGATTACTGAACCTCTCTGTGCCTTTGCTTCCTCAGCAGGAAATGATGATGACAATAGCAGCCTCACGGTGGGGATTTTGAGAGGGATCAGTGAATTGCAGTGCTGTCCATGACAGGGGAGGAGAGTGTGGCATCTGGGGGTTGTGCTCATTGCCTCTGGGCCCCCACTGCCAGCTGAAAGCAGGACTCCCCCCCATTCTCCGTAAGTGCCTGCTAAATGAATGGACGGCTGAGCCTCTGTCTCTTCAGTTACATCGTGAGAATATTATAATTAAATAGTTAGAGCCTCCCAGGCTGGGATGCTGGCAGGGTTATAAAAGGAGGCAGATACCAAACTTTGTTACAAACACTAATGCACTTCATGCAGTCAAGTTATTAACACTGGAGGAGACACAAACCCTACCAGGCTCATTCCTGTCTCCTTTTTTGGGAACGTGTCAGGGCTAGCTCAGCAGGCTGAGTGAGCTCTGTGGAAGATTCCAGAATCCCTGGCTGACACCAGTGGCTCTGAGCCGTCCGTCACCGAGCTCCAGATAAGCACCTAGTTAAGAGGCCATATCTTTGCAGAAGGCTGTGTTCGGGTCCTCCTTATCCGTGGAGTGACAAACTCGCCTCCTAGAGGCCTGGCTGGACTCCTCCTGCCCTCACTTAGCTCCTCTCACACCGGCCTTTCGTGAAGGTTGGCCACAGGCACACAAATTTACTGTCAACCCTTTGGGTGTGCAACTGCGTCCCTCTCATGTGTGCATCCCCAGTGGTCTGGAGGAGGAGCTCTGATCCTCTCGAGGCTTGCTGAACTGCAGAACCACCTTACACACCAGGTGGCCCTGCTGGGCACCCCTGTCCTGTTAACCTATTTGCTTAAATTCAGGGCCTGCACCTCCTACTAATTTTATAACACCCCTCTCCCTCACCCCATATTCCAGAGCTACAAAAGGTGCCTGGGAAATGGCAATCCCAAGGCCAACCGCCTCCCCATACCTGTTGTAGGCATTGATGAACAGGTGCAGGTTGCCGGGGTTCATGTCGTTGATGATGTGCTGGCGGTAGGTGTGGACTACCTCCACGTTATTCTGCATTTCCTCCTGCATTTGGAGAGGCGGGGAAATGTCCTTCACTGTGCCGTGGCCCTGGCTGGCCACCACTCGCTCCATTCTCCAGGTTATTTGGGTACAAGGTAAAGAAAATAATGCCTAATGCACAAGCCAGCTGTGGGGCCTAGGGAAGCCTTCAGGAAGGCAGCCGACACCTGGATGCAGAGTGGGTTTGACTGTCCCCTGGTAGCAGGAAAGAACCTCACCTGGAAAGGCAAACGAGGCTTCTGGGCTCGTTACTTAGGGAGTTTTGATTTGCAGTCAGTGCTCCTGTATCTAGAGGTTGACTTCATCACTGTTCTTTTTTTGGGCAAATCTTTCAACCTCCCTGAGCCTCAGTTCCCTCAGTAAAAGGGGAATAATATTACCTACTTCACCAGGTGGTGGGACTTAATGGAGATAGGCACACAAAAGCCCTCTGCAAACAGTAAAATCAGATGCAAATGTTAGCAATTATTTTTTTTTTTAATGGGAAGAGTTGAAAAGAAGTTTTTCATGCTTGAAAAACAGAACCAACTCATGCAGCAGGAAGTTGCTGGGAAGAAGGGCAGTCTCCTTGTAGAGCCTTGCAGGAGGTCAGCCTCTGCCTTCCCTCTGTCTGGATGCTTTCTGAATGTGACTTGGGACAAACAAGTAAGTTACGAGCTTGGAGCTCGCTCTGCTTCTCCTTTGTCCAACGGCAGACACTAGGTTCCACACAAGGGTCTGATGGCGAGCAGAGTAGGGGTGGGAGGGAGCCAAGAAAGCCCATGTCAAGCTTGAACGACATCAAAACAGGCCACAATCATTTAAGCAGCAAAGGGGCCAACTGGCTATTAAAGGAAAAATCAGAAAAAAAATAATCTGAGGAATTACATGGGGATGTCAGATCAAAACACAATTGTAGCAATTTCAGGGCACCATTCAGTATCCTGACCAGCCAGTCTCCAGGTAACCTGGGGTACATCAGGTCGGATGCTCGATGCTATACCCAACAGCTCTCCTCCAAGGAAACAGAGATACCGGCTCAGAATTTTTCCAAATTCCTATTAGTTTCAGATGACACCCTCAGGGCAGAAAAAATGCATCACACACTGAAATGAGCCATAGAAGAGGAAAGAGAACTAGAGCGGGCTAAATGGTGTCCTCCAAAAGACACATCCATGTCAAATCCCTGCAACTTGTGAATGCAAACTTATTTGGGAAAAGGGTCTTTGCAGATGGTAATTGATTAAGGATCTTGAGATGAGATCATCCTGGATTGTCCTCGTGGGGCTAAATAAAATGGAAAGTATCCCTATAAGAGAAAGGACACAGAGATTTGACACAGAGGTGACAGCCGTGTGAAGATGAGGCAGAGACTGGAGGGAGCTGCCACTAGCCAAGGAAGGCCGACTGGACTCTCCCCTAGAGCCGTGGAGGGGCACAGCCCTGCCACACTGGATTAAAAAAGGAACGGACTATGGATACACCCCGCAACATGGACAGATCTCAGGACAGTTATGCCAAGTGAAAGAAGCCAGACAAAAAGTAAGTACATACTGTATGAGGCCATTTATATATAAATCAAGGAATTACAAAAAAATCTAAGAATTGCAAACTAATCTATAGTGACCAAAAACAGAACAGAAGTTGCGTAGGGAGGTGGAAAAGGAGGATTAACCCGGGGCACAAGGAAACCTTTGGGGTGATGGAGATGTTCATCATCTTGATTTCAGTGATGGTTTTACAGATGAACACATATGTCAAATTTAGTATATTGTACACTTTAAGTATGTACAGTTTATTGTACTTCAATAAAACTGTTTTTAAAAGACCTATGTATTAATACAAAAAGGGAGAATGAATGACTTGCTGCTTATGAATGAATAATGTTGCATTATTTCATAGGCATCAGCACAGTGGCCCCCACTGGGCTGTGTCTTGTTCGACTCCGCCCCCACATGGGGCTCTGGGCCAAGCACCACACAATTAACTACTCCGCGTGAACCACACGATGCCAGGCCATGCTACTCACCTTCCCAAAGAGGTGGGACACCACCATGTCTGGCAGGGCTTGGGTCCATCCGGAGATCTGGGGAGGATCACAGCAGGTGGATTAGAACCAGGAGTTCACAGTAGTTAACAATGTCAGCAAAACCACACTGTGCTGGGGAGCAGAGTGGCATTGCTGGGCTCCCTTAGCAATCGGAGGATCCCTACCTCGATGGGACCTTGGTTTCTGTCTCTAGTTCCCCACTGGACCCGAGACCCTGGACGGCAAGGCCCAGGGCTCCATCTAATCCCTTATTCTCAGAGCTCCACACATAGGAGATGCACAGCAAATGGGTGTGGCATAAAGACCCAGCCAGCTTGTAGCTTACCCTGCTCCAAAAGCTCTCCAAGTCCTCAGCAAGGGGCCTCCCATTCCTTCTAAATGCACACTGAGCCCCTCAGTCTACACCCTAGGATCTGCTTGGCTCCTAACTATCCCACCTCTATCATCTTCTAGCCTTCTCTCCTCAAGCCAGTTTCCTCTCTCTAAATACACTACTAAAGGTTACTAAAGACACTGACCACCTTCTCCTCTCTACCTCTCCCCAGGGACAAAGCTAGGTATACAGCAGGAGCTCCATAAATGCTACCTATATAGCAGGAGCTTCATAAATATGTGCTGACTGACTTCAGCATCGGGCAAGGACTGGCAGGAGGGAAGCTCTAGACCTAGGGGTCCGCAGCTGGCCCCCGACTGCTATATGCCAGCTGTGCAGCACTGGGCAGGCTACAGACCTCTGGACCTCAGACTTCTCATCTGTATTGGGGGTACCAGGAACTTCAAAGTCACGAGGTCAAGGTGAAGATTACATGAGACAACTACACGTCTCAGTCTCTGACCTAGTGCCTGACACACAGTAGGCCCTCGATAAAGGTCTTCTTTCTCCAAGACTGGGGTTGGAAAGGAAGATGAAGGTGCAGATATTTAAACCCCATAAACATTCCTCAGGCTCCACGTTAGCCAGTGATCAACGTCCCCAGCCCTCCAAGTCTGGCTCAGAACAGCTATCCAGGAGCCCAACTGGCTGAATGGAATGTCACTTCCTTTGCTGGAAAATCAAATAAAAAACAGGGAGTGTGTTCCACTCCCAAATGTCATGCAGGCAGGGGAAGGGCTCCCGCACGCTGGCAGAATGCTCATGGAAAAAATACGTCAGGCTTGCCAGGCCAGGGGTGGGAGGCAGAGGGAGAGGCATGACCCCTGCAAGCCCTCTGTCCCTGACAGACACCTCAAACTTGGCAAAAACACACTTTCAGAATGAGGAGCCAGGATGCCCCAGCTTGAAAGGCTTTGTCCTATTTCAATTGGACTGATTTCTCTCTCTCATGGGCAAACACCGGGGCCTTTATGGGGAAAAACGAAAACAATAATAATTTTTAAAAGATAAACAAGGAACCACAGGACACAAGCCAGGGCACAGCTTCCCAAGATAGCTCAGGCCCCTTCTCATCCAGGCAGCCCATCCTGCAGCCCAGGCCTGCCTGTCTCCCACCCGGGATAGGAGCCCCAGGGACAGGAGCCCCAGCGGCAGGTACGGTGAAGCCCACAGACCTTGGAGCCAAAGGGATCTGCATCGAGTCCCAGCTCCATTGCCTGGCTGCATGTGACCCTGGACAACTTCCCTAACCACCCTGAACCTCAGTTTCCTCCTCTGTAAAATGGTTATAAAAATTCCTACCTCCTGGAGTTACTTTGAGGATTAAGTGAGGTAATGCATATATAGCAACATAAAGTAGAACTCGCACATAGTAAACTCTTAATAAATGTTAGCTAATTATTATCATAAAATTTAGTGACAATTGGTACTAAATACACATTTTTTTAAATTAATAATATGTGAATTCCTAAGATGAGAGGCTTTTGTCTCGTGCATTTCAAGAAGTCTTGTTTATCAAGGTGCTCAACATCTTCAGCAAAGCCGGGCACAGGTTAGGTGGCCAGCAAATACTTTTTAATCTGAGTGATGCTTCTCAACACTGGCTCAGGGGCCCATGTCCCAGTGGTATCTCCAGCTTAGATAGCACAGTGCTACTGAAATCTTGTGAACGGCGAATAGCTAAGGTCATGTTTGTTATTCTAAGCAAAGCAGATGAAAACCGCTTTCTTTGCTGGGGCGGGCAGTAGGGGTAGTGGCAGAGTGGGGTGAAGAGAGGTCTCGTAGCTGCAAGGCTGTTCCAGGCAGAGGCTGTGTGCACCTGTCCCTGTGCATGCAGGGACCCCACCTGCCTGATGCAGGCCCCCAGCCTCACCTTGGAGGCAGCCCAGTCCATCCAGCCCTCGGCACAAGGGTTCACGTTGATGAGGACGAGGCCCTCCACCATCTCGGGGTTGTTCAGCTGCAATTCAAGACCCGAAGTGAGACAGACAACCTGGGAATCTGAAATACTATGGACTTGAAAAGTCAACCCGAAGCTTGAGAGCAGTGCCCAGAAAAGGGCCAGTGTGGGGCCCCCAAGCAGGCTGCTGTTCTCAAGCCAGCACCACCCCCAAACCCCGCCCCATGCAGAACTGGGGTTCCAGCTCAGCAGATGCTGGGTCGGGCCCCTGAGAGAGTGGATAAAGGAAAGAGGAAGGTGCAGGAGAAGTAGAGAGCACACGAGCTGCCCAGACCTCCTTGGGCAAGTCACGTCAGCTCACTGAGCCCTGGCTTTCCGGGTTATCAAATGGGTATAACACACCATCAACCTCATCAATCAGATGGGGTGCAAAAATGCGCCCTAGTCACAGCAGTAACAATTCTGTCACTTCTAGGAGATGTATATTTATATATTCACACACACACACACACACACACACACACACACAGTTATGCATCGCCTAATGACAGGGCTACGTTCTGAGAACAGTGTCGTTGGGCGATTTTGTCCTTAACATCCTTCAGTGTACTTACACAAAGCTAGATGGCATGGCCTAATATGCACCTAGGCTACAAACCTGTACAGCATGTTACTGTAGAAAACTGTAACACACTGGTAGTCAGCTGTGTATCTAAACATACCTAAATATAGAAAAGGTACAGTAAATACGGTATTACAATCTATGGGACCATCATTGGATATGCAGTCTGTCATTGACCAAAACATCATTATGCAGCACAGAACTCTGTCTTTGTGTGTGTGTATGTGTGTGTCACACGCATACCTAGGATACAGTTGAGACCTTTTTTTTTATTCAATTTTCTTAGAGCCTGGACAGCCAGACCATTCTGTATTCAAGTTAGCATTTCTAACCTCTAGCAAAGCCTAGCTGATCATAGGTAGTCAAAATACCTAGGGCTGAGTAAAATTAGTTCTGTTGCATTTTCAAACACTTGTTTGGTAAGGATACAAAGGAGCCAGTAGCACTTGACATGGGTCCACAGTAATAACAGTGACAACTGTCCTGTAAACCCACGTGTCTCTGATTCTGGTTTAGAATCAGTTAGGGTCCAGGAGTACTTGACTACAAAAAACTGAGCAGCTCTTCCAAAGAAGTGTCACAGCAGAATTCCCAGTGCGGAGCTGTCCACGCTGGACAGCTAACTGAGCAAAGCCAATGACAACAGAGCGTGTCCACTGTCGTCTGCAAGTGTATACATGTGACACACACACTGCACGTGCACATACTCGCACACACATAACCGTGGAGCACACGGGTCATTTATTTTTCCCTTTCTGGTTTTTAAATGCTTTCCCAAATGTCTTCCTTAATCTTGAATTAATTTTATTTGATATGTATGTTTTACAAAATGCCAAACAACTCACCGCAAATCGAGTTAGGATGTAGGCGCCTGCTCCTGTCCCCATGCCTATGATGCTTTTCAGCCTGGAAGCAGAAAGGAGAATGCATGTCACGGAAGGAAAGCGTGGCAGGTGCCCCAACGACCGGCGCAGGACTTCCTGAGGGCGGCTGGCTAGCCAGGCAGGGCAGGAACTCCCGCGCTGCACTGTGCTCTACGGCTGGACAGAGACCGTGGCCTTGGAGAAACTGGCCCCTTCTCCTTCCTCCCCTCCTGGCTGCCACCCAGGCTCCGAGAGACCGTCTGACATTTACAGGAAGACCCATTACGGCATCACTTCTTCCCACGCGTAAGCTTTATTTTGGATTCTAAAACTTGGAATGAAAATAGATTGGGCAAGAACCATGAGGTACTATCATTACATAAAAGGCCCACAAAAGGGAGGAGCACTGGAAACACTGGAAACAGCTTCTCTGGAGAGAGAAGCTAAGGTCGCGGGCAGCCCTGTCCCAGAACGTTCCATCGGAAGGAGAAGGGGATGGAAGAACAGGAGGTGAGCATGAGGTGGGTGGGGTGGCTGCCGTCAGGTAATGTAACCTGCTCACTGAGGGAGAGACGCTGAAGTTACAGCAGGCAGCCTGCAGCACAGAGACCGTGCAAGGAGCAGTGTTCACCAAGTGCGACAACTAATTTCTTGCCTCATCTTTAAACTCCAACCGAAATTTTACTGGTCAGGCCGGATGAAAGCCAATGGGTAGGAGGGGTAGAAGCCGCCCTTCTCTGCAGACCGTGGGGGCGCTGATCCCTCGCTCTTACCCAAATTGGTGAAGGACTCCAGGAAGCATTTCGGCCAGCTGATCCATGGAGGGGTACATGTACCTGAGGAAGACGCAGAGAGCAGTTGGGGAGAGCCCGGATGCTCACAGAAAGGGGTGATGCAAACGGGGACACGCTTGAGGGGCACAGGCCACGCAACCGCCCGCCCCGTGCACCCAGGCTCCCCATCTGGTCCCGTCTCACCCTCCTTCTGAGGTCCCCACGGCACACCCTAACTATCAACTGCTTCCTATGCACCAGGTTCCACATAAGCATTTATGAACATTTTCAGCTCATTGAACCCTCGAGATAGTTCTATGATTTCCCCCAATATCAAGATCACAAATATCATAGAGGCTGAGAGATAAGCCGCTTGGCCTCACGAGACCAACGGGGGGAGAGCCAGAAACAGCTGTCCTCTCCGTGTGTGTTTGGCTCCTGGGCTGGGACACTGCGGGACTGGAGACGACACTGACTAGTAGGCATTTCACAATTCCAGCCTCAGGGAGGAGGAATTAAAGCAGGCATGAAAGGGTAACGTCGACAAAGTGTAATGACTGATCCTCACACATGCCGGGTCTTGGTAAGGCACTGAGCAAAGCAGACGTTGCCGGCATGGGAGCCAGCCCTGAGTCCGCAGAGACAAGGGAGTGTGACGTACAAGGAAGGCTACAGAGGGAGGGAAGAGTTCTCAACGGGAGACGGAAACAGGGAGACCTGAGTGAGCAAGTGGTCAGGGAAGTCTTCTCGGAAGAAGTGACATTGAAGGGGTCATGGGAGCCCGAGGAGTGAGGGTGTCGGACACATATTCTAGGCATGGAACCAGCATGTACAAAAGCCCCAGAAAGCCCCTATATGCTATGGCTCCGCATACGTGCAGCCGTGGAGCTGAGAGCACCCTGGGGGAAAAGAGTGGCAAAGGCACCAAGCCCCTCTGGAGTGGCCATGCAGCCCCCACAGTGTGACACTGGAGAAGCCACGTAGCTTCAGGGCCTCTGCTTGCTCCCTGCTGCCCAGGGCTGGGTGCACAGCCCGGAGGCAACTGCATTCTGCTCATAAGGCCCCTCCCGTGTGGGAAGCAGACGCAGAGCCAGGAGGAGCCCAGCCGGGGGGTCAGCACGGAGGGGGCTCACCCTCAGAGGGCCTGGCCTAGCCCCAAACCCAGAACCCCACCCCACTCTCTAGAAGAGGCAGAAATAAGCCAGGTCCCGTTTGGGCAATGGCTCCCACTGGCCGCCCACTCCAATCACCCAGTAAACCTGGGGGCACCACCCTGCACTTGGCCTCCAGGTCAACTGAACACAAATTCCTGGGGATGGGGCCCAGGTCTCAGAATATTTTTAAAACTTCTCCAGGGGGAGTCAAGAGCTTCTGTTTTATGCCAAATCTTTCAAACAGTTGGTCCAAGCAGACAGATTTACTGACACAACTCTGGCTTTATCTGCTCGTAAATGATTAACCATGTCCTACTGTTTTAATAAGCTTTTGATTTTTGGTCCTGGCCCCATGTGGCTGGGTGTCCCTTTTCTTGCTCTCTGATAAAGGTTAATTATTAAGGATAATTCTGAATGCTAATCAAGAAAGCTATCTATTTGTAAATGCCAAGAAAGTCCCTCTTGGAAGACTTTAAACCCAAGAACCTTCTCCTGCCCTGGTTTGATCACAGTAATCAGGTACCTGGGGGAGCAGGGGGGAGGGCGGAGGGCGTCTCTGGGATCTGCCTAAGTGCTGCTGATTGCAGGGGCAGGGGGGGTGCGGTAGGCAAGTCTGACCACAGCTGCATGATGGAAACCGAAAGGCCACGCCCCACGCTACCTCACGCTGAGAAGGGCCAGGGAATATAAACACCTTCCAGTAAGGTGACCTGATGTTCCAAAGAGAACATGAGTCTTGGAGTCTGCAGACTAGGCATAAAACCCAACTACCAATTCTCAACTGTGTGACCTTGAGCTAAGTAGTTAAGGTCTCTATGCCTCAGTTTCTTCATCTGGAAAATGGAGCTAACAACGCCAGCCAAACATAGCTAGCCATAAGGATTAACTGAAAACTACTTTTAAAAATAAAAATGGTTAACCCTGGCTCATAGTAAGTACTCCATCAATATCATCTCTCTCCCTCTCTTTTTCTTCCCGATTTTCTAGGTTTTTCTCCTCACTATTTGGTCACATCAAGGTCCTCTCCCACTTCAGTCCGGGTTGAGCACACCTGTTATAAAGCCAGCCTTGCAGGAAGGATGGGGGAATGGGGAAGACAGCCTCTAATGGGCTCCGAGTCTCAACTTGGGAAGATGAAAAAGTCCTGGAGACAGAGGGTGGTGATGGTTGCACAACCCTGTCTGAATGTACTTAATGCCACTGAACTGTATACTTAAAAATGCTACATTTTATGTTATATATATTTTCTCACAATAAAAAATGGTTAAAATAATGAATTTTATATTTTACTGCAATAACACCCCCACCTCCCCTAGGCTCTACCACGCAGGGCTCCCGGGGCAGGAGACCCCTTCTCTTACCCCATGGGGAAGGAGGCAGCGCCGTCCTGCTGGCCCGGGGCATCCACATGGCAGACAGCAAAGTGCTGGGTGATCTCCTGCATGTCCTCGTAGTTGAAGAGAGGGTTGTAGCAGGTTTTGTCTGAAGAATGGGCAGGGGAGAGAGATGAGAAAAAAGTAAGGTGAGAAAAAATTAGATGGCTCAGTGGCAAAGCACATCCATTTTGTTAGTTTCACTCCTATTCATCAGGGAGAAATGAACTTAGAAGAAGGAATACAGATCTTGTTTGTTTGTTTTCCCATTCCGACTTTCCTCCGGTGGTAAAAGGCAAGAATAAGTGACAGGGCAGGGGAGTGGTATCTGGCAGATGAACCTTGAACTTGCACTGGTGCTGGGAGGGGGCTCCTGGTCTGGCTCCTGTTGCTTTCCTGTCAGTGACAGGTCTAATGGCCCCAGCATGGGGTGCAGTTGCTCCACCAATACTCTTTTTCTCTCTGGATCTGCAGAACTCTCACATCTGGGGCACTGGTCAGGGCATACATAAGTTTCAAACAAGAAGGAGCATGGTAGGTAAAGCATAGATTCTCCTCTCATGCGGCCTTGGAGGAATCTCCTAATTGCTAAGGGCCTGAGGCAAAGATTCCCAGATGCTCACCCAACCACTTCTGCTTTCCTCCTGGGCATGCAGCTGGACTACATTTCCCAGGCTCCCTTGCATTGAGAGCCAGCCACATGATCAGCCTCTGGCCAATTGCATGAGAGGCTCATGATTTTCTTACAACACCTGCGACCCAATCCTCTGAGTTTCTCTCTCTTCTCCCATCTACTTGCCAGATGCTGCGTTGCCAGCAGAAGCCTCTGGGGCCCTGGGGGATGGCAGAGTAACAAGCTAGAGAGAGCCTGGGTCCCTGAATTGCCACGTGGAATGTGTACCACTGGACACCCACTGAACTGTTACAGGAGTGAGAAGTAAACATACATCGTGTTAAGCCACAGAGGGCTTGGGGTCTTTTGTTATAGCAGTTAGCCTACTGAAACCTACGATGAGTCTCTCCAAATGGAGGAGTAACACCACCATATGCAATCCCATTTCCTTGTCAGAGCCAATGACATGAGATGATGGATATCCAAATACCTAGCACGGGACCTGGTGCACAATGGATCCAAGGGAAATAGGAGAAGAAGCAAGATAAAAGAAAAGTGAGAATGAAGGGAAAAGGTAGTTTTCAGTGACTCAAATCGTGCCCAGCCTCAAGGTATTAATAAGCTTTATGGACAAAAAAGAAAATCAGGCTGTCCATCAATCAAAAATCAAGCAAGCATCTGGCTCACAATACTCAAGTTCATAAAGGTTTCTGCACCAGGAAGGCCTGTAAGTGCCGCCTGAATCATCATGGAGACAGTCACCTCTATTCCAGGTCATTTTAACATTAAGTAGATCCTCTTCCATTCCCATCTATGAAAAATGGGAAACCTACATATGGAAACCCTTCCCAGTCCTCTTAAGAATTCACTGTCTAAACATTCATAGCAGTGTTACTCATAATAGCAGAAAAGTGGAAAACACCCAAATGTCCAATGACTAAAGAATGAATAAACAAAATGCAGGCCATCCATACAATGGAACATTATTCCTCAGTAAAGGAATGAAATACTGATTCATGCTACAACATGGATAAACCTTGAAAACATTACGAAAGAAGGCAGTCACAAAAAATTTATGTATTATTCTGTTTCCAGATTCAAATTCCAGATTGGACGAATTCATAGAGAAGGAAAGCAGATGAGGGGTGGGTCTCCTGCAGAGGGGTGTGGGGAAGATTGGGGCTGTAGATAAAGGTAAGGATTTCTTTATGGAGCCATGAAAATGTTCTAAAATTGACTATGTTGACAATTATACATTCTGTGAAAATACTAAAAACCGTTTGTACATGTTAAAAGTCTCTATCACAGAGAGACAGTAGAGAGCTCCCTGTGTTCCCAGCACCTCCGGGCACACGGACAACTCCGTGCCCACACGCAGTGCATTTCTGGCTCTTCCAGGCTGCGTCAAGAATTCTTCCCAGAACAGCTCCAGGAAGTCCCAGAAAAAGAGAAACAGCTCCCAGCCACCAGCCTTTCCTGACTGCCTTTCTCCTCTACTGTCTTGGGAATCAGCTGAGCAGGGAACCATGGCGCCTCAGAACTTACGGTTCATGCCGATGTCGTGGTACGTGAGGATGACGGGCCGGTTTCCCTTGGGGGTCCCACACAGAGTGACGTGAATGGAGCCGTGTAAAGTCTCAATGTCCTGCTCCTGAGGAAAGAGAGCAGACAAAGGAACTGTCATGTGGGGTTCACAGTGCCCATGTGGCTGTATTTACTGACTACAGACATCCAGCGCGTTTCCAACGGTGTTTTGAGGGAGCTCACTTCCCACGTGGCCACCAGAGCCTTGGGTTCCGGGCAGCAGAGCTCTCTGTCCAGAACGAGGGAGGGAAAGGGAAGCAGAGCTCCACTAGGAGGCAGAGGACAGAGGCCCGGTTCAGAGGGTGCTACCTGCACGGCACTCCAGGGAGCCCCGGCAGCCTTCCTGGCTCAGGACTTCACTTCCTCCATCTGGAAAATGGAGGCCAGCAGGCCTGAAGCTTCCTGATCACCCACTCCCATGCCTCACCTCTCCTAGGTTACTGGACCTGGGAGGGACACCTGCTGGTTTGGGGCCACCAAGAACTCACTCCCTACTTCTGAGGACAGCCCCTGATTTCCTCTGGGAACCCACCCCTCTCACGGTCAGTCCTAGGAGGTCTGTTGACACTGACCACCACATCATGTTTCATAAGCTGAGGCCAATTCCTGACTTCCACCTCCCAATTGCAATGACTAGTTCTGGGAAGGACGCATGAGTTGGCTTCTGCCAACGAGAGCCAACCACACTCACTTCTAGCTATTGGGGAACCCGACTGGACTTGACTTAACAAGGCTGGGAGGGTTGGATTTGCAGCAGCCACACTGTTAATACGAGGCAAGGGCCTGCCTGAAAATATAGCCAGCCCAGAGACGGAAAAGAGAGAAGGGAGGTCTGAGCAACGAGATGTTCCATTACATGGACCTACAATTTCCCAACCCACGTAAGCCAAAGAATCCTAAATTATACCATATCCATCCTCGCTTCTCAGAGGGCCAGGGGGCTCTCCTCCTCCTGGTCAAGGCCAACTCTCCAGGTCATGTCCTTGAGCCGGCTCACTTGGCCAGTCATCCCCACACCCCTCCACGCTGAACCTTCCAAGGCTCCTTCCTAAGAGCTGAAGCCACGCTCATCTTTCTCCCTCCTAAACTAGTAGCCCTGCCTTGGTTCCAAGTGCCTCAATGCATTCAGGGACCAATTTTTCACCTGCCACGCGTTCATTTAAACTTCTCAAGAGGGTGGTCGTGAGCCTTTCTCAATCATCATTCCACTGACCCTTCAACCCATGCCTGCCCTGGGTTTCTGCCTTCCTCAGGGTCACCCAGAAGCTCCCAAGGACCTGAGTGACTTCCATGTCTGAGAGCAGTAACCTCCCCTGTGAAAGGCCCCCACTCTGGGCTCCTCCCACCAGGGCTAGCAGGGGAGGCAGAGCCCCCAGTCTGCGGAGGACAGGACACAGAGACTGTCCAGGTGTCAGGGGCAGTGCTGAGCCACATCCCTCCAGGTCCTTCATCCCTCACAAGAGCTCTGCTAGGGCCGTGGGACCCACTCCGGCTCAGGGAAGTGAAGTCAGTGGCCCAGAGCCACACAGGCAGGAAGCGTCCAAGGCAGATCCCCCAGACAGTTAGCCTCACTGCAGCCCCCACACTTCTCAGTGCTTTGCCCCTCAAGGGAGAGGCTCACACTCGGGCCTCGGGAGGCTACCCCAGGTCAGCAGGCAGCATCTATTTTCTAAAATGTCAATGAGACATCGTAGTGGGATATGGAACACTCCAGATGCTGATGAACCTGCTTGCAGTAGCCAGCTGAACTGTGACCCACGTCGGTCACTGCCCCGTGGCCATGTGGCAAGAAAGAGGAAGGTCAGTGCTCACAACCTCACTCAAGAAGAAGAATAGGGGATGGGACAGACCACCCACTTAGGAGCCCTGTAGGGGCCAAGTCACCCCCTCCCCAGCCCACATCTGTGAAATGAGGACAAGCCTAGACCCCACCTGCCTCCTGGGGATGCCGGAGACCCACCGGGCTCAGCAGGTGGGCTGTGCCCACCAGTCCAGGGCTCTCGGCCTGCAACTGAACCCCTGGAGGTGGTGTCTATACAGCCTAGGGATTAGATCCTAAATCTGCTACTTCTTACCTCGGAAACTTAAGCCAGTTCAATTCCATCCAACAAGCATTTATAGGCACCTATTATAGGCCAGGTGCCCTTAGTCCCTGGAGGGATGAGGAGATAAGAACTCACAAGCTGGTGGGAAGTGGATTCAACCCCCCAGGGTTGGGAGCTAGACCAGGAGAGGCTCGGGGTGTCACGAGACCAGCGATTCTCAACCTGAGGAACTGGCTCACAAAGAAAAAGTACAGCCCAGCTCCCTGGCTCTACCAGCAGAGCCTGAAAGCTCAGTGTTGTGTTTTTACCGAGGATTTGCCCCTTCCCCAGCCCAGACAGAGATACGGGGGTTCCTGGCCGCCGCTCTGAGACCCCTGAAGCCAGCAAAACCCAGACCACCAACGTGCCTCTGTGGAAACCTCTCGGGGATGGGGGAGTGTCTGCAAGGTGACGGTGGTGGCAAATCAGGCACAGCAGGGCTCTCTAGCAGTGTCCAGGCCCGCCCAGCAGGGGGTCCTCCTGGGCCACCTCCTGACCACCCCAACAAGATGAGTTCCCGAACGCAGAGCTCACCCTACCTCCCTGCCCCCTCTCTTCCCCTCAGGGCCCAGCACTTCTTTCCTGCCCATAAAAAGGCTGGAAAAATCCATAGAGGACAGAGCAATGCCCCGGTGGGGGCCAGGATCATCTGCTGGGCCGGCCTGGCCCTGGAGCCACTGTGGGGACAATGGCCCATTGTGGGGGCGCATTCTTCATTGTCTCCCAGCTGACCCACATGGCTCCCTCTAAAAATAGGCCAGGACAGGCAGCGTCCCCACTGCCTGTGGACGTCAGGGCTTAAACGCAAGCCCTACCCTTCCTGAGCCCTCTGAGACTTCAAGTCTCACCTCTGAGACGGGAAAGAGCTTCCTCCACCTGCTCCTTAGGAGGAGACAAGCGACTGAGGAGGCCGGAGCACAGCACCAAACGGTGCATGCAGCGGAGGGTTTTAATGCAGTGGTAGCCACGGGACACCCAGCCCCGGCTGGCACCAAGAATGTCCCTGGCAACTCCCAAGGGTGGGAAGGGGTAAGAGGTGTTGACTTATCTCTTTGGAAACCTTAAGATTACACAGTTTTGGAATCAGAACTACATTTGAGGGTCCAACCCCTCAATTCAGGAAGAAGAGGCTACCTGGCTGTTGTTCACTGTGGCACTCAGCGTCTGCTGGATGAAAGATCTGATAAGATCTGAGCTTGGCCCAAGAAAGGCAAGCGTTAGCCCCTAGGAAGGAATATTCTCTACTCGGTCCTCCCCGGGGACTGGCGAGAGCCTCACAGAGCACCAGTGCTTCACCCCCACGAGGGCCACACAAGCGTGACTCCCGTGGCCCTGCCTCAGCGCTGCCCTGACCCTCAGCCCAGGCAGGTCTCGGAGAGGAGGCATTCGACATTGGTAGCCCCATCGGGAAGGTGAAGACCAGCCTCAGAAAGTGGCAGTGACGTGGTCGGGGCACGCAGGTGCGGGGCTGCCTGCTAGTCGTAGGTGAGCATGGATGGGGGAGATTTGCTAAGCTGAGTGCCCACCAAGAGTCAGGCAGGGAAGACTATCAATCTTTCACAGGTGAAGAAACTGAGGTGACTTCCCCCAGGTCACAGCTTGTAGTGGTAGAACCAGGATTAGAGCCCTCATCTGCTGGGCCCTGTGCTCTTATACCAAAGGTCTGTGGGACGGTTTCCACCCTCCTCTCAGTTCCGGGCCCACCAGCCCGCGCAGGAAGGAGAAGGGAAAGCACGTGCCATGATCTTCCCCCCACGCCCAAGTCCCATCCCCTAAGTCTTTCTGTCTCTCTCTCTTTCTCTCTCTCTCTCTCACACACACACACACACACACACACGTACACACACGCACACACGCACACACACGCATGCGCCTCTAAGCCAGCTCTGGTGCTTTCTCCGTTGGGCAAAACCGAGAAGACTGTGTCTGAGATTGAATGGGAGAATTAAAACACAAACACATGCCTTTGTCCTCTTCAGTCCCAAAAGAACATTCTGTCTTTCTGTCCCTGTGAGGATGAATCACCCAGTGTTCTGGAGACAGGAGCCCGTCCTGCGTCCCCCACATTTTCCCAAAGAGAAGGTGCAAGGAACCCAGAACGTCAGAACCACATGTGCACTGTCCATCCTCTTGCCTGAGGGAGGAAAGTCCCCTGTCTCAGGGCTCATCAGGGGCACCCTCTCTGGCGGTCACAGTGGCCGGGAACACACACATGCCCCTCCACCACGAAGAACCCAGGCTTAGCTCTCCCACAGCCAGAACCAGACCACGGGGGACCTTGCTCTCGAGGGTCTGACCCAGCCAGGGGGCTGCGAGAGAAATATCCAGGCTGCACATATCTTTGGATGAGTCTAGAAAGCCACTTTCTCAAGGTTCAGAGGTGACAGCAGCTATGGGGACAGTAATAATCGTATCAGCCACTGCCTCTTCCTCCAGGCCTGCCCCGATCACATGTGTTTTCTTTTCAAATCCTCACAACAACCCGACTGGGTAACAACATCCACACTGTACAGATGAGAAAACTGAGGCCGAGAGAGGTGAAGTACTTTGCCCAAGGTCACAGAGCTGGGATGGTGCAGCAGGGTGTGAACCAACCTTGGGTTTGGACAGTCCAAGCTCAAAGCCTGTTCTCTCTAACGTCCCTGTTTTACACTGTGTGCCGGGAGGAGGAGTTAAGGAAACCTTTCTATGCAACGTGCACTGAGACTCCCCATGGCGCATGCAGTAAATCAGGTACCCACATTTATTTGGCTGCAGATGACTTTTTATCTCCCAGCAGCTCCAAGGTCTAGCAACCCATGCAGCACATCCTAGACTATGCTAACATACAGAACAGACAAATAATACCTGCTCCTCCCACTCTCCTAAAACGTTCATCTGCCCTCAAACTGCAGGCATGTGCGTCTTTGTGTGTCAGACTCGGAAGGGCCTCAACACAAACCTCACCTTCTCGGGGAGGCCCTTTCTGCCACCATACATGACACACGGTCCCGTGTTCCCTTCTTAAAGGCAGCACCAACCACAGTTCCAAATATCTGTGTAGCAGCTGCCTCCCTGGCCAGACTGCCAACTCCCAAAGTGAAAGGCTGGCTCCGCTGCAGACAGGCTCTGGCCCAGAGGGTGCACTGAGAGATTTACACAGTCTACACTGCCTGTAAGCTGGCAAGTGGAGAAACAGCACCTATCACTAAGTACTCCTTAAAGATTTCATCTCTTTAGCTGCCAATCCTGGCTTGAGAGCTTTGTAAACTATGGCAGACTCTGTCGGTTGGCACCCCAAGCATCTGTTGTTCCCTTCTCTTTTACGATAGAATCCCAATTTTGTACAAGCAGCCATGTGCTTCATAAAATTCTCCCCTGCCCTGTCTCCCTGCAGCCAAGGATGGTCGGGGACTCAGCTCTGGCCACTGAGATGCCCACAGAACTTCCTGGGGCTTCGAGGAGAGTTTTTTTTTAAAGGGTTAAACTTGGCCTTTTGATTTTTTCCTTTCACCCTCCTACCTGCTTCCTACCTGGAACATGGATGAGACGCTTGGGGATTCTGCGGCCATACCCGAGGACAAAAGCTACGTGCTCAGGATGACAGCAGGAAGCAGAAGGACACACTCCAGCTGGGCTGGGTGACATTCATGGCCTGCTGTATTAGGCCTTCTAGGTCAGCGAGAATAGCAAACATTTCCTTGTTTAGGGCACTGTTTGTTGAGTGCTATTCACTTAACTATATACCCACCATGAGCCCCTGGCCAAGTTACCGGCCTTCTCCGAGCGTCCCTGCTGTCCGTTGTAAACTGAGGTCAGCAAGCGGACAAGCCCACCCTCTCCATGGAGCCACTCCTAAGACTAAAACTGTGCGACCAACCTGGATGTGATTTGCAAACTGCGGCGTTTCCACCGTGTCGGTGGTTCTGCACTACTGTCCCAGAGATGTCAGTGTGAAGTCGCCCGGGCCAGCCCTGCTGGCATAAGTCTAGGGGCTCTGAGACCAGCTGTGGCTGCTCCTGCCATAATCCCCTCCTGCCCAGCAGGCCTGGGCAGACACTGACCTAAGAGGATGACGGCTTACCCAGGCTCTAACTCAGTGGTGGGGAGGGGGAGCCTCTCCCACGACAGAACAGGGAGGGGCCCCTGCGGGACAGCGGGCCAGGAAAGCTGATTTGGGCTAATCAGACCCAGCATCAAGTCAAGCCCTATGGAGGCAAGGAAGGGAAACTGTGAGGACAGAGGCTCAAGAGAAAATGCCGGGGGCTTGCCCCACCGCTATCTTTTCATAAAATGACGTGCCCCTCCCCCACATCGCCCTGGTTCATCTCCTGTGCCCACAGCAGAGGGGCAGGCACGGCCCTGGCCTTCATCTCATGATCCATTCCGCTAAGTACGCAGCATGTAAGAAACTCAGGATGACACGGCAGAGGTGCGTGTGGGGAGAGACACACACCAGTACCTGCATATAAGGACAGCCACCCATTCACCGGGCAAATCCTATGAAGCTAGGCCTGGCCCCTGTACTGTCATAACAGCCGTTTAACAGCCTCTGGGGCTGACGTGCAGGTGCCCAAGGCACACACCTGTGGATGACAGTGTTAAGATTCAAGCTCGGTCCTTGGGCGTCCCCCAGCCCCCCACAATGGAAGGTAAGAGTTCAGAGAGGTCAAGGTGGACCTGCGGATACTCCCTTCATTCTTCAGTCTTCTTTAATATTGTCACCAACCACATCAAGAAAATTAAAAGAAATTACGGAGTCAAGAAACAGGTTGCCGTGGGCAGAGGGGTGTCAGCCTGGGACACGGCATGAAACTGCAGCCCGCACTGAAGACCTCAGTTCTCCCTGGGAACAGGAATTAGGAAGAATGTCTTTCTTGGATTAGGGAAAAGAGAAAGAGTGAACCACCTGCCATCCTGGAAGCAGGGGAGGGCGGCAGAGGCCTGTGTGCTGGGCCCAGTGCCGTGTGTGTAACGTGTTTGAGATATGCTCCGAGACACTGACGCTGCCCCGTTTCACAGATTAGAAAACTAAGCCCCAGACAGGTCAAGCGAGTGGCCAAGGAAGGACACGTGGCCAGCAAATGACAGGGTGGATCTGGACCTGCTTCTGTTCACTGCACCCTTTCGGGGACACTGGGAGATGCCTGTGCCATCCTAAGGGCCATCCTGAGGGAGCCTGGCAGGACAGACCTGGGAGGCCGGGGCTGAGCCCCACTGTGGGTGCTGGGAGGGCGAGGCGTCCTCTCCCCTCCTCTGGAGGATGCTTCCAAGAAACCTACAAGGAGGGCAGGGGAGGCACCCCGGTTTTATTTCCCAAAGCCTCGTTTTGCGCTGATCCAGATGAGTGTTCCTGCCATCTGTCACTCGGAGTTTGCTCTAAGTCCCAGTGGCTTTGCTAGGAAGTGGGGCTGGGGGAGGGGGAGGACAGGAAATGGTGGTTTGAGGATTTCCAGGCTTCTCTGAGTTCTGCCCACCTTCAGTCTGGGGGCAGGAAAACAAAAAGAGATTGTGTGGAAAGAGAGAAATTAGTAAAAGGTCACCATTTCCATTTTCTCTGTGAGCTGGTCTGCTTCCAAGAGAAAGGGAAACAAATCAGTCCCCCGACAGGAGCCGCACATGGCCCAGTCCTGCTCAGCTCCCAGACCCAGCCCGCCACCTCCTCACCCGGAGGCCCTGTGGGTGACATCAACTTGTTTCCCAGAGAGCCAGAGAACACACACGCACACAGATTCCCATGGAAACCAAATCGAATCCAACCATCTGAATCACTGAAGATCCAGGTGGAAGGGATTAGAAACAGCAAATCTGACAGGAAAGGCTATCTGGGGCCACCGAGAGATCCCCCCGCCCCAAGGGAGGAATTGCAGGTGGTGGACGCGACTCCACTGCCCCTTCCCCGAAACTAGGCAAGTGGACTTTGGCTCCAGACGTGGGAACAGAGCCTCTGGCGTCTCTCTCATCATGCTGTGACACTGGGCGGACCCCTTAGCCTTCTCTGGGCCTTGTCTCTTCCACTATACAAAATAAGGTGGCAATGACACCTCCCTTACACAGCTGTGAGGGTTCCACGGGAAGACACAGGAAAGAGCTCGGCAGTTTTTGGTGTGCAGGTAGTGCTCAGGGGACCAGCCATTACGACTTCCATGATTATTGCATGTTTAGGAGTCAGATACATCTAAATTTAGGACTATTTTGATAGAACCCTTTGGGTCTCTCATCTGCAAAAGAAGGCAGCCCCCCTCCCCACCTTGGCAGTGAGTGGGCATGCAACTATTCACTTCCCTTCCTTGCCTCTCCCCCCACCCCCTGAAGGTAGCCTTCAACAAAGCCTCCCCATCCAGAGCAGAAGGGGTAGGGCTGGATCATCTGAAAGGCATCTGCCAGCTCCGATCTTCTTGGACTCTTGAATTCTAGCCAAAAAAAATAAGCCAGAACCCAAAATACTCCCACCCTCCCCACTCATCAAATTTGCAAAAACACAACTGCCTAGAACCTGATGCTAGAGTCTCCTCCGCAGAGCCAGATCAAACTGCATCCTTCCTGCAGCCACTGCACCTCAGGCCAGCAGCCGGCCAGCCCATGTTCTGAGAGCTCCAGAATCTCTCCAACAGGAGGAGCCACACAGGGTCCTGAGAGCAGCTGGCAGAACCTCACATGTAAACCACCGATCTACCTGGCCTACAGCATCACCCAGGCCAAGACAAACAGACCACCTGAAGGTGATGTCAGCCAGGGAGAGATAAGGCCCAATGCCATCTGCTCTGGCAGCCGAGGTGTCTCCTAAGACAGGCCACCTAACAGCTCAGCGGCCGACTCCTCCCTGCCCCCACCCTGGCAATGCTGAGCTCTGGGATCAGTGCGGGTGTTTTGATTCATGAAAAAAATTTAAAAAAAAAAAAATTAAATTCTTGAGTACATTGGGAAAGGAAAGGGACATCTGCCTATGTTAGACAAAACGCTGAAGCACCAATTACTTTTCAAGAAATAACACTGGCAGCTTTTAGATACACATAGTAGAACAGCTCAGACTTCTCAGACCCGACTCCCAGAGACCTGGACAGATGGCTCAGAATCCAACGACACGAAGAGGTAAGAGTGGTTCGCCATGAAGGGACATCGATTCTCAAGCCCGACAGCAGCTCACCCTCGATGGGTTAAACACGAGCCCAATGAAGCATTGTTCAGATGATTTGCCTGGCCAGATTTTTTTTAAAAATGGGAATTGCAAAGGTGAAACACAATGTAGGTCTGTCCAGATCAAGGACCACAGTAACGCCCTGTGGGTGGGATAACTGGTCTTTAACACGCAGCACTGGGCTCAATGTGGCCCACATTACCTGCTGGCCGTGGGAAAGCCTCGGTTTCCTCATCTGTCAAGTAAGGAGAACAGACTCCACAAGAGAGCACGGGAGGCCCTCAGCACCAGCCTGGCTCAGCAGAGGACACTGAGGTCCGTGCCAGGCAGGTGACTGTCTCTTTGCTGGAGCCCCTGCCTGAATCTGAGAATGCAGTGTGCTGGCCAGACCTTGGGGGGGCACGTCCTGCAACCACCCTCAACCAAAGCTCTGTCATCCTCAGCTACTGGCCCTGTGAACAGTAACCCGTCAGGGCACAGGGTGCATCGGTTGTCACACTGCCTTGCACCTTCTGAAGGAGATCCTCCAGCGACCCCACACCCAAGCTTTTGGAGACTGCTGCAGATCTGTGCGAAACTTCCATAAATATCATGAGTCAACTGAGGATGGAGCCAAATCCAAATTAACACAGTTTATACAAAGCGCTTTCTGGCAAGAACCTTGACAAAGTGTCATGCAACACTCGGATGCCGCTCAGATATTGTGACTCCTTGCTAAGACCAAGCCCAGAGCCCACTCACAGATTACAGGAATAATGCATGTTTGCCCTTGGAAGGTTCATAATCCAGGCTGAGTGGGGGGCCCTGCATGTGCTATTGCCTCTGCCTGGAATGATCTGGCCCCCCAAATCTTCTACTAGATGCACGACCGGCTCCACCTCACCTTCAGGTCTCAGTGCAATGTCACCTCCTCAGAAAGCCTTCCCTGACCCCTCGGCCTAAGACACGCCCCAGCCAAGCCCTGTCTCATCACCCAGCTTCATATCTCCCTCTGCTATTATCGTCAAAGCACCTACAGAAGCTGGAGTTGTCACAGCTTGTTTATATGTTTGTCTCTTCCCTCCTAGAGAGTCAGAGGAGTGGTTTAAACACGCACTCTGGAAGCACATGGCTCAAGTTCTGACCCCAGCTCTATTCCTTCCCTGCCCTGTGACCTCAGGCAAGTTACTTAACCTCTCTGTGCTTGAGGTTCTCCCTCTGTAAAATGGGGACAGGATTGCTATGCCCATTAGACGAGCACAATGTTTGATGCACTCAGACGATGCCTGGCGCACGTTTGGCCAGAACTTAAGTTCCTGGAAACAAGAGTCACTGCCTGTCACACTCATCACTGTATCCTCAGCACCTAAATCAGCACCAGGCACGAAGAGGGAATTTGTTTAAGCAACAAAGGAATGCACAATAGGGAAAAATACCCCAACCTCGCAGGACAACTCTGGGGATTAGCAGAGAGGGCTCGGCCCAGGCCTGGCACACAGTATTGGTAAACCTCATCCTGACCTCTGCCACCCGCCTTCCACAGGCTTCTCTGTGCAGTCCCCACTTTAATGACATCCTAGGGGTGCAACTCCTTCGCCCACCCAGCCTGAGCAACTTTTAGGTTGGCCTGCACCAGCAGTAGGAGCCAGAACTCCTGTTCTCTGCTGTCAGCTACCTGTGTCCTGACATGGAAACAGGCTAAAGTGCTTTGAGAGCTTTCAAGAGAGACACAAAAATGAGGAATTATCTTGACAGGGGACAGCTAAAACTATGCTTTCTAGGTTTTCCAGAATTGATAACCAAGATTTTAAACATCCACAATAACCATATGATCCAGGAATTCCACTTCTGGGTATATGCCCAAAAGAATTGAAAGCGGGGTCTCAAAGAAACCTTTGTACACCTGTGTGTGCAACAGCACTATGGACAACAGCCCAGGGATGGAAGCAACCCAGGCGTCCATCAGCGAATGAATGGAGAAGCAAAATGTGGTGTAGACCTACAATGGAATATCATTCAGCCTGAAAAGGGGAGGAAATTATGACACATGCTACGACATGGATGCACCTTGAGGACACTATGCTAAGTGAAATAAGCCAGTCACAAAAAGACAAATACTGTGTGATTCTGCTTATATGAGGCACTTAGAGCAGTCAAATTCGCAGAGACACAAAGCAGAATGGTGGCTGCCAGGGGCTGGAAGGAGAAGAGCAATGAGCAGCTGTTGTTTAATGGGACGGAGTTTCAGTTTTGCAAGATGGAAAGAGTTCTAGAGAAGGGTGGTGGTGATGGCTGCACAGCAGTGTGAATGTACTTAATACCACCGAACTGTGCACTTGGAAATGATTACAACGGTATATTTTATGTTATGTGTTATGCATTGCTTACCATGATAAAAAACACTGGGGGGAAACCCCCACAATAGTTAGGAGGTGGGGCGTGTTATGTCTGGCCCAGCACTGACGTGGGAAGCACCACGTCATTGTCCCGGGTCATCACCCTCTCCACGCTGCACTTTCACCATTCCACAGATGAGGAAACTGAGGTTGAAGGGAGGTGAAGCAACTTGTCTGGAAAGGGCACACCTGGGGCTTGCAGCCCACTCTTTCTGGCCCTGGAATGCACCCTGAGGAGGGTGGACAGTCCCAACCCCGCCCAGGAAGACACAACCACGGCTCCTAGAAGCCACTCTCCCAGGGGAGGCTGCAGCAAGCTGATGAGAGGGTAGGCTCTCATCAGGTAGACAGTGGCTCCTGTCTGCGGAGGGAGGCTGGTGTGGCCCAGCCCAGTCCTGAGCAATCAGATGGCCCCTGGGGCTGCCGATTTGCAGCTATGCTCAGCCCAGAGAACCAGTCAATAATTGGGGCCATGGTGCTATGGCCGCTGCACGTGTTACAGCTCTGGCTGCCCTGGGTCCCACGTCTCCCCGTTTTCTCGAGGGTGAAAAACAACTGGAAGGAAGGCCAGCTGTCACAGGTCTAAACTGTGCCACAAGGCAGCCCTGGAATGAATGACCTCCCCGCTCTGTCCCTCAGTTTTGCCAGCTGTAAAATGAAGGGCTGAACTAGATAAACCTCAAGACAATCCAATCACCTCCCACTTTCCCAGAGCACCTCCCCACACCCAGGGTCCACCAGACAGAGAGGAACAGATCGTGCTCTGGCCTCGGGGAGGGAAGAGCGGAGAGCGCGGCACATGAATGGCACGGTAAGAACATGGGCTTCCCTCCCGGTCAGGCAGACCTGGAGGTGAGCTCCCCTCAACTCTGGCCTCAGTTTCCCTACCTGAACAATAAGGATAAGGGTACCTCCCATGCTGTTGTTGAGGTGCTGCATGAGATACTGGCTGGCAAGCTCTTAGCACAGTGCCTGGCATGTAGGAAGTGCTTGCTAACATTGTTAACATCTGCGTAGACAGGAAGCTCTCAGGGCTGGGAGAGGGAAAACCCAGGGTCTGGCACCACTTCCCCCAGCCACTGCTGGGTAACCTCAAGCAAGTCACTTCCCAATGCTGACTCTCTTCTTAAAAAAGCACAAGAAAGTAGAACTGGAGGCCACAGGAGGCAGTCCTTAAAGACCAAGATCTGTGTCCCATGTGCTGGACATAGTCAATAAAATGACAGTTTCAGGTCCTCCCACCCTATGATGGCCCAGCAGGTGCACAGAGTTGATGGACAGAGGCACCATGGGCCAAACAAGCCAGACACAGCTGGACAGTGATGGGCAGGGCCGGGGTGACCAGCTGTCCTCTCCAAGCCTGGGCTACCCTGAGCCCCTTCCCAGCACCTCCTGGGGGCCCAAGGAGCCGCCCCACCCATTCCTGTGCCTGTGCACGAGGGTGGGCTGAGCCTGCCAGGGAGTGCGGCTTCCGGCTCTAACGGGGCTGTAGGCTCAGCCAGACCACGCTGCCCAATGCACAGGGGCCAGCTCTCCTGACACTCCCACCCCGAGGCCCAGAGCAGAAGGTGTGCCTAGAAGCGTGTTTCTGGTCTGATCACATTTCCTCTCACCCCCGGAATGTGGAGGTCCTCCGAGTTCAAGGACCACTTCCACAGCACCCCCAACCCTGTGCCCTGCATTCTTGCAGAGCTGGCCTTTGCTTTTGAGCTGTGGGCACTGCTGTGAGTTCCACTGGTGTCTGAGTTATCACTGGGGAGGGGAGAGGAGGGTTCCTGCAAGCCAGGAGAGGGAGTTGGGAGAAGGAGACGTCAATCAGTGGCCCCGGGTGTGTGCCCTATCTCCCGTCTCACTGGCTTTGTGACCCCAAGGCTGTGTTCACCTGTAAAAAGATGATACCAGAACCCCTCTACCCTACCCAGGGCTTTTGTGAAGATTAAATGAGTGCATTTAATTAAATACATTACATTAAACACAGCATGCTAATAACAGTGCTACAGAACACAGTAAGTGCTTAAAAGTATTAAACTATTATTATTATATTAATTTCATGAAAGGAGTATAAGCTAGGCTCAGAAAAGCTTCGTAACTTGCTCAAAGGCACACAGCTTGGAAAAGTCAGCTAGAATTCAATCTGCACCAGGCTGACTCTTAAAAATAAAAAAAATAAAATAAAAAAAGATTGTTTTTCAGGGTCTCGTGGTGTCTTAGCAGTGACCTGACCTTAGGCAAGTTTCATTGTCTGCAAGGCTGAATTTCTTCATTCATAAAATGGGGAGAAGCCAGCCCTAGTCTAAATTCATCGACCACAGACACACTGAGAGGTTGGGACAGCCGTGACACTATAAACACAGGGCTGATTATTAGTCAGGGAACCACTCCTGGGTGCAGGGAGGGCCTGCGTCTCCCAGCTCTGATGTTGGGTGTTGTAATCATGAACCCCTAGGATAGAAATTGACTATCCCAGGCCCAGGTGTCCCTGCAGACTGCCCCAGATGGCTCCTGACATCAGGGAGCATTTAGCACCTCATGATGTCTAAAGCAAGTGACGGGCACACAATGCCTGGCTGCTAGCTCTCTGCTCAGGGCTCCTGCTCTTGGTGCACATGGACCTTGCTAGGAGGCTGTAAAAGCACATTCGTGTAGTCGAATCCCACGGGGCACCACGCCAGCCACGGGCCAGACACGCCTAACGGCTTTGAGGCTCAGTTTCCTCTGCTTTAAGAATAGAGACAATGATCTCTAATTTATAGGGCTTTCAGGGTTAAGTGGAGTGTCCCCTGCAGAGGAAAGTGTCACGCATCTGTCTGGGTGTCCAGAGCCTGAGGCACAACAGTGGCTTAGTAAGTATGTTCTCAACAAGTCAATTACATAGCGGGGATGTGTTACCTTCAGGAGACAAATGGCCAGACAGAAACCAACACCTTGGATGCACCCCAACGGTTCCACAGCACTCTTGAGGTCAGGGTGACCTCTGGGTACACCCAACACAGCCATAATGATGTTTAAACGCACTGAGGCCCACACGCCTTGGGTGTGGCATTCAGAGCCTCCATGATCCAGAGTTAACCAAGGCTTCCAACCCCTCTCCCACTGCTCCCTGCCTTCCAGAGTCAATGTGAGATTCCTGCCTCTGGATGGCTGGGGAGCATTCACTGAAACAGGAGGTTCAGGAGGAGGAGTGAAGCTTTGGTGGGAGGAGGAGGCACGAGCAGTGGGGTCAGATCAGAGCTGGAAACAGCCCAAAGGCAGGGACACCTGTGCAGGCGCAGGTAACGGTTGAGCCTTTGGCTGGTCCAAAGTGCCCCTCTTCTCCTTCAGGCTTCCTGCCCTGCCACCTTAGGACCAGCACAGCATGGAGCCCACCCGGAGTTGGGAATGATGAGCCCAGGACTTGGAGTTCCTGAAGTTCTGACCCAGCCCTTGGCTGAGAGAGCCCAGCCCGCTCTCCTGAGAGCTTGTTCTTGGACACGGATGAGCTGCACCCCCTCCCCCCGCCCGGCGCTGCCGCCAAGCCTAAGCGGGGATGGACAGGCTTCGGGCCTGGGCCGGTAAACCACAGAGAAGCCGGTTCCACTTTCCCAAGCAGAGGCAAGAACATCGAGCCTTTGCTTCTGTTCCTGCCCCTCACGGGGCCCCAAGCCCGGGCAGCATCTCTCCACATCCCCCCAACAGGACCACAGTTATGGCCAACTCTTAGGGCCAAAGAGGGCTGTGTCCCTGTCCTGCTTTCACAGGAAGTGACTGGCTCCTGCTTCTCTGCCCAGCACTTGGACCAGCGGTCGAGGGTGGAGACCTAGCTGAGACCGCTTCCTTCTCTCCCCTTGCCCCCAACGTTTGAACAATGATCGACTTTGAACCAATGGAAAGAAGGAAAGAAAGAGAGAAGATGGGGGAGGAAAGGGGGAGGGGGAGGGAAGCCACATCCTTTACTTGCCTGAACATCAAACTCTTGCAGGAGGCCAGTGATGGTCTGTGGAGAGACAAGAGAGATGGTCAGTTTTGTGAGTTTCCTCACTTAGGGAAATAATGTTGGAACACATGGGCCTCTCTACACCCTGAACCTCTATCTTCTCTCCCTCCTCTGTGGGGGCTCCCTAATAGAGAGACTTTCCTTTTCATCTCAAAGAATAGCAGTCCAATTTAAAAAAAAAAAAAAAAGGAGACACATTAGCATTAGCTGGGTTCCTTTTTGAAGATAATCTTGGTTAATAAAAATCCGAAGGTCTAAGCTGACCACAAGCTTGAGAGATACAGGACTGTAACCAGCTATTAACTGATCTCCCTGTCTACACTCCAGCCAGTGCTATACTTTTAAACTCAAACCTGACCATGCCATGGTCCTCTTTACATTTTTTCCACACCTGCCATCATGTGGAGTCTGGATTAAAATCCAATGTCTTGTGAGTGGAAAAGAAGAGCAAAAACCTTTAAGCATTTCCCTCAACCTAAAAAATCTGCATTTAAGCCTGAATTCCATCTTTCATCAGAGCTGTCCATGGCAGGACAGGTTCAGCGAGACAGGGAAGGGGTCCTTGTCCCCCGTTGAGCCGGAAGAACAGGAGCCTCGGCTGGCCAACATTTCTAAGAGATATTCCTGATATGTTTTCCTTCAGACCCAGAGATTTCAAACACTCTCTGAAAACGGAGCCCCATCCTACTGCCAGGAAAAAAAAGACAGCTCGCAGAGCAAAATGCAAAAGAGGCGTGGGAAATAAAATGGAGCCCCCTCGCACAACAGGGGCTGGCAGACAAGATGATCTGCCGCAGGGGTTAAAATAGCTCCACATCCCCTGGGCTGTGGAAAAGAACATCAGAAAGTCTGGGTGAATTCAGGAGGAAGCAAAGGTGGCTGACACCTACACCCTGTGTGTGTGTGAGTGTGTGTTGGTATGAGGGACTGAAGAAAGCTGTTCTGTACAACCTTCAAAGTGTCAACCAGAGTACATGGTGGTCCAGACTGAGGACAGACATGAGGAAGAACTTCCTGACAGCAAGCCTAACTAAAAACACTTGGCTGAGTCAATCTATGGCATTGGAAGAAATTTATTTCCATCTAAACCTTGAAAGAAAAGGTAAATATCCTTTTAGAGATGGACCGTCATGTAACCCAGAGTGGACAAGCTCTTAGATGTCTGTTCCAGAAATAAAATTTTCTAAAGATACCAGTGGGCTACCTGAAACAAATAAATGATGTCTTTTAAAATCCATTTACCCCTAGACCCAGTGACACCACTTCTGAGAACTTTTGCTAGGGATGTACCTGCACAGGTATGAAATGACATACATGCCAGATACAATGAGGGTACAAACGCCCTGCAGCACTGTTCACAATGGCAAAGGCTGGGAAAGACACAAGTGTCCACATACCAGGCACTGGGCAAATAAATTTGGTGAAATCCTGTGTAGCTGGAAAGAGAAAAGTAAGCACACTATGGACTGATGCTGGAAAGATCGCCAAGAAATATTAAGTGAAAAAGCAAAGTGTGATATAATATTTCTATAGGGATTTTATAAATGGGGAGCTAAGATTATGTTGATATATATTTGTACCACCCAGGAGTTTTTGTTTGTTTAATTGTTGTTTAAGACCGTGTCACAGACCCACAGTGAAGAGGAAATGGATTTAGAGCCTGCATGATGTGTAGTAAGGGTTGGCAGACTAGGGACTGCCACCAGTTTTTGTAAATAAAGTTTTATTGGAACACAACAATCCCAGTCCACATATTGCCCATGGCTGCTTTCATCCTATAATGGCAAACTTGAATAGTTACAACAGAGACTGCGTGGCTGATAAAGTCTAAGACATTTACCGTGCGGCCCTTTGCAGAATCCTAGCATAGAGCAATAGATAAACAAGGGTTCCGCAGCTTCCCCAGGCTTGGTTCCTAATCCTAGTTGTGCCAACTATGTGAATGAACTTGGGCAATTCCTTTCCCATCTGAGACCAGTTTCTCTATCTGCAAAATGGGAATAGAGATAGTTGCCTCACACATTTGTAATGACAAGTCTATGAAATTATGAGCCTAAAACAGAACAGCCACTTGTAGAGTCATAAAGAAATTAAATGAAGAGACTATTCGCCAAAGTCAGCTGGCCTGGGTTCAAGTCCATGCCCCACACTTTGTAACTAAGTGACCAAGGACCAAGTAACCTCCCTGAGAACGAGTCTTCCTTTTCTATAAAATGGGGACAATCACAGAACCCAGTACCTACACCGACCACAGCTAAAATATGGTTAGCCAAGAAGCAGGCATGCTGGACATAGTCCATGCAGGCTAACTATTATTTTTCAAAGCATTTAGTTGCCCTTGATGTAACTTTCCCTTTGAGTCTGAGCTTCCACATTTTTAAAAAGGCGTATCTTCACAGGTAGCTATGAGGCTCAGTGAGAATAGGGATGTGAACATGCTTTAAAAACACAATGTCAGCTGCGCAAATGTAAAGGCCCATCCATCATCAGAACAATCGGCCCAGGAAAGACCCTGCCAGCCCAGGCTATAAACCTCTGCTGACAGAAGAGGTTTGACCAAAAAGATAATAATAGCAATATGCGTCCCTCATCTCCTCCTTAGGAGACAACGTTCCAACTGCCCCCTGTGAATTAACTTGCTCCACCCTCACTTGGCCCCATGAAGTAGGTCCTAGTGTCATCCTTTTACAGATGAGGAACTAGAACATGAAGAGGTTAAAGGTTTTGCTAGTGGACAGCCAGCTGCAAAGTGTGACAACCAGAATTTAAACCCAGGCAGTGTGGCCCCAGAGTATGCAGCTTTTATCAACGAGGCTGTGGAGCCGGCAGACCCCAGGGGCAACTGGGTTCCAAACTGCATGTTCGAGAACCACAGGATATCAGAGATGGACGTGCTTAGAGAATGTCTGGTTCGATGTCCTCACTTTACAAATGAGAGCAGTGAGCTGTGGGCACAGAGGCCCAGAGACATGGGCAAGGGGCCTGGCCCATGGTGCCATAGCAATTAGTGGCCACGCTGGGGCTTGAACTGGTGCCTCTCATCCCTGTAAATTCAAGGAAGCAGTGGACCCATCTGTGCATGTGTGTGTGAACATGGGTCATGCATGTTGTGTACATGTGTGTACAGCATGTTCATACATATGCATGCTATATGTGTGTGTGCATGTATGTGCACACAGGCATATGGGTGTGCTGTGTGCACGTGTGCCTATGTGTGTGCCTGTGTGTGTACACATGCACATGTGATGAAGGTTGCTGGAAGCATCTCCACTCACCTCCCCTTTCTCCACCAAAGGCTTCACCTCGGCGAGGTCCACGTCCTGCAGCTCCCGAGACATGTTCCTGCTGTCACTTGCCTGCAAGAAGACAAAAGCCAGGAGGTCAGCACTTTCTGCTGAGAAGTTTCCTAATGGAAACAAATATGGGGCCAGGGAATGAGACGACAAAAAGGCTGAACCTTCACTCTGCCCAGCAGCTCTCACCTCCTGCACCGTGTGGTACAGGTGACAAGGAGGCCTCTCGTACTGGCCCCATCCCAGTCTCTCCACTGGGGTCTGGGGGTAGTACATTTCCTGGGAGAGGAAACTGAGGCTCAAAGACACAACTGCCTTCCCAAAGAAATGGATAGGTCAGGAAGGACTCACAAACAGGTCCCCACAGCAAGCCCAGGCCCACCTGCCATGCCCAGGACACTTCTCACTGCATTTAACAGAAAGGGACTCACACTGCTGATCCCAGCAGCCCCAGGCTAACAACCAAAAGGGAACAAAGGGTCACAGGATGCTCTCTATGTACAGGTATAGCACAAGCTTCACCTTCACAGCTAGCCCCATCAGAAGGCTGGCAACACACACACACACACACACACACAGGCGCACGCCTCACATCTGCCTCTGTGCAGGACTCTTAGCTACCTGTCAAAAGGGAAGAGGGCCAAGGGACAGGGAAAACCTCAAGCCAAGGAGACCGACGGGCACTAAACACTCAGTAGGATTCTGAAAGAAAAAAGACCTTCAAGGCAAAAAACATTATTTTATGGGTCAAAGCAGGGGGTGGGCCAGGCCAGAGGGGCTCCTCATTGGCCCTAACACGGGGCAGGTGCAGAAGGACCAGGAAGTGACAGCTGCAAAACTAGACTGCAGCAGGGTTCAGGAAGGCTGGAAACACCAAATGCTGCCATCACTGACTCCATGGGGAGTGAGGCCTGGGCAAGGCAGGGCCAGCTTCTGAGCCCACTTCCCAGAGCTTAATCAGGGAGCTAGGTATAAACACTTATTCTTAGGGATCCATAGTCAAGTTGGAAAAATTAAACATCTGCCAACACCTGGGGTGGGGCATGAAGATTCCAGAATAAGACCGTTCCAGGCAGCAACAGAGGACCTGGGGAGAAGGAGTCAGTGCCAAGAGGAAGGAGCCCAGGCCATCCACCTGGTTCACAGATACAGACCTTCTGACTTGGAAAACTCCATGAGAAACAGCCTGACCGAAGTCTTCAACACTGCGGCCTTCAGAGTAGGGACCTGGGTCCACAAGCTGCCCAAGGCCCCTTGGGTGTAACAGCAGAGAGCACGCAAGGCTCTAAATTCCAGCCCAGGGCTCCTCTGAAGACCCAGGAGCCCACAAGACCTTTGTGAAACGCCTCTTAGAGTCAGCAGGCGCAGCCACCCAGATCCACCCTGCATGCCGACACGTGGCATTCTGTGGGTGCATCCCACTCTCCACTGCGACGCTGTGGTCTGGGGGCCAGCACGATCTTTCCCAGTAGATAACCAACCCCACAAGAACGCCTTTATGCAGCCTTTGGAGTCTATGCTCCAGAACATTCCGAAAACAAAGTCGGTTTTATATTTGTGAGCATTCCTGGGCAGCTGCCCACTTGGAGGCAGGAGGCATGAAAAGCTGGTGTTAGTTAGTCTTGCTAATTCAGCAGGTTCGTGGTCCCAAGACCCTGGCCCGTGGGACACCTCGCCTACACGGCCTAGGGAGCCTTCCAGAAACCCAAGGCCTTGGCACCACCACCCTTCATGCTGAGAGTGAAAGCACTTCACATTTCACAGGGACTCCTTAACATACTCTGCTCAGCAAAGGACCCCAGGGTGAAGCTGGGGGCCTCTCACTATCTCACTGGGTGAGTTCAATCAGGCCTTCTTCAGCCCCACCTGCGAGCTGCACCCAGCAGGCAGCTTACCTGTCTTGTTCCCTGTCTTCCTCCAGCTCCTAGCATTACACCAGGTGCACAGTTAGGCCACAACTCACTTGCAGAATAGATGAGCAATGTAGCTCAATAGCAAGCTTTTAATTAAATTCACTTTTAAACTGCCGCTAAACCACACGAGTGCAATGCCTTGAAAACAAGTCTACATTTATAAGCAGCATGTGCTGTAGTTCAGCCCAGTTTGGTGAGTTCTCCTTGCCTTCCAGAAACTGTGATCAGATTAGAATAGAATAACGGCCTCCACGGGCTCCCTCCTCCTCCTTCAGGACAGAAAATAGAGAAATGTCAGCCCTCACGGTTTCCTGCAGGTGCACCTGGTGAAAGCCCCTTTCCGCACCCCACACGTGCTTTCCTTCCTATAGCTCAGCTTCTCGGACCACGAGAGTGGGTGGGAAAATGCCTGCATCTCCCAGAAACAGCAAGAACTTGATAATCTGCTTTTTGGAGCTGGAGGGGCCTCATCTGGCCTTAGGGAAGCCCAGGGGTGAAGCTACTGGGGACCATCACAGGGTTTATCCAGACTAGGGGTAACTATCTTCCAGGTGACATTTGGCAATGTCTGGAGACATTTTTTATTGTCCCCAAAACAACTGATTCAATTGATTTTGAGCCACCCAGCAAGCATCCCGGGATGCTAAAGTCTTCAGGGAGGGCAGATAAAACAGAGGAAGCCTTGCACTTGTCTGGGGAGGTGGGGACTGTGCAGACGTGCAGGCCTGGGGGCAGCCTGCGTGTTAATAAATGCCACCCCTACCCTCTGCCTCCAGACCTGCCCTTACAGAACGTCTGAAAACCCATTTATTCACAGGTTTCTTCCCACACTAGGCTCTCATGTGCCCAACGCGGAGCCAAGTACAAAAATAAAAGCACAAGCTACGTTGACGAGGACCTACTACACTGCCGATCTGGGGACTTGGCCACGAACAAACAGAGCCAGCTCCTGCCCCAACTGAGCTCACAGTCCCAAGGGGCCAGGTGCCTCCCTCAGCTCACTCCTTTGGCTGTGTCCGGGCTCTGTCCCCGCTGTGTGGCAGTCCCACCCGTCCCCCTGGAGGGCACTGGACCACTGCACCTCCAGGGCAGAGGTCTCACACGCAGCACTGCTGACATCTGGGGCTCACGCAGGCTTTGTTGCAGGGGCTGTGCTGAACATGGAAGGAGGCTCAGCGGCACCCCCCACCTCCGCCCACCAGATGCCCGCAGCACCCACCCCCTGGACGTGACAACCAAAAATGTCCCCTGGGTGCAAAATCAACCCAGGCTGAGAACAGCTGATCCTGACAGTTCCTGGTATGAAGGGAATCCAGAAAGTGTCTGTTAGATACATACAATTGTTTGTTTGTTTTACAAGACCTTCCAAAATACGGATACAATTCTTATTCAATCTAGCACACACACACACACAGACTCTCACACACTCACACTCTCTCACACTCCCACTCACGCACTTTCTCACCCGAACATATTCACACCCTTACATGCACTCTCTCACACACTTTCTCACACTCACACGTGCGTGCGCTCACTCACACCCACACAAACACACTCACACTCTCTCCCCTCTCTCTCTCTCTCTCTCTCTCTCTCACACACACACACACACACACCACCACCACCACGGAGGAGGCAGCTGGGCCCAGGGCCTGGTGAGTGTCCCGAGCTCCCTGGCCAGCCACAGCAGGAGTGGCCGGGCTGGAGCAGGGGCCAATGCCCACACTCCTTCTCCTTCACCACACTCTTCCTGAAAATGCTTTTCCTCTGGGATTCAAAGTGACCCCCCAGAGTGTGAGGCTCCCAGAAGGCCACAGGCCTGAGAAGGACACAGGCTCCCACCCAGAAGGACACAGAAGACACTGCGGCTCAGCAAGTGTGACGGGCCAAGCCTCCCCCAGGGCTTGGGGTCTGCCCTGGACTCCAGGCCCTGCCCTCCTGCCACGTCCCAGAAAGTCCTAGTTGCAGAAGGTTGGGACACACCGGAGATGGCCACAACGAGCTGCTAGCAGGAGGGGGGTGGCAGAGCAAGGCCACACTGCACAGTGGGGACCCAGGGTGCACTCCCAGCCCACCTGCCAGCCGCCTCTCCGAGGCCTCTTTGTTCTCCAAGAAGCACAGGAAGCCCCTCTAGACAGAAATGAGGTCGGGACAGGTCTCTCTCTGCTAAAACCCCACTCAGCACCAAAAACAGGGCTCCAGGCCACAGCACCAGCCGCCAGACGGGCATGTGTTACCATTTCTTTCTTTCCCACCAGCCTGCCCAGGAGGAATTCGGAGAAGGTAGCCAAGGGCTGGAGGAAGGTTTGCGGATCAGACTTGGGTGTCACCACTGATTAGCTCTGTGATCCTGAACAATTTATTGAACCTCTTTGCCTCAGTTTGCTCATCTGTCAAATGGGCACGCTGACTCCTGCTCCCAACAAACAGCAGTGGCTTAAATTAAACAATGGCATGTAGAAAACCTGGCACACAGCTACTTAATTCATCACAGTGCTTTCCTTTCCTGGTTGCCTTGGAGACAACAGGACATCTAAGGACAGGAGCCTGTGTTTTATAGCCTGTTATTCCCAGAGTGGCCTAGCAAGGAGGGGAACATGCAGGAGACGTTCGGCAAATGCCACAGAGGTTTCCAGCCATCAGACCTGAGGCACCGGCCCCGGGGCTCTCCTCTCCACTATCCTCTACCAATGTCAGTCAGTGAGTAACAGAGGCCCACGAGGGGCTTGGCAAATACCTTTCCAGCCCAACAGACCCAGGAGACAGTTAGCAGTTAGCTGGATCATGGGTTCCAGGGGACTGGAACCTGCCCGGAGAAGGGAAGAACATGATGCTGGGGCTTGAGAGGGCAGTGGGCAGAGGCATCTTGCAATCCAAGGTCCTTCCAGAGTTGCTCACCAGGCCCTGGGGGACTGAAAGGACACACAGAGCTCCGTGGGGCAGCCTAGGGACCAGGGCATGGGAATCCTGCCACCATCTTGCTACATGACTCTGAGCAAGCCATTCTCTCTCTGGGCCTTGGTTTCCCCATCTGTAAAGTAGGCACAGTGCATGTTCTGTGGATACCGCATGGTCTATAACAAACTCAGGACAAATGAGAACCTAGGCAGGAAGGTGCTTCGCAAAGACAAAGGGCCACAGGGTCTTACCAGAGCCCTGCTGGGCCCAACTCTAGCCAGATTAGCCCTGCACCTTGGCCCAAGGCCCTCCCTTCTCCCGGTCACAGGCCCCCATCTGTTAAGACCAGAGCCTCACCCCAGCTCTGCCATTCCTCTAACCTAAGCCACCCAGTGGACCCATTTGCATAGCCTCTTGAGCAAACTCCCCACAACGTGGGGCGGAAGTGGCATCCACAGAGAAACATCCATGCTCTGTTCTGGAAGTTATACAATTACCCCCTGCAGGAAGAGCAGCTATAGGTAGGCAACAATGAAACCCAGACACACCACAATAATAGCAAGAAGAGCAACTTCTAATGGCACTAACTGGGCTCTAAGCTCTGTACTTCCTTTATGCTTCGCAGCAACCCTAGGAGGGAGGTACCAGCATGTTCACCATTTTTACAGATGGGGAAACTGAGGCTCAGAGATGTTGAGATATGTGCCCTAGGTCAGCAAGCAACAAGCTGGTAGAAATTAAAGCAACCCTAAAGGGAAAGTTGACAGTGAAATTGCATTGCTGTAAATATACACACAGACCTTACCACCAACCTCTGCCCACGTACACGGTTCTATGGATGGCTACACACGACCCTGAGGCTTTTGGTGTATCGGGGTCCGCTGGGGAATCACAAGCTTCTCCCTCCACCCTGCACAGTTACCACTGAGTCACCAGGAGTAGGCCTGAACTTTTGGTAAAATCCACATCTTGGACTTTTCTGTTCTTCCTTCCCAACACCCAGGAAGTTCTCTGTTTTTAGCTCTCCACCAAAGTGCCTTCCCGATATGGCAAATTCAATACTCGAAAAAGTGTCCACTCACTGACTGCATGGTTTCATTTGCTCCTTAAGGAGGTCCCAGGAGAGAGCAGGTATTATTATGCCCAGTTTACAGATTCGCAACCTGAGGCTCAGTAACAAAGGCCCACGTGACTGCCCAAAGGCCACATGTCCGGATTCCTCTCCGATGGGGGAAAGATGGAAAACTCACTCCTTTGTTGTAGGTGCAGGTGTGGAGCTCGCCCAGGGCACAGCAGACAACAGCCTCCTGGAGTCCTTTAGTGAAGCAGAGAAAGGGACACCAGGGGATTGTTGACAAGTTTAGCATCGATTGTTCTTGTCAGCCACTGGCCCAGATTTTGTCAGTCCGTAACACGCCTGGTTTCAAAGCCACATGAAAGCTGGTGTTCTTTCCAGCACACTGGGCTCTTTATAGAATAGATTTTAAAAGGGGGGGGGGGGAAATCAATGTGTGCTGCTGCTGTTTGGCAGAGCAACTTCCCCAGAAAGTTCCAGAAAGCAGTTCCATTTCTGCAGTCCTCTCAAGGAAAACCGCCGGGGGACATGCTCTGGGTGCGACCACCTTACAGCTGATACATGCGTCAGCCGTTTCTTTGCCAAAGAGATTTTGAAGTCAAGCTACAGAGCAGTTCACGGGCTCTCTTGGTGTTTTCTGGACCTTCTGAAACTCGAGGCTCCGGGGAGGGTGAGGAAGTTGGCAGTCTCAACTCTCAGTGTTTTTCTTACGTAATCAACCTAGCAAACGCTACGGGTGGACTCACTGGACTTCACAAAACTTCCCTCGTTTAGGGGAAGGGAAATGTCTCAGAGTGATCAAAATCAATAGAACCGTGCAAATGCCACGCAGGAGACAAGCAGACCAGGAATTCCTCGAAGGCTCAGGGCTTTTCACAGAGCCTCAAACTCGGTAGACGTCAACAAATTGCTTGATATTGAAAGACCAAAAAGGGGGTCACTAAGGAGAAGGCGAACTCAGCCTCTCTCGCAGATCGGACACATTGCACTCATGGGCACCGGCTAGAGCTGAAACTGAACTTGTGCGTGTTCTGCTTGTGCACAGCACGGGGAGGTCAGCCACGGTGTCGGAAACACAATAGCAGGAAGAGAGAGGTGTCTGCAATCCCGTCACGGCCCACCCCTTTCTGCAGTGCAACAGGGATCTTCCTGGAGATGCTCAGTGGAGTTTGGCAGCTCGAGTAATTTGCTTGGCAGAGAGAAGACGACCATCGGCAGGGACGAGCCAAGTAACTGGAAGTCCAAAAGAGGACACTGGTCGCCTCAGAGGGCTCTTCTGTGAATCTGCAGGACAGGCATGAGCTGCACTGGATGGTCGGAGATAATTTTTTGAAATCACACAAACGGAACTAGTGTTAGCAGAGGACGAGGAAATGGATTCTTCATACAGAACCCTTTGTCCCGAGATCGGATGCTCACCACGCTAACAGGACTCTTCCCCAAAGTGGTCTTCCTGCTTCCACCCTCTGGAATGACCCTCCAATCTTTCCTGCACGAGATGGCTCAAGTTATTTCCTTAATAAACGGAGGTGTCTCATTTGACCAGCACTAATGGAGCCCCTGCAAAAGGCCAGGCTCTCAGTTCATGGGCTCTCATGGGGAGATGGGTGAGTAGACAGACAACCACAGCCCAGGGTGACCCACGGAGGGTGCCACGGCACCTCGGAGGACACGCGCCCAGCCTCCCCTCCAGGAGGGGAAAGCCAGGGAGGGCTTTCTGCAGAAAGGAGGAAAGTTCCATGATTAAAAAGGAGAAGAGAGAGGAGGTGAGAATTCCCAGTTGAGAGAGTTCCTAGAATTGCCCACCTCCTAAGTATCTCTCATATCCACATTCGAAGAGGGCGGCTAAGAACCTTCTCCAAGGTTCCAAGGGGGTGGAGCTGGGTGGTGACTGGGGAACAGGATGGAGGCCTGGGCCCCCACCCACCTCGTTTTAAGCAGAGCTCTATGCAGGTTTAAATTTATACTAGTAGAAAGGTTTCCACAGATTTAAGACAAGCCTATAAAATAAAAGATGAACTCCTAGGCAGGGCATTCAGAGCCCCCAGACTGTTTAAGGGCTTCACTCTCTACCACGGCAGGGGGAAAAACACCCCGCTAGACTGAAAAGGCCCAGAGACGGAGCCCAGGAGGGCAGGGGGTGGGCAGATCCTCATGAAATGTTACACGAAAAAAGCAAAGGCTCTGGGTCCAAGAGACCTATGTGTGGACCTGATTTCGTAATCCGTGTCCATCCCACAGAGCCAAAGCTGACTCCCCACCGTTTTCCCGGAAGAACCCAGGTTTCTTGTCACATGACACCCACCCCGAGAACTCTGTCCCACACTGACACGCAGTTGTGGTCCTCCGCCTCTGCAGCCACCTTCCTGTCAGGCTTCAGTGTCCCCACCCACCACCTGCACACCCACCTCCAACACACCTGGGCAAATTCTGCAGCGGAGATGCCACCTGGCCCATCGCTGACTCCAAGTGGAGAGAGAAAGAGCAAGAAGGCAAGCCTTAGACCAGACTGCAATCGGCGAGGCAGGAACCACAGCCTGGAATGGACCCAGGAAACCAAGCTCATTCTCAAAAGACGGGCCTGGGCAGCCTTCAAGGGCAATGTCAGAGTTTGGAAAGGGCTAGGGTGGCTCACCTTGACCAGGACCCCACTCACTTGAGTCACCTGCCTGAGCCTCAGTTTTCTGATCTGAGATGTGCAAAGAATGTCTTTTACCTTAATTGGATGAGGTGATGCACTGACTCTCACAGAATGTTAGCCAGAGGAGAGCTATTTATTGAGCACTTGCTAATTGTCAGACCCTGAGGACACAGGTTGGCCAAGAATGTCCTGCTTGTGTGGCCACTCCCTCCTCTTATCTCTCCCCCAGGGAGCTTGGACACAAGGCAGATCCTTGGCCCACCCCAGACCTACCGAATCAGAATCTCAGGAGACTGGGCCTGGAAGTGTGCATTTCAGACAAACTTCCTAAGACATTTTCCTACAATCTACACTAGCTTAGCAAAAATCGAAGCCTGGGTCCAGCACCGGCAGGAACTTTCACAGGCCTGGGTAGGTTTCGGATAAAGGGCCCCAGACACTGCTTGTTAAGGAGATCTGCTGAGAATGTCTTCCACGAGCATTGCAGATAGCAAACACCTACGTGCTGTTTCCCACGTGCTGGGCACTGTTCTCAGTTTACATGGATTAACTCAATTAACATTTATATATCTCGATGAGACCGTGTCAGTTATTCTCATTTTACAGAAGAGGAAACTGAGGCACTGAGCTCCTGATTGCCTCCCAGCACTTTTCATCCTAGCCTGATTTCTCCAAGCCCCCCCAACATGTTGTCATGGAAAAGAACAGAGGCTCTGAAGTCCTCCAACTGTCCAGGTTCAAAGCTCTCCAACTTTAGCCATGTGGCTATAGGCAAGTCCTAAAACTCTCCTGGCCTCAGTTTCCCCATCCATTCAGTGGAGCCGATACAGCCCAGGCAGAGTTCTTGCAAGGATTAAAGGGGATAAGAGGAGACAGCAGCTGATCTGAAGAGAGAAAGAGATGTCCTGGCCCTCCCTAGCCTGCCTCCCAGGCCTGAGTCAGGCCTGCGCCCTGCTAGAATCTCAGATACTGAGTCATCATGGTGACTTTCTCTCTGAGGCACAGGCCCTTTGAGTCACATCTTGGATAGGATTCTCTGGACTTGGGTCCGAAGGAAGAACTGCAGCTTTGGGCCATCAGAACAACACATCTCCATCTTTCTTTCAGGTCCATGCTGAGGCAAGCTCAGGCTAGCAGCTTGCAGTGCACCCCTGGGGGACCCCAGCTCTGTTCAGATCTGCCGTCCATCTTGGAGGGGCAGCCCAACCCAGTTGAAGGCCACCCAGGGGGGCTGCAGCCCAGGATCCCTTTCTCATTAGACTGATTTTGCTAATCTCTCAGAAACATCTGATTTACACTTAAAAAAGAAAAACATCACCCACATTCTGCCTCTTCTGCCTCAAAAGTTTCCTCACCAGAAACTCTGACGATGCAATTTACTTTTGCCCCTCCACAGCAGACAGGCAAAAATCAAGCCAGGAACACTTCCCACTGCCTTCAGTCCCAACCAGGAGACTCCTGCAGAGGGGTCTGGACAGTGAGCTCTAGTTCCAGCTCGGCCTTGGCACATCTCTCCCTGTCTCTGGGTCTCAGTCTCCATCTGCACCATGGGAAGAAGTTGAACCAGGTCTTTTGTGAATTTCTAATTTCATTCCAAATGATCAAACCAATGGTTAGCAATCCTGGATTTGCTTGTCACTCCCAAAGAATTTTCGCAGCAGAAGAGACCCTAACAGGTGCTCCGGGGTCTCCCTAAAGCCAAATCCAACACCTCCACCCATACACGTAAACTACCTCCCTGGGACTCTACCTGCTAGATCACAGGGGAATGAACAGAAGGCAAGGAACCCTTCAGTTCATTCCATGTACACATCTCAATGCCAGGTGCCAGGGCGAGGCAGGCAAAGCCTTCCTCCTCACCCTGGTGCAGTTTACCCTCTGGCGGGAGACACAGTTCCACGAAGCTAAGAAGTCACACGTCAGGGGAGCACCAAGTTTGCCATCACTTATTGTCAAACTCTTCCTTTCTCACACCTTTCTGGACCCCCACCCTGTGCCCCAAGCCTGCGGCTGGCTCTGCTACTGCACACAAGGGACAGGACTGTGGTCTGAGCCTCCAGCCTCCCCCACCAGGCCAGCAGCCCCTGGAAGGCAGATGCTCTGCTCTTTGCTTATTTCACTCCCATTTGTGAAACTCAGTAAGGACTCCAGAATTTCTATACAGGAGGAGGCTGGGCTGGAAAGTTTGCCTTGAAACTGCCTTTTCACGGCAACGGCCAGGTTTATATTTAGATATCAGTTCATTTGAAGCTGCTTAGGAGGTTACCTATGGCTGCCCCGCATTCTGCGGATGTGTAAAGCCCTCTTGCATGGTCACTGGCCGACCTCTGAATGTCCCATCTCTCCCGGTAGTGTAAAGGGACCAAACAAACTGAAGCGCCCAGGGCATGGTTGTTCTCCGGCACAAGATAACCAGGGCCCTCCCTCCCTGACCCGCTGCCAGGCACCTTCCACTTCCAAGCCACGGAGGGGTGCTGCTCAGGACCCCCAGGGACAGCAGAGACAAGGCGGGGGAGCGGTGAGGTGTGGGGGGTAAGGAGCCTGTCTGCTAAATCCCAACTTCAGCTACTAATTTGACAGAGGCGTGACAGCGCGTTTCCTCTGAGCCAGCCACATTCCACACGCCCCGCCTGGATCTCCACCCCAAGGCTGAATCAGAGACCACGGCGGATCTCCCAGGAACGTCCGAGCAATTCCAGCTGTTCCCCCCCTGGAGAGCTGGAGAGGCCCGCCCCAGAGACAGGGGAGGAAAGGAAAGCGAGGGAGGGTGGGCGGAGGCGAAAATGACGCCACTTCTAGCTCCAGCCAGCTTAGGGGACGCCAGATGCCCGCGCAACCCCTCTCGCCCAGGCCATCTCTCCCACACCGCCACAGCGCCAACCCCGGGACACCTCCGGGGACGCACCCTGCGCAGCGGAGCTCGCGGAAACGCACGTGTCGCACGCGCTTTGACACACCCCAGGCCCTCCCCCTACACACACACCCACACCAAAACACACGCACTCCCGCACACACACCGCCGTGGCTTTGGGGCTGAATCGGCACCAACCTCTCAGATCCGCACCCGTTCCCGGCCCAGTCTGGGAGCCAGACACACCCACGGCTCCTCGCGGGCGCCACTCACCCCTACCCACAGCCATCCACACACGTCTCCTTTCCCAGACACCCCAACACACACACACACACACACACACACAACACACACCCCTAGTCGCTCCTGAGCCCAGTTCCAGCGCGCTCTCCCGCCAACGGCGCCAGCTGTGATTCTGGGCGAACGCCGGGAAGCGCGATCCAGGTGTTCCCAGGCCGGCTCACCGCCCCTCCCCGACCCCAGAGCCCCACTTCCCCAGCTAGGCGGAATATGAACGGGGACCTGCCTTTTCTTCCTTCTCCCTAATCGAAAGCCCCACTCCTGCGGTGCTGGCGTCCCAAAGCCCCCTCCTCGCGCCCGCGCCACGGGGTCGCCGAGCACTTGCGGCTCCCGGGCACCTGTTCCTGAAGCCCAGGGGGGCACAAAGGGCGGTCCAGGCGCTCCAGCTGCACTCAGCGGCGACCCCTTTCTGCTCCTCGTCGTGCCCGGGAGAAAGGGCGTCGGGCTTACCGAAAGCAGCGGGAGGAAGGAAGGGAGCCGGTGGCTAGGCTGGCGAAGCAGCGCCCAGCGGGAGCCGAAGAGGGACGCGAGGACGGGCTGGCGCTTCCGAGCGCGAGCGGAGAGCCAGGCGGGGTTTGTTTACGTCCGGGCGGAGGGCGACTTTATAAGCGCCGCGGCCCCGCCCCCGCGCCTCGCCCCTCCCAGACCTTCCCAGCCCTGCGCCCGGCGGGGACACACCCCTTCCCCGCTCCCCCTTCCCGGGCGCGCCGGGCGCCCGTCGGAGCCGCAGCCTGTTGCGCAAGCCTTTGTAGGGGCGCAGCAGGGAGGGGCCTCCCTTCCCCGCCCGAGCTGAGGTTAGGCTTTGCTGGCCCCTAGGAGGCCCGGGCCTGGGCGTGTGCAGCGGGCGTTTGTGCGCGGGGGACGCGTGTGTGCATGTGCGCGCTCGTGCGTGTGCATGTGGACTTCCTTATGTCTCTGCGTGGCCGAGCGGGCCCATCTCTGCCTCAGAGTTCCTTCTCCGGAGAGTCTCGTCGCGCCACTCCCTGGCAACCCTCCTGGGCGACTCCCTGCACTTCCTCCGGGTCTCACCGGTTCAGCTCCGGGCCCCCCATTCAGCTGCCTGCCAACGGCGGCTGCCTCCTGGGCTTCCGCCCGGCCATCTCCCGGCTCCCTGCGATTCTCACCCCGCGCCCATACCACGTTGCCTCAGCTCGCCGCCGAAATCCCGGCTCCCATGTAATCTCGACCATTTTGCCCACCGATTCTCCAGGCCCGGCGCCTCCTCTTTCCAGTTCTAGGCACGCCCGGCCCCTCTCCCCTGCCCTACAAGCCTGGCCAGAAGGGAGAGTTCTGTCCCTTCCTCTCCTGGTTTCCAGAACTTGCAGGACACACCCTTTCCAACCTTAGCACTGTCCTGCTCTGCTGTCCTGTTTTTGTGTAACTAGTGCCTGCGTTTTCTCCTCTGCCCAAAGAAAGCAGCAGTTCTCAACTCTTAACACACAGGCGACTCCCCAGAGGAGACTTTTTTGTTTTTTTTTTAAATAAAAAAGGTGGATGGGCCCCACCCCAGACCAGTTTATAATCAGAATCTCAGGGACAGCAGACTGAGCTGGCATGGGAGTTACTAAAAAGCTCTCCAGGTGGTTTCTAATGTGCAGCCAGGCTGAGAGTCACTTAAGGAATATAATTTTACGAATACAGAATGACTGACTAACAGCTCACAGAGTCATTGTCCTCAGGCTACCTGTCCAGCCTTAAACTTGCCACTGAGCCCAGGGCCAGAACCAGGGCATGCTCAGGTGCCCCCGCCCCTGCCCCCCACACCTCCTTCTGAACTGTTAACCTCTTGTCTCCTCCAGCCCATGCTGTCCTCAAGGCAGGGGACCAGACTTGGCCATTTACCTCCATAGGCCCTGACACTTAAACTGTCATTCCTCAAATGACAGAATTGAGCTGCTCTTATGAGCCAGGTCCTGTGCTCAACCCCTGGGAAAGGACTGAGAAGACACAGCCCTTTCCTTTGAGGGCACAACGACTCAGTTTCTCCATCCATACAACAAGGTGGTTAAGCTGAGCTCATTCATTCCATGCCCAGGCACCATGCTAGACCCTGACAACATGAGGACATGGGCAGGAACAAAAAGCTTGCATCCTTGGGAGCCATCCTGTTGTCTGAGGACCCACCCAGATCTAGCAGGTGCAACAGTTTTCTTGAATCCCACTTACATCCCTTCCCCCACAGCCTCCCCTGTTTTGGCTATTGAGTGAGTGAGTACCTGTGGCTTGTTACCTGCTAAAGATACAGAGTGTTAAGTTCAAAAGCATGGAGGAGGCTGCCCACTCCTTCAGTAACAAATAGAACCCCTAGTGCGTGGGTTGGGGAAGGGCATTTTGCCAGGGGAGGCCATTGCCTGTCCCTTTGAGGAAGACTTCAGGGCAGGACACAAAGGACAGCCCAGAAATTCATCTTGAAGCCCTGGGGAGGTTGCCCGGTGGGAGGCTGGGCTTGTGTTTAGGAAGCCCAACCTTCTGGAAGACCATTAGCATTGAACAAGGCGGAGGACAGGGAAGAAGTGGAGTGAGAAGAGCAGAGAGCAGAGACAGGAACTTGAACAGCAGAGCAGAATGTTCTGACAGCAGTGGCTATCTAAAACCAGAGTCCAGATCACCTTGGGAAAGTCCTGAGGAAGACGCCATTTGGATTCCACACTCGCTCTCTCAGTAGGCCCACGGTCTGTTTTCCTTCCGTGTTGCAATGCAGTTTTTCTTCCACTGAGCACCAGATGAAGTAGTTTTCTCATGTTTAGCTAAGGTGGTTGCGCTGTAGGAAGAAGACTGGCTTTACTCCGACCCTGGAGGCACACACAGGACGGAGGATGCTCATCCTCTGCAGGGGTCACCCGCGGGGTGCTGAGAGCTGCCTGCCGTCCACATGCCCCAGCCCCGGCCAGCTGAGGCAGCAGAAGCTCTTGGACTGAATGTGGGTGCCACTGCACTGAGCTGTTGAAATTATTCCTCTTTCTCGCTAGTCAGCAATGGAATTAGGTCTGCTTAGTAAACGCACATGCGCTGCAAATCCATCACAGGATGAGATTGGATTTTCAGGGCTAATGTCCACTGGAAATTTCTGTTTAACAACATCTTAGATTTTATCCTAGAATATTCTAACTAAAATGACCATAGGAATCATCTATTCCCGACCATCTTTCTTGGAATCCATGGGTACTTGGAGTTGGGAGAAACCCCAAAGGCAGCTGGAATTTATGGGGAAGAACACAGTGATCTGTCGCCCCAAATGTGACTTTACCACTTACAAGCTGTGATACCTTTGTCAAGTTACTCGACCTCTCTGGGCACGGAGGAAATGGGTAAGAGAAACCATCAGGCCGTTTAGCCACAATTTATGGGCCTACTGCTGCAGGCTCCTATTCTTTTCCCTCCCGTTAAAATGAGAAAGTGTCCCTGGAAAGCCCATGTCTCCCCAGCTCCAGTCCTGGACTCCAGCATCTCTCTCTCCCTCTCTTCTGGATCATTCTAGTCAACAAGCAGAAATCCACTGCAATCCATGACCCCTCCTAAACCCATTCTTTCTTTCTTGATCCCAAGTGCCCCTACAGCTACTGCAGCCCAATTCCTCTCACCTCTTCCTCCCCAGACTTCTCAAAATAGGCATCTGTACACACAGTCCTACTTCCTCATCTCCTCATCCTTTTACTTTCTAGTGTTCGATTTACCCAGTTCTTCTTGAACCTGGTCGAATAATTCTTCAAAACTTGTCAGGAAAAACAACAGCCTTGTCCTCCCACTTCCCCACTTCCCTCTCCCCAGAAGCTGCCACTTGCATCTCTTGGATGATCATTTGTATCTTGTGTCTGCCACTCCCCAGCTCTTAACTTTTGGGTGAGTTGCTCAATTTCCTGCCTCTGCCTCCTCATCAATAAGATACAGGAAACAATCTAGGGTCATCGTGAGAAATACATGCATGAGTACATGGCAAGAGCCTAGAACAGCACCTGGCACATAGAAAGCTCTCACTAAAACGTCAGCCACCATCATGTCGTGTCATCTCATCTCATCCCTCCTTGATCTTGCACAGGAACTGATGCATGGGGATGTTCAGTAAGCATTGCCTGAAGAAGTGAGAACATGCAAGTGTTTCTCTTCGAACCCACCCTGCTTTGTTGAGTCTTGTTGCTTGGACTCTGCTGGGAGGGGAAAGGGGATTCTTCTACTTGCTTCATGATCCCAAGTGTGGAGGGCATCCCACTGTGGGTCTTACCTCCGTAAATGTAAATTAGCCCAGTTCTTTGCAAGCTTGCCTGGCCTGTAAATACCCAGTTGTGTGCAAGAGGAAAAACTGTGAAAGGAAAACAATCCCAAATGAGGCTAAATGTGAAGCTATGTTCATGACACATGATAAATCCTTTACTTTGAATATAAATGAAGAGGGGTACAACATTTGGCCCATAGAAAATCAATTTTGGCTGGGTGCAGTGGCTCATGCCTGTAATCCTGGCACTTTAGGAGGCTAAAGTGGGAGGATGCTTGAGGCCAGAAGTTTGAGACCAGCCTGGGCAACATAGTGAGATCCCATCTCTACAAAAAAAAAATTGAAAAACATAGCCAGTACCTGTAGTCCTAGCTACTTGGGAAGCTGAGGCCAGAGAACCGCTTCAGAGCCCAGGAGTTCCAGCCTTGGTGACAGAAGGAGACCCCACCTCTAAAGAAGAAAGAAAGGAAGGAAAGGAGGGGAGAGGTGAGGAGAGGGGAAGGGAGGGGAGGGGTGGGGAGGGGAGAAGTTTCACCTTTTCCCCAGCCTGTATGAGTTTCCCAGGACTGCCATAACAAATTACCACAAACTGGGTGGCTTAAAACAACAGAAATTTGTTCTCTCACAGTTCTGTAAGTGAACAGCCCCAAATCAAGGTGTGGGCAGTGCCCTGCTCCCTCTAAAGCCCCTAGCGAAGACTCCTCCCTTGCCTCTTCCAGCTCTGGTGTTTGCTGGCAACCCCTGGTGTTCTTTGGCTTATAGCTACGTCACTCCAATTTCTGCCTCTGGCATTATATGTCCCTCTCTTGTGCCTCTGTGTGACCTCCCCTCTTCCTATAAAGCACATCAGTCACATTGGACTAAGGACCCACCTTAATCTGTGACCTCATCTTAACCTGCCTAATTACATCTGTAAAGACCCTTTTTCTGATACAGTAATATTTTGAAGTTTGGGGTGCATATGAATTTTGGGGGGAAACTATCAACCCAGTGCATGGTTAATATGGATTTAGCAAACATTTGTAGTCTATTTGCAGGGAGACCTACTGAGTGAGCTGCTCAGGGCAGCCCCGATGACGCTGATCTCCTGGATCCCACATCTGCCTCCCTTTTGTCCTCTGCCTTCCAACTCCCTTCATCCCATGCTCGGCTCGGCTGGCATCTTCAACAGCCTAAATTGTAGGTCCTGCCTCATTAAACCATTCATTGCTCCTGTTGTCTGCCAAGTTCGCCACCCCCTCCCTGGTGTGGCAATGGGGACATCCTTCCATGAGCCCAGGCTTGTCTCTCCCTCCCCACATTCTCCTCCAGCCACTGCGTCACTTGCTGCTGTCCCTGAACATACCCTTCTCACCTCCACCTCGGAACCTGCAGCCAGGCTGTTTACTCTTCCTTCCTAGAAAGCCTGTCTACCCGCTTCACCTGCGGAGACTCCACTCACACATCTGCGAAGCACAGCAGGGCTATCACCACCCACTTCGCTTCTCCTGCTTCCTGCCCTTCCGTCCTGAAGTCAGGTGTGTCGACCTGACCTGCATTGTCGGTGGAGGTTGAAGGGAAGTGACCTGTGCCAGTGCCGGGTGGGAACTTTCCCAGCCAGTGTGTGAGTCAGCTGCTCTCCTCACTCTTGTCACAGAGGCCGGCAACACCCCAAATGGTGGATGCTCCTCTCCTTGGGGCTTGGAGGAAGGAAACAATGAGCAGAACCCTCAGCTGACCCAAAATAGACAGGGAACACGGGGTTGCTATGGTCTGAACCATTGTGTCCCCCACTCAAAATTCTATGTTGAAACTGGATCCCAATATGACAGTGTTAGCAGGTAGGGACATTGGGAGGTGATTAGGGCGTGGGAGTGGAGCCTTTGTGAACGGGATCACTGCCCTTATAAGAGAAACCCTAGACAGCTGCCTTGGCCCTTTCACCGTGTAAGGTTACAAGAAGACAACTGTCTATAAGGAAGCAGGCCCTCACCAGATGCTGGCAGCCTGATCTTGGACTTCCCAGCCTCCAGAACTATGAGAAATTAATTTCTGTTGTTTATAAGCCACCTACTTTATGGTATTTTTTTATAGCAGTACAAATAGACTAAGGGAAGAAATAAACCCTGTTGCCATGTGCCACTAACATCCTAAGGGGGTTTATTCCTGCAGCCTAACATAGCCCATCCTGACTGACCCACCATCCTCCAAGGCCCCCGCAAGACGCCAGCTCCTCCAGCAAACCTCTCTGGTTCTCCTCCAATGAGATTCTCTTTTTAAAAAAAATTCAACACATACTTGTTGACAATTTACAACCTACCAGGCACTGTGTGAGGTGCTAGGATTAAAGGGATAAACAAAAAAGCATATTCCTTACCCTCGAGAGAGCCACATGAAACACATGTAATTGCAATTGTTGCATGTGTTTTTAAGTAAGACTACGCAGTCTTGGCATGACCCAAGAATCTAACCTACTCTGGAGGGTCAGGAAAAGCCCTCTGGAAAAAACGATATTTGAAGCAGAGATCCATTAGAATAAGCATGGCTAGGCATGACCTTACCATCTTCTGATCTCCCAAGTATTGTGTGCTTCCTCTCTTTTTATTAGCTAGAACTCTTTAATGTATACTTGGCATAAATATCATTTCAAATGTCTTGAGCAATAAAGGGGAGGGAAGGATTTATTGGCTGGTATAGCAGTAAAGTCCAAAGGAGAGCTGGCCTCTGTCTCTCTAGCACTCAATATCGCCCAGATCAATTTTACTTGGTGTTGGCTTTGTTCTCAGACAGGTTATTTCTGGATTAAGTGACAAGGCTGTCGAGTAATTTTAGGTCAGTGAGAGGCCTTCTCATCTCTGAAGAGAGCAGAGCCCTGGGAAATTTCTCTCATCTTTTCTGAGAGGTTTTGGGAGATGTGAAGAGCCTGCTAGTATGTTTGGCAGCCACTCATCCTAGCACTGCTGGCCTGTCACACTCTTCCTCACCTCACCTGAGCATCTGCCGCCACCGCCACAGCCACCAACTGCACCTTCTGGCCAAACCTGCCTGCCTGCCACATGCAGTCATGCCAGGCAGTTTCACATCTGTGTTCCTTTGCTTGTGTCTCTGCAAGGTGGAGCTTCCTGTTGAGGGACTGTGGCTCCTTCCTCCGTCGTAGGAACATACCACCACCGTACACAAGGTGGGTAAGACTTAGCAATGTTTGTTAATTAAATAGAAGGAAGGGAGAAGGGAGGAAGAGAAGGGAAGGAGGAAGGAGGGGGGAGGGAGGGAAGGAAGGAAAGAAAGGAAGAGAGGAAAGAAGCGTAGAAGGAAGGGGGGAGAGGAGAGGAGGAGAGGGAGGGAAAGAGCAAGGGAGAGAGGGACACAGAAAGGAAGGAAGGAAGTTTTGCGTCTAATGTACAGACAATTGGCTTAAAACTACCCTCAGTCATCCAGGTTTAGAAGATAGGATGGTTCTTTGGCAATTCCTAAACTTTAATCTGCTCTTTTTGCCTCCAAGGCTGCATTTGCTTATCCATGAAGGTGCCCACTGACTTCCGAAGAGCAAATGACTGTCTTCATGGGCAGAGAAGTTAGACTTAGCCTGACTGGCTATCCTGCCTGGCTTCTGATTGGTGTTCTTCCCACCCCCCATCACCTGGGGCTTGGCACAAGAAATGCAAAAGGATTTTATAGCAACCATCTTACTCCTCAACCTGATTACAGAAGAAATTTCACCTGACTTTGATCCCTTGTGCATAATTAAATTTCAGGTAGCCCAGCCCTTTGCTGGACCTGGAAGTAAATTCTATCTTGGTCAATAAATTGTCTTGCCCAGTGTTATTAGAATTAGGAAAAATTAGGAAAGCAAGTCTAGCACCTTTTTTTTTTTTTTCACTTACAATGCTTTTTGAAGCTAAACCTAAATGATTCCTAGATTCAGCCCTTACTAGTAGCTTCCTAACCCACAGCTTAGTGACAGCCCTGATGCTGTAGAGTCCTGTTGCTCCCTCTTTCTGGACAGAAAAATGAAATGTTCAACCCATTTGGGCTTTCAAACAATATGGGCTTTTGACTCCCACCAGGACCAAATGCAAGATGAGGGGGCTCTGTGTAAATCTGCCCCCATTCTGGACAGCACAGGGCAGAGTATACAACTTGCAAACTGCAAGAAATCAGATGACAGAAGTGAGTATGCACAGGGACTGGTGGGCTGGAGCACAGAGGAGTTAATATCATTTTCAAGTTATAAGACAGACCAAAGCATAGCTGCCCTGTTCTTAAGCAAAAAAGGAGGTGATATGGAGGAGAAACCAACAAGCCCTTGTGAAGGTTGTCAGAATCAAAATGGAGTCACTTGTGTTTTTTTTAAAAAAAAAAAAGCCTAAAAAATGGAGCCAGGGAAGGCCATAAAGGAAGCGTTGCCATACATAAATGCCTGATAACAAAAACTATCACAAAAAACTCTACAGAACCCACAACCTTGCACAAACGCCATCACAGTCTTACACACACACAAAAGTACTTATGCAAGGACATCTGCCCAGCAGCTGCCTGTCCAAACTTGGACTGATGCCACACTTGTTATTGATCCTTGTAGCCAAGGGTAATTACTTCAAAACAGTTATGTAATCCTCCTCATTTTTCCTTTAAAAATCTTTGTTTTCCTTTACCTCCCTAAATACACACATAGTTCACCATGACATATGTATTCCCATTGCAATTTCTATTCCTGAATAAATATCTTTTTTTTAGAAAGTTTCCCTCTCTGTGTGTTATTTAGGTTGGCATAAATGGTGTCAGAAGTGGGGTTGGAGGCAAGATAACCTTCCAAAGGAATCTGTGATTCTTGGAACTGGTGTGCAGTCAGTACTCACTTGAGCACTTTGCTTCCAAATCTCACCTTTTCTTCCCTGGGGAGTCTTCTCTCAGGCCAAGCCTCCCCCTTTTTCTAAAACCTCTTTGACTTTATTTGAGATATGGTTTGGGTAAGGCTGCCTTAAATAAAGGACCTTGCATCCTTCCTGGGATAATAAAAGACTTTTTGTGTGGTTTTTATTTTTTTTTTTGACAAGTCCTTTGTAGTACAAAGTCATTTCATCTTTCCGATGAGTATAATTTTCTGGTTTCAACAGAACTTACGTTCTGTCTGTGAAGCATGCCTTTTCTGGTAAATTCACTTTTGGTTCCTTCTGCGTGCCTGGTTTAATATTTTGTTTGATCTGCATGCCTGGCTTAAAATTTTTGTAAACACTCTGATTTTGGTTTCCTTTTAGTTTGGTTACACATGTCTATAAATAATTTGGATTGTTTACTTTTTTCCCCTTTGCTTGTTTCTGAACATCTTCCGAGAACAAAAATAAACATTCTAAATGGTGGGCGTGTGATCACCAATTAAAAGCCCCTAGGGTGGTTGTCACTATCTAAAACACTGGTCTAAACTCCTGACACTCTCTAAAGGATTTATAGGATTTTCTTTGCTCTCAAGACATTAATAAGACTCAGCATGGGATTCCCAAATGTGAAGGCATACCAGGTTTTCTGGAAGTCCAGCCAGCTACATGGCTTTTCCTTTTGCATATTTTAAAATCAATGGTTATCATAGGGATCATTCATCTGAAGCTTGTTTTTCTTGGTACCAAATTAATAAACTGCAAATATAAAGTTAAAATAAAGCACTGGTATGTAGAGGCTTCTAACTTCTATCTTTCTTTTTTTCTTTTCTTCCTGCTCTCTGCTTACTTTAAATCTGTTTACTTTTTCACTTGTATTAAGATAACCTACTGTTGTTAATTTCAAAGCCACCTAAAAGTTTTTCTTAGGGCATTTCAGCCAAGATTTTAACAAAAAGAGAGAGAGATCTTTCAAATGATAACAGCTCCATGATAACCAACAACTTAGCCTTGTACACCTAAGAGTCATCCCTTTTGGAAATATAAATTTAGGTTTACAAGGCTAACAATCACTTAGGGTGATGGAACAGTTAATTAAAAGATTGATAGTCTAAAAAGGAAAGAACCAGAGAAATGTTTACAAAAGTTAGGTTCCCGGATGAAACAGGTCAAAATTTTGAGATCAGAGCAATAATATAAGGTTTCTCTGTCTGGCATAAAAATTTTGCTTTGTCTGCCATGTATGAGCCAGAAGAAGTTGAGGGAGAAAAAAAAAACAACCGTAAATACCTCTTTCTGAAAAGCCTCCCTACCCACATTGACTTATCAAGCAAACTAGACCAACAAACAAAAAGATAAATTTGTTGCTAAAATTCAAGGCCACTGGGAGATTTTGTTTTTGTTATACAATCCATCCAGTCCTAACTCAAATGTAAATATTTAACCCCAAAACTCGTTTAAAAAAAAAAAGGATATCTGTTTGCTCTTGTGACTGATTCTTTGGCTATGCAGAAGCTTTTTAATTTAATCAGGTCCCATTTATTTATTTTTGTTGTGCTGTGATTGCCTTTGGGGTCTTCTTCATAAATTCTTTGCCTAGGCCAATATCTATAAGAGTCTTTCCCACATTTTCTTCTAGAATTCTAATAGTTTCACACCTAAGGTTTAAGTCTGTTATCCACCGTGATTTGATTTTTGTGAGAGGTGAAAGATGTTGGTCCTGTTTTAGTCTTCTACATGTGGCTATCCAGTTTTCCCAGCACCATTTATTGAATAAGGATTCTTTTCCCCAGAGTATGTTTTTGTCTGCTTTGTCAAAGATTAGTTGGATCCAACTTTCCTTTTATTAATATAAACAATTGAGTTTATATTACTATTTTTTATTGTCTCATGACTAAAATTTCAAAATGAAAGGAATATATTAAAATACTTTTGCCTATGTATTCAAGTTGTGTCTTGTTATATTGTGTGTATGTAATATTTTTATACCAAAATATATCAGTGATCTAATTAATTAATTAATTGGCTTAAAGGAAAAATTAAGCACTTGAATCAATTATTTTATCAAAAATATAGTAATTAACCCAAATATTTCTAAGTTCATGTGACTTAGATACATTTTTGCCTGGGTTTACTGGTTAGACAGTTTCATATTTATCCCTGTTAGATATTTTAACATGTCAGAGTTTCACGGTAAGGTCATAGAACTATAAACTCAGTCTAAAAGCAGAATGATCTTTATTTAACTTTTTAATAAGTAAAACTAATTTAATATTGTTGATTTAATGAAAACAGCTGTATTTTTTGAGTTATCAACAAGATATTCAAATATTTAAGGTTCTTACTTAGATGATAAACACCTGATATTTATAGGCTATAAAAATGGTTAACAAAATATAGCTTAAAATAATGACTATCCTTGTCTAATATTTCAATTTTCATAAGCAATCTAGGTATAATTGTTAAAAATAAATAAATTGGGTAAATGTAAATGACAAAAACCTTTCAAATAAACTCTTCATAGTTTTGAAAAATCTTTTTGGTAACTTAAAATCTTAAAGCTATGTTAAATTAAGTAATAAATTCTCATTAAAAGTCTGGGTCATTTCCAAATAAGACAAAATACTAAAACATAAATTGCTAAGCATAAAATATGTTTGTTCTTGGATTCTTAAATTTTATAAAAAGACTAAATATATTTGGTTCTATTAACATTCATTAAAAATTATGTTACAGAGAAATGTTTCTAAAATTATTAAATGGCTCTTATCTATAAAATACTGATACGTGGCAGTTCAAAATGACTTACTACCTATGTTTTCACTAAAAATTAAGGTTATTAAGAGTTAATATTTGAATTAATATTTATAATTATGTATATAAAGTGTACCAAAAAAGTAAAATATGTTTTTGATAGAGAAATTAAAAAGACATAAAGTGTATTCTTTGTTGAAAAAAATGCTTTTGTTGAATTCAGAGGTTATTTAAAGGTTATTTCAAATTACTTTAAAAAGAAAATAAAAACAAGGTAGAAATAAGCAAATAACTAAAAGAGAGAAAAATATAAAAAAATATAAAGATGTATTTATTTTTGCTATGAAAAGCTAAAAAGAAAAAAAATAATTTTTAAAAATAATCAAAAAATTAAATTTTGTTCCAAAGCAAAACTACTGCTTATTTTAAACTGAAGAAAAATAGAACAACACAAAAGACTTAAGCATGTGTATCATCAAAGGTCTGTGCAGGTCCTGAAAGGTTCGTAACAGATAAATTTAGTTAAAAAAATTGTGTGTAATCAAGTTGACTATAATTAAAATAAAATTATTTGTAAATCTTTCTAAAGATTGAATTTGATTTTTATTATCCGTGTGTATATGTGTATACATACATGCAAACATATAAAACAAAGGTTACATTGTTTACATTACCAAATTTTTATTAAAATTTCATATTTACATTCTTTACAAGTACTCTAAATTCTGAAATCTACCTTGGTTTGGCTTCCTAGCCTCAAAAGGTTTTTAAATCTGAGATTACTATGTGGTCAAATCACTATAGTTAGAGATAAAATTAGATACAACTAAATTTATGTCACAAATTTGTATTATACTCTGATCATCATTGGTAAAAATCAGGATTACTACAGAGAAAATAAGTTCTGCTTCTAAAGAAGAAAACTGTCATCTACCTGTTGTTAGAGTGCCCTGCACCTTGTCTTCAAGTTCTTGTTATTTACCCAGATCCTGGACTAGATCCTGGATTCTCCTAATTTCCTTCAATATTTGACTACAATTCTCCAACAAGAACAAAAACTGCTGTGTTCCTAAAGCCCTAGAAGCTAAAGCTAGTCAACTTCATGTAAATTTCAAGCGACAAGTCTTGTGCCTAACATATGGGTCACACAAAAATTCACCAAACTGCCTGATATAACCAGAGATAAGAAGTTGATACTACTACAAACCAACATGAGAAGCTGGTGGCTTCATGCCGTGGATGGCTTTTCCCAAGACCTTGGAATAAGCCTCTTCCTCATAATGAGACTCTTGCCCCTCTTAATTTTTCCTTTCTTATGCATACCTCTTTCTTTGATAGGATAATGGTATAATGAATATTTTATAATCAGTAGCTTCTGCTGGTGACCTGACAAAACCCAATCTAAGAAGTTTTTCTTTTTTAAGTGTCTATTGATTAATTTATTTTTAAATCTGTGCTATTGCTAATACTACATGCTCTACCTGGACAAATTTCTCTGGGGAAGTCGAGACCCAATACACAAAATTTTGAAATGATCATAAGGATACAGCAATTCTCACCGATTTACCTATGGCCATCCGATTCATTCAACTAGTTGCTTTAAGCCTAGGTTCATAGCTCAGAACCATTATACAAAACTGAGGTTATCATATTACTATTAATTTTATTTTGTATTTTTCTTTGAAACTTTGTACCTATTACTTGTCAAATTTCTGCAAAATTTTAACTCCTACCGAAATAATACTGGCCAGCACTTTGAGATAATGGTCAAAACACTACAGAAGAGACCAAATTAAACTTAACCATGGACTTCAGGTAGACTTAGCCTGAGAGCCACTCCTTCAAACATTAAGTCCCTTGTTCAAATGTGGCTAAAAGAATTTTGACACTGACTTCTACTAGCCAATCACTCCCTCCAGTGTGGGACCAGACCAACAGCCCAGGAAAAGTCCATCATGGCACTGAGGGACAATCAAAAGATAACTGCAGGATAATTGATCAGAGATCCTTTCAAAAATATATATCTTAATCAAAATGGGGAAATGCGAAAGTTGTCAGAATAAAAATGAAGTCACTTGTGTTAAAAAAAAAAAACAAAACAGAAAGAAACCCAACAAACAGAGCTGAGGAAGGCCATAAAGGGAAAGTCTCACGCACAAATGCCTGGTAACAAAAGTTATCACAAAAGACCCCACAAAAACCACAACCTTACACAAAGACCATCACAACTTTACACACACAAAAACTTCTTCGAGAATATCTGCCCAGCAACAACTACATATCCAACCTTAGGCTGATGCCACCCTTGCTAAGGATCCGTGTAGCCATGGATAATTATTTCAAAACAATTATGTAATCTTCCTTTTTATTCCTTTAAAAACATTCGTCTTCCTTTATCTTTCTGAATACACACTTAGTTTACTACGACATATATTCCCATTACAATGCCCATTCCCTAATAAATATCATTTGCTTTTAGGGAGTCTCCCTCTCTCTTATTGAGGGTGACACCCTTAATTACAACGCAGTCAGAATCAGAGAGTTCACCTGAGCATGTGGGGAGCTTCTACTTAATAATCTTCCTTGTAAGTGCAGAGCACAGGAACTCTCCAGAGGGAAGTCCTGTCTGTTCTGTCAGCAACATATTTCAAGATGGGGAAGCTGAGGCCACACTTGGCTAATAGCTAAAAGAAATCCAACTCTTGGTCCAGGCCTGGGAAGGTGACCCCAAGGTCCCATACATAGACTGCAGAGTTGCTAGACAGGGATCTGGTGACATGAGCGGGTTATTGAACCTCAAGGAAACCAATGGCTGTCTCCATAGAGGAGGAAGCAAAGCCAGGGAACATCAGGAAAAGAGAAAACGTGGCTGCCACGGCCCAACCAGCCTGCCAGATGGAGCAGGGACAGAGCCGCAGAGCCACACCTGAGGAGTGGGATGATTCCGAGTTGCCCCATCTGCCTAAAACAAACAGACGATCCCCAGTTTATAGCAGATCAATATCTATGTTTGTCCAGGTAGATGGTGCCTTTATCTCCAGCAAATGAGACTTAGTAGAGCATGCTTTTATCTTGAGCATATATTATGAATATAAACTAGGAAATTGCTATAGAAATGGTTGTTATTCTCATAATAATACTGATAATAAGTTTTAGAAAGGAGTGTTCCATGTAGAACTATTAGAAAATTCATATATGCACTAAATACATACATACATACATAAATATATGTACATATATACAAAAATATAAGTCACAAAAAATTAAAATAAAACAAATCACCACCCGGAAATTATCCCTATTAATTTTTTGATGTTTGTTTGTCCAGACATTTTTCTATGGGTATGCATGTGTGTGTGTGTGTAAATATATATTAAAAATTGTTTGATAAGTATTTAATTATAAATAGATATCTTGATGACAGCACTTAAAAAGCACTATCATGCTATATTGATATTTTCATAACTTGCTTTTTCCCCATAACCCTACATGATGAACATCTTTGCATTTCAAAAAATCTGACCATGTATTTTTTTTACTTTCTTTTAAAATACAATATGCATAAAACAGAAAATGTGTAAAACAAGTGTACAGTATAATGGAATAACTATAAAATGAACACTAAGGATATAGCAGCTACCCACCCCACATAAGCTCTCTCCACTGCTGCCCCCACTCCCCACGAAGCCATGTGATCATTTCTGAGGACATGTAGTATTTAATGTATCACATAGATGGGCCACAGTTCATTCAACATGTTTCAAATTGTTGAACATTTTGAGTGTTTGCAGTTTTCTGCTGGGGTGAATATCCCTGCAGGTACTTCCATACACCCATTTTGTATGATCTTCCAATAATGTTTTTTTGGATAAAGTTATAGAAGTGAAATCTCTGGTTCAAAGGGTACACATATTTTTAAGATTTTTGATACATTGCTGCAAGCTGCCTTCCCACAGGCGGTTGGAGAGTTGGGTCTCACCAGTGGGTGTGTCTCCGCCTCCATGGATGTTTGCCCATCTGATCAGTGACAGCTAGTATCTCATTGTTGTCTCCACGCATTTGCATGTCTGTTTTTGCTGGTGAGGCCAAATGACATCATTTATTTCACATATTTACACTTGGCCTCCAAGGATTACAAGTGAGAGGTCCTATTATTAAAATATATCATCTCTAGAGCTGTCCTATCTCTATGTCCATCCGTAAGAAATAAAAACCCCATCCCACCCTCCTCTTCCCACTCCACGTCCGGAGCCATTTGTCAGCTCCTAGGCTTGCAGCCAAACTGGGCATCATCGCAAAGGCCTTGTTTCTGCTAAGCAGGAGCTGTGGGAACTGGGCCCCCCTCTCTGAGCCTCATGCTCCTCAGCTGATAAGGGCTTAGCAAATAAGAGAATAATGAAAGTGATTATGAACCCCAGTTTTTAATAAACAAATACTGTTGAGCATATATTATATGCCAGACACTTTATGTGCTTTATTTCTGATTTTTGCAACAGCTCTGCAAAGCAAATATTACAATCTCCATTTTATACACAAAGAAACTGAGGCTTAGAGAGGTGAGGTGACTTGCGCAAGGTCCTACAGCTGTGGAGACTGATAAGCCCAGCTCATTCCCAAGAACCTGCCGGTTCAGGGAGGTGCCAGCACCATCAGCATGTCTGGAAGGGCATATGCAATGACCATCAGGAAATGATGTCTGGAGAACGTTCTACTTGAAATGCTCTTGGAGAATCCATTCTTCTCTCACGGTGGCACTGTTGCTGCTTGTCACATACACCATCCAGAATGGGATGGACTGCTCCTGGCAGGAGGACCGTCCTCATGACTCAGGGCCCACTTTGGTCAAGCTCTGCTAGAATGGGACGATGCCCATCCCTCCTCAGTCTCCCTTCCTTGTCTCGACCTCCTGTTACCACCACCTTCCTCTTTTCTGCCCTTTGGCCTTTCTGAGTCCCACCTGTCCAGGAAGCCCTCCTTGATGGAAACCCACAATGTCCAACTTGAAGGGCTCTCAGAAAAAAAGAATGAGAAGAGCGGGGTCTGCCATGACTAAATGTCTACATCAGGGACTTCACCTACGTCATCTCCTGCAAGTAGCTCCCAAACTGGAATTGTTATGTCTCTGTTTTGCAGATGGGGAGGCTGAGCTCCAGACAGGTGAAGTCCTGGACCAAACATTCATGGCTGAGAGTAGCTAATACTTATAAAGCACATAGGTACTGGGTTATAAACCATTTGCATGTAATAATCGTAAACTTTCACCACATCTCCAGGAGGTACACTATTGTTTCTATCATCTCCATTTTATGTTTAATACATAGAAATACCAAGGCAGGAAAAAAATCAAGTAATTTGCCCAAGATGTCCCAGCTAGTAAGCAGAGCTGGGATTGGAACCCAGGCAGTCTGCCCAGTTTGTCCCTAGCCACAATGTCTGGATGACCCCAGAGTCCCATGGATTCTTTCTCCTACACCTCCGAGTGCCTGCCTTCTAAGTGCAAGGGGCTCTACAAACATTCTCCCTGTGCAGTTGAAGGAAGCTGACACCCAGAGAGGGTGTGCCTGGCCCTGGGGCCCAGGTCTTATGACCCTGAATCCAGTCTCACCACAAGCCTCACCCTCACCGCCTCAACTCAAAGGAAGAAAGGCGTCGCTGGTGAGCTCACCTCTCTGCTTCCCCCTTGGCGGTGGTGGGCTGGGACTCTCCAAAGAGTGAAAATGTGTTTAATCACTAGGTGAGTAACCGTGGGAGGCTTCCCGTGGCTGATTATTAATAGAAGCTGGAGAAGGTGTGCGTGCTCAGCAACAGGCCAGCGGTTTGGGATGCCAGGCTGGCTCGGTCTCTTGATTTCTGGAATCACCTGGATGACTCAGGCTCTAGGCCATCTTCTTTGACTCATCCCCTGGCTGAGGGCTCAGCTTCTCACCTCTGGGACACTCCATTCTCAAGGCAAATTGCTGTCTTTCCTCTCCCCTTCCTCCTCATTTATTTATATCACCTGTCCCCAAGCTGGCTGCAGGAAATGAAGCTTCCAGACAAAGAGACCTGGGTTCAATCCTAGCAGACCTTAGCCACATTGCCTAACCTCCTGGCACCTCAGTTTCCTCATCTTTGAAATGGGCACACCAGCATCCAACTCGCCGTGAGGACTTACAGAGGTGATTGCACCGCAGCACTCAGTAAGCTCCACCACCACGATTATTATTCCTCTGAGGCTGCCACGCTGGACCTTGTTGGCCACAGGCTCTCAAAGGTCTCTGCTCCTTTGCTGCAAATGTCTTTCCCTGGTCTTGACACCTCTTCTCCACGTGGGGAGTGACAGTCCTATGACGAAGGGTAATGTATTGCAATATTAAATAGAGGGGTTCTTCTTTTCATTTTTTTAGCAGGGTTCTTGGGAGGTAACCTGGCCATTGTGAACCCTCTTCACCCAGGGGTTAGGGTTATTGGACCCAAAGCAAGACACAGTCACTGCTGACTTTTGTTTTCGTCAAACCTAACGCATGAAAGATTTGCATGAAGAATCCCAGAAAGGAAGGAGAGAAACTTGAAGGTGGAGAAGGAAGAACCCTGTGATGGGGCAGGGCAGGGTTTGGGGTTCTGTGAGCAGCAGGGACCCTCTCCCCTGCTGTAGGAGGTAGAGGGGCTGCTATGTCCTCACCTGCCCTCTCCAGAGATCCTGGTGCCCAGGCAACCACCCCTGTCAGGAAGGAACCTTGAATTACCCAATGTCTAGCTGCTTCATAACACAACCCTGGAAACTTTGCTTGACACTGGTGCAAGGGAGCTGGGGGCCCCTACTCATGACTGAGACTGAATTTCCCACTGAGCCAACAAAATGGGGGCTGCAAGTTCCCACTGATTTAAACAAAATAAGAGAAATGGATATTTTTTGCACACCTGAGCTTGTGGCCTGAGATCCTCACACCTCACCTGCATCCCTGCATGAGCCCAGGCAATGGTGCATGAAGCTCTCATGGAAAGAGCATGCTGTGAGTACAGATATCTGGGAAAACAGGGTGGCTGCAGGTCTGACAGAGAGCAGCCCCCTTGATGGATAGACCTGTGCTGTCTAATACAATAGCCAGCAGCCACATGCAGCTATGTTTAAATTAGTTCAAAGGAAATGAAATTAAAAATTAGCCACATTTCATGTGCTCAATAACCAATGGCTATTGTACTTGCCAACACATATTTCCATCATTGCAGAAAGTTCTGTCAGTCTATTGGTTTATTAGTCTAGAAAGTTCTATCTAGAGTAATTAACACAGGACAATTGCCCCAAGAGCATGGGGAAAAAACTTTCTTCATTTCTCTGGACAGTAATTGAAGACCTACTTCCATTATCAGAGAAAGTTTTAGTATTTCCAGCAGCCCGTGTGGAAGAAGAGGCCTACCAAACGCATGGAGGCGGAAAGGATTTGTTCGGAGGAAGAATGTGTGTGCAAACGATTTCTACCTGGCAGGCTCAGGTCTGTGGCCACTTTGTTCTTCAAGACACATCTATGGGCCCTGCTGTTGGAGACCTTGCAGGATGGCATCTCAGGTGAAGCCTCCATTGCCCACCCCCCATGGTGACTCTGAAGAAGGTTTTCTGGGCTGGCAATGTCGCATGGAATCCTCATTTTCTGTTTGCAGGCTTGTCTATCTCTCCTCTTTGGGGACCAGTTCTTGGAGAAAGCTCTCATGGTCACCAGTGTGTCCCCTGCATTCAGAGCCTGGCTACATACAGTAGAGCTGAATAAATGTCAACAGGATGTATGGGCATGCTGGCAGATGGCAGACAGGCTTGGGGCAGACAGGCTGCCTTCGATCTCCAACACAACCTCATCTTCTTTAGGAAGTCTTTGCCATTACAACCTCAGCTCTGGGTACAGTCATATTCCAATACTTCACAATTGCTTTCTTAGGTCCACAGAACGAGTGTTGGTGTTGCAGGTAGGAGAGCTGAGGGGTCCATGACCAAGGCAGTAGGGAGCGGAAGGGAAGGAGGGATCAGGTAAAAGAGAAGAAGAAAGACCAACGTGGCACATTTGGGGAGGACAGGCCCTTCTGTCCAAGGGTTTCTCGGAGCAGGCACCAGAAGCAAGTCCCCAGCATCACCGATTTGTGCTGCTCTGCACCTTTTTAAATTTTGGGGGGTGGGTGGAATACAATGGAATATTCCATGTGGGTCTTTTATCCAAAAATCTGAGAATCCGGTTGCAGATATCTCAGGAGAAACCCTTTATGATGTGTTCCTGGTGGGGAGTGGGAGGCGGAGCCTGTCCTGGGGGTCCCCAGCTGTCCGGGAGGGTGAGCCCTGCTGGGGGTGACCCACCAGCTGCTAGGGGGCTCCAGAGCTCACCTGCGGGGTGCAGGCACATGGTGCTGTTCCCCCGGCTTCCCTGACAGCTCTGCCACCTTGCACCCGCTTACCTGCCTGCTCAGTCACGTCCCCCTCGTCCGCCGCGTCTCCCACACACATACGTCAGCTTCCCACGATGCAGGTAAGCCTCTGGCCCTCGGCCAGGCGTCTCTGGCTGGCTCCCCTGCTGGGCGGGGTGACTGTTGGCATCTCTGCCTACTCACCCCACCTCCCCCCCAAAAAGAAATCTCCCATTTTCACACTCGGGCACTCACATACCCACTACCAACAGTTTCCGCCTTGTCTTTAAGCATGTACAGTGAAGATATTCAGGCCCTGTGGATTAAAATGCTTTTCTCCGGTGAACACACGAAGCAGCATTCATTCATTCATCATTTATTCGGTCAGTTCAGGCCTACGTTTGTCCAGCAATATTCCCTACTCCGAGCAGTGCCCTGTTGCACTGGGACTAGAGGCAGAGGAACAGACAGGGGTCTCGGCTTTTGAGGTTGGTGGGGGCAGGGACAGGCGCTCGTCTTCATAATGATAGCCCCTGCTCCTCGCGCCAAGCAGTGCCAGGCCCTGTTCTAAGGGCTTTCCATGTTGGAAACCTCAGCACACTCTTATGAGGGAGATGTCATCATGCTCCCGATTTTATAAATGAGGGGAATGGGTACAGAGAGTTTAGGTGAAAAAGTGTCACGTCACACGGCTTGTGTTAGTCTGGTAGGGCTGCCGTAACTAAGTACCGCAGACCGTGTGGCTTAGACAACAGAAACTTATTTTCTCACTGTTCTGGAGAGTGGCGGTCTGAGACCACGGTGTTCTTCTGAGGCCTCTTTGGCTCACAGACGGCCACCTCCTCCCTGTGTCTTCACATGGTCTCACCTCTGTACCTGCGTCCAGATTGTCTCTTCCTATAAGGACACCAGTCCTACTGGATTAGGTCACCCCAATGACCTCATTTTAACGTGATTACCTCTTTAGACACCCTGTCTCCAAATACAGTCACATTCTGAAGGGGTTAGCATTTCACCACGTGAATTCTAGGGACACAATCCAGCCCAATCCGTAGCTAGTAGGACAGAGACAGGATTTGAACTCAGGCTGGTGGGCTCCAGAATCCACACGCTGTGCTCACAGAGCATCTCCTCACCAGATAGGAGAGCCACAGAGATCCCCTACCCTGAGGGCAGAGCAGGACTCCTAGAGTCGGGGGACCTGGGGGAGCCAGCAGGAATAATTGTTGGTGCCTTCCAACCTCCCTCCACAGCCCTGCGAGCCCTGGGGACCCCACATTCCCTGGATGTTCTGAAGCTGCAAATTGATTTTCCTTACAGGGCCAGGGAGTCTCCCCTCCCCTTTAGCAGAGTGACAGCAGACATGTAGACAAACACAAAGCTCCTCCTCTCCACAGGTGCCTTGCTGGGGGCTTCCCCACTGATCCACCCAACTTACCTGATAACCCTGAAAGTTAGTGCTTATTACCCCCAAAAGGAGAAAGGGGGAGCCAGGTTCTTAATCATCCCACCTTTTCCTAAATCTCAGTGACATCTCATCAGAGAATATTCTAGATGAAAGGTCCATATCAGTTACAGGATGCAACAGTTCTGTAGATATGAAAACCAAGGATCAGAGAAGGGATGTGGTTTATTGGGGTCACAATGCCCGTTAAAGTCAAAGCGGGGGACACCCGATTGACTGTTCCATCATTCTGGGGGAGTCAGAACAAAAGAAAACAAACAAGCTATAAGTGTGAAACCATATGTGTCCAAATTAAACATTTCCACCATTCAATTCCCCCCATTATTTTCCAATACTTCAAGTTATTGGAACAAACAGAAATCAGATCCAGACAGAATTAGTTTGGAAGGGTTTGTTCTGCCTCGTATCTGTTATTTAAACTGGCAAGAAATTCATTCAGTCAGCTTACCAACTCTGGGAACTTGGGAAGAAGCCATTTAAGCTCTCTGAGCCTTAATTGTGTCCCCTGTACAATGGGGATAGTGATACCTACCTCAAAAGATTGCTAAGAAGAATGAAATCAGATTTACTAGCAAACAGTAAGTATTTAATAAATATCTTCTGCCCCAGGGCCACCACAGCGGGCCCCTCGAGGACTGGTACCAAGTAAACTAGATACACCGAATTTATTTCAAGAGCACAAATGGAGAAAAACATATGTTGGTCCCATGAATCTCCTGACTAAATGTGAGCCAGGCACGAGTACAGGTCATGCCAGACGACAGTCCCTCCAGGTGCAGCAGGACCTGTCAGGAAAAGCTGTGCCCTTGCCCTGGTTCGCATCACAAAAAAGAGAGAGATGTTTTAATGTTCGCTAAATGTTAATTAAGTAACTTGAAAGTGGTTATCTATTTTAATGGGTTTTTTAATTAAATATTGAAATTATTTTATATTTACACTGTGTGCAGAGGTATGTTCCTGTAGTCCCAGCTACTCAAGACACTGAGGCAAGAGAATCATTTGAGCCCAGGAGTTCAAGTCCAGCCTGGGCAACATAGTGAGACTCCATCTCTAAAAGCAAAAACGAACAAAAAAGAAAATTATTTTATATTTTTATTTCTGATGAAATCTGAGAAATCAGAAATAACAAGATTGTGACAGGGCTTTTGAGACCTACGTAGAATTGCTAATTGCATCTCCTGTATGGTGGTGGATGGCAATGGCTGCCTGGAGAAGAATTCTCCATGTCATATCAACTAGCGATGTTTACCCTGGACATAGAGTGGAAGTGTGGCCATATACACACAGTCTGGGTGTTTGCTTCTTCCCATCGGGTTAAACCTGGGCCATGTGAACTTAACAAATTATCTAGTGAAGGTAGGTAACAACCAGGTACTAGCTTAGAGATCTAGCCTTGGTGAAAGTCCCCGCTGGGCAGAGCTGAAAGTGAAAGATGGTGACACGTGGACCCCATGTTATTACCCGGAACTGAGCTCAGGGTGATAAGCACTTCACGTGCATTATTTCTGATCCTTCCAACAATTCTGCAAGCTTAGCACAAGCACACCCATTTCATAAGTTAGGAAACTGAATTTCTAAGAGCTTAAGTGATTTGCCCAGATTTTATACTAAACTGTTCAGTGTCAGGGCTGGAGTCTGCTGGCTCCCTGCTGTCTTTTCTTGGGCCACACCGTGTTCCCAGGAAGGAAAGGGAACGGACCGTATGACTAGACAATAACGGGAGCTTTCTTTTTCCTCTCCCCTGCTGAGTTATCCAGACAACCTCCTCAGGCTTCTGTTTGGCTTTGACTCTGGGATGAAACCTTGGCTTTTGCCACAGACAGTCAGGTGGGTCCTCCGGTGGTTGGGAAAAGCCTGTGTTTTGTCCCAGACAGGTCAGCTCAGGTCAGGAGCACGTTCTTCACGGACTCACCTTGAGAAAGTCATTTCTCTGCAGGCAGAGGCAGGGCCGGATGCTGAGTCAGGGCTGCCTGGACCTGAGGTGGTTTTTCTCTTAGAACTGGAAGTGTAACAACCTGTGTTCTGTCTGCCAGCCCCTCACCTGCGGGCCAGGAATCTGAGGGGTCTACGCAGGCTCCTGATTGGAGCAGAGCAGCCATCTCTCCCCTCCATCTTGCACCCCCATGTCTCCGTATTGCCTTTGTGCTAACTCTGCGAAGGTTTCAATGTTAAGTAACCTTGAATAGGGAATACATTTGAATAGCTTGCAAAATAAACAACATAAAAAAGTACTCAGGAAAGTTTCTTATTCCCATTCCTGTCCCCCATCCATTGAGCTCCCTACCCCCCACCATAATAACTACTTTTATTACCTTTGTGTATACCCTTCCTGGATTTCCTACAGAAAAGAAACACATATGAACGTATATGTTATTGCTCCACTTCTATTATGAAAAAATTAACATATTGTAAACACCCCTTTGCACCTTATTTCAAGTACCAACTTATTCAGAAGCTCTTACAATACACAAAGAATGTCTCCATTCTTTCTGGCATATGCACATATTCCATTGAATGGATATACTAGGATTAGTCCTCTCTTGAAGGACACTATGTATGTTTCCAACTTTTTACTGCAAGCAATGGTACAATAATTTGTCACTTAGTAACTGAGCAAGGTTATCAGTTGGATAAATTCCCAGAAATAGAATTGGTGGTTCAAAGGGTATATGCTTTTATAACTTCGCAAGTATCATCAGATTTGCCCCTCCATAGAGTTTGTACCAATTTATGCTCTCACTAGCAATTTGCCAGTTTCCACCCAACAGAATGTATTGTCAATATTTTAATTATTTACCAATCTGATAGGTGAAAAGTGGAATCTCAGTATTGTTTTCATTTGATTTTATTTTATGTTGTATCTTTTTTAGTTTAAAAGCCATTTATGTTTTATACTCTAAACTTTCTATTCATATATCTTCTGCCCATTTTTTGTGTTATTAGTCTTTTTCATATTTATTTCTGAGAGAAAGCGTAGTCTATAGTATGATTTGCAAATAGTTTTCCCAGTTTGTCTCTTTTTTATTTTTTGAATTTGCTAATGGTTTTACTTTGCTAGGTAGGAATTTTAAAAATTTTTATATAGTAAAATTTATCAATTATTTTATGAATATTGGATTCTGAGACATAGTTAAATGAGAATTCTTACTCCATATTTTCTTCTAGAACTATTATGGTTTAAAATTTTGCCTTTAAATGTTTTATCCATTTGTAGTTCATTCTAGTGTATGAAGTTAACTATGTTTAGACTGATATTACATTGACCTACTATCCTTTATTGAATACCTGATAGTTGCTGACTTAAAAAATGCCACCTTTATCTTATCTTATACTGAATTCTAGAATGCATTTGATTACACTTATTAACTTTCTATCCTGTTTCATTGAACTGTTTATGTGTCAGTGCCACACTAATTTAATTAATAATTAATTAAATTGATTAATTATTAAGATCATATCATATTTTAATATCTGATATGACTGCCCCCCACATTGTTTTTTTCTTCAGATTTTTCCTTGTTTGTTTTCAATATGAACTTTAGAATCATATAGTTTACTTCTGAAACAAAAATAAAAACAAAAACTTGATGTTTTTATTGAGATTATATTAAATTTAAAAATCAACATGGAGCTTTGGAATTGTTATAATGTTGAATCTTCCTAACCAAGGACAAGCCATATCTTTTCATTCGTTCAAGTCTACCGTTATGTCTTTCAGTAGAGTTTATAGTTTCCTCCATAATTGGTCTTGCTTATTTCTTTAAAGTTTATTCCCAGATATTTTGTTGTTTTATTGCTATTGCTAATGGGGTTTTTCTTCTACTATATCTACTTTATCAATCAACATCAGTCAGTCACTAAAAGGAAATCCTGTTCAGTATTTCAGTCCAAGGGACTTTAATATAGGAATTAGTTTCAAAATTACTAGAAATGATGAAGAGCAAAAGAGAAGGGGTATTACCTTGAGATCAGAAAAGTGCTAAGACCCCTCAGCTAGAGCTCATACACCTGTCCTACTTCTGTATTACAGAGGATTCTGCCTGTCCTAGAATTACTAAGGAGATGCCACTGCAGTGGAGTCCCCTGCAGTTCTTAGTTGCCCCCCTTATGCTGCTGTTGTAGTTCTAGAGCATCTGCCAGCAGTAGTTTACCTTTCCCTTTCTTGCAACTCTGCTCTGCCAGTGTCTCCTATTGGCAAAACTTAACAGGATGTGGGCTGCCCAGGGAGGTTGGAACATTAGTTTTTAGTCTTCTATCCCCTAAAGTTTAGGATAGAATAGAAAAGGCATGTGTGGGGCTGAAAGATAAAAGGATAAAGGTTAAAAATAAAAAGTACATTTACTCACTGGTATGTAGATATTATAAAAGTTTTTTGTTTTTATATAATTTTCACCTGACTGCTTTATTGAATTGTGGTTATTGTTTGTTGAATGTCTTCATTTTCCAGATAATGTCATTGTTTTACTTCTTCCTTTCCAAATGTCTAAATGACTTTTAGAAATTTTAAATGTTTAATTTCCTAGTACCTTCATTAAAATATTAAATAAAATTGGTGATAGTGAATATCTTTGTCTTGTTGACTTAAATAGAATTACATCTATGCTTCCTCATTAAGCATGATTGACTTTTGAATAGAGATAGAGGAATTTCACTATGTTAGGAAAATATTCCCCCTTTCCTATTTTATTACCTTTTTTAAAAAATACAAATTGAGTTAAATTTGTTAAATGATTTTCTGTTTCTATAGAAATAATTTTATGATTTTTTCCACTAGATTAATTAATGTAATAAATTATATTAATATTAAGAGATTTTATAATATTGAACACATTCTTGAATTCTTGTATAAATTCTACCTGGTCATAATGAATAATTCTCTTAGTATGCTGCTAGATTTTATTTGTTAATATATTATTCAAAATTTTTGCATTAACATCTATTAGTGAGATTTTTTAAATTTTTGTGTACTCTTTCTCATGACTTGGTGTTGATTTTTTTTTTCTCTCTATGAAAGAATTATAAAAATTTCTCTTTTCTCTATGTACTGGAATGATATAATGACATTGGAATTATCTACCTTTTAAAGATTTGGCAGACATCCTCTGTAAAAACATTTTTACTTGATCTTTTTTTTCTTATGGGAGGTGGGGAGAAAAAAATGGTTAACTTTTTGGCAACTTTTTATATTTATTCTTTGATGCTAATAAGGTTTGGATTTTCATTATTTTCTGGGGTCAATTTTGGTAAATCTTTTTTCTAGAAAACTTTTTATTTCACCTGGGTTCTAAAACATTATTTCAATTTTATTTTTATTATGAAAAATTTCAGACATATATCAAGTTAGGAGAGAATAATATAGTGACCTCCCACATACCCAGGACCCAACAACTATGGATTCACAGCCAATCTGATTTATTTGTATTCCCACCCCACTTCTCACCACCCTCCCAAGTTTGGATTATTTTGAAGCAAACCTTGGATATTGTATCCTTTTGTCCATCCATAGACCTTTCAGTATATATCACTAAAAGCTAAGTATTCTTTTTAAACTTGACTATAATCACATAAAATGAATTATCAATTTTTAATATGGTCAAATATTTAATATTAAAATTTCTCCAGATGTATCATAAGTATGTGGGGTGTGTGTGTGTGTGTGTGTGTGTGTGTGTGTGTGTATTCAGTTTATGTGTTCAAATTAGAGTCCAAGTAAGGTCTAGATAATCACACTGGCTGTATATGTATCTTAAGTCTCTTAATTTATACGTTTTCCTACAAATCCTACCTCCTACTCCCCCATATGTCTGTTCTCAAAATTTATTTGTTGAATAAACTAGGTCATCTTCCTATAGTCTGAAATTTGCTGAATTTTTTTTCATTTAGCATGTTCCTATTTCCCCTGTATTGTTGATTGATCTAGAGGCTAGATCAAATTCAGTTTCTTTTTTTTTTTCTTTTCTGACTAAAAATACTTTACAGGTGATAGTGTGTTAAATTTATTTCAGCAATGCAATCTCATGATTCTTTTAATTTTCTTTCTTTCTGTGGTTCTTTCCTTTTTATTGAATCTTTATTTTTTTCTTAAGCAGGTTAGATTGTAGCTCATCTATCTTATTTTATTGTTTTTGAAATGAATACATTTTGGTTTCACTTATTGGTTTGAGTTTTGCTTTTAAACTGAAAGTTACTTCTCTCTAGTCATGTATTTTAATGTTCTTTTTCTAACTTCGTGTGTGTAAGGCTCAATTTATTTTTTTTTCATTTTTATATAATTAAGTCTATGAATTTTTCTCTGAGCACTTTATCTCTACCCGTATTATTATTCGGTTATTTAAAGAATGTGTTATTCTTTAAACATTCTGCAATTTGGGTTTGTAATTCCCTTTTGACCAAAGAGTTATTTAAAAGAGAAGACTTTTTAGAGTTTCCAATTAAAATGACCTTTTTTGTTTTCAGCTTTTATTATTAATTTCTAGCTTTATTGCATTGTGGTCAGAAAATAATTTGTGTTGTTTTTACATTTTGGAATTTGTTAAGGTTTTGTTTGTGGCCCAGTATGTTCAATTTTAGATGTTCCAAAGATAAGAAAAAAAGGAAGTGTTTTCAAGGCTCAACATTTGAAATACATTCCCAATATGGCTTATAAATTATATTTTTAATTTTATTCTGTCTTGATTTTTGGATCTATCAGGGACTGAGAGTAAATGAAGATGCATTAAATTCTAAAATCCAATGTGTTTTTGCCTATTTCTCCTTTTAACTCCTATAATTTATCCTTTATGAATGTTGCTACTATTATATTTAGTTATCAATATTTGTAATTGTTTAATTTTCATCATGAATTATACCCTTTGGTATTAGAAGTTTCCAATTCTATCCCATTTAATGCTTTTTCTTGCCAGAATTCCACTGAAATTGTGACCACTGCTTTCTCCTTTGCTTTTGCCTGACAAATGTTGCCCATCCTTGTATTTTCCATTCATATGAATCCCTTTATTTTCGATGTATCTAAATGTGATACATTATAGATGAGTTTTTTGTTATTCAATCTGAGAACTTTTTTCTTTAATAGAAAGCTAAATCCATTTATATTGACTGATATGACAAACAACATTTAGTCTAAATTTTGTCATATATTAAATAACTTAATGTAATTTTTTTGCTTTAATAGTTTAAAATTTTAAAATGTGACCTGTTTTGGTGTGTATGTAATTCTTATAAAATTTGGAAAGTTAACATTTTTATTACAATAATTATCTTTATAAATATACCTAGGCCTTCTATTTTTTTAGACAGTTTCTTTTGGTTCCCTCCCATAAGTAATAATAAAATCCCTATGTTTCCTCTTCCTTTTGCCCATCAGAGTTTAGTTAAGACTATTATCTTTCTTAGCAATTATCTTTGAACTATTAAATATGCTCAGAATGCTACTATGTGATTAGTCAATTTTAAACAATAATTTTTAGACTCCCAGCTATTACAGATGAAGCTATTAGTACAATTAACACACCTCCCATCCCAGCTTTCATTAGCTGTATTTGCATTCCACTGTCACCTTAATTCCATCTTTGTTTTAGTCTTAGTTTGCTAGTTAAATATACTCCATGCTCATGGTCAATCTTTTGCCAAAGTTCTCCAGTGATATTTTGGTTAGCCGAAATGAAGTTTATCTGTTAGTAGTTCCCTCAAGAAAGACTCATGAGAACAACATTTCCTGAGTCCTTGCATATTTAAACCTGTTTATCTGTAAGGTCAGGTTTGCTGGGTATAAATCCTTGACTCAGGCGTGCTCTCCTTGAGGATGTTGTTGATCCACAGTCTCCTGACATGGAACTGCTGGGATCTATAGGAAGTCAACTTGATTTTTTAACCCCTTTATATGTGATTTGATCTTCTTGCCTGTCTGTCCAAATAATTTTTTTAAAGCTTTAGTTCAATAACTTTATAGGCATATGTAATAGTATTGATTGCTTTGGGTCAGTTTTCCCTGGAACAGAGTACACTTTGAATATGTAAATTCAAGTTTTCTTTTATTTGAAGAAAACACATAAGTCAGTCTCATTAGCCATAAAATGCATTTAATATAATATTTCCTACCGTAGGGTGGTTGTGAAGATTCATGAGCTAATGTTTGGGACCCGCATGTCTCAACATCTGATTCCACTTAGAGAAATGGAGCTATTCCTCTTCTTGTTATTAGTATTACTGTTTTAAAAGTATTGCATGAGTGCCTTCTCTGTGCTAAGAACAAAGTAATGCTAGAAATGGGTAAGTCACGCACTTTATCTTCAAATGCTGAAATACTCATGTGTGGTCATCAGTGTGGTGTGTGCTGTCCCAGTCTAAACACACAATACCACAAGAGCCCCATCGAGGGAATCAAGGAGGGTCAGGGAAGTTCTCATGGAGGCACTGAGCGTAATTTTTAATTACGCTGAATGTTAAAGTCGATGTGGGAGGAAGAGGGGAAATCAAGTGGGAAGTCAGAGAGAGGTGGGGACATTTTGGGCAAAGAGAACTGCATGAGCAAAGGCTAGGAGGTGAGAGAGACCATGGCATATTTGAGGAACTGCATGGGGCCATGCAGGGGACAGCCTTGGGAAGGGAAGCGGGAGAACAGGTGGAGCCACGTCCTGCAAAGCCTTGGGAGCCAGAGGAGCTGGGCTTCA
>CM052438.1:27835698-27904751 GCA_028533085.1 Varecia variegata | reverse complement strand
GTAAAGGATATTTATTTTAAAAGGGGTACATGGAGCCATTAGTTTTACCTCTTTTTTAGGAAATAAATAGGTCAGAAGGAGGAAGCTGAGAGAAGTTACCTTATGTTTCCCGGTCATTCTTCCCTGGCCTTCTGCACTGCACTTTCTTGCAGCCTCTAAGATATAGGCAATATTTCCAGGTGCAGTGGCTCATATCTGTAGTCTGAGCTACTCTCGGGGCTGAGGTGGGAGCATTGCTTGAGGCCAGGAGTTCAAGGCTGCAGTGAGTTGTGATTGTGCCACTGCATGCCAGACAGGGCAACAGAGCAAGACCCTACCTAGAGAAAGAGAAGATATAGGCAATGTCCATGCCTCCTTGCCGTTCTACGTCTCTAGAAGTAATTAAGTTCCTTTGTTCTTCTGTCCTGGAGGGTTTTGTTTGTGTTTTTAGAGGGAAAGGTGACAGTCTGGGAGGCAGAGGACCTCAGTTTGAGTTTTCTGCTCGTAACCTTTAGACACAGCACTTCTGTGGGCCTCTGTTCCCTCATCTGAAAAAGTGAGAATACTAGTCCCATCTCGGGGGCGGGTGGGGGCTATGTTTTGAGATCTGTAAGGCCCATAGGAACACAAGGCAGCAGGCCCAGCAGGGCCGAGACCACAGCCCTGAGAGAGAATAAATCAGGTCCTCCCGGAGAGCAGAGCATGCTGCAAAGAGCTCAGGGCTGGCTCTGCCCACTGGCTGGTCCTGTGACTCATGCCTGCTCTCTTTACCTCAGTTTCCCCATCTGCAAAACAGACACAGGGGCAGCACTAACTAGATGTATTCTTAGGCCCCTCTGCCCACAGAAGCCCTCTGGAATTAACTTAGAGATAGACTTGCTCACAGAAAGGGGCAACATATTTACTCAGAAGAGATAGTTTCTGCGATGGGTTCATTTTTCGTCAACTTGACCGGGCCAAGGGTGCTTAGATTAAACATTTTCCTTCTGGGTGTGTCTGTGAGGGTGTTTCTGGATGAGATTAGCATTTGAATCGGTGGAATCAGTAAAGCACAGTACCCTCCGGATCCATCGGATCCATCTCTATCGAGGGACAGAACGAAAGACGGAGGAAGGAGGAATTCACCCCTTTCGCTTCTTTCCTGCTTGGCTGAACTGGAACATCTCATCTTCTCTTGCCACTGGCTCTCAGGCCTTTGTTCTCAGGCTGGAACTGCCCCCCACCCCAGCTTTCCCGAGTCTGTAGCTTGTAGATGCAGATCATGGGACTTCTCAGTGTCCATAATCACCTGAGCCAATTCCTCATGACAAAAGTCTTCATTATCTATATATGTATCTGTTGTTTCTCTGGGGACCCCTAATACATTCTATCTTAATAGTGGAAAGAAGGAAGCTAAAACCAATTGTTCCACTGCCTTAGAAGAAATAATTACCCTTGGAGTGTAAGGTGATAGCAGTTATTTCCACATGCTGTGGGAGCTCCCACGCAGGGGCCGCTGTGTCTGAGCCACAGGCAAAGGGCTTTCACTCACACCCTGGGTGAGCACAGGGGTATCCATTCTCTTATCTGAGTCACACCTGCTCTAGCCAGGCCCCGCGCTGGGCACACCACGTGGCTTGCTCTTGGCTGGTGGAGGAGGTGGGTGCAGAAGAACGCTGAGCCCAGGCTGCGTACTGGCCATGGTGACTGTGGTAGTGCAGAGAGCTACAGTGGGGAGTGCATAGCAGGGCACTTAACCCAGCCAGGGCAGGTGGGTGTCAGGGGAGCGGCAGAGGAGGCACAGCACTTGGGCTAATGTTTCTAGACAACGACAAGGATTGGAAGGCATGGTAGTTCCAGGTAGTGGGAACAGCCTGCGCAGAGGAGCCATGGCATGAGAACTTTGATGGGTTTTTGGATTAATAATATCTATTGGGCATAAGGTATAGGGTTTAGAAAATCCAGAATTGAGTCTGATTGGGTAGTCAGGGGCTGGGCAGGAAGACCCTTGTAGATCCTCATAAAGAGTTGTGATTGTCCTTTGGGCAAGTGGGAGTCATGGAGGGATTAAGAGCAGGAGCCTGACATCATCAGTTTTGAGGTTTTGTTTGTTTGTTTATTTTATTTTATTTTATTTTTTAGTCTTTCAAACATGCCACAGATTTGTATTTTCAAAAGACCTTGATATCTTCCATGGGTGGTGGCAGCACCAAGGCAGGGAGACAATCAGGGAGCTGTCACAAAGAGAGAGAATGGAAATCGAACTGTGACTGTGGCCATGGAAATCAGTAAGAGGGGACTTGATCTGAAAGATGCTAAAGGAGGAAGCAGAGAAGGAGCCGTTGGAGGGCAGCCTGGGGTGGCTGATGTCAGCAGGTCCCTGGGCAAGTAGGTATGTTCCGTCACTCACGTGGGAGGTGTCCTGCGCACCAGGCTGGCCCACACAACCTCTCTGACCTCCCTCCCCCACCAGCCAGGCTGTCTGACTTTTTGAACACTATGTCATGCATTTGAAGCCTGGCGATCGTTTTCTAGGGTTTTTTTTTTTTAGGGCATGACTTAAAAACTGGGGCACAGATCACTATTGATTGGTGAAGAATGAGAGCATTTTGTCACCAGGCTGGAAATGTCATTGGCAGTTCATTTATTCATCCACCCATTTATTCACTCATTCAAGAAACCAGCTCTGATCCAGTGCTTTTTGACCTGGGGGGGATTGGGAGATAAATGAGACCTGGTCCCTGCCCTCCAGACACTCCCCACCAAACAAAGCAAGCCTGATGCTAAATGCTCACAGTGGGATGTGCACACCTCTGAATGCTCACAGTGGGATGTGCACACCTCTGAAAAGAGGTGGGCGCGGCGCTGGGGGAACAAGGAAGGAGTCAGCATCTCACCCAGCCTCAGTAGGGGTGGGGGGACACGAGCTGGGCAGAGGGGCAGGGTGTCATTAACAGCAGTGCTGGTTTTTATTTGGGTTCCCACTCATGAAAATAAGGCACATTCGGATCATCTTTATCCTCCTAAAACCCTAAGAAGAAGATCTGTTTCTCAGCCCCTGTTTTACAGACAGGGTGTCAAGGTTGAGAGAGATTAGAAAAATTAGAACTATCCCTAACAAGCAAATGGTGTAGATCTGAACCCAGGTATGTGGTCCTGAGCCCCACTACTACCACCAGGCAACGAGGACAGGGCAGCTGCAACTGAGGCAGGAACACAAAATCCAAGAAGGGGAAGAACAGCCTGTCAGAACTGCAGCGAGTTTGGCAGAGCAGGTGAGGGGCGCAAGGGGGGAGGGTTGAAACCTAATGGGTTCAGGCCCGGAACCTTCATTAGCTCATTTTACAGGGGCAGCAACAACGTTCAGGGGGGCTAAGGGGATCGTGAAAGATGCAGCACCCCAGTGGCAGGGCAGGAATGTGGACCCAGTGTTCTCTGCGTGAGAACCTGCTGCTCCTTCCCCTGCAAGGCTGGCCTGGTAGGCCCTGGTCACTCTTGGGCCTGAGTGGAACCAGGGTCAGCTGGGCAGTGAGGTAGGAATATGGGAGGGAGGAGAGCAAGTATCTATTTTTTTCTCTTCTGGTTAAATAAAAACCCGAATAGCAAAAGTGCTGCTTAAGCCTGGAGCCCTCGTGTGCACAAGGCCATGTCCAGGTGGATTTGCTGGGCTGGCTGTTCAAACTCCCCTGGAGATAGGGCCAAAGCAGCCAAATATTTAACCAGGGAGGGACGGTAGGTCCTGTGCTTCCCTGGAGCCTGCACGACTCAGCCCCAGCAGCGACCTCAGGCACTCTGGAAAAGTGCTGTGTGAGGCTTCTGCCCGCAGTGGCCCCCCCTCTCCCCCCACACCATGGTCTGGCGGTACCTCCAGGTGGCTGCAAGCCTGAAGGGTTCAAACACCACCTTTCTCTGGATTTGTCTGATGAAGGCCTGCTTCCCAGTTTGCAGATGGTCACCTTCTCGTGTCCTTACTTGGAGAAGAGAGATCTCATGTTTCTTCCCCTTTTTATAGGGACACTAATCCCATTGTGATAACCCCGCCCTCCTGACCTCCACTAACCCTAATCACCTCCCAAAGGCCCCACCTCCGAATACCATCACATTGGGGTTAGGGCTTCAACATTTGGGTTGGGAGCCAGACACAAGCAATCAGTCCATAGCACTCCCCAAGATTTGGGCCTCTTTGCTTCTTGTCTAAATCTTTCTGTCTCCTCCCTGGACTGTGAGCTCCCTCCTCAGGGGCCCAGGGGGAGGCTCAGAGCTAAAAGCTGACTCAGTGCCTGGCACAGGGTAGGTGCTGAGAAAAGATTTATTAAATCCATTTAACTTTCTCCCTTAATGCAGGGTATGCTTCCAGATTTATCTTTCTGTGGATATATGGGGAAAAACTCAGACTGAGGGCTTAGCTCGTGCAAAGGCCCTGAGGCAGGAGTGTCCACAGTCAGTACTAGGAACTTGGAGGAGGCCAGTGTGGCTGCAGCAGAGACAAAGGGGGTGATCTTAGGGCAGCGTGTGGGTCTGCTTGGGCTGCCATTACAGAGGACCACAGACTGGGGGACCTAAACAGCAGAAACTCATTTTCTCAATCCTGGAGACTGGAAGTCTGAGACTATGGTATCAGCAAGGTTGGTGCCCCCTGAGGCCTCTGTCAGCTTGCAGGTGCTGTCTCCTCTCTGCATCCCCATTTGATCTTCTTTCTGTTTGTGTCTGTCCTAATCTCTTCTTGTAAGGACACCAGTGGTATTGGATTAAGGCACAGCCTGACGGCCTCATCTTACATTTAATTACCCCTTTAGAGGCCCTATCTCCAAATGCAGTTACATTCTGAGGTCCTGGGGGTTAGGAACTCAGCATATAAATTTGGAGGGGCATAACAGGCCTTGCAGAGCCTAAGGGGGAGTTTGGGCCTCATCCTAAATTGCTGTGAGACCAGCAGAGGGTTTTGAGCCAAGGGATAAAGTACCAAATGTACTTTTTAAAAAGGTTCCCTGGCTGCCGTGTGGCAATTCAAGTTCAGGGGGACAAGGGCTGAATCAGAGAGGAGGCCCTTGGAGTAGAGCAGTGGCTGGACGATGGTGGCCAGACCAGGGCAGGCAGTGGAGGTGGGGACAAGTGGCTGGATTGGGGCATGTTTTTAAGGTGGAAAGGACAGTCCCTGCTGACAGGTGACCGATGTAGGATGTGAGAGACAGAAGATATAAAGGACAACTGGATTCAACTCTTGCTCAGTCTCTTGGTGGTGGGGTGACTTGGGGGAGATTACTTCATGTTTCGGGGTTCTACTGTAAAGTCTGTAAAATGAGAACTTGCTGGCAGACGGGAGGTGGTTCGTGGCAGTGTCCTTGGATGTGCACTCACGGGTAATAGTGGCAAGCACCCGATATGCTCCCCCAGGCTGGGCATCAGTCCTGGCATCCAAAGTGGGGGTGGTCCAGGCCACTTGGGTGCCCAGCGTCATGATGGGCTCCTGGGAAGAGTGCAGCTGGGGGTCAGAGGGAGGCGAGTGGCCCGATTCCTCCCCTGAGACATCTGCCTCTGGGGTGCGCAGACCCTTGGCCCCCAGAGGGCAGAGCAGAGGGAAGGGTCTGGGCTGAGAAGCCAGAAATCTCCCTCCCAGACACTCACTAGCTCCCAGCGACCTTGGGCAAGCTGTGGCCCCTTGGTGTACTCACCTGTAAAGTGGAAAGAGCTTCAGGAATTGTGAGCTCATGGGCTTTAGATGCCCGACAAACATTCTTAACTGTTCCTTTCTTTCTTTGGGCCCCTACCGTGTATACACAGTGATTAAAAAAATCTGTTCATTTTAAATAAAAATCCAGCAATCAAGTTTTCACTTGAAAGGGGGAAAACTGGCATCATTGCGCCCACGTTTCTGCAGGGCAGAAGTTGGCTAGAGTTGAGTTTTTGGCTACCCCTGTGTGTGGGACATCAGCTCTCTCCCTATCCCCACTGTCCCCTAGGGTGCCTCAGGCCAAGTGTCAGCTGCCCCGTCAATGAGCTTCTTCTGGTGGTCTTTTATAAGAGAGGAATAATTCTCAACATGCGAATCTCTCTAAAGTTGGGGGGGGGGGGGAAGCAAGATAAAAAATCTATCTAGGAAAGGTAAATTTCTTTCCTTCTTCCCTCCCTCCCTTTCTTCCTTCCCTCTCCCTCTGTCTCTCTTGTCTGTCTCTCTCTATTTCTTTCATCTCTTCTTGGTTTTGTTTGCTGGGAACACAAACCTGTGGAAGTGAAAACTCTTCCTGTTTGATATACAAAGTGAATCTGTGGCCAGGGCTGCATGACTCATTTTCACAGGTCACCGCCAATCCCTGGAGGCCCCCGGGGGTTGTTGCCCTGGACTGGAAGGGCTGGAGGTCCCCTCCCCAGGGGCAGCCTCTGCAGCAGCTGGCCCAGTGCCAGGCAGGCGGGAGAGTCAGCTGCTCTGAGGCTGAGTCCAGAATGTGCTGTTTTGTTGTGTAATTAACACAGTGTTCATTTTTAGGGCCTGACTTGGGGGCAAGTGCCAAGAGCATTCCTCAGGGGTCAGAAGGGAGCATGTTTATTGTCAGACTGGAGAAGTCATTTCCTTCAATAAGCCCTCAAATTCTCAGTAAACTCTCATTAGGCACCGACTGTGTGCCAAGCACTGGGCCAGACCCTGGAGATACAGAAAGGATCAATTAGATGCAGTCCCTGTCCTTGGAGAGCTCCCAGGCCTGTGGGGGAGGCTGACCTAAAAAGGGACAGCCCCAGGGGGTCGGAACCGCACAGTGGAAGCCCAGAGCGCTGGGGGGTGGGGTGGGGGCAGAGAGCCCACTGCCTGCCTCCTGAGTCCATTGACCCTTTATTTAGGGAATGAGCTAGAAGGATACATTTACCTCTCCAAGAGGGCCTTTTGCAAATGTATTCTTTCGAAATCAGTGATTTTTTTCCTCTAACAGCAAGTGCAATTCATTTGTCCTTTCAAAAATATTAAATGCTATGAAATGTGTGAGTTCAACCATAAATCTTCCTCAGAGGTAGCCAATGTTGGCTGCGTACATTTCTTGAGCATTTTCTCCCAGGCTTCAGTGTAACTAACACTTGCGGGGGCTCACCGTGCTTCACACCTACTAAGAAAGCATCACGTAACTGCTCCATAAGGTAAGTACTGCCCGATGTCCAATTTACATGCAAAGAAACTGAGGCACGCTAAGAATGAGTCACTTGGTCCAGATCACATGGAAGGAAGAGGCACACCAGGAGTCAAACCCAAGATACCTGGCTCCCGGTCTGAGCCCTTGACGCTGAGACACAAGAAGTCAAATAACTCACCCTTCCTCACCTGGCTAGTGTCGGAGCCGAGGTTTGCACCCAAGCGGTCTTATTCCAGAGCAGTTGGACTTAACCACACGTTCTGACGCCTGCAACATAATGATTAAATAGATACACCTACATGAAAATGTTATTTACCAAAATGGTCTCATGGTGTACAGAATATTCTGCACTTCAAGTAGATCTTGTACCATTTTCATTGTTATTACAAGCAAACCTGCCTCCTTCATTTCAAGGTCAGTTTGGTATTCCAACTTTTAGCATACCATCATTGATTTGCCCAATTTCCTCTACGGTATTTTGAGCAATTTCTAATTATCTGCTCTTGGAAACAGGGATCTCAGCAGAGGCTGCTGCACTGATTCCTAGGACTGATTCCTAGAAGAGCAACAGCTGGGTCAATGATGTGCACATGCATGCCCTGGCCAACCTGCCAGAGGCCACTGCAAAGACTGTTCCAGGGCTCACTTCCGTCACCTGGAGGAAGAATGTCAGAGCTGGGTGGTGTTCAAATGTCTTTTCCCACAGTGACTGGTGGCAGAGCTCCATTTCACAGCCTTTGTGCACTTTGCATTTTTATCTGTGCTCTTAGATGGCTTTGGGAAGGTCATGATTTAAAAACAAAAAATCAATCATGCAAAGAACAAAAGCCACCTGTGTGGTCAGCAGCTGGCATTCCCAGGAGGCCACCCTTGGCTTGGCAGTTCTTGTGTGAGTAACACATAAATGCCTCTTCCTCCAAGCAGCCCCAGAGAGCAGAATCCCAGCCGGTTTCAGCCTACATGTGCCCCCGTGGCCAGGTGCCCTTGTGCAGTGCACAAACTGACCAACCTCACATGTTATTCTAGTTAGAGCAGCAAGCTGGATCCAAGCTGCCTGGACTCAAATCCAACATTTAAATCCTATTAATCATTTCCCCTTAGCCAAGTGGCTTAAACTCTGTATGTCAGTTTCCTGGTGTGAAATAGAAGCTGATTATAATAATACTGCCTCCCTCATAGGGCTGCAGCAGCAGTGAAAATTAAGCTAAAATATCAAAAACCTAGAGGAGTACCTGGTATATAATAAACACTCAATAGATATTTGCTGCTAGGCTGTTATTAGTCCTACTGAGCCATTATTTCAGGAGGCCCTCCCATTCCACACAAGGCTTTATTTCTCTCTACTACAAAGGCTTCCTTTGACCTTCAAGGTAGCACGTTTTAATAGAAAGATGCTGGTTTGGGAAGCAGAGATAATGAAGCTGGAATCCTGGCTTCTTCCCCTGCCATCCATGTGACTTCACCTGCTCCCTTTGCTGATCTGATCTTTGCTGTGCAGGGTTTTCTTTGCATATTCGAGACCTAGCAGTGTGCCTAGCAAGAAGGGGCTCAATGGATGTTGGTTTTCCTCCCAATTCAGGAGCCCTGGGATGCAGCACAGGATAAAAGGTGAGGGTTTGAGGGTGAGGAGGGAGGAGGGGCTGTGAAAGGATCGAGAGGGGAGAAAACATCATTAGCTCCCCATGAAGCCTCACCACCCTCTACACGGCCCGTCACTGAGCTGCTCCGATGCCAAGCCACTGGCGGCTGCCACACACCAGGGCACAGCTTCCCACACCTCCAACCCTGCTCATTCTTCAAGACCCAACTCTTGTGCCACCTCCTCCTGGAAGCTTGGACCCTTTCTCCAAACTATGCTTGTCCCCTCCTGGGATTGCCCACGGCCCTTAGCTTGTACCATTTTGCAGGTGCTTTGATTCCACCTGTGCTTCAACTCCCTATGATCTGCTTCTCGTCTCTCTGGGTGACTGGCAACTTCCTAAGGGCAGAGGTGGGTGTGAGGGGCATTGGAGTTGTGAGTTTACCAAGGAGAGGTTCTGGGGTTCAGCTCCCAGTTCTGCCTGTCATGACCCCAATATCCTGGGTAAGGCACTTAACATCTCCGTGACTCGTTTTCCTCCTTGGCCCTGTTTGCAGCACCTTCTCTGCCCTGCTGCACGCATTCCTGTGGATCCTTAGGACAGCCAGCGGGGTTCTTCTCCTGCCCATTTTGTAGGAGAGGAAATGAGGGAGACTCAAGGCGGCAAGACATTGACTAAGGGCACGCAGGCTGTGAGGGGCAGAGCTGAAAGCTGAAGGGAGCCTGCAGGTGCATGGTCTGGCCACACCACACCGGCCACCTCTCAGCACTGCCAGGAGAACAGGACCGGCACTGGATGGGGTCGGGCTTTGCCCAGTTAACAGGCACGTGGATCTTAAATGAGGACGCTGATCTTGCAGCCGCGGAGGGTACTCGCTGCCTCCACTCTGTCCAGAGGGGAGCAAATGACACCAGCCCCTCACCAGGCCTGGAGACCCCGCTTGGAGGAGCAAGGGCAGTGGCCGGAAGTCAGAAGTGTGTTTGCCTTCCAGCTCTGTTCTCTCCCTGAGCCTCCAGAACCACAGTTCCTCTCTGATCTGCTACAAGAGTGTGGAAGTAGCACATGTCAAAACCTTGGCTCAGATTCAGCGCTGGATAGACATCTGCAGTGAAAATCCACCGGGTTAGCCCCAGGGCAGGCAGTGGGACAGTTACATTAACATATGTCCCAAATCCTCACTGCCACGAAGAGGTAGATCCTGTTACTGTCACATCTGCAGGGTGAGAAAACTGCATTCAGAGCTATGAAAGAACTCCACGGTGAGTGGAGGCCCCGGATTTTCAACCCAGGCGATCTGGTGGGCATTATTAAACATCAGACTTGACTGCTGACGTCCATCTACACAGCACAACCCGTAAACACGGGTGTTGGCATGAGGATTCAGAAATGCAGGCTGAGGGGCAGACATTGTCTGGGTCTATGTCCTTTCTCCACAGCTGTCTGCCCTGGGCTGTTTATAATGTTGCTGGAGTTGATTTCTGCCAAGCGGGTAACAGTCTGTTCACTTGCACTTGTTTTGTGACTCCCACTTTTAAACTGAGTTGGAGTCAAACCAGATAAGGCCTGACCCAGTAAACAGCCTGTGGAATGTCAAACATTTCTGCTAGCCTCAGCAGTGGCCACACGTGATGCCTCCCATTGGCTGAAACTGCCCCCAAAGAGGTGGCCTTTTGGGATAATGCAAACAAGGATGGGAGGAGTCCAGTCCTGCAACACTTTTGTTCCTCACCCCACTGGATCCTGCCCTCCTCGGTGAACTGGCATGCTGGAAGAGCATTACAATCACAGCTCCCTGGGTCTAGGCTGTGTGACCTCAGACAAGTGACTTAACATCTCTGAGCATCGCTGCCTTCAGCTGGGGTAACTACACATATCTACCACCTGAGTGGCGAGGAATAAGAAGATAGAAAAAAGCAAAAACCTTGCTGGCAGATAGACAATGCTTGATTTATATATTTTTTTTCTTTTCCTCACTGTTGGAAACAATTTTATCAGTTTCTTTTTCAGAAATGCACTTTGGGGAGATACATATTTGTAAGTGGTTGCTCCGAGAACATGATAGAAATCACTCTGTGCCACATTGCTTTCTTCTTTGTGGGTCTGCATCTAAGAGTTTACTACATTGGTGCATTATGGTATTATTTATTGAATACCCCAAGTCTGACCTGGAGAGAGGGGTTGGGGAGCTGCACACCTGGTCCTGCCTGCAGGAGCTCACATCCCAGTGGGAAGGAAGGCAGCTCCTGCCAGAATAGACCAGGGATGGGAGAGACAGGCATCCCAGGGAGTTATTATTTCAGACTGTGGGGACCTGGGGATGCTTTCTAGACAAGGTGACATGTTAGGAGCCCTCCAAACATGAGCAAGACTGCTACTGGCAGAGAGAGGGAGAAAGGCCTTGCAGGCATGGAGAACAGCACAGGAATGACTGCAGCATGGAATCTGTGGAAGAGTCATGCAGAGCGGTGGTCCCCTAACTCCAGGTAACATCCAGGTCACCTGGAGTGCATTAAAACACCCAGAGTTTCTGGTTCAAGCCACCTGGAGTGCAGCCCAGGAATCTGCATTTATAACACGTTCCCAGATGCTGCTGCTATCCACACAGGAAGACGATGTAGAGAAAGCAACTAGAGAGTCAGATGAAGCCAAATCAGGGAGGAACTTTTGCTAGAAAATCCAATTTAATTTATTTGCAGTGGGATTGAGACATCAGGATTTTTATAAAGCCCTCAGGAGATGCTGATGGGTTGCCAGGTTGGGAACCCCTTGCCCAGGCTCAGTTCTTGTTTTCCCTTTAAGTATTAGATTTTGACTCTTGGCCAGAGGGCTGGAAGATTAGCCCTACTACACAGCAGGTATTCAAAAATCCGCTTTGAAAGGTTGAGGCCTAGATGCCGCTCAGCAAACACTGAGCTTGACATAAACACCCAGCACCGCCCACATGGGCTTGCCTCACTGTCCCTGAAAGGCAACTGCCCTCCTACTGGCCCTCAGGTGTCAACAGTTTGATAACTGATCACCAAGAGTCCCGTGAAGTTAGTTCAATCCACAGCATCTTCCCCTGGGGTGGGAGGGGAAGAAGAGGCTTTGATAGCAATGTCAAAAGGATAAAAAATACTGTTTGGTGGTTATCGGGAGCTGTAATCTAACTTTTCTCTACAAAGGCTGTGCCCTTACTTACACATGTATCTTATATGTCTATGTATGTGTGTATATGTGCACATTTCATAGTTTGTGTAATGATTTTCCCAGTTGGTTCCCACAATGACCGTTTATTGGGATAAAAAAGAATCCTTCTATTCCCTTCACCCCGTCCGTGCAGCTGTCCCTCCAGATGCTGGCCTGCTTGTTCCCTTGTTCCCTGAAACATCCTTCCGCCCCTTGGCTCAGGAATCATCCTGCCCCGGTTTCTAGTGCTACCTCCTCTAGCACGGAGGTCTTTCCTGACTTCTTCCCCCAGAAAGAATCCATCTGAAAGGAAGGCCGCTTTGGCAAGTCGTTTGCCAAACGTGTTCTGTATGAGCTGCCTGACTCTCCCTCCGGATTCTGGGGTCGTTGGGAACAAGGGTGGGTCTCGTTCATATCTGTAAGCCCAGGGCTTGGCGCAGCGTCTGGGGCTGGGAGGAGCTCAGAAGGTCCTGGTCCAGCAAAGGATGAAGATGTGAATTGGTCCATGCTGCCTCGTGCTCGTGACTGTCCTCTAAAGCTGATGAGAAGGGGAAACCCTGGTCAGCCTAGGGTGGGAGAGATGTCACCGGTTGGGTCCCCTGGGCAGCAGAGATGGAGATCAGGGGGCAGGATTTTGTCTGGGGTGCCCTCGGGATCCACACTTGTGACGAGAGGCAGGGCAAGGAAGCAGGACTGAGCTGGGAGGCAGCCCCCGTGCCAGCATGGGCTCAGCCCACGGGCAGCTCTTGCGCAGCTGGGCTGGGCCGGCTCTGCGGAGTGGTCAGAATTGGGTTGAGATGGTGAATTTGTTTCCTGGGACTGCCGAATAAATCACCACAAACTGGGTGGCTTAAGACAACAGAAGCATATTTTCTCACAGTTCTGGAGGCCAGAAGTCTGAGATCAAAGCGTGGGCAGGGTCATGCTACCTCGGAAATCTTCAGGGGAGCATCCTTCGTTGCCTCTTCCAGCTTCTGGTGTTTGCCAGAAGTCCTGGGCGTTTCTTGGTGTGTAGATGCTTCACTCCAATCTCTGCCTCTGTCATCACATGGCCATCTTCCCTCTTGTTTCCCTGTCTCTAGGTCTTCTCTTCTTTTAAGGACACCTGTCACCCTGAATTAAGGGCCTACCCTACTCCTCATTTTAATTAATTGTATTAGTTAAGTGCAACCTCATCTTAACTAATATATATCTGCACTGACCCTATTTCCAAATATGGCCACATTCTAAGGTGCTGGGCTAGGACTTCCACATATCTTTCTGTGGGACACAATTCGACTCGTAACAGTTGGTTGACTCGTAACAGTTGGTTGGGCATTTATGCCCCACATCCCTTAGCTATTGCATGTGAGTGCACAATGACCTCAGACAAGGGCACAATCTACAGCTGCTGAAGGGGTTGACTCTAAGAGCTGTCTGATGACGGTATTCCTAGCAGATGAGACAGCACACCCTATATCCAAGGGGGATATGACATACAGCACACGATAGAACCCACCACATAAGTTCATTGAGATTTTGCTTTTCCTGTTTGTTTGTTTCCCAAATCTCCTGCTCTAAACAAAACACCTAGAATGCTTGTCAAAAATTCAGATTCCTTGGCACACCCCAGAAATACCAAACCAGAATCTCTCCAGGGGAGGGCCCTGAGCAGCTGCATTTTTCACAAGCTGCCAGAAAAATGCATCTGCTTGGGGATCTCCAGTTCTCTTGTCAACAGCAAGCTTGGCCCTCCCAGCAGGCCTGGGAGACTATTACCACTCAAGAACTCAGGGAAGCTGTGAAACAGAGGAAATCTCCCTGTGAAGAAGCCTGGATGGGTGCAGTGTCTGGGCACATGCAATTCTCATTCACATTTTCATCTGTGCATATAAAGTACAGACACAAAACACACACATTTAAATAACCCAAACAACACCTGCTCTGTAAAAGAAATGGAGAGACAAGAATCCACGCAATCCATTTGACAGGTATGGGTGATTTTGCTTGCTCTTCATTTCCTTAATGCCTGTGTGCCCCAGGTAGGCATGAGATGGACCAAGAGTTTGTCCCCTCAGCTCCCAAGTGCTCACAGGGTGGGATCTTTCACATTCCAGGGCTTAGCCATGTGTATTTTGATAAAATGTGGCCTGAATAGTTTTTGCTATATATTGTGTATAACTGTATAAAGTCATTGAACACTCCTTCAGTAAATATTTATTGAGCATCAACTATGAGCCAGGCTCTGGTCTAGATACTTACAGTAGTGAACAAAGTAGCAAAACCCTGCCCTCTGCTCTCATGGAGCTCACCTTCTCATGGGGGAGTCAGGCAACACAATGAATACACAAGGAACTAAATATCTTGTTAGTTAGAGGTGAGTGTTAAGGAAAAAAAAAGCAGGGAAATAGGGATCTGGTGAGTCAGGTGGAAGGGGAGTTTCAGTTATCAATTTCTGCATAACAACCCCCAAATGTGATCATTTAAAACAACAATGATTTATTATTTGTCATGATTCCATAATCTAGGCTCGGCTCAGCTGGGCAGTTCTTCTGCTCCACATGGAGCCTGCAGAGGCTAGACCAACCAAGATGGCATCTCCTTTATCTCCTTTCACATGTCTGGCTCCTCATCTAGGTGGTTGGAACAGGTGGGGCTTCTCAGGCATCTCTCTTTTTCCAAGTGGCCTCTCCACCAGGCTATCTAGGGCTTCCTCAAGCATGGTGGTCTTGGGAGCATCAAGCTTCTTACTTGGCAACTGGCTTTCAAGAGGGAGGAAATGGAAACTCTTAAAGGTAAAATGTGGACATGCACAGTGTTACTTCTACCGTGTGTACTGGTAAAAGGAGTCAAAAGCCAGCCCAGAGTCAAGGGGAGAGGAAAACCACTCTGCCTTTTGATATGAGGAGGGGCATGCACATACACAGAGGGAATGGGTTGGAGGCAGCTGTTTGGAGATCATTTTTCTCAGGGAGGGGGCACTCTTTTTTATGTAGGGGGGGCAGCCTTACTGGTAACAGTGCACATAAGCAGAGACCAGAGAAAAGTGAAGAAGATAGCAATGTGGAATAGGGGGGAAATAATTCTAGGCAAAGGGAGCAACAGGAGCAAAGGCCTGAGTCAGAGACATGCCTGGTGTTCTAGAGGACCAGCAGGGAGGCCAGAGCAGCAGGAGTGGAGGGCATGGGGTCCAGGGTATGGGAAATGAGGTCAGAGAGAGTCGAGGTATTGGTGGTGGGGCATTGATAGCATCAGTGCACTTGGGGTCTAGGGCACTTGGTTTTAACCCAGAGTAGACGTAGTGGAGGGAGTCCACCAGACCCAGTGTGCCCAGGACAGAGAGCATTCCTGGATGTGGGATAACCAGGAAACAGGCATAAGAGCAGAGGCAGGGTGACCCAGAGGAGGATGCTGTTGTAGGAGCCCAGGTGTGGAATGCTGGCTGCTTGGCCCAGAGAGGCAGCCTTACAGGGTGAGGACAGACACAGGCAATCTCTGCACAGTGTGGTTTCTCCCCACCTGCATCACATGAGCAACTTAAAAGCTCTCCGAGGGTCATTTTGTTTATACAAGACTTCCATGTAACCACTTATCATTTAGCTGCTGTGTAAGGTGAGACTCCCCTGATGTCATGTGCTCTGTGATGACTCCAGGGTCACATTCTGTCCCAGAGGCCACAGGCAGCAGATGAAGGGTTGAGTCCAAAGGGGCCCAGTCATGACGCTGCCACTCACGCCCTGGCAACATAGGAGTTCCTTGGCCACGTGCCTGGTTTCACTTCTTCCTAGTCACAGCTGTTGGGGGTTAAATTCGAGTCTTAAAGAAGAAATGCAGCACGGCCTGGGAAGCCCATGTAACCAGCACAGGCTCTTTCTAACACTTGATAGTTCCACTGCTGGTTTCTGTCTCATGCAATATTAGCCATTTGAGACAGGAACCCACAGCCTGCAAGGAGACCCTACAGTTTTCAGGGCACGTGTGCCTCGGTCCCCATGGTAAAGGGGCCAATTCCCCTCTGGAGCTGTGGAACCTCTGCTTTCTATGTCTGTGGTCTAGTTTGGCAGTGGTTTCCTCAGAGAGGACCAGGGCACCCCCTCCCGGCCCCCAGGAGGAGAGACTGGGCCCATGGTGGAGGGAGACAGCACACCCACACACTTTGTTTCAGTCTTGGGAAGTCAGAGCTCTCACAGAAGGAGACACAAGGCCAGAGGGAGGCTCAGAGGAGGCCCTGTTCCTTCCTGGAGGAGGTGGTGGGAGGAGGAGGGCTTGCCATGGCAGAAGGGGAGAGAGTGTGCTCTAGACCCAACAGCCAGAGCGGGGACATGAAGTGCCTGTCCTGTGGTGGGCACAGCATTTTGGTTTTGTCAAAGAGTGTAGAAAGGACGGAAGGGGCAAAAGGTGAGGCAGGAGAGGAGAGGAAGTTGGCATCCTTCCCTATAGCAGGGAGATTTCAGAAGTTTCCAGGCCAGGCAGAGATAAGGTCAGCTTTCCCTCAATGATCCCCCAACCCTAGGCCTTTCCAACTGCCCCTGGCCACCAGAGCACCCAACAGAGGCCTCACAGCACTCAGCACCCTCCCTGTCCTGCTCCACCCACCTCACTCAGAAGGGAACAAAAGGCACTTTCTCTTCCTTCCCGTGACCCAGTTTCCAGGACAAGGTCAGGCTCCTGACTTGGTTACCCTGGCCACAGGTACCCTGCCCACAAAGCAGGGTTTACTCACACTTACCCCGATTCAGCTGGGAGGGGCCAGATACCAGGACTGACCTACAGAGAGACCCAAAGGGGGACCTTCCTCAAGGTCTTTCAGCTCCCACCAGGCCTAGAAGTCAGGTTGCAAGACTGAGTTCCCCATCCCTGAAGGTAATCAAGGATTGACTATGGAAAGATGGTCAGGGAAAATCGGGACCACCTGGTCCTCTGTTGCCCCCACCCATAGTGTGTAATGCTCAAATTCTGTGTCTGCCACTCATTTGTACACTGCCGATCAGTCCTCAAGCATTTACCGAGTTCCCCTGTGTGCCGGGCATGAGTAGGGCTGGGTTCGACTCCCGGCTGTGTCTCTCACTAGCTGTACAACCCAAGGCACATGGCTTTTCTCTGTGCCTCAGTTTCCTCATCTGTAAAGTGGGGGCGCAGAGTTATTGTGAGGGTCAGAGATCAGGCATGTAAAGTGCCCAGCATACAGCAGGCACTCAATCATGGTAGCTGTCATCATTCCTCAAGACACAAAGAGATCTGAGGGGTCTGGGAAGTTCTGAGGACCATAGGGTGTCTCTGTTGTTGTCCCACAGCCCAGGAAGTCCTGGTAGTGGGGACTTTCTCCTTTGCAGAGAGACAGCGAGTCCCACTGAAAACACAGGCACCCCTGCGGCTGCGGGCTCACCTGTCGGTAGCAGACCTGCAGGTGTTGTGCCTCATGCGCAGTTCCCACGCCCTCATCCCGGCAGTGGCCTTGAGCGTGGCTGTTATCCTCCCCAACCTTACCGACAGAGGTCAAGGAGCATGTCCCGGGCTGCCCAGAAAGTACGGGGCAGCAAAGGACATGAAATCAACGCTTCCTGAGTCCACAGATGTGGTTCCTGGGCCGCTTCCAGACACGCCCATCCATCCCACGCTCCTGCGCCTTTGCCCCACCGCCCCGCCTGGAGCACCCTTCCCTGCCCTCTCTGCGGTTCAAGGTCCAGCACTTCCTACAGGCCCCAACTCACAGGGCCCCCTGGAAGGTTTTCCGTGGCTCCAGCAGAGTTTGTGGTTCCCCCTCAGCCCCCACAGACCGTCGCACACACTCTATTACGGCCCTTTTCGAAAACCAGCGCAATTACCTGCTGGTGTCTCTGTCCCTCTGAACTGGAGTCGCCCAAGGGCCAAGACCTTGACTTGGAAGTGAGTCTGTTATCTGCCGAGACCTTAGCGCTCTCTGCCCTGGGTTGCTGTTGGTCAGGCTCCTGCCTCATCTCCCAGGCCTGGCTGTCCTCACTTAAAAATGTTCTTGAAACCATTTCTCTGCCCGCCAGTGCTTTTCCCAGCTACGGCTAGGTTGAGGCTGACGGTTTTCAAATCCCAGGCTGGGGCACAGCAGGAAGGAAACAAAACGTGCTGAGGGGGAGAGACAGGAACGGCAGAGGCCCTGGGAAGGTGCGGGAAGAGGAAGACGAAGAGAGAGAGGAGGAGGAGGAGGAAGAAGAAGAGGAGGAGGCGACAGACGAAGCAGGGAGGAAGGAAGGGAACGAGGAATATGTATAAGATGGCCAGTGAAAACAGGCTCCCCAGGTTCCAGGGTGGACCCTGGGCAGCGTCCTCAGCTCATCCTGGCTTCCTGGGGCCTTGTGCCCAGGCGCCCCATCCCGGCTCCGCAGCCCTTCTTGTGGCTGACGCAGGTTTGCTGTGCAGAGAGTGTCCCCCAGGCACCCAGCGCAGGACCTGGCCCTGGGACAGGTGGCCCAGCCACATGGCCATGCCAGATTCTGCAGCTGGCTTTGGCACCAAAGGGCTGTGTGAATGTGAGCAAGTTACTAGGAACTTTTGAGCTTCAATTTGCTTCACCGAGAAACAGGACTAGTGATGCCCAGCCACAGAGACCTTGTTGGGATTAAATGAAATGAAGGAAGCAGAGTCTGGGACACACGGTCTGGGAGCCAGGAAAATGGCAGCTCTCTTTCTGTGAACAACACGGCAAGAGCTCAGGAATTGATCAGGAATAGATGAGTGAAGCCCAGGCCGTGCGGCTCCTCTCACCGTGGCGTGTAGAACTGATGGGATTAGCGGGATGATCCCGTGACCCGTGGAGCAGGCAGGCACACTGGCACTGAGGGGTGGGAGGAGAAATCCACAGACCGGGGAGCCCAAGATGGCACTGCAGGATGTTCCGAGCATCAGAGAAGATGTGGCTAGTGCCACAGTTTCGGAAGTTCTCATTTCGAATTCCAGAGTCTTTTGGGAAACGGAATCCCAGATACGTGTTTCTAAGGTCTCTCCCTATCACAGGTGTCAGAAACCCAACTCAAATGGTCTTAAGCCACAAGGAAAATACACTGGCTCCCATGGCCCCCCATTCAGAAGTGCTGCGAGCTTCAGGCATGGCTGGATTCAGGTGCTTAGACGTTGATGTCAGAACCGTGTGTGTGTGTGTGTGCGCGCGCACGCACGCGCCTGCTCATGCCATATCTGCTTTTTATGTGCTGTCTTTGGTGTCAGGCAAACTCTCCCCAAGCAGTACTCAAGATGGGTCCTGTAGTAGCTTCAGGCTTGCACCCTACCCAGTTACCACGTGGTAGGGTTCATGAGAACCAAACACCGCTTTCTGCAGAGTTTTGGCAAAAGTCTCTGGGAAACTCTCATTGGGCTGATTTGGGTCATGGATGGAGACAGTCACAATGGCCAGGGGAAGGAATGCTCCTAATGACCAGACACACTCAGCTGAATAATGTCCACGTCCCCCACCCCTTGCAAACAAATGTCCACGTTCTAATCCCCAGACTTTACAGTATATTTAACTTAGAATCCTGAGATGGGGACATTATTCTGATTTATCCAGGTGGCCCCAGTGTAATCACAATGGTCCTGAGAGAAAAGAGGTGACCACAAAAGCGTGGTTGGAGCCATGGTTTGAAGATGGAGGAAGGGCCTTGAGCTGAAGAATGCAGGTCACCTCTAGATGCTGGAAAGGGCAGGGAAGTCGACTGTTGACTCTCCTTGTTTTTTTTAGGAGACGGTCACTCTCTGTCACCTGGGCTAGAGTACAGGGGCACAGTCCCAGTTTCACTGCAGCCTGGAACTCCTGGGCTTAAACGATCCTTCTGCCTCAGCCTCCCAAGTAGCTGAGACTACAGGTACGCACCACCACAACCAGCTAATTATTTTATTTTTTATAACGATGTTTTGTTGCCCAAGCTGGTCTCAAACTCCTGGCCCCAAGCGATCCTTCCACCTCAGCTTCCCTGGCCCACCCACAACTTTCATACCCATAAAGCCCATTTCAAACTTCCGATATCTAGAGCTGTGAGATAATATATTCGTGTTGTTGTAAGCCGTGGATTTTGTGGTAATTTGTCACAGCAGCAGCTCACACGCACACTCCTGGATGCAGGGCTGGAGCCGGGAGAGACCCCTGGACTAGACAGACTGCTAGTGGGGGAGGGGCAGGCCCACGGGCAAACGGAAGCCCCTTTACCAGAGGAAGGGGAGTGGGAGATGGGCCAGCCAGAGCAAGAAGGCAGAGGACACAAAAGGCACAGTCACTGTGGGATTGCTTTCATAGGAGGTTCAAGAGCAGATAAAACAAACTGGCAGAAGGAGAGGCTGGGGTCACCTCTCAGGGAAGGGCCAGATGTGGACCAAGAAGGGGCCCCAGGAGCCTGGGGAGCAGGGCTGTTCTGTCTTGGCCTCAGTTGTGGCTTCATACCCTAGGCATGTGCAGAAGTCATCGGGCGAACACTTAGGATGTGCGTGCTCCGTTGTGTGCGCTCTGTGCACTTTTCCACTTTTCTGTGTAAGTCATTCCTCAGGCAAACAGCAGTAACAGCAAAAATCCACGGCAGCAAAAATCTGCCCTTTGGGCCCAACTAGCTGTCTTCTCTGTATCATGGTAACGTGCATCCATCTCACTGCCTATTTAACCTGCAACTGCTCATTTGACAGACCAGGAAACTGAGGCCCACGTGTGAGGCGTGGAGCACGGGTCGGGCAGTCGCGCCAGACCCAAGCCTGTCTGCCGGTGCCCTTCACCCACTCTGACCCCTTTGAGCTGGTCCGGCGTCCTGCTGGGCTGGCAGGGGCGGGCCTCTCGCCCTCAGTGTCCCTCTCTGACGTCACAGTCACTCCTTGGGGGAGGAGGAATGCATCTCCTCTCCATTGTCAGTGCTTTTGGGCTGCTAGAACTTTCTGCTCCCTCAGCCTGTTCTCACTCGCCTGCTTGGGACCTGGCGCTCACCTGGGGTCTCACTGTGACCCTTGTGACTTCCCTATGGAAACACAAGACCTCCTGGGGCAACGGGAGGGCCGTGCACACACTCTCACATGCTCTCTGCCTTTGTTCCACTCCCTTTTCTTCATTCAGCAAACATTCCTGAGGGCCCAGGCATTGCGGACCCAGCTGGGAACAAGGACAAGGAAGGCCCCTGCCCTCATGGAGCGGAGAGTCTAGAGGGAGGGACACACAAGGACCAAGTAAGTAAATAAGACAACCACCTGACCCCACAGGCACTCTGCTGTGTCAGCTGGAGCCAAGGTCCCCTGGGGGCTCCCACCCGAGTCACGTGCGTCATCTCCTGTGCCATCTTCAGCAGGCACTTTGCCAGAGGAGGAGGGCAGAATGTGCCCATTAGGCAGAGAAGCAAACAAAGGGGGAATTAAATAAGCCCTCAAGCCCCCCATCTTCCAAATCGGGTGCCTCCCCTGCTCCAGGCTGGCCCCCCAGTCAGCCCCCCTCAGAGCCTCGTCTCTGACCTCAGGGAGGACTTTTGCCATCTGCCCGGTGCTTGGCCCTCGGGTCCAGAAGAGGCCGGACAGGGCAGAGCAGATGTTGTTCCTGCTCATCGTGCAGACCTGCAAGTGGCAGCTCAGAGAGCAAAGGGTCAGTGTTGCTGGGTGGCAGGGCCTGGCACCCAACACCTAAGCACCTTGAGATAAAATTATAGGCCTGTCTCCTCCACGCACTTGGGCTCCAGGAGGGCTGGGGCAGGGTCTGGGTTCAGTTCCTGAACCCCAGTGGGCCCACAGCTGGTGCCTGAAAATCAAGGTCTTTTCCCCACTGCTGCTGTCTGGACTGGGGGTGCTTGTCACAATCCCACGGCCACCATTCCAGGCTGGAGAAGCGGATGGCAGTGGGAAGACGGAAGGCAAGGGAGGGGAGCCAGCCCTGGAAGCCACACCTTCTCCTAACACAGACGTGCAGGGCCAGGGCCTCACACCCCTCCCAGGAATCCTTCAAGGCCGGGAGGTGACTCAGTACCACGTGAGCTGCTTAAACCGGCCTCCTGCCAGATGCAGGGCTCAGCGGGGGGGGGGGGGACGTGCCACCCGTCACCTGCACCTGCACCCCCAGCCCAGACTTTGTCCCCAGAGCCGCCCCTGCCTCTCCCTCTCCACCCTCCCTCCTTCTTAGTGGGGACCTCACATGTTCCTCCTGCCTCTGTTCAACCCCCTTCTCATTCCATAGGCACCAGTTGCAGGACTGGTAGCTTGCTGTGCTGAAGGCTCTATAAACACCACCTCCTGCAGTCCTCTCCACAATCCTGCCAGGCCAAGGTGGGGAAACTGAGGCTAAGAGAGGGGCCATAACTTATGCAAGGAGCTGAGAACCAAACCCAGCTCAGCCTGACCCCAAAGACCATGTATCTTCCTTCGCAGGAGTCCGCTGAGCGGGGCTGGGTGGGATCTTTGAGGATCACTGACAGACTCAGCTTCCTTTTGCCCATTTTACAGAAGGGGAGACTGAGGCACAGGGAAGGGAGATGACTTGTGGGGGAGAAAAGGGACACAATAGTGTTGTCCTAGGACAGGAGTATGGCTCTCTGCATCCTCAGGGTGGGCACTGTGGCTGCCAAAGGGGCAGAGACCCCGCCCAAGGAATGTAGGGTGAATGAATGAAAGAACAAATGATTGAATAAGTTTCTGGACCTACCCTCTTATTATGACAGCCACTGGCCAGGTGTGGCTATGTAGCACTTGACATGTGATGAAGGAACTGAATATTTTATTTGATTTCATATTAATTAATTTAAATTTAAAAACTGATATTATATATAGTTGATAAGGTTCAAGATATGTAGAATCATTTTCACCGGCTTTAAAACTTATAGAGCAGTTTACAGCCTCCATCAGCTCTTTTGATTCTCAAAACTCACCGAGACCCACCTCTCCACTTTCCAGAAGAACCTGAAGTTCAGAGATGCCAAGAGACTTGCCCAAGTCACACAGCCAGGAAGTGGCAGAGCCAGAGAACCTGGATGTCCTGACTGTCGGCCAGGTCCCTTTCCACTATGTGCTTTCAGCACAGTGGCAAGCGCTGACGGGGCAGGCCCCCCTCTGAGTGCTGTGCCTGCATTACCTCACTGAACCCACCCTCTTCCCCAGGAGGGAAGGACGCTCATCACTCCGGTTCTGAGATGAGGACACAGGGAAGCTTCATTCCTTGCCTGATGCTGCATGGCTAGAAATTGGCAGAGCTGGGATTTGAACCGTCAGCATTTTGGAGCTGGGAAATGATCAATATTCAGTGAATACCCAAGTGATACATGCTCACAGCAAAAAGATTAGAAAATAGTGATAATGAAAAGAAGAAATTAAAAATCACCCATCATCACAAGAATAAGAAGACAAACCACAGGCTGGGAGAAGATATTTGCAAACAGCATTTCTGATAAAGGACCATTATCCAAATATACAAAGAATTCTGAAAACTCAATAAAGAAGAAATCACCCAATTAAAAAATGGGCAAAAGACCCGAACAGATGCCTCACTGAGGAAGATATGCAGATGGCAAGTAAGCACAGGAAAAGGTGCTCCACATCATATGTCATTAGGGACCTGAGGATTAAAGCCACAGTGAGATGCCACTGCACACTTAGATTAGAATGGCTGGAATCCAGAATGCTGACAGCACCAAATGCTGGCAAGGACGTGTGGCAACAGGAACTTTCGTTCACTGCTGGTGAGAATGCAAAATAGTACAGCCGCTTTGGAAGACAGTTTGGCAGTTTTTAAAATGACTGCATATACTCTTACCATACTACCCAGCAATGGTACTCCTTGGTACTTACCCAAATGAGTTGACAACTAATGTCCACACAAAAACCTGGACATGGATGCTTAGAGAAGCTTTATGCATAATTGCCAAAACTTGGAAGCAACCAAGATGTCCTTCAGTAGGTGAGTGGATAAGTAAACTGTGGAACATCCTGCCAATGGAACATTATTCAGCACTAGAAAGAAATGAGCTATTCTGCCCTGAAAATATATGGAGGAGCCTTAAATGCACATTATGTTCAGAAGTCACTCTGAAAAGGCTACACACTGTATGATTCCAATTATATGACATTCTGGAAAAGGCAAAAGTACAGTGACAGGAAAAAGATCAGTGGTTGCCAGGGCTTAGGCAGCAGGGAAGATGAAAAGGCGGAGCACAGAGGATTTTTAGGGCAGTGAAACTACTCTGTGTGATGCTGTAACGGTGCAGACGTGCTGGTATACATTTGTCCAAACTCGTAGGATGCGCGACACCAAGAGTGAACCCTGATGTAAACTATGGACTCGGGTGATAACAATGTGTCAAGGTAGTTCAGTAACTGTGACAAATGTACTACATTTGGGATGTTGACAAGGGGGCAGGTAAGCCTGTATTGAGGTTGGGGATAGATGGGAAATCTCTGTGCCTTCATCTCAATTATGCTGTGAGCCTGTAGTTGCTTTAAAAATAAAGTCCATTTAAAAATAAAAAATCACCCATCATCCCAAGAATTTTTCCTCTTATATTTTCTACTGTGTTCCCAGCACTTAGGATGCTTCCTGACCCTTAACTCAATCAATGTTACTTGGGTGAGTAAATAAATGAGCTGAAATTAACATGTTAACATCTTGGTGTATAAAATTCCATTTTCCATGTGCACAGATCCCTCATATGTCCTTTTTTGATTTAAATGAGAGCCTATCCGACACATGATTTTATAATTAGTTTTATCTCGTAATGTACTGTAACCATCACTCCAGGGCAGTGCATACAAATCCTCCTTGGGATCACTTCAGTGGCTGCCCAGCGTTCTGCCATTTGGAAAGACCCTCCTCTATCAAACTCAGCTATTTCGGCATCTGGGTTGATTTCGTGCTGTTACTTCCAGACACAGCAACAGGTACCTTATGCACAACTTTTCCTACAGGACTGTGGCTCTGTCATATCAGTTTTAAACTGGTTCTGGACAGGGCAGAAGGGGAAGGTGGTGATGATGTCATCTGTGTTTCTGGTTCTCTTGCCCGCAGGGGAGTCTCAGTGATGGGGTTCTGTGTGGCTCGTCTTCTCTGAGAAATGTCTCCGTGACTAGGCCAGGAGCATGCCATCCCACATCAGCCCCATGGCTAGGGTGACTGTATGCCAAGCCCAGCAAAGGGCCTGCAGGGATGATAGGAAGGAACATGCCCTGGAGCCAGCAGGGCAGACGGGACCTGGTCACATCACCACTGAACACCCACTGACAAAGCCAGTGGAGCCTGGATTGGAGGCCTGGGGTTGCCGCTTCTCAGCTGTGTGTCTTCAGTGAAGTGACTAACCTTTCTGAGTTTTGATCTCCTTATTTGTAAAATGGGTATAATAACATTACTCCCCTCATATGGTTGTTGTGAGGATTAGTGGTGATAATACAATAATATTTACCAAGCTCTGTGCAGTGCCTGGCACTGCCTGTGAGCTCAACCGGAGTTACCGTGTTGTACCACACACCATTCTAAGCAATCCACCTGTTGTAAATCATTGCATTTTAGCCTTAGTACGGGGATTGTTCAGGCAATTTGTCAGACGGGAGCTGAGCCAGCGGACCCTTGGGTCCAGAGTTTATTTTGGAAAGAGACCCCCCTCACTCTTCTGGTGGTGACTGTGCCCTCAGGGTGGGAGGCAGGGACTGGGCCACGGCACCAGAGATGGAGCCACAGCCCCCAGAGTTGGAGCCACGGCCCCTAAGAACTCATGGTCCTGAAGTCACTGGGGCTCAGAGCCCCCATGTCTCCATCTGTAACCCGCCATCTGTAGGGCTTGGTCACTAGGCCCTCCCAACGCTGACAGCCTAAAATTGCTTCTCAGAAATGTTAAATACAATGATCTAGACCAACCCAAGTCCAGCCAAAGCCTGGTTTTATAGAGCCTGAAAGCTGAGAATGTTTTTTATACTTTTAAATAGTTGAAAGAAATCAAAGGAAGACGAATATTCTGTGACACATGAAGATGACGTAAAATGCAGACGTCGGTCACTATAGACAAAGCTTATTGGAAGCAGCCACACTCGCGCATTTGCATGTTGTCGGTGGCGGCTGTTGGGCCGGGCAGCAGAGTGCAGACCGTCTGGCCAGCGAGGCTAAGAGCCCTGCTATCTGGCTGCTCACGGAAAACGCTTACTGCGTCCACGTTGCAGAGATTACTCACTGTCTCTGCAATATTTTGAATTTTTCTTTCCTTCTCCAAAGGTCACAGCCTCCAAAGACCAACACTGTTTAGAAAATAAACCAGAATGCGTAGAGGATTCCTTTAGTTTGTCCAAGATGCCTGGGCAGGGGCCCGATGACCAGACAGACCTGGGTTCCAGCCCTACCTGCCTACTTCTTAGCTGTGTGACCTTGGACAAATTACATAACCTCTCAGAGACACAGTTTGTGTCTCGTAAAGTGGGGAATATAATAGTATCTATCTGTGTTAGTTTGGTTTCTTCTGAGACCTCTCTCCTTGGCTTGCAGAAGGCTGTCTTCTGCCTGTGTCTTCACATGGTCTTCCCTGTTTGTGTCTGAATCTCTTCTTCTTACAAGAATATCAGTCATACTGGATTAGGACTCACCCTAATGAACTCATATTTCCTTAAACACCCTATTTCCAGATACAGTCACATCCTGAGGTCTGGGGGTTGGCACTTCAACACATGAGTTTTGGAGAGACACAATTTGGCCCATGACACTACCTCATAGGGTGTTGGGAGGACTAAATGGAATCAGGAATTTGAGATATTAGTGAGTTTCTGGAATGTTTGTAAATCTTTAGTCAATATAAGCTCCTGTTTTCATTAAGGTTAACATTATCATTGCAATCATCTGGAGCTCTTGCAGTGTGTGTGGAAGAACACCTGAGGGATGTACATCCAGGCTTGGAGGGCATTCTGGGTGGTTCTGAGCAGCCCTGCTGGGGACAGTTGGGCAGGTTGTTCACTGTACAACCACAGGGGCTGATGTTCATATTGTCATCACCAATTTGTGTACTGATTAGGAACATTTTTTTGGCAGATGTCAGAGGAAAAGTTACTTTTTCTCAAGTTCCCACAAAGGCACAGAATGACCCAGGGCAATGTTGCTTCCTAGCCTAAAACTCTTTGGTCAAAAACACAGTGCAGAGAACAGGATGTGGCACACAGCAGGCATTCAACACAGTTGTGTTGGACACATACATGAAAGAATCCCTCTCCTTGATGTTCCACTGGAATGCAAACTGCAGGAGGGCAGGGCATTTCTGTCATGGATGTGTTTAGGCCCCTACACGGTTTCTGGTGCACAGTAGGAGCTCAGTAAATATTTGTTGAATGAAATAAATGAGTCAGTCATTGTTTCTGCCTTTACATTAAACAAGTCTTCAGCACACACCACAGGGACTCAGAGATAAGGGCACAGTGTTAATGAAGACCTACTGTGTGCCACCTGCTTCCTTGTTCCTTGTAGCCTTTACCCCTCCCTATTCTACTTCTCACCATCACAGCGCTGTGGGGTGGATTTTTCCTGAAAAGCGAAAGAACACTCAGTCAGATCCAGCCGCTTCAGTTTCCTGAGCCTCCATTCCTTTCTGCTGGGAGTATTAGAAGAAAGAGCTCAGCAGAATGCCTGGCACATAGTAGGTGCTCAGTAGGTGCTGATTTGCCTTCTCCTCTCCCTCCCCCCAGGATGGTCAGGACAGTTCTCTCCATTCCAGCCATCAGCATCTCAAGCCCTTTCTCCATCTGAAGGGCTCCAGATGTGAAGGAAGAGGCGAGGGCAGAGTAGCTAGCGAGGAAGGGGAAGGGGAGACCCCACCCAGGCCATGGGGCAGGACCTGAGGGGCCAGCCCAGAAGCCCTGGGAAAGGGCTGCCCTCACCCCCAAGCTCCCACGCAGAGCCAGGGTCACAGGTGGCTTTGGGGAAGGACAGATGTGAGAGCTGCCAGGGCTCCAGGCCTGGAGGAAGTGTTGGGCGCCCAGGGCCCAGAGCTGAATGGGCCCTTTCTCTTTCCGTAACAAACACATCCCTTGTTTGTAGGTTTGTTTGTGTGTTTGTTTCCCCAGGCCCTTTCTGTTCTCCTTCTCCTCCCACAGGGCTCAGCCTCGGGCAGGCGCCTCCAAGAGCCCAGGGCTTTGAGCATTTCCAGAACATTGCTCATCTCTCCTCAAGCCAAGTGCAGGGAGCACCTGCAGATCAAGATAGAAGAGAAGTCTTTACCCTTTCCAAATCTACTTGGGAAGACAAAACCTGCCTGCGGAACAAGGATGGGCCTTAGGGGGCCCTTACCAAACCCAGGCACCATGCTGGGTCTGGCAGGTAATCCTCACACCAGGCTCGAGTGGCCAGCACAATGAGTGACACTTCAAAGATTATGTCACCACCTGCTTCAAAACCTTCATGGGTTGTCCTTGATCTCCAGAATGAGGAGTTTGAGGCCCCAGAGAGGGCTCAGCACCTTCCAGCTACGGTGGCTGAATCTGAACCCACACCTGTCTGGACTCTTCTACCCTCCTGTCCCGGCACTTCCCAGGTCAGCTTCCAGCTCCGTTGTCCTTTTGTTCACTCCCACTCATGGGCACCTCAGCCCTCTCGAGCTCCTTGGGCCTCGCTGTCCTCTGTAAAATGGAGCAGCAACATCCCCACCCACCTCAGGGTCTGTCTTCAGGACAAGATGATTTAATTTTTAACAAGCACAGAGATCACAGCTTGGGCGAGAGTCCAGCCGTTCAGTTTTCTCATCCTTGGAAGAACATCCCAGGGAGTTGCTATTGTTATTCCCATGTTTCAGGTGGGCCACTGAACAGCAGGGCAATTAGGTAACCTGCCCGAGGGCAGCACACTGCTGGGGGACAGCGCTGGCACGGAATCAGCTCTTCCCAACCACCACCGCAGGCACTGGAGTCCAGGCAGAACGGAGGCAGAGCACAGAGGTAGGCGGGGGCCACTCCACACTCGGATTTGCAGAGGACCAGAGGCGGAGGAAGGCTGGGGGCCCCTGGGGGTTTCAAAGGCAGGAACTGATGTGCTTGGTTGGCTTATGCACGTTGAAAGAGTTCGAGGAGCCTCAGTGTCAGCACCTGTGTGTCCTTTCTGAGTTTCCTGCCAAGCCCACGCTGCAAGCATCCCTGAGTAACTGAGACATGCTGCTCCTTCTGCAGGCAGGCGTGCATTGGTTCATGTGCCCTGGCAGCCAAAAACACTGGACACTGTCCCCTGTGTTTCTCTTGAGCCTCCTTCTCTCGAGTCCCATGCAGGGCCAGCCTCTCCAACTCCCATCTTCTTTCTCTGATGGCGCCGGCCCAGCCCCCATCCCTCCCCCTCCCAAAGCAGTGGTGCTGTTCACTGCCCCCAGCTCTGGGCTGTGCAGACAGAGGCTCCAGGTCAAGGCAGACCCACCAAGGCCTCTCCAGGGCCTTGGCCATACCCTGGGGGCTCTTGTTCAACCAGGCGGGTCTCCCTCCCGAGGGGATTCTGCAAACACGGTACTTCCCCCCATCCCCCGTGGGGTAGGGGGAGGGGAGAAGGTGGAGAATGCTGTCACTGGGGGCCCAGGCTTGGCTCGTGAGTGAAGACAGGTCAGCATAAAGCACCCCAGGGCAGGTTTTGGTCCTCCACTTGACAAAGAGCACTTGGTGCTCTTAGATAAGTTGCTGGACCTTCTTGGGCTCCTTCGATGTCCTGTTTTGTGAAAGGAGGACCCTGGGATTCCAGGCTCACTCTGCCATCTTTCTCCCCAAACTGCAAGTGTCTGGGTGCTAGGGATGGCGACTCGTCACCTCTCTGTCCCCAGGGCCAGTGCTGGCATTGGTTGCCAATGTTGAGTGCATAGTGTATGCAGAGCACTCCATGAAGGAAGACTTTCTTATGCTACCCACACAGGCCCAGTTAGTGTCTCCATTTACTGATGAGGAGGCTGGCGCTTAGGGGAAGGTGGCGGGCCCCAGTCACTGAGTTAGGAAGTAAGGGCCAGTGACCAACTCCAGTACCTGCCAGCTTAGCCACCGGCCACACCAGAAACATATGCGTTCAAGAATTACTTGTAGAACTGATGGACCCAAACAATCAGCTGAGGCTGTAGAGAGAATTCAATGAGGTGATGTATGTAAAGCACCTAACATAGGGCATGGTATTCAGTTGGAGCTCAATGCATAATGTGTAGCTCCTCAAAGGACCTGCTTTTGAGGGCTGCTGACAGATTTACTTGAGATGAAGCCATGCATAGCCCAACACCCCAGGATGCTCGATAAATTCATCAAGTTTGAGTGTCCTCAGTTAGCCGCGGAGGGCCTGAAAATCCAGTCCAAGAACATCCTTCCCACTGAGAAATGGTTGGAAAGGTTGTTTGCCTTGCTCAACTGATATTTTGTTGAGCCTAAAGTACCAGCATAGGCAAAGTTAGGAGGTGAAGGCTGCGTCCTGACCACACTTCCCACTGGTTTTAACCGCTGAGCTCTGGCCACAGTAGCAGCCATGTTTTCTTGGAGTGGCCATTGCCTAGAGGGGACATGGGGAGGGAGAGGCCCTACCCTTCCCTGAGCAGCTTCAGGAATAATAGCAGACAGCAGGCCATGATGGTTGAGTCTGTATTACAAGACTGTTCTAAGCACTTTCCATGCATCAACTCATAGATGAGAGAATCACTATTATTATTTCCATTTATAGATGAGGAAATGGGCACAGAGAGGTAGATAGTTTGCTGAAACTCACACAGCTAGCAGGTGGCAGAGATGGGCAGGATTGGAAACTGGGCATTCTGGTTTCAGAGTATTCTCTAGTAACCCCCTCAACCTCCTGCCTCCCACACCATGAGCCAGCCTCTAGTCAATCCCTCCAGGTTAAGGGACCAGTTTTTCATGGTATGAGTAGGAGAACAATCTTTGTTAGCTGTTATTATTATTTTTCTGAATTTTTCACAGCAACTTTATATGGGCCCAGAGATGAATAAGATAACTTCCTTTGCCCTTGAAGGATGTATACAGTCTCTACGAGGAGGAAAAATGAGACCACAATTTCACCAACTCCATTTCACAGGTGATAAAATAAAGCCAGAAGGGTTAAACAATTGGCCCGAAGTCCTACAGGCGTGAGGAACTAAGCCAGATTCCAGTCAGGATGACTCCTTTCACGCTCCCAAGCCAGTGGAGAATGTTCTTTGGCAGACATGACAGCTGTGTGCCGACATCCAGTGGGCCCTCGGGGGGAGAAAGCTCTGGCTTCTTCTCTGGGCTTCCAGGGAGGACCAGACCCTTGGTTGGGATTTACAGCGAGCAAACTGGGATCCAATATGGAGAAGGCTCTCTACGGAGGGGAGTTGATATTTCTCTGAGGAATGCTTGCATTTCAGGGACTAAAATATATCTCTGGTAACACAGAGGGACAAAGAATTGAGTCCCAAGTTGTCCCAGGATGAAGGAATGCGGTATCTTCTTTTTATGTCTATGTGCTGTCTAGAATTGAAAGCGCTTTAAGGAAAATACCCACGGCACTCATGTTTTCCCACCCAGCAGGCAGCAGACAGCATCTCGGTTGCAATAATATTATTCTGTAGGTTTCCTCCACGATTCCCTCATAAACTCACACTAATGAAAACCCGAGAGGAGCCCAGTGTTTATGGAAGACTCTGGCCTTATCCTTCTTACCCTTATAAATGAGACTCAAGAAATGTAGAATAAAATAAAAATAGGTGTTATTAAATTTTTCACCACCTTTTCTTTGTTTGAATAAGCATGTTTGCATGAAAATTAACAATATGCATCAAATAAAAAAAGAAAGAAAGATTCTTGCTGAGGGGAAATGAATACATCTTAGGGAGAAAAACAGGCTGGTGCCACGAGCCCACCCGCTGGATACCGTCCATCAGGGATCAGGAAGCTGGAAAAGTGTCAATATCCACCTTCCTGTTCTCATCCTAACTGGTTAGAGATCTGGTTAGAGAATATAGCCTCTGTCAAATCTGGGATTCTAGAATCCTACAAGAATTGTTTTTTTCCTCCCTCCTGAAAATAGCCCTAGACATTGCAACACAGGATTTAGAACCATACATACCCCTGGATTCCAATACTGGCTGTGCCTCTTGGTGACAATAAGACTTGAGAAAGCTGTGTCACTTTGCTGCAGTTCGGACTCCTTCTCTTGCAAAGGGGCAGGAGCAGTCTTACCTCCCCCATGAGATTATGTGAGGAGGAAATGAGATAGCATCTGAAACACCTAACAAGCGAGCTTGGCTCATGGTACATGCTAAAAAATGTTGGTTCCTTTCCTCTCTTTAAAAAACCTTTCCTAATTGGATTTTTAAAATTGTAAAGCAATGCATTCTCATCGTATTTGGCCAAACAATATAGAAACCTATTTTTTAAAAAAGTTAAAAATGTTCTTGTGGCTCCTTACGTTATTAGGCTGCCCAATACCATACCATACAAAACAACATGATATAATAAGATGTAATACAATGATTGTGGCCAGCTAAGAACTACATTTCCCAGCCGCCTTTGCAGCCAGGTACAGTTGGTGAGACCCTGGAACAGCTCCCCAAAAGAGAGATGAACAGCTTCTTCCCCGTTCCTGCCTGGGCATGATGGCTAGAGCACCCGCTGCCCTCTTAGACCACAGGTGGCCTTGAGGATTGAGAGCTCTCCTTAAGGACAGTGGGACAGAAAGACAGAAGGAGCCTAGGTTGATGGCCATAGAGCTGCAGTCACATAAGTTCCAGACCATCTATTTCTGAACTTATTTTTGTGAGAATAAAACTAGACTTTCTATTTTCATCAGCTATTGATTTTTGGGTTTTCTGTTGTAAGGACCTGGATCTAATTACAATGTAACCTCTCCCTTTCTAATCCTACCTCTTGACATAAATCGCATTAACAACTGCACCTTTCTACAAGTTTCTTTATGCTCATAGCAAAGATATATTTATGTACATAAACATAAAATGGTATCGTGCTATATACCATGCTTTAAATTGCTTAACTATAGATATATTTTTTTGCTTAATTGCTTAAGTGTATATATTATATATTACATTGAGATGATACATTTATCTCTCAAGGTAAAAGTACCACAGTATGCAGATTTCTAACATAATCTGTTTAATATTAGGCTATTAATCTATAATATGGATCTACTATAATTTATTTAACAAATGTTCCATTGATATCCTGAGAAGGTTTTCAGTTGTTTTGCTACAATTTGGTACAACTTGTATATCTGGTACAGCCTTACTACTAACACTTTTATTTTTTAGCACAATCATCCTCAGTGGGATGACTAGTTCCTGTCCCTTTGAAGTCTCTCATGCCTCTTCCTTTCATAGATGAGGCAAGAGAGGTCCCGAAAGATGACGTGCCAAAGATAACAAAGATAATGGCAATGACGCCTCCAGAACCCTCCTGATTGTAATATGAGGTCCACACCCCTATCTTCCTGTGTTTGGTAGCAGTAAATATTTTTTCAAGGAATACCCAAATAATCTTTATAAAAAAAGTGCTCCACCAGCCTCTGTTTGGACATATTGGATGGCAGGGAGCTCACCTACCTTTCTTCTCATCTTTGGAGAGTGTCAACTGCTAGAATGTTCTTTTTTACATTGTGTTGCAATCCAATTCTATGAAACTTCCACTTGCTGGTGCTGAGGTCCTGGAGAACTAGTCTACCCCCTCAAATGACAGGTAGGACTCAACAAGGCAGCACGTGGAGATAAAGACAGTGGGAATTGTCTGTTTGCAGCTCTTCATGCTCAGGTGTTTCTCGTGTATGGAGTGCACACGGCTGGTCCAGCAGTGAGGATAGCTCTGAAGACACAGAGAATAAGATGTGGTCCCTGACCTCAAGGTGCTCACTCTCTGGGGTTTGGGGGCATCTCACCGAGGTGCGGCTCAGCGTCTCACAAACTCAGCTTTGGAATGTTCTGGGAACCCACAGGGCACAGTGGAGGAATGTTTGGAGGAAAGAGCAGAAAGCATGTGGGTGGGGTTAAGAAATCATTCGGGAGAAGTAACTGGAAATAAAGTTGGCTGAATAACAGGGCAGCTTGTTCTCAACCAACGGAAGAAATCACTTCCACTATAAACGCTGATTTGTTTTTTCTAGAGAGATTCCTTACTCGCGAGCAGTCACATTCTCATGAGTCTCTCTCTCTCTCTCTCTCTTTCTCCCTCCCCCCTTTCTCTCTGGTGGAGTCAGCATTTAGAAAAACAAGCTGGAAGAGCACAATCTCTAGCAGTTCTTTCTATCTCTGCATTCCGAGGAAGCCTGCTTGACTTGGTCATTACTAAGAGAGATTCTAGCAATTAAATCTCCCTCTTGTAAAACACTAGGCAATTCGGCGGTGAAATAAAAGTTAAAACTAATGGTGGAAGTCCATCAAGCTTAAACAATAAAATATGAGCAGGCAGCACTTTGGAGTAGAAAGAACATGAGGTATAAAGCCAGAGGGCCCTGAGTCGGAATCTTAACTCTGGCATTCGTGGCTGGGGAACCAGGCCACTTCTCCTTGTATTAATAGTTTCATCTCCTTGTTGTAGAAAGAGAAGAGAATGGCACCTACATAAAAGGTGTCTGCAAGAGAGTAAAGAAAATAAAATAAATAACCTCCGTAAAGTGCTTGGCCCTCTGAGGGTAGTTGTCACCAAAAGGCTCAACTGAGGCTTTCGATATGGCTCATCCATGTGGCCGTCGGTGGAAGGCCTCAGTTCTTTGCCACATGGGTCTCTTCCTAGGGCTGCATGCGTGTCCTCTTGACGTGGTATCTGGCTTTTCCCAGAACGGGTGATTCAGCAGAGAGACCAAAGAAGCAGGCTGATTCCTCTGATGACCTAACACCATGGCTTCTGCCGCATTCTATCCACTGGGGTCACCAAGGGCAGCCCGCTCTCGAATGGAGAATTAGGGCCTGTGTTTTGAAGGAAGGAGGATCAAAGAATTTATGGACATATTTTAAAACCACTACAGCAAGTTGGTCATTCTTGCTAGCTGAAATGCAGTTTCCCCATCTGTAAAAATACCAGTAACGCCTGACTCGTAGGGCTGGGGAGGGGTTTCTAAGAAACAACGCATAGAAAAAACCAGAAACAGTAGGCACTCAGTAAGTGTTAACTAATATTGTTCCCTGCTTTTCCCCTTTTTTCCCGAGTAGACATGACCTTTCTTTCCCACGACCCACAGTGGCCTGTGCAGACAGAGTCCCTCTGCAGCACCATGGTCAAGATCTTGCTAGAGAGATCTGCTTGTGACGATCGCTCATAACCACAAGCACAGGTAATTAATCCAAGACCCATGTTGCCCAGCGTGGAGATGAGCATGTCTGGTCCCAGCTAAAGCAGCACAGCCATCTGGGGACAGCATAAACACAGTTAATGACTCACCCCACAACCAGACTTTGAAATTATGGGATTGATATATGATGGGGATGGGTTGGGGAATTTGAATTACACCTACATAAATTTGAATGGCACCTACATAAAAGGTGTCTGCAAGAGAGTAAAGAAAATAAAATAAATAACCTCTGTAAAGTGCTTGGCCCTCTGAGGGTAGTTGTCACCAAAAGGCTCAACTGAGGCTTTCGATATGGCTCATCCATGTGGCCGTCGGTGGACGGCCTCAGTTCTTTGCCATAAATCCTCAATCGGATTTCAAATTTTGCAATCCAAGTGAGAAGGTTTTGTATTTTTATATTACATGACTTCAAAATCACAGGGTTCATATTCACTTCGAATGTGAGACATTGTAGGTATTCGCATATTTGTTTCTCTCTAGATGAATTGAGTGCAGAGATCGGGGGCCTCAACAGGCCAGTTCAGTTCTGAGTCCTCGGTTTTCATCATCTGTAAAGTGGGGACGTACCACCCACTCACATAGCTGCTGTGATGATTAAATGATACGATGCTACAGAGTGCTGGGCAGAAACCTGCTCCCTACGGAGTACTCATTAAATGGAAACCAATATCACAGAAAGTTTTTCCTCGAGGGCTCAGTGGAGAGAAAGCTCAGGAGGCCCACACTAGGGAGAAGACAAGAGTGGGGGAAGAAGCGAGAAGCAGAGAGAATGGAGACACATTTCAAAGGAGGAATCAGAAACCTGCATCCACAAGAGGTCAGGGCTCCTGCAGGGCACGAGCCTAGGCCAGGCGGGCAGCCAGGGCAGAGGCAGGCCAGAGGTGGGGGCTGGGCTCGCCTCGGGCTGGAGGCCACTCATCTTCCAGCTGCTGTGGCCAGACAGAGCTGGATGTCCAGGTTTTGATGCAGCCAAGAAGCCAGAGACAACCAGCAGCCCTAAACCCCTTTTTTGAAGTGGCCGTCTAGGCTCTCCTAGGCTTGGGGTCCCCAGTGTCCAGCTCTTTCCTGGCTGCCTTCCCTGGCACGTGCTACAGGCTCTGCAAGCCAGGCGTGTCCCAAATGGGCCTCCTCCCCACCTGCTCACTGGCTCCTCCGGGGTTCTTTTCTGTGACCTGCTCTGGACCAGCCGTCTCCCCTATCTGCCTCCTCACCCCTCTCCAGCCAGACGTGCCTCCTTCCTCACCTACCTGTAACTCATGTCCCAAGCTGCTCCTCTTCCCCTTCCGTGGCTGGCTGGGTGGCTGTGGCCTCTCCTGCTGCTGACCCACCCTCCACAGAGCCCTCTGAATGGCAGCGTGGAGCACACCCACTTCCTGCTCCAAAGCCTGGCAAACCAGGAGGAAGAAGTCGTCTCAGTTTACGGCCCAAATCGTCCAGCTTGAATTAATCCCCCTCCTAGGAACCTTCCCAAACCCAGCTTCAGAATCTCCCTCCCCTCCCCCGGTCTTCTGTCACACTTTGAACTTCTCCAGTATACCTTATCGCCACTCTTCTGATAACTGGTTATTAATTCATCTATCAATTTCACGCCACTTGACTGTGGCTGTAGGACTTTGTCTTATTCAACTACATAAACATGATAGGTACAGGGCCAATATGCAAAGTATTTAGCCCTCCCTAGGGGCGTCCTGACCAAAGAGGAGGTCTGGCTGTTGAGTTAATCATTGTTCCCGTGGCACATAGTAGGTGCAGAATAGGCCCTTAATGAATACTAAGAATCCTTTTCTTCCTTTAGATTATAGCTGTAACGCCACCCCAGATCACTGATATCTAAAGGAGAAGGAGGATTTATCTCCTGGAAAATCGCAGGGCAGCACTCAGGCCACGAGAAGAAGGTGTATGAAGGTCTCAGGGGGAAGGAGCTGATGGGCTTGGAGGGCGTGGGAGAAGGCTTGAGGCCGGGGCACGGTGAGCAGGGAGGAGAAGCCTGATCAGGCAGGGGAGGCAATGCCGGCCGCACACTGCAAGGCCCTGCAGGCCGGGGAGAGACGGATTGTGTCAGTGTCTGCAGCCACTGGAGGATGTTAAAGCAAACTTCCTTTCAATGTTTTTGAATAAACATCTGCCACCCGGGTGTATGATCTTACCGATTCTTTGGCTTCCATAGAAGCAACTGACAATGGTCATTTCTCCTGACCTGAGCCCTGACCTCATGTAGAAGCTGCCCCAGGCCCTGGAAAATCAACTCAGGAATTCTAAGGAGGTTGCTGTGGTTCAGGACTCCTCACCGTCCTGGTGTTTAAGGTCATCTGCTCTGTAGGGCCATCTGAATGGACTACACAGGCAAAATAAGGTGTCTGCCACCTGTCTCAGTGGCCTGTAGCCTGTCCTACCCATGGGCTTCCTGATGCAGTGAGGCCAAGGGCCCAGCGCTCACCTGGCTCCAGGAACAACATCCATGGGGTGCAGAAGCACCCTGAGGCTGATGAAGCTTCCCCACCCTCTCCTTCTAGAGATAGACAGGAGGAAGCCTGGAGGCTTTCCACCCTCCCAGGCTGCAAAGTCATTCTGGGCTCTTTTTGGAGTGATTTTGGAAGCTGAACTTGGGGATAGGGTGCCAGTAGGGACCCTAGGAGCTGCCTCGGGCTCTTCTAGGCAAAGAAGCACCCCCTGGGCCTTCCCTGCTCCTGCTTGTTCCTGAGGTCTTGAGCCCCCACTGCACGGCCTCTGACACACCTTCCTCTGGTCTAACTCTGGATCTCCTTCCAGGCTCTGCTGAGCCCCATCTCCCTGGTGAATGATTGTCCCTTTGGCCCACAGCGAAGTCCCTTTGGCTTCCATAGAAGCAACTGACAACTGTCATTTCTCCTGACCTGAGCCTTAACCTGTTTTTTCTTGAAGCCCCACCAGGACGTCACACTAGTAGGGATGGGAAGAGACACACCAATGGCCTATGGCACCCCAGGGACTATGCTAGATGCTTTGACATGTATTATCATATTGAAACTTGAAGGTCTCATTAGCCCCGATTTTCAGACAGGGAGACTGAGAGTAAGAGAAGTGGAGTGGCTTGTCCAGGGCCCGGGGGACAGAGCACACAGTCACACCTAGGCCTGGCCCTGCGCGATGGGTAATTTCACTTCCCCCCTGGTACCTGAGCACTTGCAGCTTATGTTCTCAGGTTGCATTTCCAGTGCTCTGCAGTTCAACTTGTCACATGTGCTGAGCACCTGTGGTGAGTCAGGCCCTGTCCCAGGCCCTCAGGACTCAGAGATGAATAAGGCACAGTCATGGGCCTAATAGAGAGGCTGTAGAGAAAAATGGTCCGAGATCATGCTTTGGGTCAGACTGATGTGGTTCCAGCCCTTGTCATGTGACAGGGAGCAAGCAACAGACCCTCTCTGATCCTCAGTTTCGAGTTCAAACTGGAACAATAATTGTATTTCCCCACCCAACCTCAAAGCGTGCTGTGAGAATCAACTGAGATGTAATCAAGACGGAGCGCCCCGATATCTCCACCTCGGAGGCCAGAGCTGGGAACCTAAGCTTCCACCTCCACCTGGTAGTAACAAGGTCCCCCCTCCAGTCCTCCCTGGAGTGGCATCAGAAACAGTCAACAGAAACAGAAGGTTGAAATGAGATTTGCAGTCTCAGTCACATAACATAAAAATGTCTAGGTTTCAACTGAAAATCACTCATCATACCAACAACCAGGAAGTTCTCAAACTGATCAAAAATAAACAATCAATAGATGCCACCACCACGGTGAACAACAGTATTAGAAGTATCTAACAAAGATTTAAAGAAGAAATCATAAAAATGCTTCAACAAGCAATTTACAAGCATGCTTGAAACAAATGACACCATAGAAAGCTTCATCAAAGAAATAGAAAATGTCATTAAGAAACAAAAGATATAAAAAAGAACCAAGTAGAAATTTTAGAACTAGAAAAAATAACAACTGAAATAAAAAGCCCAGTGGCTGGGCTTATCAGCACAAGGGGCGTATCATCCTAACTTTGTCCCCTGCAGTGCCCCGAGGGCTCCTGCAAACCTGGGGCCTGGGATTGACCCTCTCAGTACCCTGAGGGGCCAGCCCCACACCTGCCTCAGCAGAGAGGCTTGCGTAAGTGTTCGTGGAGTTTCATTTTGGCTGTGAGGCCATTAAGGGGAAGATGAAGCCCCCAAAGAAATTGAAATCTCCTCCCTGGAGAGCTCAAGGGCCGCACGGACTCCTCTCCCTGAGATGGAGCCACAATTTCCAGTTCAATCCAGCTGGTCCAGGGCACCACTGGGCAGTTCCATCCTTCAGTGGTCCCTCTTCTAGGAGATCTCAGCCTGCAGAGAACATCTCAGAAGATTCCAGCCTACAGGGTTGGCAGAGCCATTGGAGAACATCAAATCTGGCCCTCTACTTTCCATACAGGAAAACTGAGGCACAGTGGGAAGGGGACTTAGCTAAGGGCCCACTTGAGTGAGTAACAGAATGAGAATGAAATCTAGGCCTTCCAGTTCAATTTTTCTCTCCACCGACTCACAGGGCTCATTACATTTCAAATCTTGATTCCTAGCTCCTGGGAACCCAGCCTGGGCTTGGTAGAAAGGGCAAGGTGGGGAGAGGAGCTGTTTTTCTCTCCTTTATTCATTCAAAAACATTTGCTGAACACCATGTTGGCAATAGTGTTCATAATGTTTGCTGTTGCTGTGTAACAAACCACCCCGAAATTCAGTGGCTTCAAACTGCAAGCATTTATTATCGCTCACGCGTCCCTGGGTCCCTGGGTGGTGGTGGTCATCTGCTCAGGCTTGGCTGATCTTGGCTGGGCTTTCTGCTAGATCAGCCAGAGGCTGCTGTGTGCAAAGCCTCACTCAAGTCCCCTGCAGTAGGCTTGCCGTGGCCAAGGTGACACATGTCTCTCTCCTCCAGTGGGCTAGTCCAGGCTTGTTCCCATGGGAGAGGAAAGGCTTCTGTCACATCCTTTTGCCATAGCAAATTACAAGGTGGGCTGATGTTCCAGGAGTGGGGAAATAGACTCGGCCTCTTGAGGGGCAGAAGTGCAAAATCACAGAGCAAAGGGCAAGGGTACAGGAGGACTGGACAATTGTGGCCATTTTTGCAGCTTTTGCATTCTGGTGTTGTTCCAAAATATTTTGCTTCTATTTCTTTCTGGCTCTTTAGGGCTGTGTGAGCTACTTTGGTCAATGAATTAGAGTGAAATATTGTCACTTCTGGGTGAAAACTTGAAAATCCAGTGTGTGATTCTCTACATTTCCTTCTTTCTGCTGTGGAAAGCAGAAGGTCTACCACTCTGAGTTCCCAAGTGACTGTGGTGATCAGTGTCCATCCCCCAGTTTCTTAGCCACATTGCACATGTAGCATGAGCAACAAATAAACCTTTATTGTTTTAAGTCACTGAGATCTGGGGATGTTTGTCACTGCAGCATAACTGATTTCATCCTGACTGATACAAGCCCCTACTGTGTTGCAGGCACTACCCACTGGGCATAAATGGATGAACAGGAAAGGCACAATCCTTGTCCTTGGGCAGCTCACAGTCTTGTGAGGGTGAAATACAATAAATGAGTGAGCAAACAAATAAATGCATACATACACATACTACATACTATGAAGGAAAAGAACTGGAGTAAAAAGGGAATGAAGAATGGCAGGGGCCGGGAATGAGGGAAATGGACTTAGACCATGTGGCTAAAGGAAATCTTCTCTGGAACGGGAACACTGAAGCCGAGACGCGGAGGGTGAGAGGAAGGCAGCACGGGAGGGAAAGCCAGAGTCCCAGGAGGGACAGCACTTGAGAAGGCCAGCGGAGGGGCTGGCTGGATCACTGGGGGAGGTGACAGCAGGCTCATGTGGCAGGGAGAAGTGGGAGGGAGGTTATGGATGAAGGCAGGGAGGAGGCCAGACCCACAGGGCCTCAGAGCCTGACGAGGGAGCTGGGCTTATTTGAGGCACCTGGGGACCCCCAGTGCCTGAAGACATGAGGCCTAAGCCCTGTGGTGGGAAGCTCCCCCTCTTCCCACTGGGCTGGTCACAAGCCCCTGTCTCTTGGTTGTAAGCTCTGGAGACTCCAAGGCTCACGCCAGGCCTCTCAGCTGCCTCTGAGAGAAGGAAGTGTGACTTCCCCAGGGTATTTTTAACCCTGCATGGTATTTCAACAATCACTCCCCTCTTCCTGCCTGGCTGGAGCCTGCAGAGGCTGGGACAGGGGCAGGGCAGGAGAGGCAGGCCCAGGACTGGCTGCAAGGGCACGGGTGTCCTCAGAAGAGACCCCACAGTGGGGTCCCAGCTAGAGTCGCCGTCCTTGCTCCCACAAGCCTGGGAGCAAAGCAGTGCGGTCGGCGCTCGGTGCCCACGAGGACCACGGGCGTGAGGCTCAGGGCCCGGGACTGCGCTGTGGAGACTCACTTCCCCCTCTGCCCTCTCTCAGACTGTATTTCTGACCCTGGGACAGCCACTGGTTGGTGACAATGTCCAGGCTGGCAGGCAAGTGCTTTGTCTGCTGGACAGTGGGTCGGTGGGTGTAGTGGGGGACAGGGGAAGCACAGCGGGGTCCTCAGCCGAGCTCCTGTCATAGCCACTCTGCTCAGTTCCACACACCTGCACCGTACCCATGAAGATACTGCATATGCCACACACACGTACACACGCAGATACCACACACACTATACACACATGCACACAGATACCACATACACTATACACACATGCACACACAGAAATACCACATAAACCATACACGTACGTACACACAGATACCACATACACCATACACATGTACACACACAGATACCACCTATGCCATACACACACACCACACACACAGATACCACATATACCACACACATGTACACACACAGATACCACCTATACCATACAAACACCACACAAAGATACCACATAACCCATACACACACATACACAAACAGATACCACATATACCATACACACACCACACAGAGATAACACATGCACTACATATACACACCAAACACACCATATGCACACACACAGATACCACATACACCACACACATATCACACAGAGATACCACATGCACCACATACACACCACACAGAGATACCACATGCACCACACACACACACCACACAGAGATACCACATGCATTACATACATACACACCATACACACCTCCACCATCACACACACACACACACACACACACACGCACTACCACAACCCTCCACACACACACCCATACACATATACCACATATACCACACACATATGTACCACACCCCACACCCCACATCATATATAACACCACGCATACCACACACACATTACACATCACACAAACCCACATACCCACACAGCACACACACACACACACACACACACACACGCACCATACACACCCACAACCACACACAGAAATGCACACCGCACAGCTCACACTCCCGTCCTCTTTGTGTCTCAGGGGTGCAGCAGGAGAACTGGCACCCCCGGGGTGCCTGCGGGGTGGTGCGGGCGGGTGCGGGAGAGTCTTACGTTTGCTTTCCTTTATCATGCCAGGTACTTTATTGTACGTGTTTGAAAACACTGTTCTGATAAGGGGGCTGTATTGCTTTCCCGGGGCTGCCGGAGCGGATTGCCACACCCTGGTGGATTAGAGCAGCAGGAATGAACTCTCTCACAGTTCTGGAGGCCAGAGGTCTAAGATCAAAGAGTCCACAGGGCTGGATCCCTCTGGAGGCTCCGAGGAGAGCCCGTCCGCCCCTCCCGTGGCCTGCAGCTACATCACTGCGGTCTCCGCCTCCGTCTGCACGTCGCCTGCCCCTCTCTGAGTCTCAGGGCTCCTTCTTCTTTCTCTTACAAGGAGACCTGTCATTGGATTTAGAGCCCATCCTAAATCCAGGATGACCTCATCTTCAGATTCTTAATTAATCTACAAAGATGCTTTCTCCAAATGAGGGTTTTGCCTGATAAGGTTCCAGGTGGACACGTCTTTGTGGGGTAGCACTGCTCAGCCCACAGGCCCATGGGCTTCCCCAGACACCCAAAGGGGGTCTTGGAATACGAGCCGTGTGGCTTTCCTCACCCCACTGACTGCACACATGTGCCATGCACCGCACGAACGTGACAATGTGGGCAGAACTGTGCCCTGCTCTCGGGGCCCTGTGAGAGGCCATGCCAAGGGGACTGACACAGCAGGGATTGCAGGAACTATGCTGAGTTCTCCTTTGCCTCTTTCCCTTGGCTAACGGGGTCCTCCACTGTGAGAATGGGGGTGTCTTAGTTGCAGCTGGCCCAAGCCCCCTGTGGACAGATGAGGAAACTGAGGCCCACAAGCAATTAGCCTAGGTCACGTGGGGAGCCACTGACGGAGCTAAGGGTCCAGCCAGGGGCTTGGGTTCTAGATCTTTGTATCAGTCAGGAGAGGCCCCAGGCGGAGAAAGGGGCTGCCTGGTTTGAGAACCTGAAAGGTTTACAGTCAGTGTGGCTGTAAGTGGCTTGGACACCGGATGAGGTTGGCAGGCGGGCAAGGGAAGGGTGACAAGGAGACATCACCATATTCACTGGAACAGGAGGGGCCCCTGCTCCAGGACTGGCTTCTGCCTGTGACCTGTCCCTCAGAGGGGCAGACCCTGCTTACCTTCCCAGATCAGAACCTGCTGTTGAAGGACACGCAATGAACTCCTGCGTGTTAAGGCACAAAGGACCCTGGGGACCATATGAGTTCACCTCTTCAGAGGCACAGCCTTCTCTGGGCCGGGACTCGAGGAGACTGCACCTGTAGGAATCCCTGGACCCCTCCCACCCCCTCTTTCCAACAGACAAGGCTGCAGGATTCGGAGAATGAACATGACTTGCCGAGGTCACACAGCAAGTTAGAAGCAGAGCCCAGACCCAAGCCTTGAGACTCCGACAGGTGTCCCAGGCTGTGTCTAGCAAACAGCCTCTGCATGGAATTCTCCCAGCCCCAAAGTGCTCGTTTTACAGATGAAGCTGGGGCTGTCGGCCGAACACTGCTCTGTTGGTTTGGGAACAAAACAATAAAAACAACGTGTTATGTAGACTCTTGTTTTGTTCACAAGCCAAGGTCTGCTGGGGCAGAGTTCTTCCCTCTGAGTTGTTGATTCTGTGCATGAAGTTCTTCTTTGAAACTTCAGGCGGCTATGAGCCAGAGAAGAGAGATGTTCTCTGTGTCTGGAGTAGACTGAAAGTGGCTTCCTCCAGACTCTGGGGACCAGTCCTTGGCCCATGATCCTTGAACCCAAGGCCACTTCTTTTATGAGAGTCATTTCAGAGGGTTGACCACAGGGGCTCTGAGGTCTGGCAGAACTGACTTTGTATCCTGGGATCCCTTCTTCCCTGCTGTGTGTACTCAGGCAGGTGGCTAAACCTCTCTGTTCTGCAGTCTCTGGCACTCCCACCTCAGGGGTGTACCGAGATGAAGCCCACCCCCTACCTAGAGCCACCTCATACCCAGAGCCGGGAGCAGCGTGGACCCTCCATGAGAGTCAGTTTCCCCCACTACATTCCAAACTCTACGCAGTCCCTTCCCAGTGGTACAAACAGGAACCCAGCCTGAGCCGGCTGGACTGGCCGTGTAAAAGAACTTTCTGGCCGAGAGGGTGTGTCTGCACAACTTGGTTCTCTGCCCTCAGGGCTCTGGGAAAAGTTCCAGACTTGAGAAAGTTTATCAAATTCCTTTCTTTACCCACCCAGCCTTGAATTTCATGGAAAACAAAATAGAGAAGAAAAAAACAAAGTAGCCTAACACTTGGTTTAGTTATTGCATGGATTTTAAAGTCTTTCAAAGCCGGCTTTCTGCATGGCCACCTGCTAACTGGGTGTCTTTGGGCAAGGTATTTGAACCCCTCTGAGCTCAGTGTCCCCGTTCCCTGTGTGTAAGGGGGGTGCAGTGATGGAGCTCCTGCCCTGTGTTGAGGGACCAGAGGGCACACGGCACAGTTGCTGGCGTGGAGCTGACGACCACGGCGTGGCAGAGATGGTGGTGTGGTTGCTGTAGACAGCCTTTCCTCACTCTCAGGCAGACTGTCCTCTTGCAGCAGTCCTTGGCTCCAGCTCCATGTCTGTGTGCATCCCGAAATTCCTCTTTCTTCTCCATACCGTTGCTCAGCCACTCACTTGCTGGTCATCTTAGGCAAAATGCTGCTCTCCCTGGGCCGTGGTGTTCTGCCCTGAACAAGCAGGGGCCTGGTGACCGCCAAGGGGTCATCCAGCTGTGACATCCTCAGAGCCAATATTTGGCTTTCCTTATTTTCAGACAGCTGTAACATCCTTCTCACACGTTAACCTTTTCTCCTCCAACCTGAATGTAGCAAACATGTATTCTGGCTGATTAGTATCCACACTCCCTGCAGTCTGACAAGAACCCTTCACATTGTGTTGAAAGAGTTATGCTGTCCCACTGTGGGCAGGCATGGTGGCAGGGCATCGGTCAGGGTGGGCTACACTCCGCTGGCCAAGCAGTGAGCACTTGGTCAAAGCGAGGCCCTTTACACGGCTGGACTTTGAATCTCTAGCAGACTGATGCGAGATGGACGAAAGGACAGAGGGCATTTGTCCCAGTGATTGGCCCTGTGGTCAGCTGAATACAGATCCCCAAAGATATCCATGTTCCTAGTCCCCAGAACCTGTGAACATGTGGTTTTACATGGCAAAAGTAATTTTGCAGGTGTGATTAAGATTGGAGATGGTCCGTTTGGGCTGCTATGACAAAATACCTTAGACCAGGTAATTTATAAACAGCATAAATGTATTGCTCATGGTTCTGGAGGCTGAGAAGTCCAAGACGAAGGCATAGGAAGATTCAGTGTCTGGCAAGGGCCTGCTTTCTGGTTCATAGAGGGCATCTTCTTGCTGTGTCCTCACATAGTGGAAGGGGCAACTAAGCTCCCTCAAACCTCTTTTATAAGGGCGCTAATCCCATGAATGAGGGTAGAACCCTTATGTCCTAATCACCTCCCAAAGGCTACATCTATTTTTTTTTTTTGACACAAGGTCTCACTCTGCCACCCGGGCTGTAGTACAGTGGCCCAATCATAGCTCACTGCAGCCTCAAACTCCTGGGCTCTAGTGATTCTCCTGCTTCAGCCTTCTGAGTAGCTGGGACTTTAGGCACATGCCACCATGTCCAGCTAATTTTTTAATTTTTTGTAGAGATGCGGTCTCGCTCTCTTGCCCAGGCTGGTTTCAAACTCCTGGGCTCAAGCGATCCTCCTGCCTTGGCCTCCCAAAGTGCTGGGATTACAGGCATGAGCCCCCAAACCTGGCGGCTGCACCTCTTAATACCTCCACATGGAAGATTAGGTTTTAACACATGAGTTTTGGGAGGTCACAATCATTCAGACCCCAGCAGGTGGGGAGACCATCCTGGATTGTCCTTGGGGACCAATATAATCACAAGAGTCCTCGGGAGGGGGAAGCAGGAGGATCAGAGGCAGAGGCAGAGGCAGGTGATGTGATGATGGAAGCAGAGGAAGAAAAAGTCATGGGCTGTGGAGCCTCGAGCCATGGAATGTGCGAGGCCTCTAGAAGCTGGAAAAGGTGAGGAATGAATCCTCCCCTGGAGCCTCCAGAAGGAACTCAGGCCTGCTGGCACCTTGACTTTAGCCGTCTGACCTGCAGAAGCATAAGTGATACACTTGTGTTGCTTTAAGCCACTGAGTTTGTGGTAATTGTTACAGCAGCAAGAGGACTCTGACATGGGTCCGGATGAGACATGGACGCAAAGCCCCAGAGCTCCTGGTTCCAGCCCTTCCCTGAGCCTGCCCCTCTGGCCTTCTCCAATTCTGGGAGCTTCCTGGTTTTGCACTCCGCCCACGCTCCACTGAAGAGCTGGCCCTGCGCTGTCCCCAGCTGAGTGTGTTCTCTGCCACATGCAGTGCTGTTTGCTCCACTGTGGCTGCTCCCTTGTTGTTTACTTTACATCTAGCTCGGCAGTTCTGACTCAGACTAGCTGATAAGACATGTGCAGATGATTGTTTAGACTTGTTGCAAACACCCAAAGAATATTGTGCTGGATGTAACAGATGCATCAGGTTCCTTGAGCTGCCTGTAAGAAAATGTTAAAGAAAAACACAGGAGAGCAGGGTCTGGAATCTCCCTGCAGCCCGGGAGGGTTGAACACAGTTGCATGAGTCATGGCAGCTCATAGATCGTGGAAGCTACCCTGGTAGGACTTCAGGGTTTAAAGCTAGCAGAGCACGTGTGATACAGGGAGCTCATGCAAAGACTGCTCCTTTTTGCTTTGATTCTGTTACCGCTTCCATTTCTGTAAATGCATTCCTGATGCTAAAGGACTGAGCCTCTAGTTATTTGTTTAGTTCAGGATCTTGATCTTTCCTGTTAGACTGTAAGCTACTGCGGGCCAGGGGCAGGTTCACCTGGATCTCAAGTCCTCAGCACCTGGCATGAGCCACAGGCCCATTTGCAGAATGAAGCTTTTAATTCTCTGGCTTTCTCTCCTGAACTAGACAATGAGAACCCTCTACAGTTACAACACTTTACATTTACCAAAAACTACTGGAAAGGTCCAGAGGAAAGGACTTCATGTCTGATTTTGAGTTCCAACGCTACCCACGGCTTGACCTTGGGGAAGCCACTCCCACTCTGGCTGGCCCTCGGCTGTTAGGTGATAACACCTTCATGGAGCAGTTGGGTCTGTCTCCCCATGATCGGCTGGCTGTAGAAGGCAAGGGCCTTTCAGTGTTGACTTTGCATCTCTCAGTGTCCGACACAGGGCCTGGCACAGAGTGGAACATGGTGAGTGTCTGCTGTCTGAACTTGGGAGAATATCTCCGGAAGTCATGTTCCCTCGGTTTCCCCACCACCATCCTCGTTTCTTACCTGCACCCATCTCCCTCGGCCTCCAGTGTCTCCTCCCTTCTGAAACAGGATGCTCTAAGAGGCTGCTGGCCATTGGCTCCCCACTGCTTTACACCTGTGAAGGCTTCCCATTGACCGCAGGTGAAATGCCCAGGTTTTAAGCAGGGCTGACCAGGCCCTCCCTGATCTGCCCCTGCCCTTGCCCACCATGGGTCCTCTGGCACCCTAACTCCAGCAACATGGAATGTCTCTAACTCCCCACTCGCCTTGGGGTCCCTGTCCCCTCACCCTTCCTTCTGCCCACCGTGCCAGGCCCATGCAAGTGGTAGAAAGCAGTGGTTACCTGGGCGAGCTCTGATGGGTCATAAACCCAGTTCTCCCACCTCCTAGCAGTGTTGCTTGGGCATGTGCCTTAACCTCTCTGGGCACAGTTTTCTCATTACACAAATGGGGAAAATTATATACCTCCTTCTAAAGGGCAGCAGAAAGTTTGAATGAATTTTTGTAGGTAGGGCTTAGAATAGAGTCTGGCATATAGGTTATATGATATTCTAATTACTATCTCATCTCTTTAGCTAAGAAAATCTTTTCTGGTGTTTCAAGACTCAGTTCAAATGTTAGTTTTTCCATGAAGCCTTCTTTGAAGTCTCCTACTATTACTATGCTGCTGTAATAGTAATAGTAATAATTACTATGTCTATTTCTCCCTTTAGTTCTGTCAATGTTTACCTCATATATTTAGGAGCTTTGATGTTTGGAGCATAAATATTTATAATTGTTATATCTTCCTAATGAATAGACCCCTTTATCATTGTACAATGTCCTTCTTTGTCTCTTGTGACAGTTTCTGACTTGACTTAACGTCTATTTTGTCCGATAGCAGTATAACCACTCCTACTCTCTTTGGGTTACCATTTGCACGAAAGAACTTTTTCCATCCTTTCACTTTCAGCCTACGTGTGTGCTTAAATCTAAAGGGAGTCTCTTATAGGCAGCATATTATTGGATCCTGTTTCTTTATTTTCAAAATCTGTTTGGCTACTCTGTATCTTTTGACTGAGGTGTTTAATCCATTGTGGAGCTGTCTTTGACCCTCTGTCTCACCACAGAGGGTTGGTGTCTCCTTCTTGGTGCACTCAGACCTGCACTTCTCTCAGCATGACACTTGCACTACTAGACTGCTGCATTTGTTTAAATATCAATATTTCATTTAAGTCTGTGACTCTTTGACAACAGGGATTTTGCCCTTTATCTGACACTTAGTATAGTGCCTGACATTTAGCAGGCATTACATGCATTTTATTAAATGAACAATGTAGGTGAGAATAATAATAGCTAACATTTAGTCAACATCCAGTCTAGGTGCAGTGTGAATCTCTTTACTTGTGTTAGTTCTCTTAATTGTCACCACAAAGCTACAAAGTAGGTACTATGATTATCTCCATTTTACAGATTAGGGAATTCAGGTTTAGAGGAATAAAGAAAATTTTCAGACTTACCCAGCTGGGAAATAGCAACCCAGGATTCAAGCCCAGTCCAGCTGGTTCAAAGCCTGGGTTTTACCTACCTCACTACTGAGTCAGTTAGCACTCTTGCTGCATGTGACAGACGAACCCAAGTGACAGTGGCGTAAACAGGAGGGAAGTAATTCCTCTCTCATCTAAAAGAAGCTAAAAGGGAGGCAGCCCAGGCTGGCCTGGCAGGCAAGGTTCTGTTTTCTGTGCTCCACCCTCAGTGCACAGCTTTCATCAAGGTCTTGTGGAACAAGAGGCTGCTACAGTTCCAGCCAAAACAACCCCTGCATTCCAGGTCACCAGTGGAGAGGCAGGTAAGAAGGGTGCATGCTCTCCTTTTAAGGTAACTTTCTGGAAGTCCCATGCATGCTTTCTATTGCTGTGTAACAAATTGCAATAAATGAAGCAGCTTAAAATAACATGCATCTATTATATCAGTTTCTGTGGGTCAGGAGTCTAGCCATGACCTAGCTGGGCTCTCTGCTTCAGGGTTTCATGAAGCTGCAATCCAAGTGGCGTGGGGCTGTGGTCTCATCTGAGACTCAACTGGGGAAGGAACTACTTCCAAGGTCACCAGGCTGTTGAGAGAAGTCCATTCCTGTGGCTGTAGGACTGAGGGCCTCAGGTTCCTGCTGGCTGTTGGCTGGAGGCTGCCCTCAGCTAATTTTTCTATTTTTAGTAGAGACGGGGTCTCGCTCTTGCTCAGGCTGGTCTCAAACTCCTGACCTCAAGTGATCCTCCCACCTCGGCCTTCCAGAACGCTAGCATTATAGGCATGAGCCACTGTGCCCAGCTTGTTGCTATGTTTTAATTAAAAGGTCATTGTACACTGTATTGTATTTTTTTAGGTGAGAAGAAATATCAGAAGCAGCTGAGGAACTAGGAAGTGGGTCCTCTAGGGATGAGAAGGCTGAAGGGCCTGTAAACTGTTTCCTCCTGAGTCATCTGCCTCACTGACAATGATTTTTGTCTTAGAAGTCTTGGTTTTATTTTATAAACTGATATCATTTCTTGAATGTACTCTGATCTCCTCCTTCAATAGGCTCGCCACACATTTTCACCATGTCAGCCATAGGCTCTTTTTCTGCAGTTTAACATCATCTTCATCTTCACCCTGATTCAAAACTGTTTTGTCTATTTTGCAATCAGTCAATGAATGGAACCTCATTATCGATGTTAAAAACGTCTTCAAGGCCGAGTGCAGTGGCTCATGCCTGTAATCCCAGCACTTTGGGAGGCTGATATAGGAGGATCACTTGAGACCAGGAGTTTGAAACCAGCCTGGGCAACATAGCAAGACCCCATGTCTACAAAAGATTAAAAAAAAAAAAATAGCCAGGCATGGTGGTGCACATCTGTAATCCCAGCTACTCAGGAGGCTGAGGCAGGAAGGTTACTGGAGCCCAGGAGTTTGAGGCTGCAGTGAGCTCCCACGCCACTGCACCCCAGCCTGGGCCACAGAGTGAGACTCTGTCTCAAAAAAAAAAAAAAATACCAAAAAACAAAAAACAAAACTTCTTTGATATCCACTTCTTCCAGCTTACTGATGGACTCTGAAAGTATATTTTTGCATATATAAGGAGATCAGGCATCATTTCTTTCTCACTTAACATCCACATTTCTTCAAAGTCACCACCTTGTTCATCATCATTACTAAACATAGTTGCAGACCAGAGGTGGTTCAGCTGTATGCACACCTGTGTTTTTAGTCACTGTGTTCCAAGCATTGGCAACAGCATAATACAGCAACCTTCATGCTAAACTCCTTTTGAAAACCTTCCACGTTCAGGCCTCTGTTCACTGCTGCTAGATTACTGTTCAAGAAAGTATTTCTATATATATTCTTCATTGATCTAAGGATACCTTGGTCACATGGCTGAATTAATGAAGTCACATTTGGGGGAAAACACATGGCCTAAACATTATTTTTGATGAGAATTTCAGCTGGAGTGTGAGCAGAACAGTTGTCTGAAAATAAGAACATTTTGCAGTTGTCATTCAGTCCAGCTTTCCCGCAGTGAGCGTGAGCCGCTATATACAATATTTATGAAAATCAGAAAAGGTGTGTCTGGGAATCTATACCTTTTTATTAGCAAAATAATGGACTAGTAAAAAAATTCACTCCTTGAAAACACTGAAGATGCAAGCTTTTGACTATCCCAGCAAGTTTACATTTATGCATGCCCGCCTCTTCAGGGCACTCCAGCACAGTTAGTCTGTCCTTGGCGTCCTTGGATTTTGGGGGGCTGTCTCATAGGCTGTAGTCAGTGTCTTTCTGGGGCAGTAATGCTGAAAGAGTGATGTTGCAGCAGCACTATAGACTTGTTCTGGGGTCAGATTTTCATCAGCAACGACCTTGGCAAACTCATCAGTTTCTGCACTACTTCGTGACCAGCAGATGCTTTATCACAACAAATCTTTAAAAAATTAATGTTGTGTCTTTTCTCAAATGTTTGCAACCAGCTTGTTGAACGTTCACAGTTCCCTTCAATCTTCAACTCACGGTGCTAGATCTCCGCTTGCTTCATGACCAGCGTGCCATAAGCGGTGTGTGTTCACTGCAACGCTGACTGATCGATTCTTTCAATACACCATGGAGATCTTCATTCTTAGCAAAAAGCTAAAATGAAGCGTTTTTCTATTTTTCATGAACGTCTGCTCATCCCTTTCAGCATAGAACTCCAATACTTCCTCCTCTTTCTTCAGGTCCCCGGTGGTGGTCATCCCAACACCACACTCTTCCTTACGAGCTTTCACACTTATACTCTGTGCAGTTTCTCCAGCTGCTTGACTTTCTGTGCTGTAGATAAACATAAATAATTCCTCTTTTTCTTATCACTGTTATCCACAGGGGTATGATTAGGTCTTTTTGACATGTTCAACAATATATTTACATTACAGAGCAGAGAATAAGTATAAAAACGTGGTGAACAATGCATGTAAGTCTTGGCCCTGTGTGAATTACCATAGGGGACCTGCCGTTGGTGCGTCTGGCTTGCACACGTGCATTTTATTATTCTTTGTGGGTGTGCTTGTGTGGGAAAATCTGCACATGCTCACAGAAGGTATCTCACAGCTGAAGGGAGCTGGGAGGGTCTTTTTTCCCTTGAGGATGCTGAATAAACAGTGTGTTGTGCGCCTGCATGTTGACTGTGACCTGTCACACAAGGTCTGGTGTGGAGGTCTGGAATTTTCCACCTGTGGCATCATGTTGGTAATCAAAATGTTTCAGATTTTGGAGCAATTCAGGTTTTGGATTTTGGGATACAGGATGCTCCACCTGTATAACAGGATGTGTCAGGTTAAAAAAAAAAGCAGGATAGAAAACTGTATATATAAAATGACTTCAATCATGTAAAAATATGTGCAATGAATATAATCTGAACGATAAATTACAAAAGTATTAATGTTTATCTGTGGCTGAGGATTTTAGGTGCAATTTATTTTAGGATTTTTTTTCACTTTCTTCTTTTTGTTTTGTGTTTTTTTTCTTTTTTTAAATTTTTTATTGATACATAATAATTGTACATACTCATGGAGTACATGTTACATCTTGATACAAGCACACAACATACAATGATCAAATCAGGGTAACTGGGACATGATTCACCTGAAACATTCATCTTTGCTTTATGTTGGGAGCATTTGAAAACTTCTAGCTATTCTGAAATACAACAAACTATTGTCAACTGTATTTGCCCCATTGTACCACTGAACATCAGAACTTCTTCCTTCTATTTAACAGAATTACCCCTTCACCAACATCTCTTCATCACCCCTTCCCACCACCCTTACCAATCGCTAGTAACCACCATTCTATTCACTACTTCCTTGAGATCAATTTTCCAAACTTTACATAATGGGCAAGGATCACTTCAACTATCATAAAAAGGGAGGAGAAATAGATATATCCACATACGCTGGCAGGAAACAGTTTCACCTGGTTTGAATTGCATGGGTGGGACATGGCTGTGGTGGCAGCTGGCTTTATGGCTCCCTCAGTCAAGCTGAAAATGAGTATTCCTCCCCAAACCATCAACTGCGGAAGCAGGAGGGTCTCTTCCCATAGGCCCCATGATGGTCAGAAGGGGGAGAGCTGGCCTGGGGCAGGGCAGGGTGACATGTGGTCCATCAGGGCCCACGTGGTGTCCACCCACTGGCAACAGCATCCTAGAGAAAGCCTTTGCATCCCGCCCTCAGCTGACGCTGTCAGTGTCCTGTCCCTCTCCCCTCAGTGACCAGCTGCTTTCTTCCAGAGCACCTGCACGTCAGCCTGTGCAGGGAGTAGCTAAAGGAGCCTGGGAGTCCAGGAGCAGCCCGTGACCAATGACAGGTGGGAGTTGGTGGGTACAGGAAGCTCTCCCCTTCCCTGCCTCATGTCTCATTCCCTGGTGCTCCCCGAGATCATTTCCTGGGTAAACTACGCTCGCAAATCCCCGTGTGAGAGTCTCATTCTTGGGAAGCTCGATCTAAGACTTGACACCTCTCACGGGCTCTGCTCCAGCATCGGGGACATTCTTTGCTCCTCATATATCTTCTCCCAGGGACACAGCAAAGGCAACTGTCAGCACATGGGACAGCGAGGTGGAGAAGCTGCCCAAACAGGCTAAGGATGAACACCAAGTCCATTCAAATGTCAAAAGCAACTCAAAACAAATGTGTGGATTATGGCTCTGACACAGAGTGTATCAAATTTAATCTTTAAAAAATTAATAATAAAAAGTATAATAATCAGGCAGTAGAAATGGAAGAATGTTAGAAACAGATGTAAGGACACAGACATTCTCATTTTACATAGTGGGAAGTTAATGACACTGCGTGACACTGGGACATGTAGCTGCCTCCTCCCCACAAAAAATCCCAACCTCTGAATGTTTTTCCTTTATACATATATTTTAATTTTAGTAGAGGAACCTTTAGAAAATAGTATCTTTTGCTGTGAACAAGCTTATCTAGTTCCTCATGTTCTTGAGTTTCACTTTCATTTCCTTTTCTTCATCTTAAATTAAAATTCTAAGTAATACCCTAGTGATCTAGAGTATCTCACTTTTGTTAAATTATTTCCATAATTATATTAATTATAATATTTCTTGCTATTTCGATAGCAAGTATGTACTGAGCACCTGCTCTGTGCCAGGTACTGTCCTAGATGCTGGGGACACAGCAGTGACCGAGGCGGACAGCAGTCCATTCCCCACTGGCTCCCATCGCCGTGGGACCCCAGAGTGGAGGGGGCTTGCCGTCCATTTGCAAATTGTATGGGATGATGTTTGCCAGATAATATCAACAACAATAGGTTTTTTTCTGTGTGGCGGGATTTTGGATGAATCTTTACCTTTGTTGTTGTTGTTGTTGTTCTTTTTAGTATTGGTTGAACTTAAAAAAAATCATATGTTAAGCTTTACCAAAGCACTAAAGTGACTTTTGGTTTATTTGTTTGTTTGTTTGTTTGACAATCCTTGGCCTCTGGGAGACTTTTGAACCCTTCAGCCTGGCACCCAAGGCCTCAGGGGCTGGGCATCAACTTCCTCCTCAGCCCCATGTCCCAGCACACACCCACGTGCCCCTGTGTCGCTGGAACAGAACCACATTGGCAGGGCCCAGAACCCTGGGGGCTCTCCCACCCTGGAGGACCCCCCCTCGCCCTTGAGACTGGTCTCCAGCATCCATGGCTGGCTCTATGAAACCTCCCTGCCACTGCCCCTGCCAGGTACCCACCACACCACTGTCTTCTGTGCCTGGGACCTTAAGTGCCTGCTGACCTGTCTGCTTCCCTGCAGGGTCCTGCTTGTGTAAAGAGACAGGATGGTCACGGCATTCACATAAGGAGGGCACACAGACTAGTCTGTCCAAAGAAACACAAGTGTCCAGCAAAAGTGCACCCGCACTGGGGCAGTCCATGGTCCTTCAGCCGGTGGGGTTCCGGAGGGCTCCAAGGTTCAGTCAGAGGGGCTTCTGTGTGGTCTTAGCCTTACCCACACCTTGGGTTCCTGTTTCGAGCAAGGGCTGAAAGTGATCTCTAAAGTTACCCTTGATGTGAGTTATGAGTTGGCTAATGTTGGACCCTTCCTTGGCATATTTTTATTTAAAGAGCCTCTGGAGATCAACGCCTTCAAGCAAAAATCCTATCTCTCACGTGTCTTTGGGGAGAAGGGACCCTCTGGCTTATGACTTTGGATACTGAGGTTCTGCTTCCCATTCGGTCACGTATTAGTTGTGTGATCTTGGAAAAACTAATTGATCTAAGTGAGTCACAGGTTTTTTGTTTTTTTTTTTTGAGAAATGATGATAATCCTGCCATTTTATTTCATGGAATTCATATTAGAATCAAGCAAGATATAAAAACTTATTACAAGATGTGATTTCTCAAAAAAAAAAAGTCCACAACATAGTTTCCAGTACAATGTGATCTTCCTAAAACGCCCATTAAGACGCCCATTAAGATGCTGAGTCTATTTCCCTCGCTGCCTGTGAATCTGGGCCAGCCTTTGTGACTGACTCGGTCACAACAGGATGTGGCATGTGGCAGAGGGATGTCTCATGACTTCCTTCTGAGGCCAGGATAGAAAAAGTGATACATTCTCACCTTCCCTGCCCCCGGTTTAGGTGGTAAGATCTCTGAACCTTCAGGCTGATGCTGTTGCCACAAAAGGACTCTATACAAGTATCTGTAGTCCTATCATCAACCTCTGGGGCGATGTGGTCACTGTTCCCTGTCATTTAGGATGTTTAAAGTCACATGGCCACTTTGTGGGTTGGGGGATAATCCAACTGGGAGTCCTGACAGGAACTACATGGACAGCAAGATGGTCCCCAATGGAATGAAGGAGCTGGTCACAGAAGATGACAAGAGAGAGTTCTTTAGAAGATAAAAAAGACCCAGCGGTAACAGGTTGGATAGGTAAATAGTCGAATAGATAGATGGACGAACGTATACTTGGGTGGATGGATGCTGAATTAAAGAATAGATGGATAGATTAGCTGAATGCATGCATGCATATATGTATGTACTGTAATAAAAAGTTTGAAATATTGTGAGAATCACCAAAATGTGACACAGAGATACAACGTGAGCACATGCTGTTGGAAAAATGACATCAATAGACTTGTTCAACATGGGATTGTCACAAACCTTCAATTTGTAGAAAACACAATATCTGTGATGCACAGCAAAACAAAGTACAATAAAAAGAGGTATCCCTTATGTACGCTGTATAAATTAAAGATTGGAGAGATGGAGAGTTGGGTGGATGGATGATGAATTAAAGAATGGATGGGTAGATAGTTGGATTACTGGATGGATGCATGAATGATGATGGATGGTAGTAGATTAGTTGGTCTCTCACGCAGTGTCACCCTCTACAATGCACACCCATCTTATCACTGTCAACTAGAAATCTAACCATGTCGCACCATGCTCTCAACCCTCCATCTTCTCCCCATTGCCTATAAATAAAGTCCAAGCTCTTTACTGGGACATACAATGTGCTCTGTGATTGGTTTCTTCCTTCTTATCTAAGTTCTCTCCTCAGCCACAACTTTTATTTAACTGCCTACATGCTCTAAGCTGGAATTGTACTGACCTCCTTAACATGGCTGTTAACTGGGCATCTTCCCACCTTTATGCTTCTGCTCCTTCTACCTGGGACTTACTTCTCCCCCAGGTCTCTTTCCTCATTTCATCCTTCTTTCCCCTGCATAGATTCACATCTGGGCCTCTCAAACTCTTCAGTTTCCTTTTTTGTTTACCGGCTCGTCACCTGCACTAGCCTGTGAGTTCCTTAAGGAAACAGACCTACATCTTATTCAGCTCAGCATTAGACACTGCACCTGGCAAAGAGTAGGTACTCACTAAACATGTCTTAAAATGTAACTGTGTGATAAGGCAGAGGAATGGCCCCTAAAGATGTTTGTGTCCTAGTCCTCAGAACCTGCAAGTATGTTACTTTACACGGCAAAAGGAACGTTGCAGATGTGATTAAGTTAAGGGTTTTAAGATTGGGAGATTGTCCTGGATGACCTAGGTTGGAGTGAGGTTATTACAAGTGTCCTTAAATGATGGGAGCGGGAGGCAGAAGAGGCAGAAAAGATGTGACGATGGAAGCGGATGTCGGAGTGATGTGGCTGCTGACTGCAGATGGAGGAAGGGCCAAGGAGGGCAGGTAGCTTCCAGAAGCTGCAAAAGGTAAGGAAACAAAATTTCCCCCAGAGCCTCCAGGAGTGCAGCCCTGCAGACACCTTGATGTGAGTCCACGGAGTCCCATTTAGGACTGCTGACTCCCAGGACTGTACCATAATAAGTCTGTGCTGTTTTAAGGCACTAAATTTGTGGTTCTTTGTTACAGCAGCCATAGGAGACCAACGCACATGGTAACAGCTAACATTGATGGTTTCCTACGTGCCCACTGTGCTCAGCACGTTGCATTTGTTAAGTCGTTTGGCTCCTAAAGGCTAAAGAGGCGAAGTAACTGTCACGTGTGTAGGACGTGGCTGGCGGGGATTGGAACCCAGGCAGTCTGGCTCCGGAGCCCCGGCTCTCAGCCGTTCCCCTGAATGAAAGATTACCAGAGACCTGCATCTCTGTGCTCCAGAGACGCAGTGGCTGGCTGTTTTAGTGTCGATTCTGAGGGAGAATGATCCTAGTTCCTTCCTTAATCCAGATCCCAGAAGCAGGAATCTCTTCTCGGGCTTCCACATCTCCTTTTTATTCTTCTCTCTTCCTTCCTTCCTCGTGAAGATGCCATCAGCCCTAAGGAAACGGCCGCTGTGGGAGCCAAATGCCCTGGGAGGCAGCTCTGGAGCCAGCCAGGCTGCACCCTGCCTCTCCTCGGGGCTCCCCCACCCGTCCCAGCCTCCCACTGACGAGGGGAGACATTGAGGTGCCGGGTCGGAGTTGGGGTGCCAAGTCGGCCTCAGGTCCTAGCCAGGTGGACTGCGGCTTTTCCCAGAAATCTTTGCCCTGTGCCAGATTCTTCTGGACTCTGTCTGCCCACCGTGCCAGGCAAGTTCCTGTTCTGCTGCCGTGATCTGCCTCCAAGAGAGCAGGCAGCGTGAGGTGGCTGAGTGGGGCTGAGTCCCTGCGGCTTTGGGGTGGCCCGTCCAGGCGTGACCGTGACCGCCAAGGCTCTCTCCAGAGTCAGCGCGTGAGGTTTGCACCCTTGGCTCCCAGGAGCACAAAGACAGCAGGAGGAAATGTGAATCCTTCATGAATAAATGGAAAAAGCAGTTCTCTACTAGCAATCAAAGAAACACACACTGGTTACCTAGCAAATTTGCAAAGTTAAAAAAATGCTAATACCCATCGTTCTTGAAGGTCCTGGAACAAATTTTTCACAATTCAACTTAGCCTCATGTATTACTTTAAAAACTTCTTACCCTCTGATCCACTAGTTCTGCTTCTAAGAAATATAATAACCAGGGTAAAAAACCCAAAAAAGACATCTGGACAATGATTTATGTTGAAAAATCATCATTGCAGTGCTATTTATTATAGAAGAATGAAAAATAAGAAACAGCACAAGTGTCAAACATTAGGAGATCAGATAAACAAATTTTGGTAATTCCATAGACTAAATTGACTATAAAATAAAGGTTTCATAAGACATTAACAGCATGATTTTTTTTCTGATAAAGGATTATGTAAAAATAGCAAAATCCAAATGTGTATTTACTGTGTGATTCAATGAAGATACACACACACACACACACACAAACATATATATGAGTATACACACACATATTTTTAAAAGAATACATGATAATGTTAAGCATGAATATCTCTGTGGCCGAGTCTTTGCTTTTAATTCACTTTCTTATAATTATCTGTGTTTTCCCCAAATAATTGTACATCAAGTTTATATTATTTTTAAGTCAGAAGAAACATAGGTGTTACTTGTGAACATCTGCCAAGTCCCTGCTGTGTGGTTAGCACTCATAAAGTCAGGAGTCACAGAGACGATTAAAACCTAGTGTGAGCTCCCTCAAGGAGCTCTCAGATTTATGGAGGAGGGGAAAGCAGTGGCTGGCCCAGGAACACAGAACCTCAAACAGGTCTGTCTGCCCAACTCTGCCCACAGCTGCGGGTTAAGCAGTCAGCACCCCCGTGTCAGCTGACCTCTCAGCGTCAGTTTCAAACATGCCTTCCTGGGAAGGGCTCCAGGCCCCTAGGTAGACATTTATAGGTTTGGAAACGAAGCTAATCTACAACAGGCAAAAGCACTTTCTGGCTTTACTTTTAGGGGCCTGGTCCCAGCTTTTGGAAACTCAGATCTCGCAAACCCTTCCCTGGCCCTCCACCCCACGCCGGGCCTGCCCAGACCTCACCTGGGCAGTCCCTGGTCTCCCGGCACACCAGACTCTTTCCTCCTCCCTCCTGCTGTGTAGATGGTTCTTTCTCCAGAAGGTGGGGCCTTGCACAGGTGAAAGCACAGTTTTGGAGCCAAAGACCTGAGTTTGAATTTCAGTTTCACCACTCACAAGCTGTGTGGTTTAGTCACTGTGCAAATGACTAACCCTCTCTGAAACTCAGTTTCCTCCTCTGAGAACTGGAGGTAAAGCAGTGGCTCTCCCAAATCGACGGAGTTTGTGAGTTCCATCAGGCGAGCGTGTACTGAGTTCTTGCCGTGGCTGGGCCCCAGGACAGAGGGAAGAGGCTGGCAAAACACATTCTGCAAAGGGAGAAAAAACACCCTGATTTGTAGCCCTTGCCAGTTTCCATGGTGTAAATACTTCCCCCCGTCCAACGTCAAGCTACCCAAAGGCGAGCTAGTTGGCAAGAGTCCTGCATGTTTAACGATCAGCTTTGGGACCCATGTGGGCTTTAGTGCACCATTTGTCCCACGAGGACAAGCTTGGCCCCGGTCTTCACGGAGCTCACAGTTTAACGGGAGGAAACCAAGAGCTATTTGTATAAAAATGTAAGACATGTCCTACGTGGTACATATCCTACCTCTCGACTAGAAGCTCTGTGATAGAAGGGACAGTTTATTTTCAAAAACTTCTCACTCTGTCCTGACAGATAGTATGTACCTGGCAATATGTGTGGAATGAAAGCCTTTTAAGAAAGGCCCAAGTCATCAAAAGTTGAGCTAAGAGCCAAGATGGAGAGTAACCCCAGGAGTAACTCATTTAAATAAGTGGCCTCTCTAAGGAAAAGACATTTAAGAATTAAATGCAACCATATAAAGGATATAGCACAATGCCCACTGTACAGAAAGTATTTAATAATGCAAAGATGGTACTTAATATTTCTCTTCCTTTGTTCTTTGACGCCAAATCTCAGTAATATCCCAGCTCAAGTGGTATGTCACTTGCCGGCACAGGATCCTCCTGCCTGCCACCCCAGCGCCCTCTGTGGAGACCCCACGCCAGCCCTGCCGTAGCTTCCCTCACCACAGCCCTGGTGGCTGAGCCAAGGCATACTCATGTCCATGCACCCGTGGTCTGGAATGATCCTGGCTGTTGGTGCCCAGCATGGAGCATGGGGCCCTCTCTCCATCGGGGGTGTTTGGGGAGGCTGGGGATGCTGAAGGAAGCTTGTGAGGTCACAGCTGGCATGGTTGAGGTCACAGGTTGGTTCTGGTTATGGACTTGCTTGGATTCCTTGCTATCACCTTGGGCAAATCCTCACCCTTTGAGGCTCAGTTTGCTAATCTGTAGAAGGAAGGTTCGAACCAGATAGTGTCTGAGCCTCCTTCCAGCTCTATGGTGTTCTGATTGTATCAGTGGACAGTCTATGAAATGTCCTTGATGCTTCCAAGCTCTCTGGACCTCAAGACTAAGCTGTCCTTTCAGGTGGCCACTCAGGAGCCTCCAGCAAGGATGCCCTGCCTAGCCCCCCATGTCCTGGTAGGAGGCAGGTCTGTGGAATGAGAGAGTCCTGGTGACCCCTCCCCTCCACTCCCTCTGGCCACCATGGCTCCCTGTTTCCCTGGTGTTGGCCTCCCTGGGGATGCCCTGCTGGCTCCCTATGGCCCAGGAGGATCCCAGGCCGCCAAGTATGGCCATATCTGCCAATCCTTTCTTAATACCCCACTTGTATAGGTCCAGTCTCTGCTGGAATGCTTCTATCCATGGGGAGCTCCCCACCATGGAGAATGGGGCTTTCCATTGTTGGGGGGTTCTGAGAGCGTGGGTGAAGGCAGTGGAGCTGGAGAGGAGAAGAGGGAACCAACCTCCACTAAGCATTTACAAGGAGCCAGCCACACAGGACACAGAGTTCTGCAAATCGTCTCATTGGATCCTCCTAAAAATCTTGGGAGGCTTGACTTATTATCCTCAGTTTAGAGATGAGAAAATGATCCAAGCTCAGAGACACTGGGTCACTTGCTTGAGGACACAGCTCTGCGATGCCCGAGCCTGAGCAACATGTATTGTGCCACCTGCTCACAGAGCCCAACCTGACCTCACTGGGGTGGCAAGCCCTGTGCCATATTCACCTTAAATGTGTCCCCTCACCACCCCACCTTCCTCTCTTAGAGGCCCTTGGCCTTTGGGAGCCCTTGAGTGAAGACTCACACCACCATTACGGATTCAGGGGAAGGGGATTTTCATCCATGGGGTCCTTATTAGGTGCCAACAATTCTCTCATCTGCTTTTCCTCAATTATTATATCATATACCCCTTAACATCAGCTGTGGAGTTTATGGCTAAAGGGACAAAGGCACAGCCCCTGCAGAGACAGAAATGAAGGCTCTAAGAGGCTGGGTGACATTCTGGTTCCATAGCTGATAAGGAAAGCTGGGACTTGAACCCAAGACTATCTGGGTCAGAGCACAGGCCACTGTCTCTGCAGGAAACCACACATTCTCAACCACATCCAACTTGCCCTCAGCTCAAAGTCCCCAGGGAGAATGGGGCTAATCAGCTGTGTTTGTAAGAGACAGGTGTGGAAGCCTCCGGACACTGGTTACTCATTACCCTTCATTAAATGCTGATATTGCAAACCCTCATAAAGAGGCCAATGGGTAGTAACTCACCAAAAGGCCAAACCAGACAAACAAGAGCCTTACTGATTAACCAAACCCCTCCTGCCAGGCTTGCCAGCTGCTCAGCAGCCTTGGAGGAGGCTACAGCCCCTGCCTCTGCCAGGGTGGCCAAGGGTCAAGGCTGAGCTTGTTTTCCAGGCCCGGCTCATCGGGAATCATGAAAACCAGCAGTGGGAAGGGGCCCTTGACTTGGTGCCAACTCCTGGGACCTCTGGAAGGTGCAGTTGCTGGGCGCTTTTCAGGAAAGCTGTCCCTTGAGTCCTGTTTCCTCTGACCCTGTGAGGGTCACTGTGAGGAAGTGGCTTTTCTCCTGCATTGCTTAGGGACATTTGGAGGGCTTAGCTGTCTTCCTTCCCCTTGGACTCAGGGTCTCAGCTGCCGCCACGAGTCTGGCCCTCAAGCTGGATCAGAATCAGGGACACCGGCAGCATTCTCTGGCAACCCCAAGACAAGCCCAAAAGTTTTCTTGGCTTCAAAGTTTGCATGAATAATCTGTGGAAAAACAGAAAAAAGGGAAGAAAATGACCACCAAAGGAAGCAAACAGCAACTAAAAAAGGTTCTGGAATTTCCAGAGTCCTGCAGCCGCGGTCTTGGTTGGTGGGTGTATGAGACTCCCGTGGCTGCTGTCACAAATGACCACAAACTTAGGGGCTTAAACCAACATGGGCTTGTTATCAGAAATCTAAAATACATCTCCATGGGCTAAAATCTAGGTGGGCTGCATTCCCTGTGGACGCTCCAGGGGAGGGTCCGCACGTGTGCTCTCTCCACCTTCCAGAGGCTGCACTATTCCTGGGCTCAGGGCCCCATGTCACCCCACCCCCATGTCTCCTTCTGGGTCTCCTGCCTCCCTCTTAGAAAGGCCCTGTGATGATACTGGACCCACCCAGATAACCTAAGGTAAACTCCCCATCTCAATATTCTTATTTACTTACATCTGCAAAATCCCTTTAGCATATTCCAGGTTCTGGGGATCAGGACATGGACATCTTTGGGAGCCACTATTCAGCAGCCCACAGTGGGTTTGAGCTCTTTCTGCAATGACCACTGACAGACCCTTTGTCCCAAACGTCACCAAGCTCCCCAGTGACGCAAAGGCACAGGCATCCCAGACATCTCCTTCCTTGGGGGCCCCTCCCCAGCACTCCGGGCCTGGCGGGCAGGCACTGGACACACCTCCTTTGGGCGGCAAGGTGCCCCTTCAGGCCTCCAGGTGGGAGGCCCCTCAGCAGTACCTCTCTGGGGGTTTACCCGCCCCTGGCTCCTGATGGAGCTTTGGCTCCTATTCACAACCATGTCTTCTCCGCTGGGCTTGGGTTGAAAACCAGACTTGGCCATGCCAAGGTCATGACTGACCTTGAACAAATTACTGCCACCTCTGACCCTCCATTTCTTTGTGGGCCACAAAAGGACCCGATGCCATCTCCTTCCCAAGGCTGCTGTCAGGAGGGTTGAAATGGTGAACACATAACTCAGAAACAGTCAAGGTTTATGGCCCCTTGGAATCAGGATATTGAAAATCACAGCTCAGATGCTGGCACTCCCTGCTTTAAATCCTCCAGTGGCTTGTAATAGCACCTACAATTAAGGGCTAGAGTTGGCCATGGTGTCAAGGGCCCACACTCTACTGAGGCGGGAGGACTGCTTGAGTCCAGAGTTCAAGACCAGCCTAGCCGACATAGTGAGACGCCGTCTCAAAGAAAAAACAAAACACCTAAAGGCTCCCTCCTGGGCCTGTGGGAACCTGCATGATCCGACTCCTGCCCCCTCTCTGGTCTCACCCCAAATCACCCTGTCTTGGCTCGCCAGGCGCCAGCCACACCGACCTACTCCCTGTTTCCTGAACACACCAAACTAGGTCTGTCCTATCCCGACTTCTGTTGCTAGAAGAGAATCCCACAGACTGGGGAGTTTATACAGGAAAGAAGTTGATTTCTTACAGTTCTGGAGGCTGGGACATCCAAGGGCATGACCCTGTCACCTAGTGAGTCTCCGTCCTCCTGTGGTGGAAGGCTGAAGGGCAAGAGAAGGCAAGAGAGGGTGAAACAGAGAGAAAAAGGGTGCTGAACCCCGAGATAACTAAGCCACCTACACCCAAACAACAGCATCAATCCATTCATGAGGGTGGAGCCTCCCAAATGCCCCACCTCTTAACACTGCCATGATGACACTCAAGTTTCCAACACCTGAGCTTCAGGGGGACACGTGCAAACCATAGCAAGTTCCCACTTCTGGGATTTGTCCCTGCTGTTCTTTCTTCCTGAAGTACTTTTCTCCAGAAATTTGAACAGCTGATGACTTGTCACTGATTAGATCTTAGCCCAAGGCCCAGCTCCTCAGACAGCCTTGACCGGGCCACTCAGTATGAATTAGTTCTCCCAATTATTCCCCGTCTCCTATATTTCCTTTATAACATTTGTCACACTCCTTCTCCTCCTGGGCACCCAGCTCGACCACGGCTCCTGGCCTTGTGTGCAGTGAGGGATTGGCCCTATGACAATGCCCTGGCCAGTGGGTGTGGGTGGGAGTGATGTGTTCCATTTCTAGACCTGATTTATAAAAATCTCCCAAACTGTCCTCATGCTCTCTCTACCCCTGCCTGTAATGCCAGGTGTGGAGGATTCAGTGAAGACTAGGAGTTCCTAGCCAATGGCAGGGTCATGAGATAGTGGAGCCTGTATTGAATGCGAGAGGAAGTAAGAAACAAATTTCTATTGTGTTAAGCCACTGAGATTTTGCAGTTGTTGGCCATCCTGACATTTTTTGTTGGTATTTTCCTACTTGTTTACTGCCTGTCTTTTCTTACTAAAACTCCATGAGGGCAGTCCTGGCCATCTTGGTCCCTATTGTTGCCTCAGTGACTAGCAGTCGCTGGTACATTATAGGTGCCCAACCAAAGCTTGCTGAATTAGCAAATAAATGAGCAAATGAATATAATTGGCCCGCCTCCCCTTTCTATGTTCTACAGAAGTCCAAAGCTCACCCCAAGTTTCTGCCAATTTCTAGGGACTTGGGCTCAAGAAAATGCATTTTGCTTTTCCTTGTGTTGAATTCATTAATCTTAAGGGTCATAATGTGAATCTTTATTCACATGACAGTAATTTGGACATGGAACTCCATCGCATTCTGTGACGCAGACACAGACACACACACACACAGACAGCAGCCCAGGGCCTTTGTGCGTGCAGGATACTTGACAAAAGTCCACAGAAGGCAGAGGAAAGCATTCGCCCCACAGCAATGCCTACAACTTCCAAATGAAGTCAACAACCCATTTGTAAATGCCTAGAGCCACCCCTCCCCACCCAGGCCTTTCCCACTGCCAGTCCACATTTTGCTGTAACCATATGCCAGCTTTCTGGTTCTTCTTGTCCCTTCCCACCTACCCTCTATCCCCTGGTGGCAGATTGTACTTTTCCCCAAAGATATTGCAGCCATTTATCCCATCTCGCATGCTCTTCTACCATATGGAGACCTCGCCACCGTCCCAGAGGCGGGTTCTCCTCCCTCCCCTGGCCCCTGGGCAGGCCTGTGATGCTCCCCCAGCTAAAGTATGGAAGACGCACTGCTCCATGCAACGCAGCTTCTGGCTCCTCCACTGGGACTCTGCTCTTGGAAACTTGAGCTGACAGGTCAGAAGAACCGATTGCCCTGAGCCACGATACTGTGAGGACTCCCTGACCACACAGAGAGGCTGTGACAGGTGCTCTGTCACCAGCCCCAGCCAAAGCCCCATCTGTAGAAACTGAAGATGCCTTTTGATGGCTCCAGCCACCTGCTGCCGAGTCACCTCAATCAGTTCAATGTTCCCATTTGAGGCCCCAGACATCTTGGAGCAGAGAGGAGCCACCCCTGCTGTGCTCTGTCCGGGTTCCTGGCTTGCAGAACCTGTGAGCATACTAACACTGTTGTTTTAGGTCACTGGGTTTGGGGTGCTTTGCTGCACAGCAATATGGCAACTGGAACATCCCTTCCCTGCCTCTCAGAGGCAAAAAACAAAAAATGATTCCCCTCATTTTCTTAAGCAGAGCTGTGAACTCATTTCTTTTGTTGTCCCGGCCCTTGTCTTCAGGGTGTCACATTCTGCCCCAAGTGGCTTGTGAAGGTATTTTCCTAAACAAAACCCGAGAGGTGCTCTGATGCCAGCAATTAAGACAGCAAAATGTTTTGTTTCTGCCAAGTTTTTCAGTACTTGGCACACAAGATGCTCAATTAATGTTGGTTTTTAATTCCAAATTCTTCTTTGAACTCCTGGGGAGTGGGAAGGTGAGTAGCAAGCTGGGGTAGGGGTGACGTCAGGATTCCAGAAATATGCATTGGCTCACGTTAGACCCAGCATCTGTATCAAACATCTAGCAATAAAAGTGCTCCTACCAGGAAATTTAATAGAGGAAATTTAATACAGAAAATTAGGTACAATGGTATTGGAAGAGTTGAGTAGCTCTACATGTAGGGTTGCCAGCGAAAATACAGACTAGCCAGTTAAATTTGCATTTCAGGGAAACAACAATTTTTTTTGCCCATAAGAAATGGGTAAAAAATGTTGTATGTCCCATGCAACATTTGTATGTCCCCCAAATGTTGGGGATATTTATACTAAAAAATGATTTGTTGTTTCTCTGAAATGCAAATTTAAGTGGGCTCCCTGTATTTTTATTTGCTAATTCTGACAGCCTGCCTGATTCACAGGGAGAACCTTGAGGCAACCTAGAGGTTAGAACAGCAGGAAGCTTCCCTTCCAGGGGCTGGAGGGTGTTAGCAGCCTCCAGGGGCGGAGGCTGCTGGGCAGAGCTGGAACCCTGGCAGGGGCTGCCTGGCAGAGGCTGGGACCAGGGAGGAGCTGTGGCCACTGCAGAGATGCTGCCTGATGCCCTACCTTCCTCCTGCCTTCATCATCTCTCCCCAGTGCCTCCTGCTGGCTCAACACAGCCAGAAGCCATTGGCCAGTGAGCCCACCATTTGGGCATGTCATACTGAGCGCTAACTCAGGCACTGTCATTAGTCTCAGGGTGCAGAGGACAAAAAGGAACAGCTCTGGCTGTGTGGTGAACTGGCATTCCTATTAGGACCAAGGAGGGACTGGTCTTGTAGAGAGCACGGGGAAGGGCATCAGAGGTGGGGAACAGCCAGGGCAAAGGCATAGAGGAGGGCAGGCACACAGGTGGGGATGATGGTGAGACGTGGGGTACAGTGAGGATGAGATCAGAAAAGGGGGTGATGCTAGCCACAGAGCCAGGAGATGTTAGCAAGAGGCACATGTTGTGGGTCTCACTAGGAGCAGATTTGAAAGGCAGGCAGTTGATTGTGCAGAGCTGATGCCAGCCCCCTCCTGGGAGCAGGGAGGGCAGGAGGAAGCAAGCTGGGAGGACCAGCTCTCCTGATGCCTATCTTGGCCCTCGGGTACCACCAGCACTGGCTTCCTCCTCCTCTCCCTGCCCCCTCACCACTCTCAGCCTTCATTTTGCTGCTCCTTTGACCCCCTGCCCTTAAATAGCACTGAAATGTGCAGCATGCTGCATTCTGACTCCTTCTAAACATACCTGAACCCCATCCTCAACCCTCCACGCCCTGCCAGGGGCTCAGGAGAGCATGCTAGCTAATTGACACAGAGAAGTCCTGGGCACCTTGACTTACTTAGCTCCTTCTCCTAGGTCAGTTTTGCATTTCACAAAGACCTTCAAAGTCAAATGCAGGACTGAGCCCTTGCATAAGTCTCTGTACCTCCCTAAATGTGGAGCTGGAGGCCTCTGCCCCCTAGCTCTCTGCAGGGGTTGTAGGAAGCAAATATGATTGTGGACACTGACGTATAAAAGAAAAGTCAGACTCTCTGAGCTTGACTCCTAGTCCTCTGCCCTTCACGCGGGGCTCCAACCCTTCCATTTACACATCTATCCATCCATCCAACTTTTTAAAAAGTGGTGCCCTTTTCCAAGCAACCAACCCTTATTGAGCACCTCCTAGATACCAGGCACCGTGCTGGACACTGAGAACACAAAGAGAACTCACGCATCTCTGACTACGAGCTCCCCCAGCGGTAGACAGAAAGCAAAGAAGCACTTCCGGTAAGATGAGGGCAATGGTTGCACTGGCGGCTCTGGAAGCCTGGTAAGGGCTAGGAGTGGTCTGGAGAGAGCAGAAGGTGATTTTCCAGTGGAGCAGGAGGCTGCCCCTATCTCAGATGAGCTAGTGCACAAGCAGGAGCGGAGATAGTCCCTGACAGCCAATGATAGTCCATAACAAACGATGAGCTCCAGAGCTGGGGGCAGGGTGCTGGAGGGCAGCAGAGGGTTTTTCCACCACACCTTGGACTTAATGTTGCAGGGGTTTGGGAGCTCCGGGAAGAATCTGACCAGAGGGATAGCCTGATCAACCCTGCTCTTCTAACACCCCCACTCTCAGCTGTGCCTACGTGCACCAGGACAAGGATAGTCCTGCTATCTGCACAATGTGACCCAGAGTGGCTGTGCACTCTGCTTTTTCCACTTTTATTCGGAAAGTTCAGCTGGTAAAGGGAAGCCATGTGTATGTAACAGGAAGTCTGATTTCCAGGACGTGCCATGCAGTCACAGCTCTATTTATGGAACAATTCCATGGCTCCGATTTCCTTAGAAACTCAAATGAAACCTCCGCCAGCAGACAATGGAAGGGCTCAGCTTCTCTCTTTCACTGTTCCTGGTTCACACCCTCCCCCTTCTCCCCTCTGCT
>CM052438.1:27769723-27835198 GCA_028533085.1 Varecia variegata | reverse complement strand
TGTAGTTTATCTTTTAAAAGACCTCATTTTTAATACAAAGTTGAAATAATTCAAAAGAAAACATTATGTATTAGTAGCTTTCACATTTTTTGCATTGGCTCATTTACTGTTCATTCATTATTGATTGATGGATTTAGGACACTAGTTATATTCTATAACAGAAATTGTGCTAAGAGCTTTACATGCATTTCTGATTTATTCTGGAGGTAGTGTCATTCGTACTTTAAAGATGAAGAAACAGAAGAGCAGAAAGGCTTTGCTTGTGTTTTTCTGCCTGCCTGAACCCCCTTCTCTGATCTCCTCACTTGGCTAACTCCTGCTGCCTCCCATCTCCCCGAGCCCCTCTGCCTCTGTCCCCTACGCTTGGCCTGGGCTTAGCAGAGGGAGCCATCCTCTGGGTCCCCAAGGTATCCTGCCCTCCCTATTAGGCTTGTCTATTGAATTGTGATGCTCCCCCCACTAAGGACCCCTCCAAGCCTCCCATTCCCTGACGGCCAGGGCCAAGGGCTGCCCTGTTTCATGGTCCCATGCCTGGCACACGGTGGACATTCAATAAAGCACGTCTCCTGGATAAATGTTCTTACTGCTATTCAAATGAGGATTGGGAAATAATGTTTCAGTGTGGAGAACAATGGGTTGTAAATTAACAAGTCAGTAAAATAAAATGCAAAAAATAGATCCCCCTCTACGGCTGCAGCTCTGTTAGAATACACCTGCACACACGAGGAAGGGAAAGAGACACCACCTACTGGATTCTTGTCTCTCCCTCCTTCCCTCTTTTTGTTTCCTTTTTTTCTTTTTTCTCCTCTCCCCTCCCCTCCCCTTCCTTCCTTCTTTCTTTCATCTTTTTCTCTTTCTTTTTTTTTCCCCCCACAGAGAAAGAGAAATGATCTTGTATTTTCTGTAAGAGATTCCAGTAAGAACTTTTAGACTCTTTTGGAAGCATTCCAAACTGCCCCTCCATTGCACGACAGAGCTGGCCATCCTCAAACAATTCGGTGCCTACTGCCCAACTGAAGGACATTGAGTCTGGCAGTGCAGAAAGCACTTGCCCAAGTCTTTGTGATAAAAAGCCCCAGAGCCAGAACTTGAACTTGGGTCTTTCCATTATACATCAATTCAGTTCAAACAGTTCAATTTCTCACATGCATTATGCACTTGAACCAGGCCCTCCACTCACCTGTGGGCACCCCGTGGTGGACCCGGTCCTGGGGCACACCTAGGCCGGCTGGGGAGACGCATACCCCTCCTCTAATCCCAATAGCAGTCGGACTGTCTGGAGAGTGGGAAGCAGTGAGACTGGACACTGGGCTTGGGCTCCCCCATCCTCAGTGTCTGGGGGCTCACAAGCCAGGTATTTATTTCACCTGTCAGAGCCCACCTTTCTCAGTCGCTCCTTGCTGGGCATTGCTCAACTGAGATGAAGGATGTGAAGAAATTTTTAAATGTGCATGTTATTAAAATCTACATTCAACCACCATTCTAGGTTTCCTCTCAGTGATGGCACTCAAGGTTCCCCTACCCACCCTTCTCTGCACCCTTCAGTGGCACCCATGTTTCTTGGCATAAAGCCCACTTTCCCTAAAGGGTCCTGAGAGACTCAGCTCTTGTCCCCCATGCCCATCCTCTTCATGCCCATGCCTGCTCTCCCACCTCTGGACACTGCAGTGCTCTGCCCTCTGCCGGGCACTCCCTCCCCCTCCCCCTTGCTTGGCCAACCATCCTTATCCCTCCCATCTGGGCTCAGTGTCCTCTTCCTCCTGGAAGTCCTCCTTGACCTTCCTAGATGGGCTCAGGCCTTGTGCTCCATGGAATTCTGAGCTTCTCCAGATACCCATTGCACTGTCTTCTGATGGTAATTTGACCATCTCTACTAGGGGAACACAAGGGTTACATCAGGCAGTCACAGAGCATCCTCCCATGAGTGTCACAGTGCTCTGAGATCAATAACCTTGGGTGCCATGAATAAACACAGTCCTAGGCTCTCATGGTGCATCTGTATCCTCAGGTAAACCCCAGAGTTACTGTCGTAAACCTCAGGAAGTTGCAGCCAAGCCCTGAGGTGCTCGTGTGCAGAGAGGTAGGTGATGGTTGAAGGATGTAAGTCTCCTTCTCAGCCCATAGCCCTCCAGCTTCCTGCCCACCACCCTTGACCCTGGGCTCTTGTCTATCCAGTCCTAGAGCTGGGCTAGAGCTGGGGTTGGGAAGCACGCAGCCTGTCTTCCCCTCTGCCTCCTTTGCCAGCCTCCATGGCATCCTGCTACCCCAGATGGACAAATCTGGTCACAGGTGGGCTCCAGAGAGACAGCGAGGATGCCAGCCACGCCACCACCCTCTGCTTCTGTGGGAGGCCTCTGGAAGACACCTGGGCAGACATGATCCTCATCACAGCCCTGTCACACACTAACTGTGTGACTTTGGGCCATTCAGCCTCTGAGCCTCCTTCTTATTTTTCATACCACGAGCAACACCACTGCTGCTACTGCCACCTCCACCACTGCCACAGGCAGAGCTCGTTGTGCACCAGACACCATCTTTAAGACACTCCCTCAATCCTCACAGACTCTCTGAGTTCCGTGGCATTCTATTCCCGTCACCTGAGAGAAGGAACAGCATCGTGGAGTGCTGCTGTTTACTGGGAGGCCTCCTGCACTGGGCGGGAGACAAGGTGTGAGATCGCGACGGGCTGAAGCAGTGACAGAAACCTCAAGGGCGTGCATGGAGGGTGATCTCCCGGATTGTGTGGGTGGACTGAAGTTCGGCGGCGGGCGAGAGAAAGTGGGTTTGAGGTGAGTTCTAGTGGCTTAAGCCATTGAGGGATGGAGGAGGGGCCCTTTCCTGACATGGGGAGGCCCTGCGGACGTCTGGTGACAGCCAGGCTGCCCCACTGGGACTGCAGTGCAGAGTTCCCCGTGCACTTCCTTCTCTATTTGCTGGGCTGACCCTTGGCACCTGCAGCCTCGCTCCTTCATGGCCTCGTAGGATGCAGCAGACAATGCCCTTAGTTGCCATGGTGATTAGAGGTGGTGCATGGGAGCCCCCAGCTCAGTGCATGATGGAGTAGGTGCTCACTGGACGTTCAAGGCTCCTGTTGCTTGGGCTTCTCTTCCGGGCCAGGCAGGTGCCAGGCTCTGGGGATATCAGACCAAATGTGAACCAGATCCTGGTCTCGGGAGCCCCAGGCTGAGGTTAGAGATGGTGAGTGCAGAAATGATTCCTACAGTGTGGGGAGGAAGCTGAGGACACTTCAGAAGGGCTCTGTGCTCCCCAGGGGGAAGTCAGGGATGGTGTTCTAGAGGGATGACGTGGAATCTGGGATTGGGGACTTTAAGCAGGTGCTGAGTTGGGCTCTCCAGGAAGGCCATGTAGCTGCGGTGGGGCCTGGGGAATGTGGGCAGGATGGAGGTTGGCTGGGACCAGCTCCTGGCCCTCGGAGGGGGCTCTGTCTTTATTTTTATCCCCTCAGGATTAGATAAAAAATAATGTTGACCAAGATAAGTAAATTCTTGCATATCTGCTAAACGTACACACGTTGCTTTGTAATTAACCCTTTAAGTGCCCCTTATATGTTTCCTCGTTTTATAGCTAAGAATATCAAGTCTAAGTACCAGGATTAACAAGGGATCTTGTTAACAGGCTAACAGAGCCTGTATATTTGCCACCATGTCACTGTCCTTTAATAAATGTGCTGAAGACAGATGAATTCCATTGAAATGTAAGTTACAAGAGAGCAGAAGTTTTTGTGTTTTGTTCAGTGCCATATCTTCAACCCTGAAACAGTACCTGCACTTAGTATGCACTCAATGAGTGAATGACATGCTTTGATGGCTTAGCCATCGGTTCTGGTTATCTAACGCTATGGAACGAACTATTCCTAAACTTAGTGACTTTCCTGCAACGGGGACCCAGGGAGCAGGAGCAGGGCAGGGAAGGACGATGGGGAGTGTGGTTGGGACTCCGGTCATTGAGGGGCCTCAGGACATCGAAGGGAAGCTATTCAGAAGCTTTAGATGTGGGGACCCGAGTGCGGAGAGAGAAAATGGAGTGTGTGTAACTGTGGTTCCAGGGAAGTGGGCCAAGGAGGGAGTCCCGGGCAATCCAGGTAGCTGAAGGTGGCTTGGGGGATGAGGAGCCTGCAAGGTGCCTGAGAAGGACTCAGAGCAGAAGGAGGCAAGCAAGGACAGAGGAGTGCCATCAGGCTGCAGGAAGACAGCCGGCCCTTCAGTCGGGAAGGCCCTTCCCCTCAATCCCTCTCTTTGGTAAACTCTTGCTATACCCTCAGCACCCAGTGCAGCACGACCGCCCTCTCGTCTCTGAGCTGCACTGGCACTAGCAATGCTTCTTGCTGCACTCCTCCACCTGGGTTTGACCAGTGCTGTTGGCCAAAAGAACCTTCTGGAAGGCCCTGGCATTCCCTGGACTCTGCTGGATCTCTGGTGATGAATCAGCCCATAGGGGCTCACCTCCAAAGTGCCTCTGGAGCAAAGCTGAAAGTCCCCTGTCCCCACGGCCTTGGGGAGAGGGGGAGGGAGCACATACAATCATTAGCCAGGACTCCTATCGCTTCAGCATGTTTTCTCTCCAGAAGCTGGAGCTCCGCTGGGCCAAACACAGCATCAGGTGCCTCGAAGGCACATTTGACAGCTATCTGGGGATACTGTGGGGCAGCCTTGGGGTGCAGGCTCAGAGCCTGACAGCCTGGTTCACTTCCAGGGTCCGCTGCTGCCGAGCACTGTGCACCTGGGTCAGGGGTCTCCCTCTCGGAACACTAGCTTTCTCGTCTGCAAAATGTGCCCATCAGTGAGACTCCCTGCCCCCAGGGTTGTGTGAGAAACAGATGCGTGACCTCATGCAAATACCCAGAATGGGTTGGTAGCATGTTAAATACTCAGTGTATGTTACCTTTCATTCTGTTTAAATCGAGTAAATTCCAAGAGGCCACTAGTCAATCAACACCATCTTTATTTGCATGCCTAGTATGTGCCTGGCACTGTTCCAGGTGCTGGGCACTTAGAAGGGAAGAACCGAGAATGTTCCTGGCTTCGATGAACTTCTGTTTGTAACTATGCTCGGCAGTGAGGGATTAGATAAAAAAAAAAAATTTGAGACTCATGGTTATTGTTTAAGCCCTCCGAAGTGCAGATTTGGAAACTGAGGCTCCAGAAGCCAGCACATGCAGCAGCACTGCAGCTGTCTGCAAGAAGGGGGATGGCTTGGATTAAGTAGCAGGATGCGCCCTCTCTTTCCAGATTGCTTTATGGCATCTCCAGAAAGTGGATCTCCATCCTTTGCCCGTCCAACTCCCTGGACAGGGCTCAGGTCCCCCATGCGACAGCAGCCCAGGCTGTGCGGGAGAGTCTGCACTGGGAAGAACAGTCTGTGCAGAATGAGCCAGGCAGAGAATAGTAACAGCCACCAGCAGCCCCAAACTTCTCTTCCACACACCAGCCCTTCGGATAATAGAGAGCAGCGGCTGAGCCTGGGTTGGACAGGCTTGATCCCACCACGCTGCGACTCTGGACTCCTGACCCTGGGGTCCCTCCTAGGTCTGACCTGGTCTGTCTGCAACTCACTGAGCCTGCAGCACGGAGCGCTGTGCCCAGGTTCACTCAGGACTGATCAGGGTGGCACCAGCAGGCCTCTGCCCAGTAGCTCCAAGGCCACAGTACGGTGTCTGAGACATCAAGGACAGGTGTGGGTAGAGACTGTTAGTGGCCCTCAGCTATTCCGGATGCACTACCACACCTTCCAGTTTCCGCTGCAGTTCCGTTTGGACACTGCAGCTGGTCTGGCCACTCAACCTCGAAGGGAAGTGATGGGCACTGAGTCCACGTGGAGACAGGAGCGAGGGGACCGCCTCCATTTCCTCTTCCCCTTGTGCAGCGACCTTGAAGGCCCCAGGCTGAAGTTGAAGTTGGCTGTGTCCCAAGATGAAAAACAGCTGGGAAGCCTGAGTTACCACACGCAAGGCCCCTGTGGGAGAACCGCCAAGCTCATCAGACTTTGACCCCGCAAGATATAAACCTTTGTTGTTCTAAGTCACTGGGATTTGGGGGCTTATTTGGTATCGTGACATCAGCCTGCCCCCATCCTGACGGAGGCAGAGTCAGGCCTGGCCTTTAATCCTGGTCGATCCTTATGGCCTGGCCTCAGGCAAGTAACTTTCAGTCTCTGTGGGGACAAATACTATCGAATTCCGGGCTGTTGTGAGAATTCCGGGAGAAAATGCGTGTGACATGCTTGGCAAAGGGGGCCTGCCATCTTTGCTTAGTATATACTATGCCGTTTAACACTCATCTTGCAGATTAAGAAACTGAGGTTCAAAGAGGTCAGGTTTCCCTCCCCGCTCCCCAGGTCACACAGCTAATAAATACCAGGAGTGCCAGGGAGAAGGATCAGAGGGGAAGGCCAGTAGAAATTCCAAGGTCTGGAGGCCCAGGCGGGCCGGGGGCCAGCTGTTCATGTGGCAGCACGAAGCCATGTGACACTCGTCAGGCAGCTCACACTCACACTCAGTTGGGGCTTTGATCTTTTCCAACGGGGCCCAGACTTTTTCTCTTGACCTATTTTCTTGGCCGCATAACAGAGACAAAAATCTCCCTATCTGGAAGGTGTTGGCTGTGCTACCAAGGTCAAGTCCTTTTAAGATCTGACCTTACACGTGGCCGAGTTGTGCCTTTTTTCTTGTGCTTTCAAACAGTGTCTGGGTCCCAACCAAACCCTGCGTTGAAAGAAACCTGGCAGAAGGTGGGTCCGCTGTGCCCTCTGGTGGCCACGGTCACCAGGTGCTTGGACCAGCGCTCCGGCCAAGGTCTGCATGCACCCTTAGAGGGCCTGCTCTGCCACAGAGAACCAGCCCCTCATCTCCAATGTGCTTTGGTTTGGAGCAAAGCTGTCCCCAAGCCCTTGGGCAGTATGCGACACTTGTAATCTTTACCCCAGACTCAGGAGCCCGTCCTGGCTACCCCCCAACTCAACCGCCCTGAGGCTCAGTTTACTGTCTGAATTCTCCTCTACAGCGAGGAATGCCTCTTGGCAGGATTGCTGCAGGATTAACTGGGATCACGTAGATGAAGCACTCAGCCCGTGCTGCCGGCGGCTGGGGAAAGGAAACCGTGCGTGGGCCTTGTTAACAGACTCCCCTTCTGCATGGGTGCTGCGCCATCCGGCTGTCCGCTTGTCCCCCCAGTCACTCAGACCTTCTGGTGGCAGAGACCTTGTCTTGCCCATCTCTGGGTCTCCAGCCCCCCGTGGCCCTCAGGGCATATTTGTCAAACGAAACATGTATGCAGAGTGCATGAGCTCATCCCAGTCCTGCGAGGCAGGTGAGCCGGAAATCATTTCTCTTTGCAGAAAGTCTGTCTCTGGATCCAAGCCTTCGACTCCCAGGGCCTGTGGGTGCTCCTGATCCAGCCACAGCCTCCCCCTGGGGGGCTTACAAAGGGAAGACATCCCCCAAAGCTTCAGAAAGGCCAGTCCCAGTGTCACAAAACATCGGGGGAGGCGTTCTCAGAATGCTCAGGCACTCGCGGGAGCTGCGCCTGGGTGTCTGTGGCTCTGAGGAAGCTCCCAGGACATTCAACTGTCCACAGCAACAGGCTGGATGGAAACACCTCCGAGGGCTCAGGAGAGGGTGTTCTGATCCTGTCACTTAGGGTCCTCTGTGCAGGAGGAGCTTGTCACTGTGTCGTCACAGGGAGGCCCCGGCCCCACAGAGGGGCAGGCTGCTTTCCTGACCTGTGGAGCATGCCAGGGGGTCCTGGGGGTCCAAAACTATACCCCCTGACCACATCCTGGCCTACGGTCACTTCTGTCCTGCTCCAACAGCAGTGTGGGGGAGAACTGCACCTTTACTGGCCACGTGGCGTTTCTGGGCCTTTTTGTGCTGCTCGGCCACCTGGCTGCTCCACTTTTCTGTGTTTTCTGCCGCAGCAACCACCATCTTGCTGCCGGCATCCCCGTGCTTGCAGCAGAGTTTGCAGATCGGTGAGCATGTTTTTACCCAGTGTGTGCCTTGGGTCTCCTTGGAGCTCACATGCAGCACCCGCCACCAGCCCGTGGCTGCTGGCTGCTCACTCACTGCTTCTCCCCATGTCCCCTACATCCCTTGGAGCTGCCCCAGCTTGGAGACCTTGCTCAGACACCCCGGGCTGCCCTGCCTTCCAGCCTCCAGCAGTTTCTGTGAGGACTGTGTCCTGCCACCTTCAGGTCTCTGCTCACCTGGTCTGTGTCTCCCGCCTTTCCTCCCTTGCTACCCAGCTTCCATGGACACATGCTCCCTGCAGCGTGTCCCTTCCCAGGCTCTCCCAGCACACCCCCTGGAGGCCAGCAGTCCACCTCCATCCCTGCACCTTGCACAGTTGGGGTGCCTCTAAATTCATTCTCCAACCTCAGCTGGGCCCTGTGCCCGGTCACCAGCTGCCTCTGTCCTCACAGCTCACTTCAATTACCCATGCAAAGACTGTCCCCAATTGTTCCCTGATTCCTCCCTCCTCCTCCTTCTCCTCATCTGCAGGTTACCCCCACCCCACCCCTGACCCATGGGGAAATCGAAGCTGTCAGATGGCAACGACCTCACCCTCCTGCCACCAAAGCTGTCTGCCCTCATGTCTCCAAGTGGCCCCTCACCGTCCCCTTGTGATGGAGGTGGGGGTCCCTCTTGTCTCTTTCCCCTTTGGGGTCCTCCTTCTCCTCTCTCCTGCAGCATCCTGTGCCTTCCTCTCTCCACTGGCTCCTGACAGTGGCGGAGGCTGGTCTAGTCCTCCCTCTCCACATGCTGGTCTTGGGGACTCCAGAGATTCCAGCCTAATTTTCACCCCATCCCCCACCAAGCCCACTCTCTGCTCCCACCCAGGCCATGTGTCAGACGGCTTCTGTGCCTTAGCAAGGGGTGGGCCTCTGAGTACACACACACACACACACACACACACACACACATACAAATTTCTTTTTGTGACGTGAGGACCATTAGTGAATCCTGCTGTGAATAAGCCAACTGCCAAAGGCATCCAGAGGACAAACAGGGAGCCCCCATGGGGCCCCCGGCCCCTGCCAGGTGACTGCATCCGGCAGGATGGCCACATTGCAGAGCTGCTCACTCACACTCGGGGCAAAGCGGCATCTGAGGCTCATCCCTAAACGCCAGGGGAAGTCAGTGACGGAGAAGAAAGGAAGAGAAAATGAGGGCCCACCTGGAAAACACGAACGACGGCTGAATCTTCAGAACGGGCTGACGAGCCACTCCACTCGCCTTCCTATCCCCGAGCGCCTTTAAACATCCTTCGGAAGAAGGAAGGAAACTGTTACAGAAAGCTCCTACTCAGGAACTGCTTTTCCGTCTGTCTGCTCTTTGCTGCTGATTAGGCACGTGGGGAGAGTGGCCCGAGGGGCGTTCCTAGGACTTCCCCAGGGTCCCCAAGACCAAGCCCCCAGTGTCTGCTTTGAGGAGGGGTGCGGTGGGGTGCAAAGCAGGTGGGCCTTGGCTCTGGCCCCTGGCTCCGGGCAGGTGCTGGGGCACCCTGAATGCCTTTAGATCCTCAGGGCTCTCTGAGGAGGGACCTTGCAGGGGCTCCGGCCTGAGATGAGGGGGTGACACACAGGGACAGGGTGGCTGGGCACCCGGAGCCCCAGGAGCTGTGCCTGGGGGCCGCTTGTGATGTGGTGCCACCTCGTGGCTACCTGTCCACATTGCAGCTGTAATGTGAGGCCAACCGGGAGAGAATTGGGGGTGCTAGCTCTCCCATAGATAGAACGGAGGGGAAGCGTGTTGACAATAGATGAGAGCAGGGCCGTCTCAGGGACGTGATGGGGCACGGAGAAAGGGAACTGTGGAGGGGAAGAAACCATGTGGAGGAGGGCAGAGGCAACATGAAGGCCCAGGCAGTGGGGCAGGAGGCAGGACAGCAGTGGCTGGAAGGGGGGGAAGGGAGTAAGAATCACACTGGGTTCCCCACCGGAGCCTCTGCTCACGTGTTTGATTTAATACTAGCTAACATGTGTTGGAGGCTATGCACCAGGCTTTCGTAAGCCCTTTGCATGTGTTAACTCATTTAGTCCTCGCGTGTTTCTGTGCAGCTATTACGTCATCCTAACCTTATCCATAAGGAGATCAGACACAGGGACGTTGAGTAACTTGCTTAAACTCACACAGCTAATGAGCAGGGTTACGACAGCCAGACTCCAGGGCACCTGCGTGACTCTCTGCACCATCCCGCCTAGGGGGCTGCCTTCGGAGGGTCACCAGAGACAAACGTCTCTGGTCGGGAGGTAGCAGGGCAGACAGGACCCCTGGATCTAGAGAGTGAAGCCCGCCTCGGTCTCCTGCCCCCCTGTCCTCATCCGTCCCCAGCCTGCAGGGCTGCTGTGAGAATTCAAGATCATGCCCAGGGAGGTGTTGTGCAGACTGTAAAGTGCTGCACAAATTGGGAGGTCTCGTCACTATTTACACCATTTTTACGTTATAGAGTCCCAGTAATGAGTTTCTGGATCCATTAAAAACAACAACAAAAAAAAACAAAACCCCAACTGGAAATCAGTGCCAACTTTGGACCAGACTTGTGTCTATCCCTGGGTGTGCCCGACTCTGTCGGGGGAGGACAGACACCGGCCCAGGCCACAGTATGCCCTGGCCAGGCTGATTTCATTCAGCAAGCGTCCAGGCAGCTGGTGTGTATCTACTGGGGCCTCTGGAGACGCTTTTGTGTTTGATCTCACACCCACTGAGGGCCCTTATTGTCACGCCCACTTGACAGAACAGGCAGCTGAAGTTCAGAGGTTAGGTGACTGGTCAGTCACCCAGCAGGGAACAGCACAGCTGGGTTTGAGAAGAGGCCTCTCTAAGGCCTACTCTAAGGCTCCTCCCTGTCTCCTGAGCCTCTGGGCACTGGTGTGGGGGCACCAGCCCAGGGGGCCCCTGGAGATGAAGTGTTGGGCCATTTCAGGATGGAAAACATCTCTTGAATAGAAGCAGCAAGAGAGAGGCAGCACTAACGCACGGCCCTCGTAGAAAACAACACACCCACCCGAACGATAAAATAGCTCTTTTTTAATTCACTTTGATTCAGATCATTGGAAATATTCAACAATAAATAAAACAGAGCAGGGGCTGAGGAAAACATACTCTTGCTACCGTCATCCAAATGCACCCAGATCAACGCTCGGCTACGGAACTGAGAGAGGCGAGTGGGAACAGAAAGCAAATTGTAAAACACCAACAACCAAACACACAAGTTTGCAAAGAGGAAAAAGTGCTCAAGAAACTTTGGCTTTGAAGGGCATTCGGGGAAGTGCTAAAGCGATTGTACAGGAGGAAGGGAATGAACCCGCCACCACCCCAACGGGGAGGGGTCCCTGACTCAGACTGGGATTAAAGCTGACGTCCCAGCTCTGGACCGGCAACTGATGGACGGCAGTTTTAGGACAGAAGCTGCGTGACGTGCTGGGTTCCACACCAGTGCGGATGACCCGATGGGCTCCGGCAGGCGGAACGGGAGGTGTGGAGCAGGCTGGCGGCCTGTAGGAAATTCAGTGCTGTTTTGGTAAGAAAGGAAGAGTTGCTAATGCCCTGACCCCGACACACCGTGAGATGCTGCTTGTCCTGACTCTGGTTTTCCTCCTCCCTCTCCTTTTCTTTGCAGTGTCAGGTGGCACCCAGGGACGCAAGAGCTGGTGCTTTCATGCAAACAAGAAGAGGAAAGCTGACTCTGTCTCAGATCTGCCTGGCCCAGCCCACAGGACAGGATGAGGCTGGTGGCACGTGGCCAGGTCTGCGGCAACCCAGATGTCCACCATGAACACAGTGACGTCCCCAAGCTCTTCAGAGGGGCGAGGACAGTTGCTGGTTCCCAATGGCACACGGCAGACATCCAGATGTCTTTAGCTGGACACTGGCCACCCAGGGCTTGGGCTTCCCTGCGGGAAGTATTTTTGATCATAACCAGGTGAGGGAGACTGGGTTTTCTGGGTTTCCACCTTGCTTGCTGTCAGGCTGGCTTGAAGAGGACACTTAAACAAATAACCCAGCTCTCATGCAGCAAACCCTGTGGGCTGGGATTAGTGGGAAAAGCCAGGTACAAGAAAATAAAACGTAAAACATTAGGAAACCAGACGAGGTGGAGGGGGCGGTTGAAGTCTGAGTGGTTCTGGCACAGAAGGGCCCGCGGAGAGGCACCGTGGACTCTGCCTCTGCTGTGACTCACGCCAGGCAGGCTTGGCCTCTAGCGCCCCCTTCTGGGCACAGCAGAGACTGAGATTCCATAAAAGAACCACCCAGACAGACCTTAACTGCCTTCCCCACCTTGTCTGGCTTCCCTATTTTTTGTTTTATGAACTCTGTTTTCCTCCCGGATTGCGATGTGAAGCCAGAGGTTACAAACCTTCCCTCCCTTCTCCCGTAGCAGTTGGGAGAGGGCAGGGGAGGGGCATGTGGTTCCAGCTCTAGAGAAGCCACCTCCTGGCTTGCTGCTGGGGGAACCGCGGAGGCTGAGATGTTGCTGAGATCTCACAGGCTCTTCAGCCCCTGCCTTTGCAGCTTCAGGCTCAGCGCTGTGTGCTACAGGCGGGGACCCCTCTGCGCCCTGCCTAGAGCCCAGGACTGGTCTCCAAGGGGATCTCTGTCTGCAGAGTGGACAGAGCCCTGGGCTGGGATTCAGGGGCCGGAGGGAGCACCCTGCCATTGCCTGCCCAGCACGGGTCCTTCTTGTTCTGTTGACAGCACAACCAGTGCCCTTTGGGAAATACTCTTGTCTGGTTCTCAGCCACCTTGACCCCAGGCATGGGTTCCAAATGGCTTGCATCAATTTGTGCATTTAATTCTGGCCACAACGACTGGCTTTTATTCGGGTAAGTACCCACTGCTAAGCCAGCGAGACACAGAGTCCACTGGGCTACGGGAAAGAGAAATGCCGTCTCCTCTGCTGGAGGGTACGGCATGAGAAGGCAGAGACAAGAGCTTGCCTGCGGGGGGATCCCAGCGCTGAGAGAGCAGAGCAGACCCCTACCTGATGGTTGCATTTTTTCAAGATGCTGGCTGGAGTCTCGCTGGGAAAGCCCACCTCTGGACAATTTAAATGTGGAGCCAATAATACCCTATTTTTGCTCAAACTCTGACTTGTGCTGTTATAATCAGATTACTATTGCAAGTCACTTCCCTACTCTGGGCCATGCTTTTCTCAGTGTAAAATGAGAGAGCTAACATGGTAGACTGGAAGGTATCCCACAGCTTGAACATCCTAGTGGGAGCAAGAAGAGCAGACCCGGCCCAGATAGCCGCCAGCTCAGGCTCGGACACTTCTTCCCTTTGGGGGACCTGTTCTTCATCAGTAAAACCCCAAGCAGATTGCTCTACTGAACCTGTCATCCCCGAACGGACTCAGCTTGCGGAGAAGGGGAAGAGTTCCAGAGTCGACACGGCCCTCTGTATCAGCGTCCATGTGACTCAAGTTTGTCCCTGGGACTAATCAGCCACACACCGACGTTTGCCGAGTCTTCCACGTCAAGCAGGGCTGTGAGCCTCGGAGGGGTATGACTTCAGAGTGACGACTCGCAGCGACACGCCAGCCAGTATCAGTCAAGGAAGTCTTCGGTTTGGGAGGCTTTTAAAGCTGAAATAGGTTGGTTTGTTTGTTTAACACTTCCTGGATTCTGAATATGTGAGAAGCTAATAAAAGCTATGGAAACTTTCCCTAGAAACATGCTCATATGCACAGAATTCAGGGAAAAAAACAAAAAACAAAAACTTGGCATGCAATTTTTGGGGACTTTTGTGAATGGCCTGAAGCCATCCGTGACCCCTGACTGAGGCCCCTGAGCCCCCATAATTCCTCCCACCCAGAGTGCAGAGGGGGATTCTGAGCCGGGAGGAGTGGGTCACTTGATTTCTGAGAATGCATCCTAAAAGGTCACACCTCCCCAAAGCAGCAGTGGCCTTTTAGGAAATGTTTTCAATAGGAAAAGTGGTTTTTCTGATGAAGTCTCAGAGCTGCAGCCAACAATCGCTGTCCTCCTCTGCCTGCCCCACTCCCCACCCAGCCACAATGAGGTTTCACTGAGTTTTGGACACTCCCAGTCTGAGAACGATCCCAAATCCACAAGAAGGAGGAAGGAAGCTGGGCTGGAACGGGAGGGCAGTGCAGGCACTCCACAAGTCACCAAAGACTGACACCACAGGATCTGCCCACCTGCCGGCCCCGAGCCCTGGATACTCCCAACACCCCAAGTCCGAGAATTCCTACAAGCCTCCCTTTCAGCACCCCTTCCCCTGCTGCTGGGTTCGGCAATAGCAAGCTTAATTAAAACCCCAGGACCAGCAACGGAGCCAGGGTGCACACAATGTCAGTTGAATTAAAAAGAAAATAAATCAATAAATAATCAGGAAGGCTGAGGAGAAAGAGAGTAGCCGGAAAGTGAGAAGATGAGGTAAGTGCAGCCACCATTCTTGGAGGCCCCCAACCAGACCCTGGACAGCCCAGAGGTGGCCAGCAGGGACGTGGCCCAGAGCTCAGGCCCTTGGGACAAGTGCTGTTGGAAGCCCCCCGTGTGGCCTTGGAGGTTACAGGCACCAAATCCAACAGTCTAAGAAAATAAGAGAGTATCCCCGGCTGCTGTGACCCTGGGTAGCTTCGAGTGTCATCTGAGCTTTATTCCAAATTGGGCGCTGTCTCAGGAACCTAGAAAAGACGTTCCCAGCTCTGGAGCAGGGGTGGGCCGTTGGTTGGGGCCCCCTTTCCCGATTGGGAGCTTTTGCCTCATTTCATCCAATGCATGCATTTCTTCCCCAAACACAAGGCACATGGAAGTAGGCAGAGCTGCTCTTGGCCACGATCATAACCACGGAGATTGATTGCTCAAGGGAACATCTGCTTGGGAGGAGGCATCCGCAGGAGGGAGAAACATGCTGCCAAGTTTCCATGATGATCTTGGGGGTGGGCAGTCTCTCCTGGCCATGATAAATGAACTCTGGGAAGAAAGGGATGACAGGGTTATCACACCAAGTGAGAGGCCAGGCTTCGTGCAAAGAAGGGCCACACTGTGCCCCCAGCACCTGTGTGCCCTGACGTGGCTCTGTCCTGGAGGTAATCATCACTCAAACATCCCAGCAACAATTGGAGCTGGAGAGTCAGCTCTGGACCCCTGGGCAGCAGCAAGTCTCTCTCCCCATCTTTCCTGGGAAGCCTCTTGTCAATTAGAATATGGGAGCCTTCAGATTCTCCCCCCCAACCCCACCCTAGAAGCCAAAATGATTTTAGTGTTTGGAGACTGAAGCTTTCCCAGAGTCTCCCCAGCCCTGGGACAGCAGTGGAAGGAAACTCTCCCCACCCAAGACAGGTTCTGAAACGTGCTCTGCAGTCTTGGTGGAGTTCGGCAACCTGGCTGAGTGGAGGCTGCCAAAGGCTGGGGTGCAAGAGGCTGCAGGAGGCACCTGGGCACACCCTGAGGCTGGCCCTTGAAGCTCCTGGGTGGGACGGCTCCGGCGAGATGCTGGAGCTGGAATCCAGAGGCGTGATGGCGCGTCCATCCTAAACCCTTCGCGGCGTCATCTCCCCTTGAAGATCCGGATTTTGTTGATGGATGCCAAGGTGGCCGTCACGTTGGACTCAAAGTCTGCATCATGCACCCCTGTCTTGCGAAAAGCCCCTGCTGATGGGTTGTTCTCCCAGTAGTGGTGCCAGTTCCCTTTGCTGTCTGCCCCGAAGCCATACAGGTCCACCTGTGGGGGCAAAGCAAAGGTGAGAACCAGACTCAGGGCTGCAGGTGGCACCTCTAGGAAAGGGAGCCTGCAAGGTAATCCTGGAATCCCATGCAACAGTAAATGCCACTTCCAAGGACACAGAAAATCCCTTCTCTAGGTTCCTGGAACTCTCGGGGGCTTGGTGAAGCAAAATCAAGTTAAGTGAAACTCAAGTCCAATGCCGGGAGGCACCCTGGGAGGTTAGGGTATGTGGGTGGTCCTCAGGAGGCCGGTCTCACCTCTGTGGCAAGTGCAACCTGTTCTCCAAGGCTTGAGGAGCCACAGAAGGCAGGCTGGGAAGGAGGGAGTGGAGCGGAGAGCAGGGCTTTGCAGCCCAGGAAACTGCCCAACCCCAGCCCTGCCACTTGCACAGTGCCCCGGGCATGTCAGATCACTTCTCCGAACCTTACTTTCCTCATCTGGAAAACGGGACCAAGAATCACAATGACAACAAGGCAGCTGGTAAGTGCGGACCCTTTCTTCCCTGAGCCCAGCAGCCATCTGGTCCAGGGGCCTTTCACACGTGTGACAAGCACTGACTGAGCACTTATTTTGTGCCAGGCACTGTGCTGGACATATCAAAGTCTCCAGGTGGAACTTCCTCGGGTGCCACCTGGGCAGGTGCTGAGGAAATTAGGGACACACAAGTCAGATCTCAGCCTTGGAGCTTACAGTTTATGGCAGGCATCGGCGGAGCAGTCCCTGGGGGCACAAGGGCTAAATTCAGGGCTCCCTCGGTACAGAGGAGGGAGGGGCTGGTGCTTCGAGAGGAAGCTCTTCCCAGGAGGTGACATTTCGGTTGGGCCTTAGAAAATGAGTAGAAGATGACCAGGGAGGGACACTTGGAGGGGCTTCCAAGGAGAGGACACGCTGCCTGGGCTGCGGTGTGGAGGACAGATTTGAGGGGTGGGGACAGAGCAGGAGCAGGGGACAGCTCCGTGCCACATGCAGCTTCCTCAGTGAATGCACCACGGACAGAGGCCCACCCCAGTGCAGGGGGACATTAGGGTTGGACGGGATGAAGACATGGGAGTAATATTTCTGAGGGAGAACCCCAAGGGAGGGTGAGACATCAACCAAGGCCAGGACTGTGGACCCGCCCTGCAGTGCCCTAGACCCCTTCCTGGGATTTCCAACCGTGAGCCAGGTGGGGTGGGGCTGGGATGGGCCAGGTGTGACAAGAAGGGACACCTGAATGCCCTGCCTGAACCCAGGGCCAGGAAGGAAGTGGGGGGCGGTGTGGCTCCCCAGGGCGGCAGCAAGCCTCCCTGATCGCTGATAGAAACTGGCACACAGCCCGGGGCAGGAGGCACGTCTGCGAGGGGAAACGCATGCTTCTCCAGATCACTGGCTCTCAACCTCCGTGGATCCTGGGACCCCCAGGCGCCTGGTTCCCAGACATTCTGGTGACATGGGGCTGGGGTGTGGCCTGGGTGCTGCAGTTTAGCCTCACAGATGATTCTAACGGGCAACTGAGACTGAGAACCGTGGCCTTAGACAAACTTCCCATTTAGAATCCACTCCTTTGTTCTGCGGCCACGTCTGAGCTCCCACCACCCATCCGTCCTGGTTCTGTCGTGGGCACATGCACAGAACGTGCAGAACTCGTGCTCCTGAGAGTTTTCTCATGGAGCACTGTCACCTGCTAAAACACCCCGGGAGACAGGCCTCAGAAGCCCCATCACAGAGATAGAGAGTCTGGGCTTCCGGAAGAGACGGGCTGGCCTGCCTGCCCACCCTCTCCCCGGCCTCTCTCAGGAACATGGACCGGGGAGCCCTGTCCTCCAGGCAGCCCGGCGGGCAAGGGGAAGGTGACGTACCTCGTCACAGACGTGCATGGAGAAGATGACGGAGAGGATGCCGGTGGACGGGTACCGCCCGTGGCCCTGCAGCCAGTTGTCGAAGACGTACTTGATGAAGGCCGGGTGGTAGATGAGGATCTGCGGGGAGGGGAGGGCGTGGCCCTCAGTGAATTCTGGTGGGCAAAGGACACGGAGCACCTATCAGGTGCCACACACTGTCATGGCCCTGGGGACACAGCCGTGGACCTGACAAACACCCTGCCGTCGTGGGCTACCATGCTGGTGGGAAGAGGTGGGCTCCCACCGCTGAGAGGGGTGCTGATGGGGACACGCGCTGTGGGAGGAATGGAGCAGAGGAGACCCCCAGGACTGAGACAAAACCCCCTGAGGTGCGGCTCAAATAAAAATCCAAGGAGGCCAGGCAGTGGGACTTAAGGCCACTCAGGACAAGGGGCTCCAGAGAACAACACTGTGGCACTGCACGAAACACACAGAGCCACCCAGTCTAGCTGGCACTGGCTGGAATCACTGTGGATCCTAGGTTTCCCTCTCCTCATCTTACAGATGAGAAAACCGAGATTCAGAGAGGTGAGGTGACATGCTCAATGTCACACAGCCAACAGTGGCTGAGTTGGGAGGGGTCCCGGTGTCAGGCTTGGTCTTGGTTCCACCACTGAAGGCTGCCTCCAGGACAGTGTCAGGGACTTCTCAGGCAGTGGCGGGCAAGCCAAACTCCAGCCCCAAGGAATGGACTGGAAGGGTGACTTATGCAGATCTCTCATGAACCAAGGTGCTGCTGTCTCTGGGAGGCACCCCCTTGCACCAGCCCCACCCTATAAGGCACACCTGGGGCTGCTTCTCTGTGGCAGCGGGCAGCGTGGCCCAGTGCAAAGGGCAGGGCGCTGGAGACACAGGGAGGCCTTGGTTCTAGCTGTCACGGACGAGCTGTGTGTCCCTGGGCATGTTACCTGACCTCTCTGAGCCTGTCTAATTCTCACAGTGTGTGCAAAGGGCCAATAAGGTGGGCACTTCACTTCCTTCCTGCTCTTCGCCCATCTCTTGGCCAACCCACATCAGGGGCCCACTGGGGAAGACAAAGGCAGGAAAGACATGGAGAGACGCTCAGGCCGCACAGGAGCGATTCTCAGACTGCTGCATGCAGTGGCGTCCCTGGAGACCTATTAAAACTGCCGGGCGACCCCCGGGTTTCTGATTCAGCAGGTCTGGGGTGGGCAGGAGGATGTGCATCTGTGACAAACCCCCTGGTGATGCTGCTGGTCTGGGGACCCCACTTTGAGAACCTCTCCCAGTGTGTGACCTCTTCCCGCCCTCTCCCCAGCAGGGAAGCTAAGTGGCAGCTGCCGCCCCCACCTGCCTGGAGGCCTCTCCTGGCAGAGCCATAGAAACGGGACCTGAGCTTAGAGCCAAAGGGGCCTGAGCTCCACTCACCTTATCCTGTTTCACCTTGATCTTCGTGGGGACGGGGACATAGGTGCTGCAGTTGGAGAAAGAAAAGTTGGTTAATGCGGGGGTGGGGGTGGGGGGTCCTGGGCACGCAGCTCCGGGAGGCCGGTGAGGCCTTGACCTCTCCGGATGCTTCCCCCGCGCCGCCAGTCTGGCCCAGGACAGCCCCGTCCCAGACAGCAGAGGGCGATCTTGGCTCATTGGAGGAGTTCTGCTGTCAGTCCTCACTTCCCTAAAGGCTTGGGTGGGGACCTGCTCCCAGCACAGCCTGAAGGAGTGGGTGGGGCCCGTGAGGTCCCCAGTGTCCCCTGCCCAGGGCTGTGCCCGAGGGTGCCGCCCTGCAGTCTCCTGCACCTGGAGTCCCCAGGCCAGCTCTGCACCCAGGAAACCTGGCCTAAGACAAGGGGCCCATGGAAACCCGGAAACCACAGTCACTTGACCTCGGGAACAGTCAGGGACTTCGGAATTGGAGCCAAGTGGGAGCACAGGCCGTGTCCAGTTCAGCCTGGGGCAAGTGGCTTGGCCAAGCCTCAGTTTCCTCACTGGGAGAAGGGAGCTAACAACAGTGGCCACTGTGAGGCTTAAATGCCATAACAGGTGCCAAGTGCTGGCTCAGAGCACTGGAGCGCCTCGCTGTCAAGGAAGCAGCCAGGCCCAACCGGAGCCCCATGCTCAGCACCGCCCTGGCCTTGGGGGCGCCAGGCTGCGACTGCACTCCCCCTCCTCCCAGCGCAGTTTCCCTCTGCAACTGGGAAAGCCGGGTGGGGGACGGGTGCCCACTGGCCTGGGGGAGGGGCAGCCAGGCGGCTCGGAGGGGACTCACTGGGAGATGGTGCCTGTGGTGGTGGCGCTCACCACCCACTCCAAGTCCAAGGTCTTGAAGGGGACCAGGACCATGCTGACGTTCTCCCCCAGCTCCCGGAAGCTCTCGGGGTACACCAGGTGGTGGGTGGTCTTGCTCCCAACATCAGCCTCAAACCCCGCCGTGGGCGCCCTGTTCATCCTGGGAGGAGAAGGGAGAGGAAGCTGTGCCCTGTGACTTGGGCACCAGTTCCTGGAGAGCTTCAGCCCCACACGCCTGCGGTGCGACCTCAGGGCAGTCACCCCCCTCCCCTGGGCCTCGTTTTCCTCATCTGTAAAATGGGGACCATTAAGACGCAGCTCGAAGGCTTTGGCGATTTCCTTCTCTTCTTACAACGTCACGTGAGTCTAACCGTCACCGCCATCGGCCACCTGTCATGTAGAGTCATGTCCAGCAGGCACGTGACAGTCCCTTTCCGTGGGCGAGGAAACCCAGCTCTGCCCCCCACCACTGACATCCCCACTGGACACCAGGTACAGTGAGGCTCCGAGAGGCCAGCCGCGTGGTCTAAGGACTAAAGTCAGAGACCACAGAAACGAGAGACCATTCTAGAAGGTTGCCGGGATGGGCTGCCCCACCCCTGCACTGCTCCTCGTCCTGGGGCACTTGTGAGTGGTGTGGCGGCAACTACGAGATGGACTCGTAGGATGGACTCGGGGCACCTTCCAGGAATATCCGTTGACGGGGAAAATATATTTTACATGAACAGCTTATGTGGTCCTATCTCGGCCTAGATGGCGAAAGGCGATGAACCTTAAGGACAAAACAAGAGTCTTCCCATCAGTCTTGCCCTCTCCCAGCCTCCCCGTTCCATGCTTGAGGCCCGCTACGTATGGTTTCTTCTCTGCATCCAGAGAGGCCTTTCTAGTCCATGCCATCCTGCAATGCAGAGATGGGGAAACTGAGGCAAGGAGGTGCCACGAGCGGCCTGGGGTCCCTGGGTATGTCCAGAGACAGCAGGACTGAAACCTTGACCTTCTGACCATGAGCCAAAGTGCTGCCTCTAGCTCCAAGAGGCCCCGTAGGAGCAGTGTGGTGGGCTTGGGGTGAGGGTGCCAGCACCCACCTGAGCACAAAGTCGTGACTGTCTATCTCCGACCCGTATGAGGACTCCTTCAGGTTGCCCGAGTTGCCCACGACAGCACAGCGCCGGCAGCCCACAGACCGCTTCTCCAGCACGGGGTCCACGTTCCCAGGCACGATTCTGAACAGCTCTTTGATGGTGTCATTCAAGTTATTGGGCTTCTTCTCCCGCTGGAGCCTCTGTGGGCAGAGGATGGAAGCAGGTCAGCCTTGCTGGGCTGCCTCTGGCTGGCGGGCCCGGCTTCCTGTGGGTTACTGACTGGGGCCTCCCATGTGCCCTTCCCTCTGCTGGGCACTGGAGATGAAGGCTGCTCAGATACAGCTGCCCCACCCCGTCCTCTGGGGAGCCCAGGTGCTACTCAGGGAGGAAAGAGACCATTCATGCAGGCTGCAAATGTTTACTGAGCACCTACTACATGCTAGGCACTGCTGCAGCCATGTTAGACTAGGCTCAGGTGATCGAACTTGGACCCTCACACCTGGTTTCACAGGCCCCTCAAACTCAACATGTCCCAAGCAAAACTCGTCACCTTTCCTCCAACCTGCTCCTCCTCAGGGGGACCCCCCTCTCTCTAAAAGACCCTCCACCTACCTGCGTGGATCTCATGAACACGCCCCCCACCCCCCACTCAGACAACAGGTCTAGGGGACTGCGTGCCCTTTCTCACACCTTAAGGAGAAGAGCTGCCATTTTCACTCTTGGATATTAATATATTTCCCAAAGAACTGAAAACAGAAACTCAGACAGAAACTCACATGCTAATGTTCATCACAGCATTATTTCTAATAGCTAAAAAATGAAGGCCAAGCTTGGTGGCTCACGCCTGTAATCCTAGCACTCTGGGAGGCTGAGGTGGGAGGATTGCCTGAGGTCGGGGGTTCGAGACCAGCCTGAGCAAGAGCAAGACCCTGTCTCTATTTAAAAAAAAATGAAAAGAACCCAAGAGCCCATTAATGAATGAATGGATAAACAAAATGTGATATATCTATACTGTATTATTCAGCCACAAAAAGGAATGAAGTACTGATACACACTATAACAGAAATGAACCTTGACATTATGTTACGTGAAAAAGGCCAGACACAAAAAGACAAAATGCAATGACTGCACTCACGTGAATTATCTAGAAAAGGCTAATTCAGAGAGACAGAAAGTAAACTAGAGGTTACTAGGGGATGAGGGGGTGGGGGGAAGGGGCAGTTATTGCTTAATGGATACAGAGCCTGCGTCTGGCTAATAAAAACATTTGGGAAATAGCGATGATAGTTATATCACACTGAAAATGTATTTAATGCCAGGAATCGTACACTTATAAGTAGTTAAATTGATAAATATTATCAATTTTTTAAAATGTATATTTTACCACAAAAAAAACAATATCTAGATTAAACATCTGCTTTTTTTTTTAGACAGGATCTCAGCCCTGTCACCCAAGCTGAAGTATAATGACATCATCATCATAGCTCACTGCAGCCTCAAACTCCTGGGCTCAAGAAATCCTCCTGCCTCAGCCTCCCAAGTAGCTGTGACTACAGGTGTGCACTGCCACGCCCAGCTAGCTTTTTTGTTTTTTATAGAGATGGGGTCCTGCTGTATTGCCCCGGCTGGTTTTGAACTCCTGGACTCAAATGATCCTCCTGCCTCAGCCTCCCAAAGTGCTGGGATTACAGGCCTGAGCCACCGCACCTGGCTGCTAAACATCTGCTTCTGACAGGCCCACCTAGGGCAGCTCCAGGCTCCTGATCTGCAGACAATCCCCTCGGGCCTTGCTAAGGTTCTGACTCAGGAGGTTTGTGCTGAGGCCCAAGATCCTACATTTCTAACAGGTGCTGTTGCTCTGCTCTTTGTGTGGGGACCACACTCTCAGACCCCTGGGGTAGGGGACCACAGCCAAGACCCCCTGCAGGAACCTCTGCAGAGGTCCCCAACCAGCGAGTGCTGCTGCGCTCCCCATGCTAGTGAAGCTGTGCTCAGGCCACAGAGCACCCTTCCATTGTGCCACTATCAGAAGGCAGCGTGGCACTGTGTGCTGAATTAAGGACCAACATGGCATTCTTGTATCCATCCTGCAATGATTCTTGCTGAGTGCCTACTGGGCACACGCGTGCACCACCACGGAGGCCCAGGGGTGAGGACATGAGGCCGGCAGAGACGTGTGTTGGTGGCACGTTGCATGGTTTTGCTGGTGAGCCCACAGCACCACATCGTCTCGCCTATTACTGACTTACTTTTCTTTAATGACTCACTTAAGAAAACAAAGGGAGTTTATTTAAAAAGGAAACCCCACACCTTTACTACAAGTGGAAAGCAGGGATTACCTTGCAGATGGAAGAGAGTAATTGTACGATAAGATGAAGATAGAACAACTTCCTTTGATGCCAGCTCTATCCTGCTGCTTGCCCAGGCAAGTGTCCTCTCTCTGCGAGAACAAGATTGACGGGTGCTACAGAGGTGCACAGTGAAACACCCGCCCAAATTAAAGTCTTTGCACGGCAGAGATGGAATGAGAACTGAAGCAGGAATCACTTCCTCGCTCTGCCCTGCATCTCTTGGCATCAAGTGCTCCGCAGCACTTCAGGGGTCTCCGATGTGCTCCAGTCCTTCAGTGGCACAAGGGGACACTGAGGCCTGGACCCCAGAAGGGACTCACTTGAGGTCATACAGTGAGTGTGTCAGCGGCAGAGCCAGGGAGAGCTTGGGTGGGAAACTGAGCTGTCCCTCTCTAGATCAGCTCCCTAAACCTTCCATTCACCAGTTGAGTCAAATTGGGCAGGTTACTCCACACAACGTCACTGTTTTCCCCGAGAAGGAATATTCTGTATTTCTCTGCCTTTGGCAATGACAATAAAAATACTACAAGGCTACTGGCATGAATATAGGACATGATGTTAGGAAGTTCAAAGATACCCCTCCCCTTCCTTCCTGATTGGTTTCCAATACATGTTTCTACATACAACTGGCACTTAATAAATGACTGCTGACAGGTACAAGCTCCCTGAGGACGCACCGTGTCTTGGGTCGGCTTCCCTGGAAGCCAAGGCTGCGGCAGGGATGCAGATACCCAAGGTGGGCACTGTCTGGAGAGGGACGGGGAAGAAAGGGTGTGGTCTGCAGGGGCTGGGGCAGGGGTGGGTGAGGCGAGAGAGGTGTCGGGCACACAGTTAAGGAGGCACGTTCACTCTCCAGGAACCACCTGAGAGCAGGCATCTCCTTGAAGTTCAAGCCCTGGCTGCCTCCTTCGCGGCCACACCCTGCACTTGGGCCTGACTGCACGGGGTGGGGGTGGGGGTCTGGAGGGTGAACTGTGGCAAAGTTTGTCCCGCCTTGAGGCACGATGGCCGGTGTCCTTCCCTCCCTCTATTGGTCATCAGTGCCTGAGGGCTGCACCCATCCCCCGCAAGTGTTGAAAAGAGTCACATCCTCCCTCCTCCGTCCTCCACCCTGTGAAGCTCGCTCCTACTTCCAGGTCCGAAGTGTGATGCATCAGCTTCTGGGAACCCTCCCACGGTCCCCTGAAACATTAGTCTCCGGCCTTAAACAGGTGGTTAGCACCACTGGGGCCTCACTGCAGGCCTTATTTATTTATTTATTTGAGACAGGGTCTCGCTCTGTCACCCAGGCTGAAGTGCAGTGGCAGCAGCACAGCTCACAGCAACCTCAAATTCTTGGGCTCAAGCGATCCCCTGCAGGCCTTATTCTAATCCGCAGTTGCCATTGGTTTGTCTATCTGCCCCCTTCAGCGTCCGAGCAGCAGGCAGCACAGGCAGGCCACGCAGTACATGCTCAATGTGTTTGTTGCATGAGTGAATGACGTCTAGCTAGGGCTAACACACATTCATTCATTCAGCCCATCACCATGTGTCAGATGCTATACAGAGTGGACAAGTTAGAGCCAGGACAGGTGGTGTTTGGAAAGGAAGCCAGCATCGCCCTGACCCTGCAGCACACAGGAACTATGCAATTCCCAAGACACCCCAGTCTGTAGCTGCCAGCTTCTCCCTGCGTCTGCCCTGACACCTCCTCCCCGTGGTGCCTTGAAGGGTAGCTGTGAGCACCGGAAAGAAAAGCAAAGGTGTTTCAGAGCCTGTGACCGAGTCCCAGGCCTGGCTCTGTCCTTTAGGGCTGTGTGACCTCAGTTGAGTCCTTACCGTCTCCCGGTGTCAGTCTCCCAACAGGGACCAAAAGTGGGAGAACAGGGCGTGGACTCAAGCTTGTCTGCTCTAAGCCTGGGCTCTAACATGGGTCTGAGAAAGCGTGTCCGCCCTCTGCTCCTGTGAGTGCAAACCACCTTCTTGCAGCTGGCCTTCCCACCGGGCTCCTGGCATTGCAAAGGCAGGGACTTTTTCCTTTCCCCCAGAGGCCCTGCAGTGGGGCCTTAAGTCCAGTTCCCTCCATGAGGTTGTCCTGGCAGCTTTCAGGCTTTTAAAGAGAGTGATGGTGCAGCCTGGAACTCCGGGATGGTTTTGATGTCAAATATTCCGGGCCACCATCCCAATTCTTTATTCAAAGCACGTGTCTCCAGATTGTGGGTTATTTAGAATCCAGAAGCTCCAAAGCCCTATTCCTCCTTTTCGCTGATTTCCACAAAGCGAAGCCCCATCCCTCCACACTCAGCTCCTCCAAGTGGCTGCCCTGGGACCAGCCACCAGAGGCTTCAGCAAGGACTGCAGGTGAGGGCTGGGCTGGGGTTGGGGCAGGATATTTGATAAACTGGTTACAGCGACGTGGAAACAGATTCCACCTCAATTAGTGCTAACAAAATGCAATTCAGTAGTACTTGCCCATTAAACCAGCAAAAATAAATACAACTGCTAAAACCAATGTTTGCAGTGTTGTAGGGAAACCTGGCGACGTGACTACTATCCCTTCCACTTACAGAGATGGAATTTGAAATTCAGTGAGACAAAGAGGTTCTTCAAAGTCACTATTAATAGAACCTAGAAAGTCGGGGACAAAACCCAGGGACCCTGATGCCAGGGCTGAATTTCTAAGTCTTTGAAGATACATAGGTCATATCAAGATCCTTTTTCCCTCTTACACCTTGTCATCCCTCCAGGGCTAAACCAGCCTTAAATTTTTAGAAACTTCCCTCCCTGAGGACCTTGCAGAGGAAAAATCAGTATCACCCTAGTTACCCACTCTAATAACTGTTTTTAATAAAGTCTTGCTAGGGGCTGGAACCGGTGTGCTGTCTGGCACAAGTCATTTAACTTTTCTGAGTTTCAGTTTCCTATCTGCAAAATGGGGATAAGGGCCCCCAAGTTTCTCCTTTATCTGATGATTGGCAGGGTCCCTTCTAGCCTGGCTCATGCCCAGCCTGTGTACACATGCTTTTGTCCCTGAAAAGCCTTTGTAGGCAGAATCCCACGGTGACACTGAGAATCACAGACTCCAAGCTCTGAAGGGGAAGACTGGACTTAATCTGGTCCCTCCAACTGCTGTTACAGGGGAATCTGAGACCCAGAGAGGAAAAGGGATACGTATGAAGCCACCTCTGCCATCAGTATCTTCACTTCCCTACCCTGGTGGTTCTCAAGTGCAGGGAACTTCGCACATGTGCACACACACACAACCTGCCTGGGACATCTGACATCTGGGGACATTCTGTCTATCACAGCTGGGGACCGAGTGATCCTGGCATCCAGTGGGTAGAGATCAGGACCACTGCACAATGCACAAGACAGACCCCCATGACAAGAGCGATCCAGCCCCAAATATCCCTGGTGCGGAGGCTGAGATCCCACCCTAACGCTTACCATGCTTGGTTCACTGCCTCCATCACCAGACCCTCCAATCTTTGAGAAGGCAAAGACCCTCCCTGTCCCCAGGACCTGCACACAGAGACGCTCAGCCAGGGATTGACCAGCTGGGATGTGGCCCGGTCTTCTGATTCACAGCCCAGCACTTTCCACCCTTCCAAGTCTCACGCACATTTTCTGTTCATGTCAAATAAACAGTAAGCTCCTCCAGCGCAGGGATTACTTAAAGAAAATGCTGTATGGGGAAGTCTGCCTCTTGCAGGAAGTCTCCCTGCTTGTCTCAGCCTCCCCCAACTCCGTCTTCTCCTAGCAATGGCACGTGCAGGACGTCAGGAGACGCAGCAACGGCCCCATCCACAGGTGGGTTTCAGCCAGGATGCTCCACCTCCACCCCACACATGCATTCTCACACCTCCAGCCCATGGGCTGGTCCCTCCAAAATCTGTCTGGATAACCTCTCTGAATCCTTCATGCTGAGGCTGGCCAGCACCTCCTCCAGGAAGCCTTCCCTGATAGCCCCAGACCCCAAGGGGGGTTAGACGAAGCACCTATCACCCCGGCTTGGGATTGTCCGTTTTTCCTTCTCTCTCTGCCACACCTGCAACCCAAGAAGGGGAAGACTGTCTTTTCCATCTCAGTACAGTGGTGCTTGGCATTTACTAGGTACAAAGTAAATAAGGAATGAATAGATATTTCTTGCTGCTTTCAATCTATTTTGCATTCAACAACCAGAATGACCTTTCAAATGGCTACACCAGATCGTGGAAGTCCCTGATAAAAATTCTACAGTGGCTTCCTGTTGCACTTAGAACAAACCCCAGGCTCCTTGCCTGGGTGGTGCCCACTCTCAGACCCCTCTCCTAGTGCCTCGCCAGACCCACACCCCCACCCCTGCCGGCCCCCAGAGCTTCCCACTCCTCTAGCACACCCAGCTGATGCCACCCAGGGCTCTGCACTCGTGGATCCGGGACCCTGCAGCATGTTCTCCGCATCTCCCCAGCGCTGGTGCCTTCTCTGCCTTTGGGGCTCAACTCAAGTCCTGTCACCTCAGAGACCCCCAGACCGCCCCATTTTCAGAGGCCCCTCTCCAGTTTCTCACTATCGCAAACCTCATCCTCTCTTCCTCAAAGCAATTCTAGAGCCTACCTTGTTTGTTTCTTATCTGTCTCTCCCAGCCACAATAAAATACCATGAAGAATAAGGATTTGACTCATTTTCACATTTCGATACCCGTAGTGGGTGAAATAGTGGCCCCCAAACATATATGTCCAAGTGCTAGACCCCGGAACCTGTGACTGTGACCCTATTTTCACAAGACCCTCTGCAGATGAACTTGTTAAGGATCTCTAGATGAGCTCAACCTGGATTCAGGATGAACCCTAAACCCAATGGCAGGCACCCTCCTACGAAAAGGAGAGGGAGGTTTGAGACAGAGAGAGACACAGACAGAGGCAGGCCATGCAGAGGCAGGGCAGAGACGGGAGGGATGCAGCTACGAGCCGCGCAGCGCCAAGGATTGTCAGCAGCCATAGGAGCTAGGGCAGAGGCACGGGCCAGATTCTCCCCCAGAGCCTTCAGGAGGAACCAACCCTGCCAACAGCTTGATTTCGAACTTCTGGCTTTCAGAACTCTGAGAGAATACAAGCCATCAAGCTTATGGTCATTTGTTATGGCAGTCACGGGAAACTAATGCAGCACCTCCTGCTCTGACATATATATAATAGATCCTCAATAAATAGCTGCTGAATAAATGAAAGAACAATAATCCGAATCCTGCTAAATGCCCGACAGGGCCCAGGAACACACAGGGAACAGAGCACTTGGGTCCAGGACAGCCCTCCCCACCCCCCACCCAGCCCCCACCCCACCGTCAGCCCCGGGTCTCACCAGCCACCATGTGTAGGTTTCCTCCTCCAGGAGCGCGTTCCGCACCGTCAGCAGCGGCTGCATGGTCTGGTTGAACCTCTCGTCGAACCAGGCGGAGACCCTGCGTTGGCCGATGCAGTGGGCGCAGGTGCAGGGCCTGTACTTGATGAGCTTCCTCAGGTTCTCCGAGAGCTCCATGACCATCTGCTTGGGGAACCAGGTGGTGGCCACCATGGTCTGGGAGTAGTTGAAGAAGAAGGAGGTGAGGAAGATGAAGAGGACGAGGAAGGTGAGCACTTTGAGGGTCTTCTTCCTCGTGGTCACCATCTTTGCTACCCGGTGGGGCCTTCCTGTGATAGGCTCCTGACCGAGGAGGAAGACCGAAGAAGAATCCTGGAGACGGAGGCTCGATCGGCAGGGACGGCGGGAATTCCCAGGGAGGACTCAGGGGCTGCTGGGGCCAACCTCACTCCTGTCAGGGCATGGCCACCCCTGTGTCCCCGACATCACCGTGTGGTACACAAAGGCCATTCGTGGTGTGTTGGCTCTGCTGGCGTATATCTGTCTTTTCAGAAAATAAAGTAGCCTACTGCTTCTGCAATCCTTAAAGAGCTGATAATGTCTCTTGAGGAAGCTTTAATCAGTGATTTCCTTTCCCATCCAAAGGGGTCGAGTGGTAATTAATCTTTGTGACAATCCAGTCCCTCGAGGGTGAGGCCTTTGAAAGTAGGGTCTTTGCCACCCCACTCCGCAAAATGTGGTTTGCGACGATCCTTAATTAAAGCTTTGTCTTTCCCGTGCTGCCGCCAGAGATGTGGCGGTTAAGCGGCCAGCTTGATGAAGGCAGAGGGTTGGCTGTCTGTCATCTGCACAGAAAAGGAGGAAGAAAACAGGGTGAGATTCTGTGACCTTGCTATAGCAAAACAGTTCTCTCTCCACACTTCCACCAGGATGCATTCCATGGTCTTCTCCTCTGGCGTCAAACCAACATGGCAGGTGACTCTGCATGACTAATTTATCTTCTAGAATCTCAGTGTGTGCAGGTGCACAATAGGATGTTATCATCCATTTACAAGGTTGCTAAGGGGCACAGAAGATATCCCTTCTGTGTTTCCTACAACCAGAACTTAGGACACTTAGGAAAGTCAACGAACATTTGTGAGATGAGTCAGCGATGCATGCATGGTGCAACGTACACAGGGATTGTTAAATACATGTTACTTCTCTCTTCTCTTTCTCCTTCATTCTCTTCGGGATTCTGAATTTCAGTAACAACAAAAATGGTAGGTTTAGGGAGTGTCCCACCTACCCAGGCATTCAAGCTCTGCCAATTAGCCCCAGTTCCACAGGGGGGCTTTAGATGGCCCAGGTTCAATTTCTGGTTTACCAGCTGTGTGGCCTTGGGAAAGGTATTCGACCTCCCTGGCCCTCAGTTTCTTCTATCCCATTCTTCTGTAAAATGGGATAGTAACACTCCTACATATAGAATGGCTATGAAGATAAGTGATGCATGCTGAGCTTCTGGTATCTACTGGGCAATGGCTGAACTTTAATTTGCCTTTATTAATATATGAATGAATGAATATTTTTTGATGATCCCCTAAGAGTTGACAGGATGATATATTCATGCACATCTATCTTCTCAGATAATCCTCAAAATATACTGCCAGCTAGATACTAGTTTCCTTCTTTGTCTTGTAAGAAACTCAGACTCAGAGATTAAATGATTTGCCCAAGGTCATAGGGAAAGGAGGAAGGAGAATCTGAGTCCAAATCCACAGCCCTCCGATTCCTTTCACCTAGAGGGGTCGGGGACCAGGAACAAGGGGTCGGGGGCTCTACCCTGGAGCTGATGCCTGTCTTGTTAACTGGTCTTCAGATGACCACAGCTGGAAGGATACAGACAAAAGAGGGTGTATTCCACCAGAGAAAGCACACGAGACATCTCAAACACCCACAACACAACACCAAGACCTCACTGGCTTCCTGAGGCTTCTGTAGGGTGCAACGGTGGTCACACCTCTGCACTTGAGCATGATGTCTCTGGCCTTTGCTTGGAATGCTTCTCCACCCCCACTTGTCTGATTAATTGCTCCCCATCCTCAAGGTGTAGATCGTCAATGAGCAGGGTATATTTTTCCAGGAAAGTGAGAGTTGAAGGGAGATTGATTACCTTCTGGTAGAAAGAGGGGCAGTTCACAAACCAGGTTAAATCCACAGAGCCTTTTTGGAGACATTCAGGGCTTGAGGTGTGCTTGGTGCAGCCCCCTACAGCTTCCTGAACCGCAAGCCCAGCATACGCAGCATAAGGTCCCAGCTCCTCAGCTCAGCTGGCAGTGCCATTTTGCTCTGGCCCCTGCCCACTGCTCCGTTTTTCACTTCTCACGATGACCTGGCTCGCATTTATAACCTAGCGATGTCCACAGGTGTCCCATCCGCTTCTCCCCCCATCCTCCCTCATCAAGGAGCAGCTGTATCATTTGAGTTAGATTAACCTCCATATTGTCACAGGTGGGCTCTGACTTCACTCGGCTGGCAGGGGGTTCCCAGCCCTCTTACCCCAGTAATTGGTCCAGGGATGGGCATGTGTCCTAATTCATCCAATCAGAGTGAAACCCCAGACTTTTGTAGGAAGGGAAGAAACTTTCTTTTGCTCTGGCTGGTTTGTTGTTTAGTTGTGATGTAGCATGCTGGCCATTTTGCAAGCTTGTGTGGAAGTGGTTAGAGCTGAATGAGGCCCAGACAAATGGAGTTAACACGCTGATCTAGCCATACCTGCAGCCTGCCCTACACCTTGACTTTTCAGTTACATGAGAAAATAAATCCCCTTTATTGTGTAAAGCAGTTTATCTGTAACTTGAAGCAACATGACTGACCCACAGGTCAGAGCTGCTCCTGCCTCTGCGCCCCTGCCCAGGCTGTCCCCACCACCCAGAAAACCCATCCCACCCAGTTCGGCCGATGGCTTTTACTCATTCTCCTCATTCTCTAGGGCTCAGCTGGTGCCAACTCCTGGAAGAAGCCCTGCCAACCCCTGGGGTGAGTTAGGGGCCTCTCCTGGCTCTGCTCTGCCTGCACTGTTTACTGTCTTCCCTGGACTGGGAGCAACATGAGGACAGAAACTCAGTCTCACCACGGTGGTGGCCCTGTCACCCAGCACACGCTCGGTGCTCAGTGGAGGCTGGTGGCACGACGGAACGCAGAAAAGAATGAAGGGAAATGCAAGGGCCGACAATTCAGAGGGAGAACTGAGCAAGACAGCACAGACCACGGGTCAGGAAACTGCCTCTCACCAGCTGCACCCCTCTGTTCCCCCGTGATCCTGCACAAGGTACCTTATGCTTCTGAACCATATCTTCAACTGGAAAGTGGGGCTGCTAACACAGATTCTGCCCGCTTCTCAGGGCTGCCAACCCATCAGGGTGTGTCCGTTCACCCATGCACTGGCTGCGTAGGTGCCGGTCCCTGCGGTGTTCCAAGCTCTGGGAGCACTGGTTGGGATACACCGTGAGGCTCTACGGTGAGAGACTCCCAGCCATCAACAGGAACCCAGAGCCTTCCGGGGAAGCAAGGTCGGGGTGGCCAATCAGAGGCAGTGTGAAAGGGAGGGGAAGGTGACAGGGTGAGAAAGGACACAGGCACATGGGTGGCATGAGAGTGTGTTGGGCCCGAGAAGCCACAGTCAAGACTCAGACACAGAAACCCACTGGAGGGCCGAGCAGGGGAGTGAGTGACACAGTCTCACCACATTTGTCTTCACAATTAGCAGAACCCAAGATGCCATTACTGACTGTACCGGCAATACCAGGGCAGGGACAAGTTCCCTTAAACAGAAGACTGGTGAGCCATGTTGATCAAATAAGGTTCTGGATGAGAGGTTAGGTTCCCCACGACGCCCTGCTCTGTGTGGGATATTAAAGCTCTGGGCCGATGCTACGATGGGTGAGAGCGGGGACAGATGGCAGGTTGAGCTGCAGAGGCCATGGGCCTGTGACACTCCCCTCCCCTCTGGGGCACCCTAGAGCTGTATCTTTGAGGCCAGGGTGCTCGGGCAGATTCCATTACCAGCAGAGGCTCCTGGGCTGATATCGATTAGCACTTTCCAAAGCCCTGGAAAAAACTACAATGGAAAATCTAGAACACTCCCCACCCCTTCCCAGGCCTCAGGGAAGAAAGGAGGACTGCTGACTTCCCCGTCTGCTCTACCAAGCGAGAGGCAGCCTGCAGGGCGTGGGGATGTCAGCCCTGGCTCCCAGAAGTGGAACCCAGGCCAAGACGCCCCAGGCCAAAGACCTCTGCATGCCAAGTGTGTGTAAGCAGCAGGAGGTGCCTCCTAAATGGAGAGGAAGGAGAACAGGGAGGGAGAGAAGCTGCCTCTGCAGAGTGGCAGTCATCGCCCGGGCACATGCTGGCATGCTGGAGGAGGCGCAGAGAACGTGCACGTGACAGAGTCTAATGGGGTCACCAGCATAATACTGACAAATGTCAGCACCCTTCTGACAACTCAGAAAGTGAGGATTTCCCTAAGGAAGGTCCCAGATGAAGACAAACTTCCCTGGCAATAGGGAGTTGGGGCAATTACCAGTGACTGAGAGAACCCTGTGAAACTCTTGGAAGTGAAATGAATGACCCTCACGTGGGTTTGAAGCTGCAGTAAATACCTGCTAACAGTGCAGTAGTTGTCATGGCTGGGACACCCTCCCAGCCCTGGCACCTCGGCTGCTGGAAGAATGCCTGGGTGAACCACACAGGCAGTTGGCAAAGTTATGCTTCTAATAGAGCAGCCACCGTTCCCACCATGTGACCGTCAATCCACAGGGTGAGGTGGGTGAAATGGGAAACTGAGGTCCAGAGAAGGCAAGTGACTTATCCAAAGTCACACAGTGATATGGTGGCACAGCTCCCGCCTCCTGGAGCTTTCTGTGTAGCCGTGGCTAATCATTCTAGTTCACCAACACCTGCTCTCATCTTCACCGTTCCTTTCCTCTTTTCTTTGAGTTTGCTTTATTGTTTTCTTTACAGTTTCTTGAGATGGCTACTGATGTGTTCACCCTCTCTTCTGCCATGCCTACACTATCTGAATTATGTACTAAGTATATAATATATTCTTCATTCCAGTTGTATTTTTTAGTTCTAGAATTTCCATCTAATTTTTTTTATAGCTTTAATTTTCTGGTGAATGTCTCCATCTTGTCATCTATCTTCTTGCAATTATTCATCACAGCTATTTTTGGATAACATGGGTCTACTTCTATTGTCTATTCTCTCTCTCTCTCTCTCTCTCTCTCTCTCTTTGAACATTTGGTTCTGTCTCCTGGCATGCCTCGTTGCTGTCGATATTATAGTATGAATGACATGAAGGTACAGGTTCTGCACAAGGCTGTCCTCACTCAGGGAGGACTGGCTGTTTCCTGGGAAGCAGGGACAGTCAGTGCATATTACCTTGTTCCAAATGGGTTTGTGTCTCACTTTTCACATGACTGGTCTGTTTCTGGTCTGTCCGACCCCTAGGCATAGTCCTTCCCAAAGGACAGCCTGGGACGCCTATCCAGGTGCCTCCTCCTTACAGGCTCCCATCTCCAATTTCTGTCTTCCCTGAACTGCAAGATCACCATAAGCTTAGTTTAGCTATTTTTAGCCTCTCCGTTGTTTTCTGCTTGGTTTCTTAGATTCTGGACCCATGCAAGATAAATACTGGCAAATGCCTTGAAAGGCTAAAAAAAAAAAAAAAGCACAGAACCCAAGCTCTTTTCTATGTGGTTCACTTTGCTCTAGGTTCTTGGTCCCTTGGGTTCTGGCTGACCTAGTGATCCTGAACTCACTCACTCACTCACTCAGTCTACCTGCCTACCTGCCTACCTGTCTCTATTTGCTCCCCAGCCCTGCGAGGCCGCCAAACACTCTGAGCTGCTGCTCTCTGCTTGTCCTCTGGACCCTCTGCCCTCTTACAAATCAGCACATAGCTTGTGCAGGAAGGGAGCAGAGAACGCTGGGGGTGCCCAATTCATTTCTCTTCTCTCAGGGATCTTTGTTCCCCCAAGTGCTAGTTGCCTTAGTTGTCCTCTAATACCTTCGCAGAGCTGGATTTCTATTTAGGTTGGTGCAAAAGTAATTGCAGTTTTAGCACTGTTGAAATTTGCTGTTTCATATTGGAATACATTCTTAAATAAATGTGGGTATGTTATACATCATTTTAATGTGCATTTCTTGCTTTATTTATTTTTCGCTAATGACTTATCACTTGCTGTTTATATTTATTTTTGACTATGGAAATGACATTAGACAAAAAGCAAATTCGAGCAATTTTCTTATTCAAGTTCAAAATGGGTCGTAAAGCAGCAGAGACAACTCGCAATATCAACAACGCATTTGGCCCAGGAACTGTAACAAACGTACAGTGCACTGGTGGTTCAAGAAGTTTTGCAAAGGAGAGGAGAGCCTTGAAGATCAGGAGTGCAGTGGCCGGCCATCGGAAATTGACGACGACCAATTGAGAGCAATCATCGAAGCTGATCCTCTTACAACTACATGAGAAGTTGCTGAAGAACTCAACATCAACCATTCTACGGTCGTTCGGCATTTGAAGCAAATTGGAAAGGTGAAAAAGCTCAATAAGTGGGTGTCTCATGAGCTGACTGAAAATCAAAAAAATCGTCGTTTTAAAGTGTTGTCTTCTCATCTTGTACGCAACAACAACGAAACATTTCTCCATCAGATTGTGACATGTGATAAAAAGTAGATTTTATATGACAACCAGTGACAACCAGCTCAGGGGTTGGAACAAGAAGAAGCTCCAAAGCGTTTCCCAAAGCCAAACTTGCACCAAAAGAAGGTCATGGTCACTGTTTGGTGGTCTGCTGCCCGTCTGATCCACTACAGCTTTCTGAATCCTGGTGAAACCATTACGTCTGAGAAGTACGCTAAGCAAATCGATGAGATGCACCAAAAACTGCAACACCTGCATCTGGCATTGGTCCACAGAAAGGGCCCAATTCTTCTCCACGACAACGCCCGACTGCACGTCACACAACCAGCACTTCAAAAGTTTAACGAATTGGGCTATGAAGTTTTGCCTCATCTGCTATATTTACCTGCCCTCTCGCCAACTGACTACCACTTCTCCAAGCATCTTGATAACTTTTTGCAGGGAAAACGCTTCCACAACCAGCAGGATGCAGAAAATGCTTTCCAAGAGTTCATGGAATCCTGAAGCACAGATTTTTAGGCTATAGAAACAGACAAACTTATTTCAGGTTGGCAAAAATGTGTTGATTGTAATGGTTCCTATTTTGGTTAATAAAAATGTGTCTGAGCCTAGTAACAATGATTTAAAATTCACAGTCTGAAACCGCAATTACTTTTGCATCAACCTAATATTTTTTTTTCCAGGATTTATAGTCTTCAGTGGGAGAAAAGGTCTGAAACAAGCTTCTGCCACAGCCAGAAGTGGAAGCCACAGCCTCTTTCCTTTGCCTCTCTGTGCTCCAGTTCCTGGAGCGGTGTCCTACAAGTATCAGAGGCTTGGCAAATCCGGAGAAGAGGGTGGGGCCCAGCGAGGCGGGAGAGATGCCCAGGCAAATCCTCTCACACCAGCTGGGTGTGCAGATGGTGGGAGGGAAGGGGACGGGGTAGATCTGCAGGCTGGAACGTTGAAGCCGCAGCTGCCACCACCTCCCTGCCCCCGCCCCGAGGAGGCCCGGCTGCATCTGCTTCCACTTTGTGTCAGCACACCCTCCTCTCGGGCCAGTGAGGATGACTTCCTGGCTCAACACACCCAGGGACTTAGCTGCCCCGAACCTTCCCATCACTGAAAAACAGACCCTCCCATATCCTGGCCTTTGGAGTCCTGGCTGGCTGGCTTCACACAGTGGCACAGGGTGGTACCGAGTGAGGCCTGCCAGGTGATGGGCCCCCAGGCCTGCCAGTAAGAAGGACTCTCCTGAACTTCTCTCCAGCCCTGGCCTGGTCACCGGACACTTTTTATCCATTTACTCTGATTCTGTGAAAAATTCGCTCTTGGATCCTGGCCAACAGTTGGAATAAAAAGTGGCACAGACAGACCTGGGACCTTTTCCCCCTCCTGGCTGTGTGCTCATGGGGAGGCACTTCATCTCTGTGACCCTCAGTGCCTGAATCCACAAAACGAGGGTAATAATGTTTGCACGGTGGGCTGCTGTAGGGGAAAATGCCTTGCACAGCAGAGATCGGCTCAGTTCCTCGCACAGAGTAGATATCGCAAAGGTCAATTCTGTCCCTCCCCGCTAAGTTTCCAGATCCTCATTTGTCAAAAGCTCAACAGGCATCAAAGAATGCAAACCAGGGTATTATGAAAATGATGATTCCAGCTGACTGCACTAGTTAAGTCAAGTCCTAGAAGCACTGGACAGTTAACCCTTCATGCTTTCTGCTTCAGTGAGCAAGACCTTACAGGACCTGCAGGGAAGAGGTCCTAATGCATGGGGCGGGGGCAAGTCAGGGTTCCTAGGGGTTCACAGACCCAGAAGCCTCAGCAACAGCCATGCCTTGGGTCAGAGGGCAGTGTACAGGCTTCGGGGTCAGGCCCACCTTAGTATGCAACCAGTTTTGACCTCCCCGGGAGAAGGTTCCTCCAAGTGGCTCTGATTGCTCCAATCTTCCACTCCCCAATCACTCTGAATCTTTCTCCTCACATGCTGGGAAGCTCACGTGCACTGTTTTCCGGAGCACCCAAGACTTACACATCCTCAGAGAAGGCTGGGCCACCCTCACAACCTCCAGCTGTCAGTGTTGGACTGGGGGCCATCTCGTCCTTTGCACTTTTTTTATGGTTTGCAATACACAGTCGCAGCTGTCACCCGTTTGGGCCTTTCAGCAGCGCTGTGCACTCGGTGGTGAACAGAACACAGGCTTTGGGGGTCAGCCAGGCCTGGGCTCAAATCCTGAATCTGTTTCCTCCCAGCCAAGGGACCTTGGGTAACGCCATCTACCTCACTGGGTTCAGAGCCTGCAGCAACAAGATGGGGACACTCACCTCTCTTCAAAGGGACACATGAGGATTAGGTGCAGAAATGCCTGGCATTTAATAGATGCTCAATACATGAGAGTTACCTTCACTGCCAATTTCTAGATGAGGAAACTGAGGCTCAGAGAGTGCCTGGATTGAGTTCATAAAACCAGGAGATGGTCTTTTGTATGAACTACGGAGTGTTTTCCCAGATTGGCATCCATGTCTAGATGTTTCCCTCCCCCCTTCCTTTCCATACACTAAGCATCGGCTCTGTGCTAAGCATCACTCTCCAGGAAGAAGATGCCCTGGAAGCTGAGTGTGTGGAACTTCCATGTGTAACTCTCCCTAGCGGAGTCCTTTGGGCCTCTGTGTTATTGCAAGGGTGTGTCTGAGCTCTGCTTTAATCCCACATTCAGAGAATCGGCTTAATGAGAAACCCCAGCCGAGGGAGTCAGAGCTGGAGAGGCACCTGCCTGGAATCCTTGCTGGGCTCTGCAGAACCCACCCTGCCCCCAGGATTCCTGCCACCCGTCCACCCCCGCAGCTCAGGAGTACTTCAGGCCTCAGCTGCTGCTGCTCAGGCTGGACCCCAAGGCCTACTCTTTGTGATGTCCTTAACCCTTCCTGCTCCCTGGCTGTCACACACAGGGGATGTGATAGGAGATTGTTCAGAATCTTTCAAGGAGAACTCAACAAACTTGGAGTTATGATCAAAGCATGGGGCTAGAGACCAGGGCGGTACTGCAGTTTATATGAATTTCCTATTCAAAGGTGAAATTCTTGCATCAACCCTGCCTGCATTCAAGTGCTCTTAGGCCATCCTGTTTTTTGCCACCGGCAAAGTTTCCTGTGCTGGCCACTGTCTACTGCAGTGAGAGCATGATCCTACCCTGCTGTGCTCCCCTCTGTACTGCAGGGGCTGAAAGCCTGGAAACTACATTTCCCAGCTTCCCCTGCCCATTGCTCTCTGGACACAGGAGCGATTCAGCCAATGATGATTGACATGAGGCAGGCACCCTCCTCCCTCCTGCAGTGGCAGGAGCTGCTGTGTAGCTGCCCACAGAGAGCGATGGACTACATGACCTGCCCTCCTCCACCTCCAGGCTGCAGGCAGCTGAGGATCCTGTGTTGGCTTGTGGAAGCTTCCTGGCCTCTGGGCCTCAACTTGAAGCAGCGTGGCCAAAACACCTGAGGCTGCCCTTCCAACAACTTTGTGAGCACCGGTTCTCTGGAATTCGATCCAGAGCTTCTGCTTGAAGCTGCTGTCCCACTTCATTTGGCAGATGTAGAAGCTGAGCTCAGAAAGGGGAAGTGACTTGTCCAAGGACACACAGCCAAGTTGTGCCAGAGCTGGAAAGAGAGCCAGTTCCCCAAACTCCAAGTCAAGCTTGGCTCCTTAGACAGAACCTGCTCTATTCTGTGTATGGGTGGCACCCCTCCCATGGTTTCCACCCTTCGCAGGAGGAGGATCTCAGGAGGCATCTTGGGCTCCAGCGGATCAGAGAGAGTGCAGGCAGAGGCGTGGGGAGGAGAGGGGGCTGGGAGCTGGTTGGCTGCAGCTGCCGGGGTGGGGCCCTGCTGGGAACATCCAAAAGGCGCTGAGCTTTTTACTGTGTGACCTTCAAGTCCCTCATCTATAAAATGAGGTTAAAACCCACCCCTACTTCCAAGGTGACCACATAGAGCAATAATGTTAATGCTATCAGCAGTGAGGACACCTGCCACTAACAGGGTTTTCTCTTTTCCAGACCTGGCTCTAAGCACAACAGGAGCACAGTGCCTGAGCCCCCAGCCATCCCCTGACGATATGCTGGGCATTACCTCCATCTTTCAGAGGTGGGGACAGAGGCCCACAGCAGTCAAGCGACCTGCCCAAGGCCCTCAGTTGGAAGGTGGAGGGGCTCAGATTCGAGCCAAGGCAGAGCCGAGCCCAGTGGGTAATGCCAAGCCAAGGTCCACCCCTGCCCTGGGCCTGGGCGTCTGAGCTGCAGAAGAGGGACAGGGCCAACCCCACCCCATGGTGGCAGTGCGAGCACTGAGGAAGGTTTGTGTGTGATGCCCGCACAGGGCCTGGCGGGGGTGACGAGAATCCTCATTGCCCTTGTTTTGTTTTCTCCCTGGTCAGTGCTCCAGCTCAGCCCCACCCACTCTGAGTCACCCGTGCAGTTGGCAGCTGTGTTCCCAGGGCCGAGCCCAGACCTGGCCCTGCTCAATCAGCTGTGGGGGCAGTGAACGTCATCCAAGAGAAGCTGGCCACCACAGCAAGGGGAGGCCTGAGAGGTGGCCCTGGCCACCACGGGGGAGACAGGTGGCAAAGAGCTCCCTGTCACTGCTGGGCCTGGGGGTGGCCATATCTCCCCTTCCACAGAGTAGAAAACAGGTCCCAGATGAAGCCAGCCAGCGACTGTGCTGCCCTCATGCTCCCCTCCGCCCTGTGCCTTCCGAGAGAGGAGGGGACATCCCCACCCTCCATGCCACATGCTGTGACATGGAGCCACCTCAGGACTTCAGGCCAGTCAGTTCCTCGTCTGTAAAATGAGACAATTATCCCAGCCCGTGCTCACCCGACTCAGCTGAGTGAACAAATGAGTGGATGGCTGGTTAGACTTGGCAGTCACTCTCCAAAGATATAGCCCCTCTATCACAATCACAGTACGTACAGTCTTGAATATTTAATGCACACCGGAATCAATGCTACTGACTTGTGGATATACGTAAAGTGCATAGAACAATTCCTGAAATATCAGTATTACTATCAGGAAAATGTCACCTGCATTAGGATCATCATTCTTTTGAGAAATTAAGAACAGGACGTGTGTGTGGATGGTGGACGGTGAGGTGTAAAATGCAGGAGAAACGGCGTGTCTGAGTTGAACGCTTCCCACGTGCCGGGTGCTTTGCACCCACCGTCCCACTTTGTCTTGGCAACGCCTCTGATCGGACACTCCCGTGTCCGATAGCAGAGAACACCATATGTTCTATGCAGTCGCCACCCCTGGAGAAACGCCCTGAAAGCAGCCCAGCCTCACTCCCCTGCAATGCCCCCTAGACACCCAAGCTAGAAACAGCTCCTGGCTCTGCAGATTCTCTCCATTTCATTCTTTCATTCAACAACCACTGGGCACCGGCTGCCTAACGGTCATTGTCAAGTGCTGGACAAAATAGTGGTTAGAGAAAGTAGAATGAGCTTCACCCCTGCCCTCCTGAAACAACACTGCAGGGTGGGACAGAGGCTGAGATCTTAAGGAATCACACAAAAAAATGAGAATGGCTACGATGGTTAAATGTGAGGTGTCAGCGTGGCGAGGCCGTGGTGTCCAGGAGTTAGTCTCGGTGTTGCTGGGAAGGTCATCTGCAGATGTCGTTAACCTCCACAATCAGCTGACTTTAAGTAAAGGAGATTGATTCCGGTGGGCCTCATCTAATAAGCTGAAGGCTTTAAGAACAGAAACTAAGGTTTCCCGGAAAAGAAAGCAACACAGAAATCGAGCCCTGCCTGAGTTCCCGCCCTCCCGCCTGCCCCATAGGTTTCGGACTCGCCAGCCCCCACCACTGCCTGAGCCAGTTTCTTACAGTGAATCTCTTAATATGCACGCACGAATATTCTACCTTCGGAGGTGCAGAGCCGACTCACGCCACAGCCCCCGCACCAGGGAGCAGAGGGGCACAGGTGGGGCCGGTGGGTGTCCTGAAGAAGTGGTAACAGCCCGAGGCCTGTGGGCTGGATGGGCCACTAGACAGAGAGGACAAGAGCCTCCCGGGCAGGGGAAGCTGCAGGTGAGTCCGAGGAACAGACAGCAAGAAGGTCGAGTGGCAGGGAAGCCCAGAGAGGGAGACAGTGGGTGGTACTGGACAGGGCTGGGCCACCCCCTGGGAGCCACAGGAAGCCCAAATGGAGCTTCCTGACCAAGCTCAGGTCGGCTGTGCCTGAGCCACAACTGGTAGGAGGCCAGGTCGGGGCTGCCAGCATGGCCCCTCCCCCAGGGCCACCCCACAGCCTGGTGCTGCCTGCCAGGGAGGGCTGTGTGTGTCGCTGCAGCAGCCTGGCCTGCCAGGGGCTCAGGCAGTGGGCCGGGCATCTTTGTTTTCCCTCCAGATGTCCCCTTTACCTTCTCTGCCCTGCTCTGTGCCAGGAACTGGCCTTAGGGACGGACTGCATCAATGGCTCCCATGCTATCATCTTCCTGCTGCGTCTGACCAATGGGAAAGTGGACAGGAGGCTGGCCGGACAGAGGGGATGAAGGTCAGGTGGTGACTGCCCTGGCGTCCTCCCTGTGGGGCAGCCAAATGCTGGCAGCCTCTTGCTCCTGTCCACATACGGGCTCTTTCTGGGGTTTCAGTAAGTCTCCGTCCTCTTGTCCCCTCAGCCCTAGGGTTGGAAATACCCCCACTGTTTCCACCCCCAGGAACAATGCCACCCTTGTGGTGTCCTGCCAGCACCCTGATCTGCCCAGGAGACCCCACAGTCCTGCTTGTTGCACAGCTCCAAGTGGCACTGTTGACCATATGGTCTATGCAGTCGCCACCCCTGGAGAAATGCCCTGAAAGCAGCCCAGCCTCACCCCCCTGCAATGCCCCCCAGACACTCAAGCCGGAAACAGCTCCTGGCAGCCTCAGAGGATTTGCAGAAAGAGCTGGCTTGGGCCTGCTGGACCCCCTGAGTCCTGGCTCGCCTATCACCTTGGGTAGCTGTTCTTTCTGGAATTCTCCCAAACCCTGCTCCAACTGCTGTGGGGCACTCACCTGTCAGTGATCTTGTCGTCCAGGCACAGGCCACTGACAGGGGCTGAGGCAGGCATGGCACCAGGGCTCCCCTGCACCATTGAGGTTGCAGGCTCAAGACACTCCAGGTCCCACCAGAGGGATGCTCCAACCAGTTCCTCCCCCCAGGCTCCCTGGTGACAGGGTGACAGCCACCAGCCCCTCCCCAGCTCTGTCTCCCACAGAAATGCAGCCAAGGCCAGTGGAGCCCCAGGGCAAGGTCCCTTTAGCCCGCCCACAGCTGCTCCGATTGGAAGCTTTAGCTTGACCTACTCCTGAGCCCCTCTTGGGGTCTGATCTGCTCTGTCCTCTCCCACTGGTTTGCTCTCTGACTCCTGCTGGGCCTAAATATCAAAGAGAATCCTCATTGTTTTTCCTGCAGACTAAGGCCGAGGAATCTCTCTAACCAAATCTGGTAGCCTCTGGTCTCCCTATCTCAGGATCTATTTGGCAGCCCCACCTGCCTCTTCATCTTATCTGTGCTCGGCCTGTCCCTTTCAGACAGTGTCAACATCTAACACATTCTTTGTGTGGACACCTGGCTAAAGTGCCCAGTGGCCCTTAGGGCTAGCACCCTCACCTCTGCTTTGTAGGGGAGGAAATTGGGCTCCGAGAGGCTTTGCAGCTTCTTAGAGACCAGGCAGGGTATGAAACAGGTGGTTTCAGGTCCTATGAGGGAGGTGTACCATAACCCCATTTTAGAGATGGGGAAAGCTGAGGCCCTCGGATGTGGGTAGCTTACTCAACGTCACACAGTCAGGAATTGGGCTGATTCCTGACCTGCTCTTCAGCTCTTGTCATGGTATGCCTGTAGTGTAGCTCTGAACATAGCTGACAGCATGTTTGTCTTCACTGTTCCATAGTGAAGCCACAGACTAGGCCAGTTTCAGATCCAGAATGGAGACAGGGCACTTTGGCACCGATGGCAGGGGACAGGGGGCCTAAAGGATGGCCTCCCAAGAGAGTGCGTGGGGCTGGTGCTGAGAATACAACACAGTGTGGAAAGCAGGGTGCCCTCCTGAGAGGCTGCAGTGTGTGCTGCCAGACTGTGGACATCTTCAGGAATGTGAACTTGGGGTGTGGGCGAAGGGGAACCACAGCTGGTTTGTGAGCACCAGACAGCAGTGACCGCAACTGGCGCAGGAGGCTGGACTGGAGTGGGGTGTATAGGACACCCCAGGGGAGCCTGGAGAACAGCCCAGTCTCCATCTCAGGTCACCTGGGAAGCCCATCTCTTTTGGGGCCTCAGTTTCCCCACTACCTCCTGCACTGACTCTAGCCCAGAGGTGCCAGCAGGTGGGGGAACCCTTGGTTGTGCTCACAGATCTTCCGCCTCTCACCCTAGTCTCTCTTACTTGTTCCTTTGCTGGGGAACTGGGGGAGAAAACAAAGTGTCCCCTGAGCACAGAGACTGGTTCCGAGTGGGCGGAGTGGAAAAGTGCCCCAGAGAAACACGATTAGCCAGGATTAGGGTCACATGAGCAGGAGTCGGGTATGTTTTCATATTCTCAGCTGCACAAAGAGAATTTAAATCCACAAATCTCCTTATGCATGTGGATTGAGGGGTGCTAAATTTGGAGCCTGAAGACATCTAAGCGACGTTAGAAGCGTGTAATGTGGTCAGGAATTTAAGCAGCCACACTGTAAGCGCCCAGGCTCACACCTGTCACCAGAAGAAAGGATTTCCCTGATTTGGGTGGCACAGAAGTCCCCGTGAAGGAAAGACTATTCAGAGTTACCAAGCCCCCACCGCGCCAACCCTCAGGGGTCTGTCAAGGGTTCTAAAGCCTCACGTAGAACTGAGAGGCTGCAGGCCTTGTCACCCTGAAGCTGAGATCCAGAAAGTCTGACATGTGGCTTAAAGAGATACCTTTCTTTGCAGTCCCCTGACTTCCATGGAAATGTTTTTACTCTACTGATTTGCAGGGATATCCAGAAGGCCCCTGAAGGAGTTGGGGGGCAACCTCTAGTGGGGTTCAGAATGTGGATTCAGATCGCATTATAAACCCCTGCTGCTCGCATGGCGAGGCCCCGCACACTCCAGTGTTCTGAAACAAGCTCAAGCACCAGGCGACAGCAGACGTCTGGCAGGAACCATCCCTACACCGAGGGTTGCAGGGTGTCACGGAGTCCAGGGGGGTCACGGGATAAAACTGCCCTGGCCCTGCACTCAGGAAGGGGAGACCTTGGCCCTTGACAAGCGGTTGTGTGATAAGCAGACATAAATTCTGGTCTCTTCAGTTAGGCGGAAGGCCAGAGTCCACCCCAGATGCAGAGAAAAGAAAGAAGGTCTAGTGATTATTGACTGTGTTGACGATTATCTGCTAGCATAGCACAATGGGTAAATAATCAAAGTGACCTAAGGCAGGTGCTAGGTCCAAGGAAAGGGGGAGTCAATTTAACAAATACTGCCCAGCTATATAAAGTTAAATTTTATGATGCTTATTTAAGTTGTAGGAAATTGTACTTTGTTCTAACCGATGCTCTCTACTTCTGTAAACTTACGTACTTTTTACTCAATTATTTAAATAGTTAATCAGATAGGACCGGAGGGTCTTTAGATGATCTCATAACCTTAAAGCTGGAAATTGTTGCCTAAGATGTCACAAGGTGTATATGTTTAATGTTCCATATGGTGCAATGGTGAAGTGTACGTAAGTTGTCACAAAACCCGTGCTCAGGGCCATACTCCGAGCTTGGTGGGATTCCCTGCCAGAGAGCGTGCCGCTGGCCAGCTAACAAAGACTCACTAAATTTCAATCAGTCTTTCGTGGTTGACCTTCTCGCTCTGGTCCATAACAATTGCTGAGCAGTTGGGGACTGGCAGCCGGAGGGGAGGGCAAGGATTGGCATGATAGGCCAGCGCGCTTTTAGAGCAGCCAAGGCCAGCAGCCCTGGGGAGGCTCGGGGCTGCAGACAGGAGGGGACGGAGGGCATGGAGCCACAGAGAGCTTGACATGCCGGCGCAATGTCTCCCCATGAGCTCCCACAGCTGGCGAGTCCTGGAGAAATCCACACAAATACTTGCTGGGGACCTGTCCCTAATGTGCCCCAACTCTGTGCCAGGTACCCAGCCGGCACTTCTCCTAGGTCTCCTGTTTGACCTTCAAAACAGTTTTCTGCTTTCACAGAGAAAAGACGGAAACAGAGAGGCCGAGGTCCCTTGCTCAAGGTCACACAGTGAGCGATGAACCCTGACTGTTCAGAGGCAGATGCGAAGCCTGTGCTGCACTAGCTGAGCCTGCAGTGAGCATCATATCCTGTGGGCCTTTGCCTTTTAAGCCACATGGGGATGACGCTGGGGGCTGGGGAACACGCCACACAGCTGCAACTTCCCAGGCCTTCATGGGCGCATCCCACCTGTGGAATTAACAGTTAGGAAGACGTCTCATCGTGCAGCTCTTATTTGACCAAAGGCGTTCAGGCAGGTTCAAGGCCATCCTCAGAGTCAGGCATCTGTTAAGCTGTGGACGGAGGACAAGAACACAGCCCTGGACCCCACTGCCACGGGGAAAGTGGGAAAAGGATGGGGCTTGACTGCTTCAAAGCCTCAGTAGTTGTGTGACTTGGACAAGTCACCTGACCACACCCTGCCACATCTTGCCCTTGTATGCAAAACCAGAGAACACAGGAACGCATGCCCTAGGAGTTCTGAGAAAGTAGATTGAGGAAATGAAGCACCTTCACCACTAACCTATCTGATCCCCTCTCTCGTAAAAGCAAACATTTCTGTGCACTGACTTTGCACCCAGCACAGTTCTAAGAGCTGGGCCAAGAGCTTTATGCCTGTTAACTCATGGAATCTATTAACATGCTCATCTAGCAGACAGGAGATTAGATAAACAGGTTAAATCACTTGGCCCAGGGATGTACATTTTGCAAGAATGAAGCTCAAAGGTGGACGGAGCAGTCTGGCTCCAGAGGCCAAGCTCTTCGAGCTAAGTATCTGCCTCTCAGCCTGGGCTGGTCTCAGCAGCCTGGGGCCCTGGACAGAGCCCGTCTCCCAGCCGAGGGTGCACCCATGCGGGTGTTGATCCTAAATGCCACTGGCCCTCCTTTCCATGAGAAAGCGAGTCTGGCAGGACAGAGGGGAAACAGCTGTGCTGGGCTGCTGGCAATGTTAAATGCCCTCGTGGCCAGAGGGGCTGCAGGGGGCCCCTCCGTCCCAGCCAGTGGGCACTCAACACGGGGAGTGTACCCCCCAACCCACGCCACGAGCCCTCCTGAGGGCTGGGACCTCCTGGGGGCAGGAGGACTGTACACCTTGTCCCTGGCTTCCCATCAAACGACTTCCCACACGAGGAACTCAGTATTTTAAAAGCATCTTGTTCTGCCCAACTGCCTTTGAAACCCACAGGTGTTGCTTTATCTTCTCCTAAAATGCAATGATGAGAGGTGGGCCTGGCCCAGGTTGGCTGCACTCCTTGGGTCTGAGAGAGAAACCAAGGCTTGACGGGGCGGGAGGTCTAGGGAGCTTTCTGGGTGTGGCAGAACACACAGGACACTGGGCAAGGAAGCTCGATCTGAGTTCCCACTCTGATACTCTGCCAGCTGGGTGACCTCCAGAAGCCATCTTCATGTATGAGACGGGGCAGTGCAAATCCTTGTCCCGAGCATCCTGGGGTAGAGGCAGGGACTGCATGAGTCTGCATGTGAGGGACACTGCGTAGGAAACTTCAGCTCTCTCCAGAACACGGCGCGGGGTTGGAGAGAGGCACAAGATCTAGACAGAGGCCACCTCAGCTATTTCCTTTTTCCCCTCTGGTGTCCTGATCCTTTTTCGCTTCTTCTCCTTCCTTCTCCCCAGGGATGATCAACACCACAGTTCCTTGTGCTCAGGGACCTTCCTTTGTTCCCCATTGTGTTTCTAAAAGAGTGATCACACTATCTTTGATGACCCCCTGAAAGGGAAGCACCATCCCCACTTTATAGACAAGGAAACGGGGGCTAAGAGAAGTCCAGCGATTGCGATCTACCCCATCTCACACTCAGTATTAGACCTAGCATTCCAATCTGCATTTTTTTCAACACTAACCTATAATTCGGAGACACTCCTCCACGGGTCTCTTGCATTCCTACACGTCTTGCTGGGCAGACTAAGAATGCAAGGTTCTGACTGCTCTGTACCTGGGCTGTGGTTGCAGCAACTAATCATGAGGCAATTTCTCCCTCTGGGACTAAAAGCTGGCTTGTGGCTGTTTGCTACCAAATGGTGGATCCCCCCAGCCTGGTGTTCCTGTCCTATATTGCAACCCACAGCACACACAGGCATCTGTCTGGGCCCTCTGCCTGGCCCCTGGGGGTCTTAGGGGGCAAAAGAGAGCCTGGCACAAACATGAAGCTCATGCTGCTTGTTGAATAGGAGTAATACAGTGGAGAACTCTCCAGAGTTTTACCAAATGGACAAAGTGGCCAGGTTGGGGTTGAGCTGCCACGGAGGCACACGTTCTGTGCCCCTGACCCAGCCCCTCTCCAGGGCTTGTTTAGTGGACAGAGGGACAGCTGGAGAGCCCAGTGAGGCTGACCGGTGATGGGCTTGCTGGTCCTTGGTGAGGACACAGGCAGGGCTGGGCCCCGAGTCCCACAGTGCAGCAGCTTTCTGAGCATTTCTTACAAGAAACTTTCAGGAGCTCACAGGCCAGTAAGCAGGCAGAATTGCTTTCTGATTATTATTTTTCCAGCTGAATGAGATTCAGTTAATGGAAGACTCACTAAGCCCTTCTGGGCTCTAAGGAAAGAGACACATTCTGCTGTTCCAGAAATGAGTTTCTGGTGCTGCAGCCACAGGTGCCAGGTCAGAGGCAGGTGAGGATGTTCTGAAGCTGCGGTCCAGATGTCTGGGGCAGGAGGGCCAAGAGTGCCCCCCATCACAGGACATCTCTTTGCTAAGATCCAGAGGTCTACAAAATCAAAGGGGAGCTGGCAGAAGGCTCTGTCCCCGTGTCTGGCTACCACCTGCCTGGGAGGCAAAGGGTGTAGCACTTCAGGACCACAGGGGAACACACAGATGACCACATATTTTCTGAGGCTCAGGGAAGGATGTAAATTGCCCACGGATGTACACTAGTCTGGGGTGGCATTAAGACTAGAACCCAGGCTCCCTAACTCCCAAGCACGTCCTTTCCACACGCCCAGGCCCATGAGCTGCTCCGGCAGGAGCAAGGTGGGTGCCAATGCCACCACTCAATGGAGGGGCAAACCACGTCCACAGACAGGAGCCCCAGCCCAGTGGCCATGCCAGGACAGAGGTCTGTCTGCCTCAGTAGTCCCCGCCAGACCCCAGACTGCCTGCTGGACCTCCCTCCCTGAGGTCAGCACAAGGTCAGCAGTGTAGTCTCCAAGACTATTTCTTGTTCTATTTCTGTGGTTTTTTAATCCAGGCTCCCGCTCTGCCTGGGAAGATGGGCCTGAAATAGTGGACTACGGTGGATTGCTGAAAACTCACAGTCCTATTAAAAAATATGTTTTGAGAATATATGTAAAGCAAGAATATGAAACTATTTCAAATGTCACCAAAAAGTGAAATTGTGCAAAGAGGATCAAGATAAGTAGTTTCCTTTCTTCTGCCCTATAATATTCTACTAGGCTGCACAACCCCCCTGCCACAGTACTACAGACACTTGGAGATGACAGATGAAGGGACACCAGAAATAAGTAGCAGCTGTGTGGGAAGGAGGGTGAGGGGACAAATGAAGAGAGAACCAACTTCAAAGAGTACGATGGTACACCAAGCATATTCCCTGCCTCAGGGCCTTTGCACATGCTGTTCCCTCTGCCAAAAATATTCTTACCCCAGATTTTGCATGGCTTGCTCTCTCACTGCATGCATGGTGGTGCCCAAATGCCCTCCTTGGAGAGGCCTTCCCTGATCACCCTAAAATAGCATCGCTGTCTCTGTCCACCTGCTCTGCAGCATTTCCCTACACAGCCTTAATCACAAGCTAACACTCTGTTGTACACTGGATCACTTGCGTGTCTGTCTCCCCCACCAGAAGGAAGGAGTTCCTGTCCCCCTGACTGCTACGTCCTACCTGCTGAGAACACTGCAGGCTGAGTGAGTTGCGACACAGGCACTCAGCGCTCAGGAGCAAATGTTTACTCTGGTTTGTGTCACATGAGGGGTGGGAAGTGTGGTCATTTCTGGGCCTCAGAGTCCTCATACAGAAAATGGGATGATCATAGTGGCAAATTCAAATCGGCCTTGCCCACAACAGCCAGGGACGGTTTCCGGCTAGGGCAGGTACCCTCTGATCTTTGCAGCTTGTGTTTGGAGGTTTTCCTCCCTAGCTGAGCTTTGCTTGTTTCTGACAGAGCAGATCAGCCGTCCTCAGGGAGCGGAAGGCAGAACTCGGCCTACAGACTTCCTTTGGCTTTTGCAAAAACAACAAAGCCAAAAATACTACAAAACCACACTGTGTAACTATACAAGTGCCCAGAGCTGCGGTAAGCAAGGCTGAGTCCTCCCCTGTGGCTGCGGCAGGATGTGAGGCACACGGCACACACGGAGGCACCTGGCCCGGTCTCGGGGTAGTGAGGACAGGACGGGCGGGGTCTGGTTCCTAAAGAGCCTGGAGCCCCCAAGTGGCCTTCCCCGGAGGGTGGCACGGGCCTCCGTCAGCCATGGTGGGCTCGCTCCTGAACCCACGTGGGCTGAGGCTCTGGGTTTGTCCTGAGCGGGGCACGCGTGGGGTATGCGGCTGTTTTTCTCAAATGCCACCCTCCTTGGGCATTCTCGGAGCCAGGACCTCTTTCCTTATCAACCCAGGAATCTGTGTGAGCAAAACAGAAAACACAGTCACAGGTGTCCCCGTGAGAGCCCGAGCTTTCGCAGAGGAGGGCGACCATCGTGACATGGCCTACGGCAAAGAAAGCAAGGCCACTCAGAGCACAGGTTCTAACCCCACCTCTGCCACTCACCAGCTGTGTGGCCTCAGCAGAGTTCCTTAACCACTCTGAGCATCAGTTTCTTCATCTGGAAAGTAGACAAAAGTACTCAGACTTACCCCCTGGCGAGGGTGTGAAGCTCTGATGGGAGAGTTTCTGCAGCACACTCGGCTCACGCACAGCATAAACACGAAGTGCTGTGTGATGCACCTGCCAAGCCCCGGTGTGGGGAGAGGAGGGCAAGGTCACCTCAAGAGCACTGGACCGGAGCCAGGGGACCTGAGTGCTGAGGCTTTGGGCCCCAAACTAAAACGAAAGCTCCGGCTGCATGATCTCTACGGCTGCTTCCTGTTGTAAAAAAATGCTAAATCTGGAGTTTCAACCAGCGTGTAAAATGCGGGGGTTGGGGAGGGACAAAGCAAAGGTGGCCAGGACACAGGGCTCTTGGCCCAAAACCTGAAGGAGGAGGAGGGCTGGGAGAGACAGAAAATGAGAGGAGGGCGTGCTCCTTCTCTGGGACTGGCTGTGTGCCCGGCACCGGCTTAAGGCCTTCCACATTCATTATTTAACCCCACGACTGTCCCTGCAGGTGGCTCCAGCCTCGCCATCACACAGAAGACGACACAGGAGCCCAGAGGCTGAGGAGCTGGGCGGGGTCCCAGGGGCAGTGAGGACAGGACGGGGGCTGGAACCCAGGCTGCAAGTCAAAGGCCATCCCCTCCCCACGTGTGTGCAGGTGGCGCTTGCAACAGGGCTGGGGGCAGGTCACAGATCACAGTGGGCAGGGGCGGGAGGTGGTTCTGACACTGGAATATTCTTCTAACTGGCAGGAAACAGACAGCTGGGCATTTTGTGAAAAGAAGCAGAACTTGAACTGAGAATCAGGGAGGTGTGAGGGCTTCTGCCTTAGCTTTTTTCCTAAATGCTGAATGAGAGGACAGCCCTCGGTAAATGACAACAACAACAAATGATGATGACGCCGTGCCCTCGGGCTCGGTCACAGCTGCTGCTGCTCCTGTCACCTGTGAGGGTGTAGAATGCCTTCTCCTCAGGCAAGGGGAGAAAAGAACTTTCTGAACAGTCAAGAGCAGGCGGCCAGGCTTCTTTGTCTCCCTCTCCCCCACTGCACCTGTGCCATCAATAAAGGACGCCCGGCGGCCCTGGGACATTAATATTACCTGAGGCCCGTGGAAGGAGGAGGTGCTGGGCAGGGCTGCCGCTGGGGCTGGCCTGCCTGACTCGCCAGGGAAAGGACATTAAAGAGGAATTTTTAAAAACAATGGAATAGTTTAATGAAAAGCAGTTACTTTCCAGAACACGTGGCCTGTGCGGTTTGTGTCCCTTCTCCCCCAAATGCAGGGACGCCTGGTGGTGGTGGTGGGAGGGACACGGTCTCGTGGGCCTCGGGGTGAAGGCCGGGGTCATCCCCAGCTCACTGGCTGCACATCCTGCCGAAAGTCACTTAACCCTGCTGTGCCTCAGTTTCCTCATCTGTAAGGAAGAATGGTGCCCACCTCCTAAGGCTGCTGAGCAGACTCAGAGGGTTGGCATGCGTGAAGAGTATAGAGCATGCCTGGCATGTGGGCATTGCTTTCTATGGGCTCAGCAATTGCTGTCGTCATCATCATCATCATCATCATCTACTCCAGGCCAGAAGCTGCAGATCCTACAGAAGGTGTTAGTTCCTGTTTCCAAGATTAGGAAGTTAAGGCTGGGAGGGTCAAAACTGCACTGAATTAGTCATCACAGAACTAACTAGCAGTGAGCTGGGAGGAGGCCCAGAACTGTTCTCCACCGCCCGCCACGGCAGGGCTGGGCCACACCTGGGCGGGGAGGACAGGCCGGCGGTCCCCATGTCCCTTGGTCTCCCCCTCCCCAGCTAACACAGGCTTCTGCTAAACAAGCTCAGACACACCCCTTCCTAGGCAAGGCCAGATGCGGGAAGGGTGATATGTGTGAGGAAGGAGAAAGCAACCAGGGGTTTCTGGGTGGCCATGCAGACCCCCAAGGGCGCCCAGAGCCCGGTGGCTCCTTGTCTGTGGGTGGGGACTCAGGAGCAAGAGAACACTCGGGCTTATAAGCCTGACCCAGAAACTTCCGCAGACATGAGGCAGCGAGCGTTAAGTTCCCCTAACGCCCACCCGTCCCAGCCGGGTCCTGCAGGGTCATCGCGGTGCTCTGCCGGGGTCAGCATCTATGGGAAGGGGTGGGGAAGCACCGTCACCTAGGAGTTTACACACACAGTTTTGTAAAAAATGAGCTGAGTCAACTTTGGCTGTGAACATTGCCCAACTCCTTAGAAACAGGCACAAAAGTCCTCAAGAAAATGCAAATCTGCTGATTTTGCTGGCAAAACAAGCTTTGACTTAACGTGATGATCCTGGCTGGCAGGAGACAGCGACTTGGCCAAGGTCACAAAGCAGGTCAGCAAGGCAGTGGGGAGCGTGGCCCAGGGCTCCTCACACCTGGTCGCCTCTGTCAACTGCCTTGTGCTTCACTGTAGGAGTCAAATATCTATTTTCTGAGCACCTAGTTTGTGCCAAGAATCGCGAGAGGTGCCAAAGGACATCAAGAGAAACCAGATGAGGCATAATCATTGCAGGGCAATGCCCAATCTTTATAACGTGGCACACGCTACCGCCAGGGCACTGGCAGCACCCTAGTTTTATGCAGGGTTTGCTGTGAGCCACACACTGTCCTACGTGCCTAACCCAGTCGAGCCATCACAACAGCCCTATAGGACTGGCCCTTGCTATGGACTGAACTGTCCCCCAAATTCATATGTTAAAGCCTTAACCCTCTAATGTGACTGTATTTGGAGACAGGGCCTTTGGAAAGGTATTAGAGTTAAATGAAGTCCCAAGGGTCGGGTCCTAAAGTGACAAAACTCCTGTCCCTAAAAATAGGAAGAGACCACAGAGCTCTCTCTCCATGCCCAGAAGAAAGACCATGTGAGCACACAGGGAGAAGGCAGCTGTCTGCAAGCCGGGAAGACAGCGCTCACCAGACACCACCGCTGTCAAGACCTTGATCTAGGACCTCAGCCTCTAGTACTGTGAGAAGAGAAATTCCTATTGTTTACATCACCCAGTTTGTGATATTTTGTTATGGCAGCCCTAGCAAACTAATGCAGGGCTGTAAGTATCACCTCTGTTTTACAGATGAGGAAGCTGAGGCACAGGACCTTGCTGAAGGCCACACGCCCACCAGGTGAGAGGCGGGAGTCAGACCCAGGCCTCTGGCTGCAGAGCCCAGCGTGGCCAACTGTGTTATGCGACTGTTTAGCACCTGCCTCCGGCCCATCACCTCTCACTGGGGGAGGACTATGCCTCTCTGCTCCACGGTGCTGGGCTTGGCCATGTCACTTGCTTTGGCTAACAGCGGGTGAGCAGTTACAGCATGCACCATCTCTGAGCAGAAGGCTGAAATCTGACTGCGTGGTTCTTTCATTTCTGGTTTGAGGACAGCACATCCTGGTGATGGACAACCTTCAGGTTGGACTTGAGACTAAGGAAACTCTCGAAACACTGAGCGCCACGGCTGACCTGCAGCAGAGAGCCACACAGCCTTCTCACGTGTAATGTGAACAAGAAATAAGCATTTGTTGTAAGTCACTGAGCTTAGAGATGGTTTGTTATGCAGCAAAGCTAACACCGGGTTCCTCCTGCAATTATTCCACCTCCTACCAACAAACATGTGATTTGGAAGAACTGAGTAGGTGGTCAGGAGACTGGACTTTCACCCAGGCTCTGCCATGTAGCAGCTCAGTGGCCAGATAAGCCACTCCATCTCTGAACCTCAGTTTCCTCATCTGCAAAACAGGGATGCTGTGAGTCCCCATGTCCTGGCGCTGTTGCAAGGATTCAGTGAGATGACACAGAGTTCCCTGCATGGTGCCAGTAATTCTTAGGATGACGATGTGCTGTGTCAGGGCTGAAGACGGAAGGGGCTGGATTTGCATCAAGTGCTGCTCCTCATAGTGGTGCTCCCTCGGCCAGATGGTCAGAGGTCTCCACTGTACAGGGAGTGGCAGAGGGCCCGTCCTGCTCAGGGGCAGCAGGAAGTAGGCTGGGAGGAGCGGAGAGGCACTGGGTTCTTGTGAAGCAAAGGCTGCTCCCTCCCAGGCCCCCCAGACCCAGAGAATCACTGAAGCATGGAGGGTCTGCCTCCCCTCCCCCACCTCCAGCCCCGCTTCACAAATGAGAAACTGAGGCCTGAAAAGGAGAGGGCCGTCTCCAAGGTCATACAGCCAGCCAGCCTCAGAACTTGAACTAGAACCTGGTCTCCTGGGACCAGCCTGGGCATCCTTCCATTGCCTCCTGCTCTTTTAGGAGGAAATGAGGCTCATTTCTTAGACTGGCTTGGAAGGAAAATGTCAAGTTTCTCTACCCTCGTGGGTGGATTTACCAAAATGCAACACAATTCAACAAGCTTTTCTTTGAGTCACTTCAAAATATCTCCCCTTTCTGGGAAAGAGTCAAGCCCATTCACACACTCCCTGGGGCCTGGAAGGGAAAGCCAGTAGTGAACTGGGAAGTCAATTTAAGGCATGAAATCACAGTTGTTGGTTTCCGGTTTTGTTTTTTTGAGTCCTTATTTGTTGCCCCGAGGTGGGCAACGTTGGGAGAGAGTGGCCACGGGAAGGTACAGGGTCTGCCTTTGGAGAGTCGGGGCCAGGAGGCTCCACGGCAGAGAAGAGACAGGCGAGGCTGGCACAGGCTGGGCCGGGCACCGAGGGCTTCGGGGAGGGGGAGACACTGGCAGCCGCTCTGCAAAGATGGGAAAACGTGGCAAGGCAGGAGAGGAAAAGCATTCCAGAGTCTTAGGGGGTACAGTTTTGAAAGGGAGGGAGGAAGACAAACACTCTGGCTTTTTGTTTTTTGGGAGAAGCAAGGGGAAGGAGGGAGAGTTGGTAATCAGGAGGAGAATCCGCAATATGAAAGTTCAGGAAGCTGGGTGGGAGTGAGCTGGGGGGCGGTCCGTGATGTAACCCATGTGAAACATCCCAGAATAGGCACTGCACACGATTGGGAGCCACAATACCCAACGCAACATCTACTGTTAAGAGGCAATTTTTCATGGGTCTCTTGCACTTCTGCGTGTCTACGAGCAGAAGCACTAACGGTTTTTGTTCTGGGCTATCTTTTCAAGGATGCACAGAGCATGGAACACAGAAATAGTGTCTCCTTCTAGAGCAGGGCTCAAGTTTGCTTACTGTCAGTATAATAAAGATAATGTCTCCCTCCAGGAGAAAGGTTGAGGGTTTACTTGTAGCCCATTATCAAAGATCACGGTTCCTCATCTATGAAGCAAACCATAGGACTTGGGGGCAGGTGGAAATAGTGCAAACAAGAAACTCAGGCTGCCCTCTATGCTGTAATAAAGTCCTTTGTCTCTGATCCAGGAAGCTCCTGTCTTCTCCCACCATCTGCCACAGGCTAATTTTTTAGCTTGCAAGTAGGGTGACGTCTCAGGCTTATTATAGCCCTTTATACCTACTAGCCTCATGTGGCTCTCTGTAATTAAGATTAAACTTTACATTTAAAATACAGTTCCTTAGTTGCAACTCATTAATTAATTAGCACCACTAATTAAATCAACTAATTTAATTACAGCTGAATAAAATTTAAAAGACAGTTCCTCGGTTGCATCAGCCAAATTTCAAGTGCCGAAGGGCCTCATGTGGTTAGTGGCTGCTGAAATGAATGGTAAGGACACAGACCATTCCCATCACTGGGAAAGTTCTATTGGAGAGCACTGGCCGAGTGGTTGAGCCACAAAATCTGGGGCCAGTCTTTGGCTCCATCCTTGTTCTACTACTCACTGGCTGTGAGACTGTGAGTCGGTCACTGAACCTCTTGGAGTTCCATGTTCTCACCTGTAAGATGAGAACCACAGGACTGATCTCATACAAAACAACACAAAGTGCTCAGCCCCACCCAGGCTGGTGGTGAGGACTCCCTAATCAGGAGCTAATTTTTAGGCAATGAGCAAATAAACAAACACCAGTTCCTCTTTGCACTACAGGGGGAGGTGGTGTTGGGCAACCTTGAGAGATGGAACTGGTAGGAAGAAAGTTAGCAAACTACAGAGGGGCCTTGAAAGCCAGACTTAAAGGTTTGAGCTTGACACCAGGGCAACTGGGAGCCTCAGAAGATTGTAGGCAGCAGGAAGAAAAGATAAAAATCCAATGAGTCAATATAAGAAATGTGTTCTGAACTCTGTGGAGTGCAGGTAATTTGGTATGTGAATCAGACTCTGGGTGACAGTAGGGAAGAGAAATGAGTGTGCTTCCATGCATTTGAGAAAAGATTCATTTTTGCCAACTCCACCACTTATCAGTAAGGGAAAGCATAGGAAAAGGTTCATGGTTTGACTTGCCTCTCTGCTCCCAGAAGTTCCACTGTGCTTTATGGGGCTGCCTGGAGAAAGGAAGGAAAGAAGCATAGTCTGGTGATGTCTCTTCTCCCTCACCCAAACTCGTGGGGACGGTAGGGACAAGCACAGGCTTTGGTCCAGAAGACCTGGCTGTGAGTCCTGGCATTGCCATTTCCAGACATTTCACCTCTGCCAGCCACGGCTCCCACCTCGCAGAGACAGGCACTGCAAGGCCCACCTCTTGGGGTTGTTGGGAAAGTTAGACGAGATAATATATGCCAAGTTCCCTGAATAGCTCTTGGCACACAGTAGGGACACTCAGAAAAGAAGACCTTCTTTTTTCTCTGGGCTGAACTAGAGGACACGTAGGAAACCTGAGCGGCATGGAGGCGACAAGGATGGTAACCAAGAGCCATTGGTCTTTCCTTAGGTAGCAAATTACTCCCAGTGACCCTTGGAGTCACTTCACCTGGGAAGGCAGGTTTCAGGTTTTCATTTCCTTAGCTGGGGTCAGGCTACCTGGAAGGTGCCGGTTCCCTGCAAAGTAGATGCTGTTGGCACTCTGCCCAGAGGCCTTTTCTGGGCGGGGCCACACCCCTCAGCTGCTATGACTACTGGCTGCTGGCAGCTCACAGTTGCTTCTTGCTCCAGAGAACTTCCTGTGGCCAAACATGAGTTGCCTTACCTGGGAGGTGACCACTCTCTCACCCCCACCAACCTGGGCAGCCCACAGACAATGACTGAAGTACATGAGGCTACATGAGGCTGGGCCCCTTTGCCTCAATGTGGGACAGCTTGTAGGGCAGCCCCATGGTGCAGTGTGTGCTCTGGGGTTCCCTATGGAATCAGGTTGAAGGTCAACTGCAGCTGGGAGTACAACCGAGCTAAGCAACCCCCCCTGCCCAGTCCTGCTTACCCCACCCCTTCTCTCGGAACACTTCCTCAGTCAGCCACATGCACTGAACCCCTGCCTCAGGCTCTGCTGGGAGGGAACTGAGATCCCCTGTGTGAGGCCGGTCTGAGCAGCAACCATCAGGAAGAGACAACTTCAGAAGTGGGACACTCTTTCAAGTTCAGAGAACTTTTTCAAGAGCAAGGAGGATCTTCAACAACTACCTGGTTCAGACTCTTCTCTTTATAATGAGAAGCCAGAAGCCATTGGTCATTTAGCAGAGACTCACTCGTTCCCCAGAATGTCCCAGGCCTTTTTGTGATGCTGGCAACAGAACAGTGGACAAGATAAAGTCTCTCTTTTCTGAACGCTTACACAGCAAATATAACAGAGCAGATAACGATAAACACTTTTGCAGAAAACCCCATGGGACTTGGGGGCAAACAGAAATGATGCAAACATGAAACTCAGGCTGCCTGCTGTGCTGTGAGTAATAAAGTCCTTTGTCTCTGATCCAGAAAGCTCCTGTCTTCTGCCAGCATCTGCCAACAGGCTAATTTGTTAGCTTGTAAGTAGGGTGACACCTCACACTCGTCACAGTTCTTTACAGCTACTAGCCTCATGTGGCTATTTCTGATTAAAATTAAACCTTAAATTTAAAATACAGTTCCTCAGTCACACTCATTAATTAACTAATCAGTGCCAGTAATTAAATTAACTAATTTAATTAAAGTTGAATGAAATTTTAAGTACAGTTCCTCAGCTGCACCAGCCAAATTTCAAGTGCTTAACAGCCTCGTGCAGTTAAAGCCTACTAGACAGTGTGAGCACAGAACATTCCAGTTGCTGGGGAAGTTCTACTGGACAGCACTGGCCGTGCAGTTGAGGCAGAGTCTGGGGCTGGACCAAGTTCGGGTCAATCCTTGTTCTGCTGCTCACTGGGAGACCGGGAGTAGGGCGCTGAGCCTCTCAGAGTTCCGTGTCCTCACCTGTAAGATGAGAACCACAGGACTGACCTCCCTCGGCTCCTCTGAGGATCACACAAGACAACACAGCAGGTGACAGGGTGGGCAGCATGGGGAGGACATTAGCCTGAGCTCCTGAGCAAGTCACCTGCAAATATGGGGTGAGGAGAGCAGCGTTCAGACAGAGGAGGGGTCCGTGGGAGACCCTGGGGTGGAACAGAGCTGGCCGTGGCTGTATTCAGCCGCTGTGGGGCCGGTGTGCCGGGTGAGAGGGATAATTTTACAGGACGAGGTCAGTGACAGGAGCAGGGCTGATCATGTCACTCCAGAGGGCAGCGACTCACTACCCAACAAATCAGCGGAGGAGAAAAGCTCTTGGCCATTCCCCTCTCTGGTCACTCCACCTAGTTTCACTCTGTCCTTGGGAGCAGCACCACACACCTGTCCTCAGTGGACAGCCCCGGCCAGGTCCTCCACGGCGGAGATTTCAATGCCAAAGATGAGGCCTCATAAATAAACCAGTCAGTGGCCTTTCGAACTCCAGGTCCACTTCCCAAAGTGCTTATTTCCCTGTGCTTAATGTGCATGCACCTATCAGACATGAGGCCAGTGAATATTTCAACGCCCCTTCAGCTCACATCAAATGAAGCACGGGCTGTGGGAGGCTCGGGACACCTGCTGGACACGGTTAGAGAGGAACTGGGCAGCGTGCTTGCTTGCAGAGACGGCTCACGCCTACCGAAGAAGCAAGCGTGCTGCATACTTGCCGGGCGATGCTAAACCAGTCTATGGCATTTGGAGCCTCAGTCTGCTCCTCTGTCAAGTGGGGACACCACTATGACAGTGGATCGAAGGTGACTTAAAAACTCCAGGCAGTCTGAGCGCAGTTTCATTACCAAGAGCAGGATGGGACTGGACCCAGTGGTCCTCTTGGGCCCCAGGGCGGCCACCACAAGCTGAGAGCAGCAGGGACTCTGGGCACACTCCGTCACTGGGGAAGGACAGAGAATGGAGCAGGCGTCTGAGGCAGCCAGTCTCTGGTTCTTGTTTCCTAAGACCTCACATTCATGACTCACGCAAACAACCAGTGACCTTTTCAAATAGGATTTCAAGTGATAAACAGAAGTGCTCGTAGCCACAGCAGATAGAGGGCAAAGAAACGAAAACCTCGTCATTTTCCTTCTTCAAATCTCCAGCGTTATTATCCAGCACCTGAATTAAATCCTTCTGATACTCCGGCACATTTTGGCAGTAAATACTCGTCTCGGGGGTTTTAAAAGATCGACAAACACATTTTGAAAGTTTTATCAAGACAAAGCTTGCTAAGGACAGAAAAGCAAGGTTATCTGAGATGGGGGCTTTAATTAACAGTGTTTATAGGGAGGGAGACAGGCATTAAATGTGCAGTCTTTGTGAAAGTACCAAAGATTAATATAATGGAATCGTTCCAGCACATCTAATAACAGAAGCACGGTTGTATTTGTTGAACACCTACTATGTGCCCCGCACTTTACCATTTCCTGACTGCTTAGATGTGCACTATTACATGGATTAAACCATTCCATCTTCCAAACAACCTATTATTAGATGCCTTATTACCACCCACATACACAGCTAGTAGACAACACAGTCCTCAAATCCAGGTCACCAGGCTCTACAGGCGATACCCGTCGTGACACACTGTTGTGTGTCTCACTTCACCTTTACTACAGACCTTCTGCGTCACATGTGATCATCCCAGGGCCCCTCCCAGGGCACATGTGAGCGAGTCTGTGAGTCGACGCTCTGCTCAAGCCCCCAAATAGTTTCTCCAGTACGTCACGAGACTAACCAAGCCTAGGGTCGGCAGGGAAGGGGGAGAACATCATCTGACCTCCTCACATTCAGAGAACCAAATATATCTCCCCACCAGCCCTCTGCAAAACCAGTTTGGGTTTTGAGTTCATAATTAACCCGTATATGATGGCAAAGTTATATCCTGAATTCAGCACTGGGTGTATGAATACCTTCTAAACAGGATCAGAGAAAAGGATAGAGGAGCCTCTTTGGCTGAGTGTAAAATTCACACGTGATTCCTAAAGATCAGACCTGACAACCCAGCCCACAGAAGGGTCCAGATTTTGGGGATCGAGAGAGAAGGAAGGAGACTGATGGCTTCCATGGAAGAAGCTGAGGGGGTCCTCACTTGGGACCCCACTGGGGCTGCCAGGGACCTGGTGGTTGACTTGACACATCTCTCAAGACACGATGGGCCCAGGGTCCCCTGAGAACACGCTCATCAAGGTCAGCGGTAAGAACAAAGGTCAGGAGAGGCACAGGGTGAGAGGAAGTCCCTCTGGAGCACCGCCCCCGACTCTGGCCCACCCCTGCTTGGGGCTCCCCCCAGGCCCTTGCCTCATGACTTCACCCCCGCCTGTAGCCATGTCCCCTCATGCCTCTTCCGCTGGGGACTTGGGACCTACCAAGATGCAGGCCGATGCCAGCACGTCCTCGAGGCCTCGCCCAGAGCCACCTGTCAGAACTCATCACTGCTGGGGCCTTTTACTTTACCACTGTCAAATACTGTTTTTTCTTTTCTAGTTTTTTTTTTCCTTTTACTTAATTTTACAGTGGGGGGTGGGAGGCCTCTGCTTAGTGTAAAATTCCATATTTACATAAAAGGAAAGACTGAATACATGAGAAACATAAACTTCTTGAAGGCAGGGGTTGGCAAACCACGGCGGGCAGGCTGGCAGCCTGCTCGTCCGTAACGCTTCATTGGAACACAGGAACACAGCCGCACACGTTTGTGTACGTTTCGCCTATGACTGCTTCCGTGTTATTAACACAAGGGCTCAGTCAAGCAGGCGTAACAGAGACGGAGTGGCTCTCAAACTGGATCCTCAGGCAGTTAGATCCTCTTCTGGGGCCTCCTGACTTCTGAGCAAACAAGCAAGGTTGCAAGGAGTGGGGTGTCCCGCATTCCTGGGGCACTAGATGGAGGGGGTGGGGTCCAGACACTGCATGGGTCTGCCTGCTACGACCCTCGAGATTTCCTGGTCCCTGGCCTATCTAGTGCGGGGTTCCAGGCCTTCAATTCAATCCCACGGTGCACCCACAGCGTGCGGAGGGAGGGAGGTCACACTGCTTATTTCTACACCGGCCCTGTGGCCGATCCCAGGCCCTCTCTGCACAGTCCTTCTCCCTCTCCCTGTCCAGCCAAACTCCGTTCATCCTTCACAGCCCAGATGACCTATCTCTCCCCTCCTCAATGTCTTGATGTTGTTGGGTAACCCAACTCCCTCCGCCCTTGGCTTCTCCATTTTCTGGACCTCTCTGCTCTCCCACCCATGGTCCTGGCCTGCCTCAGAGAGTGAGCTCCCCACCACTGTCTTGGGGGAGATGCCAGGCAGGTGGCCCTCCCAAGACCACACCCTGCTCATGGCAGTCCTTGGGCACCACCCCCTGCTTTGCAGTCTTGTCTTTCCCCTTGCTCTCTCTGTTCCAGACATGTTAGCTCCGTATCTGTCCTTGAACTCTCCAAGCCTGCTCCTGCCTCAGGGCATTTGCACTTGCTGAATTTTTCAGCTCCTTCCCATCACTCCTATCCCAGCTCAAATGCCATCCTTCAAGGGGAGGAATATAAGGCCAAAACCAGTTTACATTTCTCTAGTCCTTTTTCTTGGCGGTTTAGATCCATCTGCTCAGTTAGACTCTCACAGTAGCTCTGTGACATTAGCAGGGTAACAGTTATTAAAATGGTCAGCCCAATGTCACAGCTAAAACATCATGAGCTGGAACTGTTCCTGCCTCTCATAACTCCAAGTCCAGGTTCATTTCCTAAGCCATGTGGCTGATCACGAAGAATCAACATCCCTCACTCAGTCTGAGATTTGACAGGCAGGCTCTAAAGAGCACCAGATCAAGCGCAAGAACGTGCCCTCAGTCTGGCTCCGGGCATCCAGCTGGAGGGACCCCGCAGAAAGAGGCTGGAGTTGATCTCCGCACCTTCAGGGGTGAACGTGTTAGTTCAACACACACAGAAACCACTCTCCCTGGGCAGGATTAGCACCGTAGCAGCTTCCTGCCCACTGGCATAACAGCCATTTCCTGCAGGTTGGCGGTGAGTCAGAATTTGCCCTGTGCCAACCTCCTGGGTTAGGCTTTTACTGAAACCATTACAGGGTCATTTATGGCCACACAGTGGCAGGATAGTCCCATGGATGAGGACCAGGAAGCCCCAGTCCTAATCTGGACTTTGTTGTTATAAACTGTGTGACTTTGAGCAAGTCCCTTTCCTTCTCTGGGCTTTAGTTCCTGCCTTGAGAACAGGTGGTGGGTAGGAGCCCATGACGGTGGTTGATAGATAACACACCCAAACTGACATGCAAAGGACTTGTGTGCCTTGTGTGCAGCATGATCACTAGCCCCTGGGGACTTCTGGCAAGTCCCTAAATGCTGAGCTTCGGTTTCCCAACCTGTCAAATATTGGGCTAAAATCAGAGGTATGAGAGCTGTTCCTCACAGGTGTGTTTTGTCTGCACTGTACAGCAAGACAAAATTTTGAATTAGCTGAAAATTTTAAAAATAAGAATTTTTTTAGGCCGGGTGCAGTGGCTCATGCCTGTAATCCTGGCACTCTGGGAGGTCGAGGTGGATGGATCATTTGAGCTCAGGAGTTCAAGACCAGTCTGAGCAAGAGCGAGACCCCATCTCTACTAAAAAAAATAGAAATAAATTAGCTAGAGAACTAAATATATATATATATATATATATAATATATATATATATATAATAAACTGAGCATGGTGATGTATGCCTGTAGTCCTAGCTACTTGGGAGGCTGAGGCAGTAGGATTGCTTGAGCCCAGGAGTTTGAGGTTGCAGTGAGCTAGGCTAACTCCACAACACTCTAGCCTGGACAACAGAGCAAGAGTCTGTCAAAAAAAAAAAAAAAAAAAAAGAATTTTTTTAAAATTTTAAAAATAAATTTTTACACAAAAATCTAGACTTCTGGCTTCCTTTGAAAACAGAAGGGAAGGCGCAGGAAACCTGGGCTCATATTCTCCATAGGGACAATCCCCGGGGCTGAGCAGCAGCCATCTCCTTTGGTTAGTTAGCACCTGATGAACTTTGTAATTATCCACAGGCCCCACTATTCCCTATTGTCTCACCCATACCTTTTATTTTTAAACCATTCGTATGACCCATGTGGCCCCTGAAGATATGTGAGGCTGTGATCCCTGGACTGGGTGTTCTACAGGTCTCCTCTGCTCCTGCTGTCATGACTTTCCTGATAGTATTCACATAGCACTAGACACTGTTCTGCCATCCCCTGGAGTGGACAGTGGAGAACCAGCTAGCTTTAAAGCTCGGTCCTGCAGGGCTGCCTCTCGCTGCCTGCCGAAGGGAGAGGCCCTGCCTCTGCCAGGAGTCCGATCCCCGGGTCAGCAGAAAGATGATAGCCTCTGAAACGCACCAACCAGCCATCAGGCACACGGAGCTCTCCTCGGTGGCTGCAGCCTCCTATAATTACCTGCCGCCTGTAATAAAGGCCCCGTTTGGAAACCTTAGAAAGGACCTCGCAAGAATTTTTTTCCTTGGTAATTTCCTGATCATAGAATTTCAGGGTTGGAAAAGACATTTTAAAAGGCACCTAGAGCAATCCATCATTTGAGGCTTAAATCTCCTCCAGCGAGGTTGACACACATGAGTTGGTCGGGGTCCTACTGTCTGCCCAGCGCTGCTGGCAGCTGGGAATACAAGGATGCAGCAAAGGTGGCCTCACCCAGGAGGCCTCCCAGGCTTGGAGGCCAGTCGCATAAACATAATGACAAAGGACTCCAAGGACTCTAAAGCCCAAAAGCTACCATTTGCTCGGCCGTGCTATGTGCCAAATACTTGGCATAGATTATCTCACCTAACTCGCAGGAAAACTCTTCCAGGAGGTGCTACTTTTAATCTCCGGTTTGCAGGTAAGAACCTGAGGCTCAGAGAGGTTAAGGCCCTTGGTTGAGGCTGCACAGCCCGAAAGTACTGGAGTAGGCTCTGATTCCAGCAGTGCGAGACTCCGGAGTTGAGTTTATCAACTTCAGCCGGCTATCCTAGAAGGGCAGACGAGGAGTGGAGAGAAGAGGCCTGGGACCAGAGCCTGCTGAAGGGGCAAGTGTCTGTCTACAGATGCCGAATTCTGAAGGGCAAGTAGAAGAGAGACGGAGCCAGCGTGAAGTGACGGAAGGGAGGCTTAGGGCCAGGCTGAGGGCAGGGCAGGCACAGAGGTGTGGGGCTCATTTGCAATCAGAAAAATGCACATGAAAACAGAATGAGACATCGCTTGACACCGATTAGCCTGGCAAAAATGAGAAGGCACTGAGATGCCGAGTGTTGGTGGGCGTGTGTGGACATGGGCCTCTTGCCCTGCTAATGCGAACTCCTTAGCCATTCCAGGAAATCCCTGGTGGCGCGAAGGCAAGTTACACACAGGCGTACTCTGAGCCTGGGCAATGCTACTCTTGGGTAAATACCAGAACTATGCAACTATCAAGCAAATTCCGGGATGTTCTTAGATATGTTAAAGGAAGAAGGATTCTGGTTCACAAAGAACTTAAAATAGCATAGGGAAATGTTCTGTTATAATGTCAAGATGGCAGGAATCAGGAAATAAATGGGACAACAATGGAGTCACCTTAAGGATAACAGGGTTACCTGGGAGGTGTGTGCCAGGCCCACATTAAGAAGTCAATAAATGAATGCAGGCAAGTACTGTTACTTCTAACAATCATGACGATCACATTTTGGGACCTCAGAGGGTATTTACAATTTCTCCCACTCATTATTCATTCATTCAACAATCATTTAATGAGCAACTGCCAGGTAATGTTCTGGGTGGGGTAGGACCATAGCGAGGTACAAAACAGATGAACAGAGCTTAAATTCTAAGGGAGACGGAGAATAAGCAAAGAGGTGAATGTGTCAGCTGTCCTTAAGGCCACACATGGGGGATGCAGAGCAGGGACTGGTGCTGGGGACAGAGTGTGCAGCGGGGTGTGGCGTGCACAGGCACCTA
>CM052438.1:27583957-27769223 GCA_028533085.1 Varecia variegata | reverse complement strand
TGCCAGGTAATGTTCTGGGTGGGGTAGGACCATAGCGAGGTACAAAACAGATGAACAGAGCTTAAATTCTAAGGGAGACGGAGAATAAGCAAAGAGGTGAATGTGTCAGCTGTCCTTAAGGCCACACATGGGGGATGCAGAGCAGGGACTGGTGCTGGGGACAGAGTGTGCAGCGGGGTGTGGCGTGCACAGGCACCTATGTATATAGTCTGTATACATATTCCATCTTGATGAAGACAGCTCCTCTTACGGCACCATGGAAGCTTCTGTGTCCTGACACTTCTGCCTTTAGAGAGTTCCCTGTTGCCCCAGCTTCAGGTGAAACTTAATTAGATCATCGGGACTCCGATAGCATTATGCAAGTCATCAAGGAAAGATGCTGAGTATGGGCCCATCTGGTACCCTTCCTGAGTCAGGGGCACGCGGGTTTTGATCCCTGTTCAGCAGAAACACCAGCCCCCTGCCAGTCATGGTCCCGGCCAGCCTGCTCCACCGCAGCCTTCATTCTAGAACAAGAGGACGTTCACCTGGAGCACTGAAGGCCTCAGAAAGTGCTCTGTGCTCCCACCTCATAGTTCACCTTCTAGGAATCTATTCCAGGAAATGGCTCAATGTGCGGTTTTGTGCCCAAACATGTTTATCATGTTATTTTTAATAGTGAAACGTTAGAGAGCTCCTACATGCTCTACATTAAGAAAATCATTAAGCAAATCATGGTATGTTCAAATATCTGTTATAGGACAGAAAGTTCTGCATCATTAATAATGTTCGTGAAGAATTTTAAATAACGTGGGACAGTATCAGCTATACTGTTAAATTGGGGAAAAAAACAGGAAACAACATCAGAATTAGCGTTGCAATTTCAGTATGTTTTAACCACAGAGGAAGTAAAATATAGTGAAAGAAAACAACCTAAAATACTGAGATGGGTACTTTCTGAGAGGGATATTTCTGTGAGTTTTTTGTTTTTTTTCTGGCATATTATACTTTTTTCTCTTTTCAGGATTTTCTTCAGTGCTCATAGACTACTTTTCTGGCTGGAAAATAAAACTACTGAACAAGAAAATTTTTTTTTTTTTTTTAATGGTGACACCTTTAAAATCTTCCACAGCAACCCAGTCCTGGGGGGAAGCCTCCCAGAAGTCACTGACCTGAGCACTCTCCCAAGGGCCGTGTATGACAGGAGAGCCATCCCAGGATTCGCCCAAAGCAGAGAGAAAAAAACAGGAAGCAATATAGGAAATCAACAAGAAAGAGAAGGTGAGAGGCGGGTGAAAATGCAGACCCAGCGAAATTTTTAAAACTTTAAAATACAAATGGCTTCCTCGGAATGGGGGTTCAGGGACACTGTCCCCGGATTCTGAGGCTCCCCAGGGAAGCCGGCCATGGGAAGGCAGGCACTTTCACCCTTCTTTACTTCAAAGCACTGTCCCAGGCACAGTGTGGTTTGATCTCTACCCCTGTGGGAAAGTATTGCAATTGCAAGTCACAGCTGAGGGTCTGAGGCTCAGAGAGGCCACCTGACTGGCCTCAGGCCACACAGCTGGAATGGGGCAGAGCAGGAAGTGGAACCTCAGGCCTTCTGATCCGACTCCTAGAGTAGGAGGAGGACCTTGGGCCACAGCTGGCCCACGGGGACGGAGCGGAGCACCGGCCTGGGAAAGCCTGGCTTCAAGTCCAGCAGAGTCACCCGGTGGCTGTAATATCTTGCTACTTAGCCCCTGGGAGCCCAGGTTTCATCCATAAACTGGAGACAAACCTAATACTGACCCAAAAGGTAAAATGTTGAGCACCTGGCACCCTCCAAGTACACACTAAATTCCATTATTGTTGTTTGGTCACCACTGTCCTCCCTGGAGTACACCCCCTCTCTGGTCTTGCACCCCAGCATGTGGTTATCTCTGTCCTCTACCACGCTCGCTGGGCAAGGGTCTCTCAATGTCTATCCCCACAGCCTAGGGCAGAGAAGGTGCTGGAAAAATGAGCACTGGAGGAAAGTGACAGGGACGGAATCTTCAGAGGAGAGACAGCTCTGCTGGGGGAGACACTCGCCACAACGTTTCCAATCTCAGTTTTGAGGATTAATGGAGTTTCTGGCCAACTGTTCAATGTGCATCTAATTCCAAACAGATGGGGCCGCGCCCCGCCCCTGCCTACTCTGTCATTCCTGGCCTGCTCCGGGCCCTGGAGAGCAGGGAGGGGCCTGCCCCTTCTCCCCTGCCAAGAGGGGAGCTGCAAGGCTTTCAGGCGCGTGAAGTGTCAAAGCTCTTCCTGGGAGGCTGCTCAGTCGCCCAAACACCACAGAGCACACCGCGGACTGGGGGAGTCCAGGTCTGGACTTACAAACAGATCCTGGCCCACCCCCATGCCCTCCCCTGTCCTAGCACAAGTCACATAGGCACGTGGTTATTGCTCCCTCCACACTCAGGCAGTAAAGGCTAGTGGTTAAGCATATGGACCCTACAGCCAAGCCACCTGAGTCTGAATCTGGCCCTGCCAGATCTTTGCTGGGCACCCTCAGGCAAGTCACTTAACCTCTCTGTGCCTTCATTTCCTCTGTAAAGTGAGGAGGGTGATGCTAAAACTAGCACCTACCTCAAAGGGGCAATGCGAGGACAGGTCAGGAGATTATGTAGAGCACTTAGAAGGGTCCCGCCATGAAGAGAAGGAGCTGCAAGGACAGCCACTTCTGCTGTGTCAAGTGCACGGCCAACTGTAATGGGATTCTCAGGACCTACCTGGAGTCCTGCAAGGGGTCAGCCCCATCTCTGGGTAACAGACTTATGACCACTCAAAGAAAAGTCTGCTGAGCTGCTTGCTGGGCAGGGTGTGTTGTGTGCATGTGTGTGCCGGCCATGAAGTAAAAGGAGTGTGTGCTGCAAAGTCCCCGGGACACAGGCAAGGACGGCCGGTTGGGGACCAAGATCCAACAGGCCGGCAGGAGACTTGATATGGGAGCTGCAAGAGATGGGGCTAAGGGACCCGACCCTGGGGCCTTGTCTCTCGGAAGGAGGATACATTTTTAACCCTGTGGCTCTTAAGCTTGACCTTGTGATGTGTTTTAGCCATTGGCATGGGGAAGAAGTGTGGGGGTGCCAGCCCAGTGCCAGCTCAGAACCACAATCGTAAGAGTTTCATGTGCCTGTCCCTCTGGGAGCTTCTGACCTCCATCACGAAACAAACATGCCTCAGGCAGCCTGTAACCCTCCAGCTGGGGCCACCTTGACTCAGACTAAACCAGGTCCACCACATGTGACGTACAGACCCTGAAATCAAAATGAATGCTCGTATGCCATTTTGTAGCTGTTTGTTATGCAGCAAGAACTGACTGATACACCCTCTGCTCAATCACTCCCATATATTGACTCCAGCTGGCCCTCTCACCTCAAGCAGAGAGCTGGAGACAATAACAAAATAGCTACTTCTTAAGCTTACTGAAAGCTGACTGAGCCATCGTTATCCCAGTTTTTCATATAAAAATGTGAAACACAGAGAGGTTAAGAACTTGTCCAAGGTCACCCAGGTAGAAAGTGGTAGATCCAGGATGCAGACTCAGGCAGTGTCTCCCAGAGACAGAGCTCCTGAACACCAGGCCACACTATCGCCTCAGGTGACATCAGCATTTTGCAGGTGAGGGGATTCTGCCACCTCTTTCAGCCCACAAAGGTAGGCTTGAATTGGAAAGGTTGGCCCGGGCTCTGGACAGCCTGCACTGTGGCAAGCTCTGGAGCTGAGGGCACCGCTTTGCAAACATGAGAACTCTACCCAGCCCTGGGGTCTCCCAGAAACCAGAGCCCCTCACCCTCTGCTGTGCATTCCACCATCACTCATTCCCCAGCCAGAGCCTGCGGTCTGGGCTCCTACAGATTATTCTAGATCAAAAAGAGGGGAAGTAGAAAGGGTTGATGAAGACGCTTAAGCTCAGCAACCACCCAGAGCCACCAAATCCATGTGCAGGCCTCACTAAGGGGTTTGTCTAACTATATAATTTGCTTCCACCAGCCAATGTCTCCCGTCTGACCCAGACATCTGTCTCTAGAGAAGAAGGCAGCCACCAAGGAGCCAGGGGCCCAGTGGCCTGTGCGTTCCTGAGATGCAATTACAAGTCAGGGAGAAACGAAGAAAATGCTGGGGCTTTCAGGCAGCAGAGAAACCGCTGTAAAACGCTGCAATTACAGCACCAAGAACAAAAAAAATGAGCTGCCACGGCGCCTGGGGCGGAAATAGCCCAGTGTGGTTTCCTGGACTTAGAATGCTGCACAAGGGGACCTGCAGTGGTGGCCCAGGAGAGGAGTCACTGGATGAAGTTTTGCAGCTTAGCACAGCGGGGGGGGCGCGCTGCTGTTCGTGGTGCAGGGTGGGCGAGGGAGCCGGGGCAGGAGGCCAGGCCACCGCTGCTGCTGGCAGAGGGCTGTGTGACAGGCGGCCACACAGATGCGTCACTGGACTCAGCTCTCAGAACAACTCAGCCGAGGCAGGCCTGTATCCCCAGTTACTGGACAAGAAAACAGAGGGTCAGAGAGGTGAGGGGACTTGCCCAAGCCCACCTGAGCACTGATTCTTCACCCCGGATCCAGCCAAGTCCTGGCCTAGGGCACCCATCCCTGCTAAGGTTCACGTTAGCACGGCCACTTCTTGGTGCAGCGGCTGCTTTTTAACAAAGGACAAGGTGAGGGGTTATTTTACTGTGGGGGTGGGGTTGGCAGAGCAGAAGAAGGACGAGAACTTGCCTGTCTGCCTACAGGTGCCAAGCCAAGGGAGCGGCGTGGGCTGTGGATAAAGCATTGAATTGGAAATCGAATCGCCCAGTTTCAAATCCTGCCCCTACTAATGCTGTGTGATTTGGGGCAAATGACTTCAGTTCTCTGTGTAACGACGTTCTCATCTGGAGAAAAGGGGTTGAGGTTGGCGGGGCGGGGCGGGGTGGGGGGGGCGCGGGTAGAATGGATTCCTCTGGTTCCCTGCAGCTCCGAATCCCTTCCAGTGTGTGTCAGCTTGGAATGATGGCTGCGGGAAGGGCCCTGGAGCCAGATGCCAGGCTCAGATCCCAGCTCTGCCCCAAGATGCTGGGTGACCTCAGGCAAGTAACTTGTCTGTGGCTCAGTCTGCACTGGGTAAAATGAGGATAATGACGATGGCCACTGCATAGGTTGTTGTGACAATTAAATGAGATAATGTGTGCGGAGCTCTTAGAATAGTACTTGTGCGTGAGGCTCTGCAGAAGTGTATGTCAGGACTCAACCCTGGCATATGGCCGCGCAGAGCCCAGGAAGACCCAGAAGAAAGAAGGCTTGTTGCTTCCTGGGGCTCTCACACCCCAACACCTCCCCCCACCCTGGCCCTCGCTGTACGTAGGTCCCTGGAGAGGTCACTCCAGATGGGCCCGGGCTAAGGCTGGGTGCTTAGAAATCGGAGGCTGCTGTCCAAAGGGAGGTATTCCCAGGTCAGAGGCTTGAAGGCTGAGCCTGAATCCCCCCCAGGCCAACCCAAGGAAACTGAGCCCAACCCCACCCAGGGCTCATTAAAATTACCCAGAAATGGTGCACCTGGAGGCAGGGATTTAGTTGAAGTCCCAGGGCCCCCGGAGACCACATCCAACCCCTCCCCAGCACTTTGTGCCTGAAGGGAGGGAGCAGGGCCTGGCCTAGGTTACTAGAACTTCCATCCACTTGCTCATGGATTGGTTCACGCATCCCGGGTGCCCCATGTCAGGCGCTGCACTAGCCACCGAGGGTGCAAGCTGACTGCACCACAGCCTGTGCCCTAGAAGCGTCCCTGTCCAGCGAGGGGAGCACTCGCAATTAGCAGTTAGTGAGCTCGCTGAGCTACACAAGCTGTGCCCCTCTACCGCTGAGGCTGAGTCAAGAACAGGGGTCAGCAAACAAAGGGGCCAAATCTGTCCTGCCACCTATTTTTGTAAATGGAGTCTTACTGGGACACAATGGTATCTATTTGTTTATGCATTGTCTATGGCTGCCTTTGTGCTATAATGGCAAAATTGAGCAGTCAGGAGACAGACGATCTGGCCCACAAAAACCTAAAATATTTACTGCCTGACCCTTGACAGAAAACATTTGCTGCCTGGGGCTCTAGACTCTAAGGGCTCCAAGAGCAGGGCCACATTAATCCTCTCCGCCTTAGAGCCTAGCACAGCTTCAGGCACGTCAGACGCTCCCGGTCCAATGGGGCCAGATGAGAACATGCCACCAAGACAGGGCAGCAGGGACAGTTTCCCAATGCAGGGGGCCCTTGCGTTGAGTTAGTACGGGCCAGCAGACATACTTGCTAGATGAAGGCAGGGGAAGGGTGTTCCTGGCAAAGGGATCAGCCCGTGCAGAGATGCATGGGGTGCTGCAATAAATACCAGTACATAGCACAGGCCGGGCAGAGTGCACAGTGGCGGAGCAGCGCCGAGGGGACACTCAGGTGCTATGCTGGGCCAAACATATGCAGCTTGAGTGACGGTTTCCCGCTGACGGAACAGAGCAGCCAGGGAATGGGTTTCTAGCCCTCTCTAGCCACGGCGCGGCGCACCAGGTGATGCAGAGTCCAGGCCTCGGTCTCTGAGGCGGCCCTAGTACTCGCCCTGTGGAATTTAGCGCCCAGTGGTGGAATCCGACAGGCAAACGCCAGGCAGAGAGAATGTGAGCAGTTCTGATGGAGAGATGGGACTCAGGGTGTTTGGGGGTGCTGCTCCCAAACAAAGGTACAAGGTCATGAAAATAAAGACCAACTGGCTGTCCCATTTGGTGGGATAGAAAATCGAAAGGCCCAGCTAATGGGCAGACAGAGTGGAGGGAGGATGGACTAACTCCCATAAGAAGCTGGAGACACCAGGCTAGAGGGGGACGTGGGACATCAGGGGATGGGGAAGAGGGGCTCCAGGCCCCATGATGGGCTCTGGGGTGGTTTCCCAGAGGAGGCTAGGAAGTCAGCAACAGGAAGTCACTGCAGTCCGGCAACAGGCACAGTGCCCCCTGTGGGAGTGCACAGTGTCCCCATAGTCAACAACGCCCCCCAGGCTGCCTCCCCCTCCTCTGACTCACCTACTGGCCCCTCGCTGGCTGCGAGGCTCTTGTGTTCTCTGCTCTCAGGCTCTCCAGGCACAGGCCTCCCTCCTTGGTGCTGGCAGTGGCTGTCCCCTCCGCTGGGTGCAGTTGCCCGGACACCCACTGGACACACGCTCACCTCAAGTCTCCGCTCTTCTCTCTCTTCTCAGCCTGGCCGGCCCTGCCCCCTCCACTGCCAACACTCCCAAATCCTCTTCCCTCTCTCTTTCTCCCGCACTTCTCACCTTCCTGCCTGCTATGGAATCTCCTATTTGTGAGCTCTGTTGTAGCCCTATTGAGCCTAGATCTCTCCAGAATGCCTCCCAGGTGAGCGGCATACCAAGGACCTGCTGCAGGGCAGAGCCAGCAGCCTCGAAGAAGTTCTTCCTAGCTCCAGGGTTCCAGCGCTGCTGTGCTCAGACTGAGGAAGCCAACACTTTTTTTTTTTTTTCCAATGTGTATTTTCAAAGGCTAAGGGAATGCATATGCTTTGTAAAGCTCACACTGAGAGCTTCTAGACAAAAAGCATTTCAGGAAAAGGCTCCCTGTGTGAGAGGAGGAGCAGCCTGGGGTTTCTGGGGACTTCTTGGGGACTTCCTGGGGCCAGAGCTGTAGGTTCCTTCTTTGATTTCTGTGGTGCCCAGAGCCAGACATTCGGGGTCAGGCAGCCAAATGAAGACAGAAGACAGATTCTTCACCAGCAAATAGAGGAAGAGAAGACTAGGATGGCGATCAGGAGTGGTCACCCACCCAGCCCTTGATCTGGCGCTCCAGGGACACAAAGAGGTGAGGTGGGGTGTGCAGACCCTGGGGCCCCGATGGTGGGTCTGTCATCTGGGCTCCCGCATGGACGACTATGCTCTGCAGTGCCCTGCCCACAACGGTGGCTGTCCCCACAGTTTCCCTCACTCTTGGTGAGGGCACAAAAAGAAATGTCTCTTAAAATATTTTGATTCTTAGGAATGATGTGAAATGGGTGACTTTTGCTACAGTAACTCCCTATAATTTTTTATTGGCTTTAGTGTATGTGTAGTATATATAACATACAGCATAAATACACATGAAAGTGTAGTGTATATATGATATATAGCACATATACCTTTATACACACATGTAGTATATATACACAGAATGTATGTGTACATATAACCTACACATGTATATAGAGTATGTATATATGTATAGATATATAACTTACGTAGCATTTAATATGTACCTGGTTCTGTTCTTCGAGCTTTATCATACTAATTAATTTAACTCTATAATAATCTGTGAGCAGGTACCATTACCGCATTTTACAGAGGATGGAAGGAAGACACAGAGAAGTTAAATATCTTGCCTGTGGTAACTCAACTGGTTGTAAGTGGAGCTGGGACACGACCCCTCCCTCCCCACCCCCACCAGGCAGCCGGCTTGAAAGGCCACATTCTCAAATACTGCACTTGTTTCCTAAATTACGTTCCAGGGACCTCTGCGGTCACCGAGGCCCTTCCAGGGAATCCACGATGTCAGAGCCACTTTCATAATTGGCTTTTTTACTTTCCTTCCCCCCCATGTGCACAGTGGAGTTTCCCAGAGGAAATGACAGCTGATTTCACAACAGCCTGAATTCAGAGGAAGAGATGAGAACCCAGATGTTTTCCGTTAAGCCCAACATTAAAGAGATCGGTAAAACAATACCACTCTTACTAATTTTTTTTTTTTTTTTTGCTTTTGGTCAGTAGTTATTTTTCACTAAAATGTTATTTATGTTACATGATGGATTTATTATTATTTTTAAATGAAATAATAAATATTTAAATAATTCCTCAATGTTAATATCGAATATGCCACATAATAGATAAATGCCACGAAACAAAAGCTACTGGGACCATCAGCAATAACAGTGTAAAGGAGTCAGTCCCAAGCCCCCAAAGTGTGAGGGCTTCTGTGTGACACCACAGCATGCAGCTCCTCTACACCCCAATGTCTAGCAGGGTTTCTGACAACGGCAATCTTGGCAACTTTCCAGGACTGTTCTTCATGCCCTGATGCGGGTGTGTGGCACCCCTGACCCCAGGTGCTGGGACAGCCAACATGCCCCTCCCCAGAGTGGAGCAGGACCCTATTTGGGACTGAGAAGAACAGCGTTAACAGGATACTTCTGCCTGTCCCTTCACTGACTCCATATTCACTCACTCAAACCGCTAAGGCACTGATTAAGTCCTGGGTCAGAGCTGATGAAGTGTCTGTAAGTTAATGTGTCTTTCTTGACTGTTTTTCTTCAGTGGAATTGCTCAGGAGCCATGGGTGTCTGGATTACCACTGGATGCTGGGATTCAGGGAACCCCTAACAGTCCAAGGGCACTCTGGATTCCATGGAGATCCATGGTTCCTTCAAACCCTAGAGTTCTGCAAAATCCTTCAAGGCTGGGGCACCCTGAGGACCAGGGCAAATGAGCTGCAGATGTTGCAAAAGTCCAGAATTTCATGATCTTCGCATGTGCTACTTTCCCCCTGTGTACTGCCAAGGCCCCAGTTTTTCAAATGACTTGAGTTGAGCCAGGGGCTCCAGTCCAGCCTACACACAGCTGTGAGAGCACCCCCCACCAGCTCTATCGCTGCAATTAGCCCCCAAGCAATCAGGAATGAGCACTTCTGCCTGAACTTCGTGTCTCTCCGTTCATGCCACCACCCCTCCCCACCCCTTGATCCTCCCTGACCTGGACTCTGGGCCCCGCCGAAGGCAGATCCACGTACCCCGGCCTTTGCACTCGTCCTTCCCCAGTCTCAGCAGCGGTCGTGTTCCAGCTCTTGTGCCAGCCTCCCTTCCTCTCTGTGACTTTCCTCCACAGCAAAGCCACAGTGGGTAACAGGTGGCAAGAACCCTCAAAACATGTTCCATGTCTCTCTCCTAGGGAACTTATTCCTAGGACATATTTCAAATGAAGGAATATGCTAAAGGCAACACAGTGCTATTTATCATGATGATGATAAGTATATACATTGATATATATAAATAAGCAGCAACAGAGAGGGACAGTTACTTAAATATGGTACTGCCATACTTAAGTATGAAATACGCCACAACCATGTAGCATAACTGTTCAGGGCAATTCCAGAAACACCCCTCCTGACCCCTCCTGACCCAAGTACTAAAGATTCAGTGGGGAAGGAAGTGGCCCCTGCCTCCTAGGAGGTTCCGGTTAGGTGTCTGCCCATCTGCTGAGGCTGCAAAGTGCAGGGAGCCCATCCCGTTCTATTCAACCATGAGAAGCAGCAAGCTCATCTCCCCAGCCCCAAGGCCTTCCCTTCCTTCTCTTTTTCTGATAGCCAGTCCTCTAGCCCAAAGGATATTTTTAGTGCCTGTAAGAGTATTTACAGGAAGAGCATTGAGCAAAATGGTGACAGGTCTTCCTGCAGAGGCCCATGGATAGAGTAAACAGCACAGGAGCTTATCAAATGGATTTCAGACAGGCCAGCCTTGGCTTCCCTCCCATCTCCTTCCTCCTCCTCCCTAGCCGCCCATAACAGAAAGAGCAGGGCCATTTTGGCAGGGTGTGTTTGCTTAACTTAATCAGAGGCATGAAGATCTATACACAGCAGGTATTCTGTATTCTGGTTGGCACACAAGGCAGGGAAGGGACCCACTCCCAAAGTTAAAGGACCATGAGCCTACAGACATGGGGCCCTCTCATTTCCAGTTCTCTAAAAGTTGGGGACAGAGGTCAGAGGAGGAGGTGTCAAAGGCTGAGGAAGTGGAAGAGGAGAGAAGTGAGCCCCAACGGGGCCCAGGCCTGTGTCCAGCCAGCAGAGTGGCGCCAGCTAGCCAGACCTCATGTTTATCAAACCAGCGGCTGGGCTGGCTCTGTGTGGCTGAGACAGCCAGTGCACCAATGGTGCCTGCCTCAGATGGCCGTTCTCAGTGCTGGAGACGCAAAGCTGGACATAGCCCAGGAGGTCCAATGACCAAGGAGCTCCCAGCCCAACAGGGGAGATGGACAGGCAGGCACATGGGACATTCCCAGCAAGGGAGTGCGGTCAGTGAAATGAAAGGGAGACACATGCAGGGGATTTGGGGGCTGGAAAGGGGGGAAAGAAACCCAGAAGAAGCGATGCTTGCTTTTTTTGCTTTTGTTTTTGTTTTTAGAGACAGGGTCTCGCTCTGTCACTCAGACTGGAGTGCAGTGGCACAGTCATAGCTCACTGTAGCCTCTGACTCCTGGGCTCAAGTGATCCTCCTGCCTCAGCCTCCTGAATAGCTGGGATTACAGGTGTGAGTCACCACACGTGGGGCCTCACGCTGAGTTTGGAAGAAGGGATGATGACCCACCAGAAAGGTTGCAGAGAAAGGCATTCCAGGTACAGAACAGCATATACAAAGTTCACATACCAAGCCCCGGACGCACGACAGGCACTTCGTGTGGGGTGATGGGAACACAGGCTGTATCTATGGTGTACCTGTGTCTATATCCACAGCCATATATGTCTATGTATCCTATATACAATACTGGATGTTGGAGATCGCTATATGTCTAGCAGGGTTCTAAGCATTTGTGCACATACAGGCATACCTAGTTTTATTGTGCTTTACTTCATTGTACTTTGTAAATATTGCATTTATTTTATTTTTTGTTTGTTTGTTTTGTTTTTTACAAATTGAAGGATTCTGGCAACCCTGTGTCAAGCAAGTCTATCGGCACCATTTTTCCAATGGCATCTGCTCACTTGGTTAGCATGTTTTAGCATTAAAGTATTTTTTAATTAAGGGTATGTACATTGTTTTTTAGACATAACACTGGTGCACACTTAATAGACTACAGTACAGTGTAAATGTAACTTCTACATGCACTGGGAAACCAAAGCATTCGTGTGACTTGCTTTATTGTGATACTGGCTTTATTGCAGTGGTCTGCAATGGAACCTGAAAAATTGCAGAGGTACGCCCGTGTTAACTTATTCAATCCTCAAGGTTGGTGCTATTGTTATCTATTCTGTCCATCTTGTGGATGAGGAAACTGAGATTAAGAGAGGGCACTGTGACTAGGGTGGCACAGTAAGAAGCAGCAGTGTGACTGGAACTCAGGCCACCCAACTTCAGGGTCCATGCCGTGAGGACTCTGTGATTAGCAGATAGTGGGGTGCAGCAGGGACAGCAGAGAGGGGCTGGGGCTTTGGGGGGGCCCAGGTCATGGTGAGCCTTGTCTGTCCTGCTATAGGTTCTGCACTCGGTCCCAGGCCCATAAGACCTATGGGCATTGAAAGGAGGAAGGACATAATGGGATGCTCTTCAGGAACAAAGGTTATCTGTCAGCTCCCAAATACTTATCTGCTAGGCATAACTAGAATAAAAATTAGTCTTTGAGAAGGGATCAGTCTGTGGGTTTGGCTTCTAGAAGCACACAGAAAATTTCCATAGGGGCTTCTGGTGGTCCCTTTCTTCCTGTGACACTGGTGTTGTCATCAAGTCATCCCTGGCTAGAGTGGCTCACCCTGGAAAGTCCATTCTTTCATGGAAGAATGTCTTTGCTGCAGGCAGACAGCCTACCGAGCCGACGGGGAGGGAGACCCTGGCTCCTGTCCTTGCAGTTCATCATGTCCTGCACTATGAGGCTCAGCTATAAATTACAGTGACAAATATGTCTGTAATTTACTCAGCACTTACTATGAGCCAGGCACCGTGCCCAGCTTTTTGAGTCATCATGTCATTTAATCCTCACAAAACCCTGGCAAGTAGGTACTATTATTACCTCCTCTCTTACAAGATGGGGAAACTGAGTCTCAAAGAACTGGAATACTCGCCCAAGCTCCTAGAGCTGAGGAGAAGCAGATGGGAGGGTGCCAGGCTTGTAACTCCAGGCCCACTTTCTTGAACCCGCTACAGCTTGTACATCTCTGCAGCGTCCACCTCCTCTGGGGTGCGGGATTGGCCCCATTTTATCAAGAAAACAAGGCCCAGCAAGTTAAGATCACACAGCAGGCAAGCAGCAGAGTCATCTCCAAGTTTGTTCTTATGAATCCAGTGCCCTTGCTTCCTCTCCCTCTGGTCCACCTGTCAGCCAGGGCTGGATCTTTGAGTGCCCAGGGAAGGCGCTTCCTGCTGCTAGCTGCCATGGTGTCAGCTGGCTGGGGCCCGACCCTTCCAGAAGATGGTAGTGATGAGAGTTACGACTGCAAAGCCTCTGGCCAACAACTGAGCAGAGCCTACACTCAGAAATGCGGAAGGTCTGTGGGTCCCCTGGTCCATTTTACAAATGAAGAAACAGGTGCCAAGGGGTGGGGGTGCTGGGTCTGAGGGCCCTGGGGAACCACTGAGGGCTTCTGGAAGACAGATCTCGTGCACTAGGGAGGGAGAAAGTATAGGCAGAGAGCAAAGAGCAGGCTGGGCGGTAAGCTCCATGCATGACAGCAGAAACCACGTTTCTGTTCTTTGACACTCTATCCCCAGTGCCAGGCACTCAATAAAAACCTGTTGAATGGATGTGTGAATGAACGAGCCTGTTACAACTGTCCAGGAGAGGGTACAAAATACGGACAGGGAATCCCAGCACTGTTAACGCTTAGTCTTGCCGTCTCTGGGCACACATAATTAGGCATCTCACCTTCATCCCTAATAACCAAAGCATTTTGCCACGCTGATAGAAACTCTGTACAGATCAAACACACATTATTCCATTCTATGGCTGTATTTTATTTAGCCAATCTCCTCATCTTGGCCATTCAGGGTGTTTCTAGTAGACTGCTATAAAATTAGGCAGGAAGTGGATGGGGCTCTGGAGATAGGCCAAATGCCTTTAAAGCCCAGCTCTTGTGTTTATTAGCTGTGTGACAATGAGTAGGTGACTTAACCACTCTGTGCCTTGGGTTCCATCATCTGTAAAATGGGGAAATGACAGCAGCTAGCTCCCAAGGCAGCTGTGGGGGTTAAATCTGTCAATGTGTGTGGGGCTGTTAGAACAGCATCTGACCCACAGTGGCCTTGCAAATATTCCACCAGCCTACACAACCAGTTCAGCTGATTCCTTAGAATGCAGTCCCACAAGTGGGACCACCAGCTCAGCCTGCAGAACTATAAGGAAAGTGCCTTTGCAAATCCCAGCAGCACTAAGGCCAGAGCTCTTTAGCCCTACTCCCTTAGCCCAAGAACAAGGACTCAGAGGTCCCAGATGGGGAGTAAGTCCACCCTACTAGAGAGCACCAGTATTCCCACTCCCCTTGTGCCCAGCTCACCCCAGCAGGCACCAGGTACCCTGAGAGAGAAGGCATTCTCCCTACTAAGCCCCCAAGCCCCTTAGCTGTACCCCACTTATCTATGGGTTGCATTTTATTTTAAATTCGTGACTTTGTATTATTTTTCCTTAAAGAGGACTCCCAAACTGTACAAGCTTCAGGCCCCACAGAACCAGAATTGCATCTGTGTATTCCACTGGTTTGTTATTGTGTCTGTTTTTCCCATTAAATTATTAGCATCTTGAGGACATACCTCTTGTCTTATTCTGTTTGACCTCCAGTGCTCAGCAAAGTGCCAGGGACCTGGAAGTCACCCAAGGAGTATTTGCTGAATGAATGAATGAATGAATGACCAGGAAGGAAGGAAAATCACAGCCAGCATGGGAGGCTCGCTCCCTCTTCACTCCACTTATTCCATTTGGATCTGTCCTTAAAATCACCCTGTACAAGTGAAGCCTCCCCCTCCCGCTAGCCTTTCAGTTGCTCAGGTCTGCCCTCTCCCCTGTTCCTGCAACTGTTGCTCTTTTCTTAAAGGTTATCAGCACCAGCTCCTCACTGCCGCCATTTGAATATCTAATGATGGCCAGGATGTCCTCTTATCTAATCAGAATGCCCCAGCCTGCAGTCCTTCTCTGGGCCAGCTGATAACATTTCTTTTCCTTGGAGGAAATGCTTGAGTTCTGAGAGACAGTGTCCATGCATGTGACTCTGCCAGGGAGGAAAACCGGCCTGGCTCTTAGCGGGAGGCCACAGCCCCCTGGAGGGGAGAAAATCAGTCCCTGCCTGTCCTCTGATCTACAGCCTCCCTGCTGTTATCTTCTATCAGCAGTGTGACTTGGTTCCAGAAACATCTCCTGGAGACCCCCTCCACCAGCACACCCATGCTGTGTCTTCCCCCAGGTGCCCTGCTCCTGCCTCTCATATGGATATTTTTCCCTGTTTGCTGGAGATTTCTTCCCCTTCCACATCCCTGGCTAGGACCTTTGTCAGACTAGAACAGTGCCTGGCCCATTGAAGGAGCTCAGAAGCATCTGTCAATGCGGGCATGAAGCCAGCGTGATCAAGTGCACATTCTGGGTATGTTCTGCTGGGATCCGGGGATGCAAATGTGTTTACACTAAGGCCTCCATGCTGAAACAGCTCTCTCAAAAAACCCCACCGCAAGAGAGGAAATGCTCCTTATGGGGACAAGCCCAGTTCTATAATTATACCCTCGACCGGATCAAGGTCTTTGCAAGCACAGGACAGCAGCCCTCACCCCCACGGAAACCCTCACACGCGTGTGCATGTTCACTCACTGCCACGTGCTCCTGCACACACTCCCTTACAGGACTCTGTCAGAGTGATGCAGACCATGCACATGGTTCCTGGGCAATGCAGGACGCAGTGTCCATCAACATGTTTTGGCTGGCCTGCTGCCAGGTGGCCCAGAGACCTCTGGTCAGTGAGGACAAATGCTTCCCCCACCTTCTGCTCTAGTTTTTCTCCCGGGACAGTGGTGTCTTCCTGTGCCTCTTGATCAAAAGCTGACAGGCAAAGAGGTGCTCACCGTAAGCTTGCCATTTTAATAGCACAAGTTAATTTCACTTTGCACAAGTTAATTAGCTCTTCACAGTCCTGGTTTCATCGTCTGTACTTGGGCCACTGGGTTGATGTTATTACAGCAATACCAGCAAGGGAAAGGGTTGGAACCCAGCCTGATCACAGCGTAATAAACGTGGTGGCCGGTGGTGGTGTTGAGAGTGGGAGTGGAGTCACTGTTCACCGCCATTCAGACAGACATGAATCTCATGAGTGTTCCAGCGTCATCAGTGTGAACTCATGGTGGGTTTAATATATAGCTAGGTCAGTTTAGAAGTGATCTGGATGATGTGTGTACTGTGGCTGATATGTACACTATGGATATCTCACTCATGTGTGCGCACACACACACACACACACACAGACACACACACTTTCCAGACGGCCCAGAAGCAATGCTACCCCAGTAGCAATAAACACACCGAGTCACATGTTGGCTACTGAGCATGTGAAATGTGGTAATAAGCATGTCTTAGGACTGAATTTTTAATTTTATTTAATTTTAATTAATTAAAATTGCAATAGCCCCATATGGAGCGGCTCCACGTGGACAGCTCAGCTCTAGACCAGGGTTGCCACACTTTTTCCATTAAGGACCAGGGAGTAAATATTTCAGGCTATTCAGCCACACTACACTCTCTGTGGTAATAACTCTGCTGTTGCGGTGTGAAAACAGCCACGGACAATACCTGAACAAATGAGTATGGCAGTGTGCCAGCGAAGCTTTATTTAAAAATAGGCCAGGCCAGACTTGTCCCACAGGCCACGGTTTGCTGATGCTTGCTCTAGAAACACTAGGCCTTATTTGGGATGACAGGCACTTGTCATCAAATGATGTTCCCAATCTAGGTTTTTATTTACCGGTGTTCGTGAGAGCTCGAAAAGCTCTCCTTTTAAGAAAAAGAGAGGCTGCTTGATACTCGAATAGGTCTGCATTTTTCCTCTGAGGGAGGATATATTTCCCTTCCGTGGGCACTCGTCTTTATGGGCTACCTCTGGGAGAGGCAGACCACATGACAAAGAGACCAAGAAACAGGGAACATCTGCCCTACCTTTGCAACGTCATCCACAGAAGAAACCAGAAAAGACAGCACAGCCCCCTCGTGCTGGGGACAGACTAGTCACTTACCTCAATAGGCTGAGTGACATCCATCTCTGGTCCACGGCTGGGATTGTCCTGGCCAAAAAGCTCAAAGCGTTTGCTCACTACAGCTCTTGGAGGCACTAATTCCCTCTCCTTGGCATTTCCAGTTCCGGAAGTCGGGGTCTGAAGATGGTATCAGCTAGAAGGGAAGAGGACAAACATCTAAGTCAGTTTTGACATTTAGTTGATCCACTGCCTTTGTAAGATGACTCAAGATAATGAAAAGACATTCACCCACTTGTTCCACTCACTCACTCAATTATTTATCCATCAATATTTTTTAAACAAGCACCTGTTCCGTTCCAGGCACAGCCAGCCACGAGCCAGGACAGGAAGTGAGTAAGTCATAACTTCTGCCCTCAAGGAGCTCAGCCTGGCAGAGAAAACAGACAAACACACAAACAGTTCAGGGCAATACGATACAAAGAGGTGAGTGAGCGACATTGAGGGGAACTGAGGAAGGAATGACCAAATCAGTCTGGAAGAATTTAAAGAGGAGGTGATCTTTTTAGCAGCTTCTTGAATAAGGTGCTAGTGAGATCTGCTCGGCAAAAACTTGAGGAAAGTGTCTGCAGGGACAAGGAAAAAGAAATATGGAAGACATGAATGTATTAACAAGCGTGTGAGATCAGGGAGGAGGGATAAATCAGGCTGAGACCACTAAGAAAGGGCTTCTGAAGGCTTCTTTGGGAAGATCAGCAGGAGCTCTCAGCTCTGGCTGGTCCCCGGCCCTGAGACGTGCACACCGTGCGTTTCCTCATCCGATCCTCCTCTGAAATCACTGAGGTGGTCCCACTTGGTCCCATATGGTGGCTGGGCAGCAGAGGCTAGAGAGCTTATGTGAGTCAACTTGCCCAGAAAGACAAGGGCAGTCAGTGGCCGGGACGAGACTACAACAGAGAACATCCCCATTCCCGCTGGTCACAAAGTCTTCCTCGTAACCAGTAGTGCAGCGAAGGCCCCGATTTGCCAGGCCACGTGCACGCACACCCCTCTGCATGTGGCTTTGCCTGCCCTTCCAACAGGAGGTGGAGTCTATTTCTCCACCCTTTGAATCTGAGCTTGGCCATGTGACTTACTTTGCCCAATGGCACAACATGCAAAGGTGGCACAAATAAAGGCTTACAAAGTGCTTATGCCTAGAAGTTCCCCTCTGGCTGCTGGGAGTCACTCTACAGCCACAGTAACAGGCCTGAGCTGACCTCCTGCAGGAGGAGAAACCACCTGGAGAGAGGCACCCCAGCCGCAGGCTTGTGGGTGGGGCCATCATAGGCAATCCTACCCCAGCCCAGCTCCAACAAGACCAGAAGAAATGCCCATCAACCCACAGAGTCAGGAGGAATAATAAATCCTTGCTGTTTTAAAGCCCCAAGATTGGGGCTGTCTGTTATGCAGAGAAAGCTAACTGATACAATCACCAAGGTATCTTTACAACCCTGGCAAAACGATAAGCTTGCTTGTTAGGAAGAAAGGGCTGAACTTCTTCCAAACATGTTGGTGACGGTCCAGAGATTACGAGGGCCAGAAGGCAGGGCCTTGGGCAAAAGGCAGAGTGGGAGAGTCAAGAGCTATTTTAGAGGTAAAATCAACAGGACTTAGTGACTGACTGAGCCCAGAGTTATTTAAAGGTCTGCGTCTGTCTGGCTCTGGAAACCATGTGTGCTGTTGACTATAAACAGATTCTATCTGGCGCCTGCTGATGGGGGCAGGATGTTTACATGGAAGAGACACAAAAGTGGCCAAAGTCTGAGCAGTTAGGGCTCAGGGGTAGGGAATGGAAAGCTATAGGAAGGAAACTCTTCCTTTTTAGCCCATTGTCTGAAATGCAAATTAAGGCAGGTGCTCATTGCCACAGCCTCCTAACTGGTCTTGCTATTACCTCCTCCTCCAGAGCCACCCCCTTCTCTTAGCAGTAGCCAGTGGGATCCTTGTCAATCGTAACCCAGGCCTTCCTCCCTCCCATCACCGAGGGCATGTCTACCCCGCTTACCACTTTGTCAGCACAGCCCAGCACACCGCCTGGTGTGTGGGAGAAAGTCAATTGCTATTTCTTGAATGAGAGAGTGACCAAAACAATTCAGGTATCACACTTCTAAGATGTTTCATTTGACACCCCCCCATCCAACGTTGGGTTAGGGGCCCTCCCTTGGGGTATCTATGGCTTCATTCATGTATTTATTCATTCATTCTTTCATTTAGCAAGAACTTACTAAGCACTAGGCATCACCTGAATCCTACTGTCAGGTGCTCTCTCTAGACCAAACCCCTTAGAGGTGGGGAAGGGGGGCTGTGTTTTACTTATCATTAGATGTCCCCACCCTCACCTCCAGTGGCTAATGTATGCATACAGCAGGCACTAAATGATGACTGGTGAATCAATGAATGAATGGATGAACAAGCAGATGAATCTCAGAGCATCAGTTGGGATATGGCTGATTTATAAACTTAGCAGGAGCCTACAACCAAGTTTGAGTCTTAGGCATGCTCCATCGCACTAAATAGTTGATAATCATCAGAAAAAACCTGCATGCATGTATGCATATGCAGGGATATATACTGCAATTGCTCCATGCTGTAAGACATAAGGGGGAAATCTATGAATTAAACTAAACATGGAGATGGGCTCCCAGCTGAGCCTCAGATGTCCAACTCCACAGCCTGGCACCTGCAGCCACTTGTGATCTTTGATTAAAGCCTAAGACTCTTCTTCTTGGGGCAAACGCATAATCCTAAACCAATTCTTTCCCTGGTCTTGGGTTGGCTTTAAAAAAATAAGTTGGCCATTGCGTTGTATTCCAATCCCCAGTTGGCAAGCTTGCAATCTAGGGGCTTATCTTAAACACTAGACCCCTGCCTCCCACGTGGCCTGCCTGCCGCAGCCACAGTTTCTCAGCCTCTCGACTATAGCACAGGGGCGTTAAGCACACAGGGAAGGCATTTACACCACTGCCTTTCTAGCGATGATCCTAGAAACAGCCTGGTACTACTTAGATGTCCTTTGCTTTTCACTCTTAACATGTCCCTGACCACCTTTCATGAAATGTCATGTTGAAGCTCTCTTCTCACCCATGCTCTGCTGTCATGCTTCTTTCTACATTGGTTCTCCACTTCCCCAACCCTTCCAAGATTGATTTCAATTAAAAACAACTAAACTCTCACCACCGAAGAAACATCTGTGAAGTGTGTTCATGCACATGAGCCATACAAGGAAGGCAAATCAGACATAGTCCCCATTTGGAGAGGCCCAGAAAAAAAAGCTCATGTGACTCACCAAGATCACAGTTAAGGAAAACAAGGCCTGGAGCAGTGGCTCCTCCACCGGACAGCTGGACAGCAGCACAGCTGGACCATGGGCCAAGGGCCCTAGACTCCGGGTTCAGTGTTCCCACAACCAAGCTGACCTCCTCTCATCCTACCCCAGCCACTCATCCCAACATTTCTATCCATCCGACTGGCAGCCTCTAGCACCAATGCAGGACCCAAGCAGGGAACTGCTGGGCTTAAGCCAGGAGACTCAGAAGCAAGAAAAATGTCTACCAGCTCCAGCTAGAGCACAGATTAGGACAAATTCCAGTCAAACAAATCACAGTTATACACTTATTTTTCCTTCCTTCTCTGTCCCTGTTAGCGCACCCACCATTCACAGCCCCCACGTGCCATCTGAGGTTCCTTTCTACTGCACAATATATTAATAATACAATAAATCCCATAAGAGATTTTGTTCTCCAATTTTGTGTCTTCTCCAGGTAGAGCAGCGAAATGGAAGTAAAACTTGACATCACTCCTGGAGGCGAAGAGCCAGTTTGCTTAATAAATCATAGCTTTTCTCTTCCAAGCGAAAAACGATCATCTGAATAATTGTTAACACTGGGTCTGGCTGAATACTATTGCTGCGTTTTTAAATTACAGGAATCTTTCCCGAGGACCATGGGCATGTCATGTTCCAAAACAGTGCAGCCTGCTTCTAGGTGCACCCTCAGGGGAGGCTGGACAAGTCCAGCTGTGTGAGTTTAGAAAAACCAGCCTTCCTCTGAGTCTCACTTTACTCACTGGTAAAATGGAAACCGTATCTGCTTCAATTACACTTTTCAGGGTGGTGGCGAAAAACAAGTGAATAAAAAACAACATGAAATCACTTTGATAATAATAAAGCAAAACTAGCAGTAGTAACAGCAGGTAACATTTTTAAGTGCTTACTAGCACTTTCTTAAACTAAGCCCTTCGTACTCAAAAGCTCAGTTAATCCTCACAATGGTTTCTGGATGTGTGTACTATTATTTTCATCATTTTGAAGATGAATAAATGGGGGCTTAAGGACATTAAGTGACTTGCCTAAGGTCATATGACTAGTAAAGATTTAAGCCTGAATTATAAACTAATTTCCAGCTTGACTCAGAGTCCAGGACTAACACAGTTTACTTTACATCAGCATTTACAGAGCCTTAGCCTGGGCTGTGCCAAGCACTGTGCTCTGTCCTGGTGGGGACAACAATACACTCTCAGGCTCTGCCCTCAAAAGCCCACTGTATGGGGAGGGGGACGCAGGCTCACAAGCAAGGAATTGTGCCACTCTGTATCCAGTGGAAGATTGTAAATGTGCAAGAGGTTGGCTTTGTAACTTGAATTCCTGTCCGGAACATGATGCTCATGGAGAATGAGATCAAGACTGAGATTGTCTGGCCAGGAGGATCCAGTGAGCAAGGGGGTGAGGAGCAAGGGACACAGGGAGAAGAGTGCAGGGGGGCGTCTGGGGCCTTACTGCTTCCCCAGACTCCACCCAAGCAGAGCCCCAGGAATTGTAAGATGCACTCAACTCTCAGCGGAGGATCTCTGCCCTCAAGGAGCAGGACAGCTCATTGTTGGCTCCTACTAAGTGCCAGGTGCCTTTCCAAAATTTAAGCGTGAGTTAAATTGTAGACCCATTTTTCAGAGTCTGTGATCACCTGCCCCAAGTCACCAGGCTACTCAGGGAGACGCCTGGATGCACATGCTCTCAGGCTGCCCTGACCCTGTGTCCCCTTGCAGCGTATGACATGACTGAGACGTGTGTACGCTGGAGGGTGAGGCTGGATCCACTCCACTGCCCTCCCAATGGTGTTCCAAAATTCCGCACTTGATGGTGAGAGGTAGAGGTGGAGGCCGGCAGAGGGACTGCAGGCTGGAGAGCAGGAACTACAGATGGATCAGAGAGGGGGCCCTTCTGAAGGGGCCAACGATGCCAAGGAGAAAGTTGGGACCACACCTAGTGCCCGTGACCGTCTCAGTGTGAGTGAGCAGGGAACCTTCTCCTCTTCCATTACCTCCTCCTCCTCCTCGTCCCGCCACCTGGCAGCACTGGCCCAATTCAGATTTGAGAAACTTTAATGGAACACATGCTATCCTCCCAAGCGCTGGCCCAAGCCCCTTTACTTGTGTTTCTCTACTTGGCTCTGGGGGCTGGGGAGGCAATGCCATGGGAGGGAACTTTCTGGCTGGCACATGCTGCCTGTGCAGGGAGCAGGCCACCTGCTGCAGGGGATGGCTCGAGCCTTGCCACAATTGAACTGAGCCTTGTGCCTCTGCTGTGGCTTCTCGTCACCCACCTCAGCCTGGCTAAGCTTTAGAAGTTCCTCTCCCTCCATCTCAAATCCAAAAGGTCTGTAATGGGAGGGGCAGCACAGCTCCCTGGCGTGCACCTCTGTTGCTGTGCTCCCTGTTGTCATCAATGGCTCCCCAGTTCCCCCTGGCCGTCAGGCTGCAACTGTCCCAGTCACTTTCCATGTCCTAGTGCAATCTGTTCTCACACCCCAGAGATGAAGTCACCAATCCCACACGGGAGCAAACACTCCAAACGTGGCTTACGGTAACTCCCACCTGGATCGTCAATCAGTCCTCCTCTCCCATCCATTGTGAACTTGGGCCACAATGGTTTTCCTAAAATGTCACGGATCCGATGAAATCCCATCTTGCACGAAGAAAAAGAAACCTTGATTGCACCTCATCACTGAGAGAATACAGGCCACTCAGTCCCCGCCACGGTGGGGCCACCACCTTTTCCTTCCTTCTACCCTTTCCCTCTAATCACACGAGTGGGAGGGTGCCTGGCTCCGCTGATGGGCTCCTCCATGGTGTTCCCCCTCCACCCTCACTGCCACTGTCAGAAGGGCCCACCGTGTCCCCAGTTCCAGCTTGAAGACTGTCTCTTCTCTGGGTCTTTTTCCAACCAGCCCCTGTTTTATTTATGTCAACTCTCACCCAGAAAGATGGGTGGTGCTATCCCCAGAGCACAAGTGGTGAAACTAGGCTGGGACGTGGAGTCACTTGTCCTGGATCCCACAGCTCGTCAAGGGTGAGGAGCCCGTCTTCTCCCCGGGGCCTTGGCCTCTGGGACAGGAGGTGCCCCCTTGGCACCTGAGAGTGCGTGCAGAGGGGTGAGATGGGCACTGCTGTGTCTGCCCTGTGTCTGGGAGGAATGTGAAATACAGATGTATTTGTTTTCTAGGCAAGCTCAGCTAACTAAAGGAGGCATAACTATGTACTTTTGAACAAGATTTTGTGGGTGAGGCAAAGAAGGAAGAAAGGGAGGGAGGAAGGGAGGGAGGAAGGAAGAAAGAGAGGGAGAAAAGAAAAAGTCTACTGACCATGGAAACTCTGGGCCCAAGGACAGGGCTGACATCATACAAAGTCTGTCCCTGGTGAATGTGACCCAGAGCACCAGTACTAACTGTGCTATTTATAGCCCTTTGAAATATGGCTCGGTGAAGGGGGAACTTTATTCTTTGGCCTCTTAACTGATCCTGGGGAACCAAGTGGAGGGTGGTGGGAGGGAGGCTGGCAGAGGTCCCGCAGCGCAGGCAGTGAGACCAGACATACTGGGTCCCTGAACCTTTTACTGGCCTGTGTGTGTTAGAGGGAAACATTGTGATATGGTGGAAAGGGGTGTGTAACAGGACCCCCAGCTCAACCCCCCCAAGCTGGGGAACTTAGGGCAGTGGCCAACTTCGGGGAGCTGTAAAAATACTGATAATGATAATGAGCTCACAGCCAGCTTTAGAAGGTTAAAGAGTCTACAATGACCAGTACATTGTATTTCCTGGCAGAAACTCAGGAAGGAAAAGGCGGCAGACAGATGCCAGAGTTCACACAAACCAACATGGACTTGCTCAGAGGGAGGTCCAGAGGAGACTGGGAGACTCTGTGTCGTAAACAACAGTGGGACAGGCCCTGGCACAGCGGGGTCCTGGTAGGGACGGCACCCGCGGTCTGTGGCTGCCCCTGCTGCCTGCTCTGGTGTTCAGGACGGCACAGGAGGCTGCCCTCTGCGGCACCCTGAGCTTCCCAAGATGACAAGAGAGCCCAGTGGTGAAAGCAGGCCTTGGCAGCATTACACCACATGGCTGAGGGGCTGAGGAGTCGCACCAGACAGGCCTGGTCTGAGCTGTCTTCTTAGCTATAAAATAAGGTGCCGTGGTCTTGAGGATCCTTTTATGGCTGACATCTTAGGTATGCCTCATCTGCCTCTAATATCCAGAGATCACACCCTAGCTTCGTAAGCCCAGACAGATTTCCCAAGCTTAAATTCAGATAGCTCCAGAGAGCCCCTCCCTGCCACCTCCTCCAGGAAGCCCTCTCTGGTTGGAAACTCTGTATGAGGACAAGCTTTCTCATCCACAGAGTGGCCCAGAGGTCAAAAGGCTACTGTGTGGGGCAGAGAGCTCCCTATTACTGGGAGTGACCCAGCAGGTGCAGCATGACCACAGGGTATAGTCTCAGTGAGGAAAACACTGCTCCAGGGAGCTGAGCCAGAGGGAGACTGTTGAAGGTGATGATGATATGTTACCCACAGCATATATTTAGCAAGCATTGTCCCAAATGCTTTCCCAGTACGAAACCATTTAAGGCTCACTTTGTACCTCCTGGGAAGTAGGTGCTATTATTATCCACATTTATGGATGAGGAAATGAAGGTACAGAGAGGTTAAGCAACTTGCTCAAGGTCACAGAGCTAGGAAGTGGCAGAGCCAGTGCTTTTATTGAGGGAATCAGTGAATCAATGAATGACTCAGAGATGAATAATTGAAGTCTTGGAGCAGGAGAAGGCTGAACAAGGGCACTGCTAAGGCTCTTTGCAAATGCTAAGATTTTACAATTCTTTCTTTGTTTCACACCATCTAAATGTGCAACCTGTGTAACTAGACATACTGTACCCCGCCCCCTGCCCCAAGTAACAGTCACAGTATGTGACATCATGGCTCACAGAAAAAGAGATAACCTCGTTTACTCCATCCCAGGGGCAGGTATTCCAATATTCAAAGCTGTCTCCAAGGCCAGTACATTTTTTTTTTCTTGTTTGGATGTTTGGCTTGGTATAGACATCAGTTCAATTTGTAAAATCCTACACAACAGGTCCTTGAATAACATCATTTCATTCAACATCATTTCATTATAATGTTGACAAGAAAAGAAAATCAACTCCCGGCCAGGGTCACTGTGTGGAGTCGGCACATTCTCCCCATGTCTTCGTGGGTTTTCTCTGGGTACTCCAATTTCCTCCCACAGCCCAAAGACATGCACATTTGGTGAACTGGTGTGTCTACACGGCCCCCTTCTGAGTGAGGGTGGGTGTGGGTGTGGGTGTGCCCTGGGATGGAACGGTGTCCTGTCCAGGGCAGGTTCCCACCATGTGCCCTGAGCTGCCAGGGTAGGCTCTGGCCACCCTTGACCCTGAACTGGAATAATTGGGTAAATAATTATCTTACTTGTTATTAATATTTCTTAAATATATGGATAGCTCATATATTTCAATATTTAATATTAGAGGTGTTTTGGGCCTTTATTTGGAAGTTTGGTTTGTGACCAGCAGTATGCCAGAGGAACTTAACTCTTATTTCTGTCAATTAGCTTAGGGTGAAATCGGGTCCTTTATACATCATTTTGTTTAAAGTTGTGGTTTCCAAGAACCCATCAACAACGTTAATCGAGGACCTGCTGTAGTTCAAGGATCATGTTTGCTTAGCTCAGTTTGTTCTATGTCACAGGTAGAGACAGAAAAATAACAGCAGGCCTTAGGTTGGAACCAATTCTTCAACCCATGTTGAAAGGTGTGTTTTTCATTTGAAATTTCTATCAGATGGTGGAAGGAAGAACAGCCTTACTGTCTGCCTAATGTCTCCCCTTCATTTTAATTTCCTTTTTTGCCAAAAGACTGAATTTTAAAATTTCAGATTATGCTTTAGAAACAAGCAATAATACACCCCACAAAGACATTCTTGTTTGTGGCAGCTAATATGTTTCCTAAGCAACTGTCTTTATTCATCAAACTCTCCACCAGGTGGTAGGATTAACAGTGTTTTCAAGTAATAAGAACAACAAACCTTTCTCTCCACTGTGAAGATGTTATTAAAAGGGAATTTTCCTATGTTGCAACAGCAAGTTTTACTATTCGTTTCACTTGAAGCAGGTTGCCCTCAAAAAGCACCCATCTAGATTAGGAGCTGGCTAAGTTTACGTGCCTGATTGATGACAAACTTTGTACTCAGCCTTCCTACTCAGGCCTGTCTCCAGCCCCCTGCAAGCTCAAAGTGGCTCACCTTCCTTCCTCAATCCCCAGGCGCGGTGGGGCTCTCTGAATTCAATTTATACTTATAAGGCAAAGGACGAGGGCTTGCGATCAGCAACTCGTGGATCCATGCGGAGATGGGATGGGGAGGAACTGTTTAAAGGATACAAAAATTACAGCTAGGTAGGAGGGATGAGTTCTAGCATTCTATAACACTGTAGGGTGACTATAGTTAATGATAATTTATAATATATTTTCAAATAGCTAGCAGAAAGGATTTTGAATGTTCCCAACACAAACAAATGATCAATCTTTCAGGTGACAGATATGCCAATTACCCTCATTTGACCACTATGCATTGTGTGTATTGAAACTCACTATGTACCCCATAAATATGTACAATTATTATGCATCAGTGAAAAAAACACACTGAGATACCACTACACACACATCAGCACGGCAATTTATAACTTAGGAAAAATATTTGCATTTCATGTGTGTTATCTATTGTTGTGTAATAAATTCTGACACATTTAGCCACTTTAAAGAAAATTCAAGCCAGACTTTAACAGAATAAATAAAGCCACAGAGCCAGCCAGAAATGGTGAATTAGGGAGAAAACTTGGAGCCCCAGCCTTTGGAAGCATGAAGCTGCCGGTGTGAAGACTTGGGAAGCAGCAAGTCGAGAAAAACCAGGACTTCCTGCCAAAAAGGATGTTACATGTCTTCCACGGCTACTAGAGGACGTGGGAGGGCACAGTCACCCAGTGTGCCAAGCGTCCTGTCTAAACCTCTTAGAGAAGCTGTCCCTCCCTTGCAGAGTCCCCACCAAGGCAGAGATAAACGATGACCCTGGGAATTACATGGCATGGTGCCTGAGGTCTCAGATTTTGGACAGAAATGGGGTACTTAAGAATTCCGGTTCTGCCACTTTCTAGCTATGTGATCTTGGTGAAGTGACTTAACCTCCGAGTCTCAGTTTCCACATCTATAAAATGGGATTAGAAAAAAAGTAAAAACGCACACTTTGCATTGCTGTTGTGAAGACTAGGGATGAGGGAAAGCGTGCAGCCTGGCCGGGACACGGCAGGGGTGCCACGGGGGGCCCGGCACAGATGGAACCTGGACAACCTCTCATGCACACTGCACAGTTCAACTCGTAAAGCCTTCTGGAAAACTCATCAACTGAAATTATCTTCTTTGAGACCTTATTCAAGGTTTGCCCAGAGCAGCCTCTCCCGCTGCCAGTTAACCAGTTTACCCCCTAAGAATGTGCAAGCAAGATTCCCCGTTCCCAGACTGTCTACAGGCTTTTTGCCTCCTCTCTGGCTGCTGTGTCTTGCTGTTGACTACCACCCCTGTGAGAAAAAGATTTACGTGCAAAATAACTCTGAGTTATTCATTGACAACTCCTTTCTGGAGGTTCCACCGTGATGCACCTACACTTGGGTCTCACCATAGAGCTCTCCACTACCTGCCCCCCCCAGCACCCAAGTCTCACCGGCACTGATGGAGCTCTCAGACTTCCTAAAGCTTAAACTGGCCCTTGGCCAAACCTGTTTCTGGTTCCAGTTCATCCGTAACTGCTTTACATGAACTGTAAATGGGGATTAATGTCATGTTAAGTTATGTTGTTATTGTGATGATGACGTTTTGACTCCAAAAGCCGACTCTAGGATCTGTTAGGATGGTGAAATCAAGATTTATGGTTTTCTGCCACTGTTCTCAGACTCAACCAGATGGAGACGAGGAGCATGGAGGTGAGGTAGAGACAGCAAGGTGACGGGGGCTGGGGCTGAGCCAGGTGGCTCTGCCAGGCTTAGAGGCCTGGATCTGCCGTTTTCCAGCCACCTGACCTAGTGTCCAGCAGGTCACCTCACTGGGCTTTGTTCCTCATCTGTACAGCTCAGAGTGGGAAGGCTGGTGGGGGCTCTGAAGGTGTAAACTGAGGACGACAGGTGATGGAACTCTTAGGCTGTTCAAAGTGTGTGCTTATTCCTTGCCCAGAAGTGACCCATGGAGCATGATGGTAATTTCAGGCACACAGAAGGTCTGGGTGCAGAGCCCGTGTGACCTTGGTAAGTCACTTCCCCCTCTGAATCCAAGTCTTTATCGGCAAAATAAGGAAGACCCGCATCCCAGCATAGCACACAGATAACTGTGAAAGCTGATGTCTGTGAACACTGTCAGTTGATTTACTCTGGACCCCTGGGAGCTGTCTGGCCTTATTAGGGCTCCAGTAGACTAAAGGGAGAGAAAGGGGAGGAATGAATCCCTTCAGTACTTGGCCAAAGAAATTCAGAGGATTTATCTGGGGCTCCAGTTCAGTCTTTTAGGAATCTAGGAAAAAGTTGGGTTTCTTTTCCTTCTCTCTTTTTCCACTGAGCCTTTTATTTCTAAAAAGGTAAATGTCCAATTAGACGGATTTTTGTCTTTCATGTGGAGTTGTTTTAGGCTTTTTGAGCATGAAACAATATTTTGAAGTCATTCTACCCTCTCAGTTAGAGAAGTAGCTGGGTTTGCTTTGGTTGGGTTTTTTCGGTTGGGTTTTTCTCAAGAACTCTCTGCTAAGTAAATATGCATGAAGGGAATTTTTGGCCATTCCTGTCTCTTAGTTCACTCTGGATTCAAATGGATTTTTTTTAATGTAGCAAAATATATTACAGTGCTATCTATTTGGGTTTCATTTTTTTTTCTAAATGTAGCTAATGAAATTCAGAGAAAGTACTTTCTTTGTACACCCGAATGTGGACTTTTCAAAAGTCACCTGCAACCCCCTTTTTGATTCTGCCAAATAACTTGGAACTAATGTTATTTTCTTCTCAACTTTTCTGAATCATTGTAAGTAATTTTTTTTTTTTTTTTTTTTTTTTTTGAGACAGAGTCTCACTCTGTTGCCTGGGCTAGAGTGAGTGCCATGGCGTCAGCCTAGCTCATAGCAACCTCAAACTCCTGGGCTCAAGCAATCCTACTGCCTCAGCCTCCCGAGTAGCTGGGACTACAGGCATGCGCCACCATGCCCGGCTAATTTTTTTCTATATATATTTTTAGTTGGCCAGATAATTTATTTCTATTTTTTTAGTAGAGACGGGGGTCTCACTCTTGCTCAGGCTGGTCTTGAACTCCTGACCTCGAGCGATCCACCCACCTCGGCCTCTCAGAGTGCTAGGATTACAGGCATGAGCTACCACGCCTGGCCTGATTTTTAATTCATATTTCCTGAAGGGCTTCAGAATCTAGCTGGTTAAACTCTGATGAATAAAAATTATAGAAGGCCACTGTTTGGGAAGTAAGCTTCTGCACTAGGCCCAAAAGATGAGACTAAAAAGCAAGATGGAGTCACCCATGCTAATGTTCTGAGTCACCAAACCCAAACCAAGTTGTTATCTGACTTCTGAGAAATCAGGAGAGAGATAACAGCCAATTTCCCAAATAGGCCAGATTAAATCTTCAATGGGCAGGATGATAAAGTTCCCTCTGCTTTAATCCTCACACAAAAAAGTTAGTCTGACGTAAGCCGATGTTAACTAATCAGCTATTTGTCTATTGTTCCGTCTAAAAGTAACTAACACACTCTTGGTTCTTTGCTTCTGATTTCCTTAGCCCATCTCTGTGAAGCCAACCTCCTCTGCTCAGGGAATGAAGCGTTGCCTGATTCTAGAATCACAAGAAAACCTATTGAGATCTTTAAATTTGCTATAATTTTGTCCTTTGACACTTTCATGTATTTTAGAGGAGAGGGGAAAAATAAATACACACACAGAGTCAGAAGTAATGATCCCCAAATCCCCAGAATAACTGGAAGAAAGAAACTTTTAACACACGAATGTTCAAATAATATTATTTGAATACTGCATAGGCTAAAAGGCCATCCTGGAGCACAACCCACCCCCACACCACCCTGTCTGAATCTCAACCTTCTCAGGAATAAAAACTAACATTTGTTAAGAGACTCTTATATGCCAGGACCTCTGCTAAATTCCTTAATGAATAAACTTATTTTTCACATCAACTGTACAAAGAATATCCTCATGACAAAAGAGGAAATTGAGACAAAGAAAAGGTAAGTAATTCGATCACTGGGTAATAAGTAATAAACCTGGACTGAAACCCAGGCAAACCTTAATACTTACGCTATTAAGCTTCTCATTAAGATGCTACTGATAACAATTTAAGGGTATTAATAATATCTTACATGCATTTATTTTTCTAGGGGCAAAAGAGAACTAAGGGCTAAAATTTCGGCTTCCACTAGCTGTGTGGCCTTAGGCTAGGGGGTTACCTAGGAAGTTACCCTCCAGTTTCTGGGCCTTCTCCCCTGGGAATCTTGTACCCTGCCCACCGCCTCCTCATCCCCATGCATAGCTATTGCAGAATCAAATGAGACTCACAGGTGTATGTGACCCCCTCCACCTGCCCTGTCCTGGGGTGCTCCTGGCCCTGGCTGCTGGGCGGGCTCAGTTCTTGGTGGTGCTGGATTGTGTAGAGAAGGCCAGACCAGGGCAAGATGGCGGGTATCCTCCTGGTTCCTCCCCTGCCAGGCTGAGTTTTGGTCTCTCTTCCAGAGGCTTCTGTCAACACCTACAGGGATGCCTGCCTCCGCCATCCAGCCCATCCCTCCTGGCACCTCTCCTCCCAGTGGCAGTAACAGGGTACCGTGGCATTCCTCGCTGATCTCCCTAAACGCTCCTCCCATCTCTGGAAACACACCCTTTCATTAAACTCTCCATTCAGCATTTCCTGCTGGAACCCAGAACGGTAGGATGTTTAAAATACTTGTCACTGCTGGACACACACTAAATACTCAATAAAAAATGTTAGTTTTTATTCCTGAGAAGGTTGCAATTCAGACAGGGTGGTGTGCGGGTGGGTTGTGCTCCAAGATGGCCTTTCAGCCTGTTCATTATTCAAACAATGCTCCTAAAATTATTATCAACAAGGCATGTTCACATGCCTCATTCTGTGGGCTCCTCCCAGGTCTCCTGTGATAGAGGCAGAGTGGGAATTTATTTTGCCATCCCCTAGTTGAGGACGTGGAGGGTCAAAGAGGTTAAGTGATGCACCCAAGGTCCACGGCCAGGAGCAGACAGGACGAGACCAGGGCCGGGACCCAGGAGTTTTGGGTCCCAGGCCGGGGTTTTCCCTGCCCAACCCCCTGACTCTAGGAAACATCCTGACACCAGGCCCTCTTGAACCGTTGCCGCAGGCCATAACCACAGCAGACTGAGTCCACTCCAGGAGCCTTGAACTTTGACGCAAGTCCCACCCTGCTGACCAGTGAGGCCACACAGGAAAGGCTCCGTCAAGGTTGCCTGGCCTTACAGTGCTGGCACTCCATGTCCCTGCTCCTGGAAACAGCACTTTGGGCAGCTTCTTCCGCCATGGCCCTGCCTAGCTAGTAATTCTGTGTCCTGCCCTAGGGAAAAAGCAAGTTTTACAGAGCCCATAGGAATGAGAGAAGCATGCTATTCCAATGCAGTCGGGAGGCCTTGCTTCTTCCAGGGGGGTCACTGACACACCATTTTATATTAAAATCAGCCTCCTCATGTTTCCATGAGCTTTCCAAAACTTTCCAACCTCAGTCAACTTCTTCATTCCGCACAGGCTCTGTTCTTGGAGTGCTCCAAGCAATCACTCACTTTCTCTTATAAACAGACTTACGCAGCTGGAATCTGGAGCTCTGGGACTCCTATGTGCACAACTCTCCCAAAGCATCCTCCTCTCCTTTAACCCTCCCAGGGCCCCTGCCTCCCAGGGGTGATCACCCACATGCACCCCAGAGCTCACACAGCTACCTGGCCGGCAGTAGAGTCCCCCTGGAAACCTGGGCACTTTCTCCCACCCCCTGCCTGCCATGCCATTTACCTCCACCTTCCCAAATCAGCTATGTAAATCTGAGACAAAGTATCATGACAAGCACTAAAAAGAAAGCATTGGGTTTTATTTCTTAAAGCAAATGCAAAGCAGACACTGTTCTATACACAACCACTGTAATGTTTGGAGGCTCACCTAGCGTAAGGACCTGCAGGCTGGCTGGGAGGAAACAATTATCCCAGGCAAACAAACCAGAGATAAGGACCTCCGGAAGGAAAGTGGCAAAAGCACTAAGCCTCTAAAATGCCCTGTCCCCTCACCTCTTCAGAACCATGCAGATAAGGTTTGTGGCCAATCTGTTATTTTATTTTACTTTACTTTTCTTGCCCACCAAGGGTGTGCAAGACACTTTGATATCGGATGCATTCAAGAAGATAACTGCTCTCCTGCAGCCTAACTCATCTCTGGAACACCCCAGAAACCTAAGGCTTTGTCAGTGAATCCTTCTGTGGGTCCCTCAAGGTGGAGGGAAACCTGCCCATCCTCTGTCAGCACATGCGTATTTCTATATGCCCCGCACTGTATGTCCCGTGCCCCTCCCCAGGACACTGCAATCTCTGGGACAGCAGGAGACATGGACCATTCGTTCTTCCCTCTCTGTATCTCAGCACCTTGCAGGGTGCCCTGGAACGTCATTTAAGGATCATCTGAAAATCAAAACAATCCAACCACCACCACCACCAACAAAACCAAATAACCTGGACTTTACAGTCTGGTAACTTCCCCTCTGAGCCTCGGTATTTTTGCATTGAAGTAAAAGGGTTAAACAAAGTTATTTCTAAGGTCATTTTCAGCTTGTAGATGGGAACAAAACAGGCCCTGGCAAGGTCACCACGGTCCCTCTCTGCAATATACATCATTTGGGAGTCCCCAGAGATGTCACCTCGGCTCTGTCAGGTTTCAGACCTCAGAATCTGAAACTTCTGGGCCATCTTTCAAAACCTACAACTGCTGGAAAATGACTTTTCCAAGTGAGTGGGGGCTCCAAACGGCCCTGACCTGCTCTGTGAGAGAGGGGGAATACGCCCTTGGCACGGGTTAGTGGACAGTACCGCTTCCCTCGGTCAGAGCTGTCTGTAATGCCAGGAGGGTTTTGGGGGTGGTGCTGACTGTAGCCAACATAAATGAGGTGGGGGCTGTCTTCACAAAGAAAAGCTTTAATGGACCCAAGGTGACTGTCAGAACTCCGAAGCCTCTCATTTTGCAGAGTGGAACTGAGATCCAGAGCCTGGAATAGCAGGGTGCCAAACTGCAAGTTCATTTGGCATTGCCACTGGGACTCGAATGCAGCCTCTCTCTGGCCCTGGTCTGGGCTCCTGTGAGCAAAGTACAGCATAAAAGAGCTCTCAGACCCTCAGTCTGCGCGAGGACGCGGTGAAGTCTGCACATGGACTACACCACTTAACAAAGCTGCACGTAAGCCTTATTCTAGAATTCTTTGTGACCAAGTCAGCTCTTCCACCAGCCTGTGGAGTGTGCACACATGCATACAAGACTCACTGGGAAGCCTTTACAAGATGACTGGGGGCTTTTATTTTTTGCTTTCCTGGTTGCTTTTTGTGGTGTGGGAGGGGACCTAGGGTGAGGGTTAAGGTTTAGATCCCATGCGGCAAAGTCCTGTCCAAATACAGATCCTTTGAGTCAGCAACCCTTTAGACAGGAACTGACTCAAGCTAAGCAAGGTTAACTAACCAGGATGTTCAAAGAGTCACATATCCAAGAGGCCCCATCCTGGGGGACTGCCAACTGCTGCTGTTAGGGTGGTGTCCTGGCTTGGGGGGCTGCTTGGTGAGGAGGAGGAGGAGAGATCCAGGCCCCGGATCCAAGCCCACAGATGACTCCATTCCCCCAGAGCAGGGGGGCCCAGGGCTCCCCGTATCAGTGACAGCCAATTCCGTGGAGGTCCCCAGACATCAGGAGGAATACTGAGGAGCCCAGCTGGGGCTGTGGCCAGCCTGAGCCTCCACACCAGAACACAGCCCTGTCTGCCGTTTGCAAGAAGGCTGCTTAGAAGGTAACCTCTGCCTGCTGCTGCAGCACTAGAAGTGCAGAATCCACATCCTCTATAGAAACCCTCTGCTATCACTTCCCCCAACACTTCCTGTTTTTCTCTCTCACCCTGGTGAGGTTCTGCGGCCTGCCAGCCAGGGAGGTCGGGAAGACCCTGCTCAATCCGCACCACCTGTACAGCAAATGCAGACCCAGCAAAATGCAGGGACAACAAATTCCAGCGCTTGTGGGATTTCCGAAAGGCAGGGGAAGGAGCTCTCTATTCATTCTTTCATTTATTTACTCAGCAAACACTGTGATGGAACTCCTTCCCCTCAGACCTGAAGTCAAGGTATATGGGTACAGACAGACATACATCCACATATATATGTGAGCATATGTATGTATGCAACACACATGTTCACATATGTATTACAGTCACACAATTTTCTATTCTGCAGAACGTATTTTGGAGATAGTAGTAATGGCCCCATTTAGCAGACATGGAAACTGAGAAACCGAGAGGTTAAATCTCATGGCCAAAGTCAGAGGGACTGAGACGGATGTTGGGTGACTGGAAGAGACCCCACTCCGCACCCAGATCTGGCTGGAAGCAGGGGCCATCAAATGGTGAACTCTGGTCGGTCGTTTCAGCCACCAACGGGATTTCAGAAAACGGCCTGGGCCAGTGTTTGGGGCAGGAAGGGGAGGTGCCAGGAGGCGCACAGGGTGACACAGGCACCAGGCGCCCGTTCCCCGCCGCGCAGCCACGCAGCGGTTTCCATAGCAGCCAGCAGGGGGCAGTGCGCCTTGCCTTTTCGAGCCTCGGGGCGCTCTCGGGCAGCACCCGGGAAAGAAAACCAGGGGGGCTGCGCCCGCAGCTTCTAGGAATACGACAGGAGAGCGACGCGTAGTAGGTGTTCAAGGCACGTCTAGAAGCCGAAAGGGCTTGACCGAGTAGATAAATTTGAGTTCAGCAGTAGAAAGGGGAAGGGGAAAAGGGGTATCCTGGCCCCTGCCAACACCTTCCATCTTAGACGCCTGGGCAAAGAACATGGCACCGGCACCTACTACGTGCCAGGAGCAGTGGCGATGACTGGACTGCCTCGTTCCCCGCTCATCCCGTTTCCCCCTCCGCCCATCTCTCCCTCTCACCACACACACTCGGCCGCAGAGCGGGGGTGGGCGCTCGCCGTCTCCCTGGGGAACCATACAGTCACAAATTCGTCGGGCCTGGGGACCAGCAACAGGGATAAGTCAAGTCGGGTTGAGGCCAGGGTCCCCAAAAAGCAAACGTGAAATTCAGGCGAACGCCAGATGCGGCCGGCGAGTTAGTCCCTGACCCCAGGGTCACGGCTGTCTCCCTCGGCGGGGTTCGCCAGGTCCAGGAGAAGCAGTGACCTGCCCAACCCCCACCCTTTGCGCGCTTCTAGGTGCGCACGTGTCCCCTAAGCGAGCGCACCACAAAGCCCCGCTCCAGGCAGGGCCCGAGGGAGAAGAGACTCAAGGCTCCCGCAGATGGACAGAACCCAAACGGTCCGGACGGGGACTCCGCTGCAAGGCAAGGCGAAGGAGCGTTTGGGCGTCTCTGTGCCAAGCTCGGGCGCAGCCTCAACCCCCATCTCAAGTTCAGCGGCGCTTCCTCCCGCAAGGTCACGCTCAGAGAAAGGAGCTGAAAGTTGCGCCACCGTCCCGATTCCAAACTAGCTGTACCCCCACCAGGGCACCTTGGCCCAGTGTAACAGCTGCCCGCCTCCGCGCGCTCCCAGAAGGGGCTGCCCTGTCTCGTGCAGGTCACACACGCGACAGACGCAGGCAAGTTGCTAACTTTTGTCAGATTATTTCTCCGCAGCTGCGGCGCCTAACGGGACTGGGGCGGACTCGGGAGTTTCGAGTTGCCACTGACACCATTCCCCTACGTGCTCCCCTTTGCCCACCCGAACCCCCCACTCCGCACCACGCCGCGTCCAGCCGCCCCAACCCAGGCGCCAACTTCTCCGCGGATCCGGAGCAGCGCGGGCAGGAGGCGTCCCCGGGGCCGATAGCCACCACCCGGGTCTGCGCCTGCTCGCAGCGGATTGGGAGACTGGATCCGGATACCGTCCCACGACCGCTGGTCGGGATCCTGGGCTGCCTCCGCAGTGTTCCAGCCCGTGACCCCGACTCCGCTGGAGCGCCTAAGCCGCGCCGCCCAGTGGGGTCTCCTCCCACTACCGGGGAGACCCCAGCCCGGTGCTGTGTGCAATGTCACTTGGGCCGCTCCGGTAACCGCTGCCCAGACGCGGCGTAGGCTCCCCGCTGAGCTCCAGGCAGCTCCCCCAGTTAACGGCTGAAGACCCCCAGCCCGAACCTCCTCCTCGACCTTCTTCCGCTCCCACAGAACCGATGGTCGCCGGGCTAGGGAAGGGGTCTCCCTACGTGTGTCTTCCCTCTGGCGCTTGTGGTCCTCGGTCTCACCTCCACTGTCACACCCTCCTAGTTCCCTCCCCATCCCTCTGTTCCCGGGTCCGGACAGTCACCCCTCCACTCGGAGAGCACACACGAAACTGCCCGGCCCCAACTCCGGAGGACGCAGCCCCCCGCGCACCCGGAGCAGGGTTCGGCTCCGCGCTCGCACTCACCGCGGCTGGAGACACGCTGGAGTTTCCGCGATTTGGGAGTGAGGGGGGTCGGAGGAGAATCCAGAAGGGGTGTTCCTCACCCTCGCCCCCGTCCTAGCTCACATCGCCTCTTCCTTCTCTCTCTCCTCTTCTTCCTCCTCTTCCTCCTCCCTCCGGTCTAGGGCTCTTTGTCTTTGCAAAGTGTCGAAACTGTCTGGCATAGTGGGCTCCGCCGGCGGAGGTTGGAGCCGGGGAAGCGGGAGGCGGGGTGAGGATGGGAGCGGTCTCGGGAACACCTTCCCCCGGGTGTAACGGGAGCGGGAGGCGGGGCGGCCGGGGAGGGGCCTCCTTCCCTGGCAGGCCGGGGCCGGAGCCGGGGCGCGCCGGAGCCGGCTGACGCCTCTACAGCGCGGCCCTCCCCTTCCTCCGCCCAGTGCCCGCCCCCCGGGCCCGCGCTCCCCGCCTCCTCCCCCCGCCGGGGCTCGGCTTTCCCCTAGCTTGGGGCTTCCTGCCAGCCCCGTGTAGCTCCACCGCGCCACGTGGACCGCAGCGGGCTCGACTGCTGCCGGGCCAGGGTGACGCCGGCGGCGGCAGTGGCGGCGCGGGGATCGGATCGCCGCCCCGAGAGCGGCTCTGCGGGGACAGCTCCGTGCCTCCCCGCGCCTGGACCTCCGCCTGCAAGCTGGCGAGGTTACGGAAGAGCGCCGGGCGGCCCGAGGGCCCCTGGGGTCAGCCACAGGAAGGAGAAGACGGGCACACACCGAGAGGACTTGGCGGTGCCCGAAAGAGCCCGAGTCGGGGGCGCGGTGGCGAGAAGGGGCTGATCCCCCTGCTGGCGACTGGGCAGAGCCAGCGACTTGCTCTGAGGGCGCGGGACTCGAGGTGGGATTTAGGGAGGGGGAAGGGAGGAGCGTGGCAGAGCTCGGGGACTCATGAGGCCGGTTCCGCGGTTCGGAGCCGCAGAGCTGGCCTCCGCGGCCGGCCCCGGCCCTGGCCCAGCCCTTGCCCTGGCTCGCGTGCCCGCCGCTGTGTTTTCCTCCCAGATGCAGAGGCTGCAGCGTGGTCCCGAGCCGGGGTCGGCCCCAAGGTGGCTTGGGGCTGGGACTCGGGGTTTGCAGTTATTGAGCCCTCCCTCTTGTAGAGGGAAAGAGGAGGCGGTGGAGACTTGACTTTGCCTCACGGCAGAGTGCAGGTCTTGGATGCTGAATGCTGTACACAAGTCGTGTAAATCTGAATGCTCTGACCGCCTTACTGGAACTGCCTCTTTCGCAACTTTTCTATGTTAAGAGGAAAGAGGCACAGCTTGGCCTACGGGGTCAGTGCGCCCTTCCAGCTCCCATTGCTGCAGTCGGAGAGCTCAGGCTCTTGCAGTGGGAGGGCTGGAGCGCACCTTGGCCGTGCATTCGCCCGAGGACGTTGTAGTGGAGGGATTCAGACCAGGGCCGGCAGGATCAGGTTTGCGGTTCACACTCAGCGGGTGTGTGATCTTGGGCTGGTTACTGAATCCCTTCGGTAGCTCTGTGCCTCAGTTTCCTCATCTGTGAGAAAGGGCCTAGTGTCTGTCTGCCAAGGTTGTTGTGATGATTAAGTGAATTTATACCTGTAGAACCTTTAGAACTGTACTTAGCATACAGTCAGTGTGCAAAGTTAGCTGTGCAGACGGTGGGCTTCTCAGTGCCAGGTCCCTGCCTCCTGGAGGAAGGTGGCCTACCCTAGAGGCTGGGGGAGGGGAGCTTGGGGGAAGATTTCAGGGACTTGGGGGAGAAAAGGAGAGATATTCAGAGAAGTAGAAGAGAAACGGATTTTTAAAAGGGGGAGAAGAGAGAATGAGAAAATTAACTACTAGAAAGGGAATGAAAAGAGGACTGGAAACTTGCAGAATACACGTCAGGAGGGAAAAAAAGCCAAAATAAAACAAATAAAAACCACATTGATCTGCCTTTTGGGGGGGCCTGCAGCCTAGCTAAGTTTCCTGCCCTCCAGGAGGTAGAGAGAAAAGTTTTGGATGTTTCATGACCTGCTCTGAGACCTCTTGCCTGACCCTGTTGGTTTTTGTTACTGTTTGGCCTGCCTGGAAGCATCTGGTGAGCTTTGCTCTTTCTGAAACTCTGGGTCATTGTGTTCACTGCACCTGGCCTTACCCAGATGCTTATATGTGTGGGAGGAGGGGAGCAGAGAGTTCTAATAGCATCCACCACTGTCCTTTGCAGCGGCAACATCTTCCAGTAAGGGGAACCTTCTAACCTGTGTGGCTCGGAGCATCATCCAAGCCCACCTCATCGTCTGAAATACAAGAGTCATGATCCCACTGTTCTCCTAGGGAAAACCGATTGTGGTGCCCCGTTGATATACATGATTATGTATTCCGGTGACTGCCTCTTGATTTGCCTCTAAGCTTGCTGTGGGTAGGCAATGCATTGTGTTCTGCTGACTGCAGCACCTGTCTTGCTGCTGGTTACGTATTAGATGCTCAATAAAGAGTTCCTGAATGAATTGATAAACGAAGTGTTGTTTATTGCATGGATCAAATAAAATAATGTATGGGAAAGTACTTTTAAAAATAGAAAATGCTATGCTAATATGACACTGTGCCACTCTATCCTAGTAGATTCTGTGGAAAGAGGATCAGATTAGGCAAGCTAAGTAGCCCCAGGTCATCCAGCTGTTGCACTTTAGTCCAAAAGCAATTCAGCTTCCGCTCTAGGTTCTTGGCAGTTGCCCTGGATGACTCCATAGTGACATGGAAATTCCTTATTAAGTGGTACTGGTGAAACATGTATGAATCATCCTCTTATCTATACAAAAGGTTGTATATCAGATATATCTTTTTCCAGTTTATTATGGGTTAACCCAGGTCAGGCCTTTTCTCCAAGTTCCACTTTCTTTCTGTCACAACGTGTTTCTTCCCAGGTGTCATGGACTACCTCTCTACCTCCCTTTTTTTTTCTGGATTTGCAACATTTCATGCAAGCAGCACTCTTGCCACCCAGGACTGCTTCAAGGATTGTTCCCAGAGCCCAGATCTGGGACTATGTGTCAGAGGTGTGTGCATGTATTCCTCTTTGTCACCCCGAGTGTGTCTCCCAACATGCCCTGCCAGAGAACGACGGGTAGTAGTCATTACTGGGTGTGTCCACACGGTGGGTCCCCCGGGAGGGCTGACATTGATTTAGTGCTCACCGCCACCTCCCACATTTTCAGAGCACCAGCAAAGCTCTTAGTAATGATGGTTAAGGAAATTGATTTCGATTTCATCCTTTTTCTACCCCCTTTCTTGGCACAGCAGAGTGGAAAGATCCTAATGGGTTCTGATCCCATTTTGGTGATTGTGCAGAAAATGAAAGGGCTGCCTTGCTTGTCAGAGACAAGTTCAGAGGTGCTGGGCATGTGGCGTTTTGTGTTTTGAACAGTGTTTTACTTAGAGCTCTTGGGATTGTGCGGAACTTGTTCAGATTGCCTTAGAAAAAAGCTGTTTAATTTAGGGATGTGCAGACCAGAGCCAAAAAACGGAAGCTGGAAATGCGAGAGACAGCTCATCTCTATGTCTCTCTTTCTCCTCCCCGCCACACTTACACACTCTCTCTCTCCCCGCTCCTCTATTCTATCCCTGCCCACAGGCTTCCTCTGTTAAATCCTGGAGTCTACCCTAAAGTTTTCTTTATGTTTGTGGCTTTAGCCTCTTTATATCCTGACAACTATGGAAACCACCCTTTTAATTTCACTTCCTGCTGTTGATCCACTTGGTGTTTTAATTTTTCCAGGAGAGGAATCTGATTGACTGGCCTCATCCACAGGGTCATGGGTCACCAAGCCAACTCTGAATAGACTTCCCAGGCAACATGAGACTCCTCCACAGGCGACTGTGTAGAGGGAGAGCCTTCTGGGAGGTTTTGCATTTGAAGGAATATAGGAGACATGGCCCTTAAGTCTCCCTCAACTGTGAGGATCTTAATCGGTGTTGGAGTTAGCAGAACTGTTTAGCAGAACCCATACAATCTACACTATTACATACATAGTCATGTGCCACATAATGATGTTTTGGTCAAAGATGGATGACATGTATGACGTGGTCCCATAAGATTATAACGGGGCTTGGCCAGGTGTGGTGGCTCACACCAGTAATCCTAGCACTTTGGGAGGCCCGGGAGGGAGGATTGCTTGAGGCCAGGAGTTAGTTGACTGTAAAATAGTATCCTGTGTAACACCGGCAGCAGCCTCATACATCTCATGTTTACCCATGTCTTGATTGCATCATTTTCCCTCGTGCTTGATTTAATCTTGTGTTGTTCTGTTCATCATGGCCCCTAAGCATGCAAAATCCACAGCCCACGTTGCCAGCGAGAGGCCACTTCAAATGATTGAGCTGCAAACTAAACTAAAAATTACTGAGGACTACAAAGGTGGAAAACCAGTGGTGTTTGTTGCACACCGGGCAGGCAGGTCCTGCTCCATCATAGCTAAGAGCTCGAACAATGACAAAGCTGAAAGGATCTGCTTCGTTGAAGGCAAGAGATGTACAGAAATTTGAGAAGGACCTGTGTCGGAGACAGAGGAACTTCTAATGGCCTGGATTAAAGACCAGACAGGGACATGTATGCCTCTTAGCACCATGGTGATCACGGCCAAAGCAAAAAGTTTGAAATGTGGCAAGAAAAGGCCAAGTCCAACTATGACGTTGAATTTACTGCCAGCTCTGGGCAGCTTAAACAATTCATCATATCATGTGAAAGTCAGTGATGCGTCTGTGAGTGTGATGTGAAGGCCACTGAAGAATCTTTGGTTACGGAGAAAAATTACTTGTCAGAGTGAATTTTCAATACAAATAAAACCTCCCTATTCTGGGAACTCATGCCTGAAAGGACTTTCATCCATAAGGAGGCCAGTTCCGTGCCAGGTTTCAAGGCTTTTAAGGACAGAATAACAGTCTTGTTTGGGGGCAATGCTGCAGGCTACAGATTGAAACTCTTTGTGATCAGGCATGGTGAGAACCCCAGCACCTGTAAGCCTGTGAGTAAACTGCCAGTGCACCACAGGAGCAGTAAGAAGTCAGGAATGACCCCGCTCCTCTTCCAAAACGCCCTCCTGAATTGCTCTGCCGGTGCAATGGAGAAGCACTGTTTGGAGAGTAACACACCTTTCAAGAGTTTGCTTATTGTTGACATCACTTCTGCACATCCTCCTTTTATTGGAGAACTTCATCCCGGTATCAGAGTGGTGTTTCTCCCTCCAAACACCACCTCTTTGGTCCAACCGATAGATCAAGCAGTTGTAGCAGCTTTTAAGGCCTATGACCTGAGGAGGACAAGGCTATTGCTGCAACCAAGGAAGACACTGATGCAATTCTGGAAGAATGACAGCATTTATGACTGCATCAGGAACCTTCTTGGACTTGCTGTGATGTCACTGAGGAGTGTATGAACGGCATCTGGAAGAAGACACTCACGAGGTTCATCCATGACTTCAAAGGATGTGCTAAGGATGAGGAAGTTGCAAAAATCACCACGGCTGTGGCTGAGACGACAAGCAACGTTAGCCGGGGCGGGGGTGAGGAGGACGTGAAGGAGCTCCCAGAGGTGCTTCCAAGGGACTGATTAATGCAGAGTTGGAACTGGAATAGGAATGCGGACCTGAAGAAGAGGCAAGAGAAAAAGAAACTGCAGGAGAAGGAAACGAAGAGCCCCCCAGAAAATTCACAGTGAAGAGCTTAGCAGATTTTGCAGACTTTAAAAAGCTTCTTACGTGGACCTCAACACCAAAAGGTTTTCAATAATAAACAGGAAGGTTCATAGTGTATTATCTGCTTACAAGCAAATTTCTGATGAAAAAAAGAAACCATCCAAGCCAACCAACGTGGACATACAATCGTGCGTCACTTAACGAAGGGGCTACATTCAGAGAAATGTAGGCGATTTGGTCTTTGTGCAAACTTCACAGAGTGTGCTTACACAGACCTAGGTGGTACAGCCTACTGCACACCTGGGCCATGTGATTTAGCCTATTGCTCCTAGGCTGCAGACTTGTGCAGCATGTTACTCTTCTGAACACTGTAGGCAGTTGTAACCCAATGGTATTTATGTATCTAAACACAGAAAAGGTACACTAAAAATACAGTATAAAAATACAGCATTTACCATGAATGGAGCTTACAGGACTGGAAGTTGCTCTGGGTGAGGAGGCAGTGAGTGAGTGGAGAGTGAATGTGAAGGCCTAGGACACTACTGCAGACTTTGTAAATACTGTACCCTTAGGCTACATTGAATTTATAAAAAAATTTTCTTTCTTCAATAATAGATCAGCCTTACCTTACTTTAACTTTATCAATTTTTACTTTTTTACTCTTTTTTAATAACACTTAGCTTAAACTATAAACACACTATACAGCTGTACAAAAATACTTTCTTTATATCCTTATTCTATCAGCTTTTTTCTATTTTTAAATCTTTGTATTTTTTTTAACTTTCAAACTTTTTTGTTAAAAACTAAGACACAGACACACACATTAGCCTAGGCCCACACAGGGTCAGGATTATCAATATCACTGTCTTCCACCTCCACATCTTGTCCCACTAGAAGGTCTTGAGGGACAATATTATACATGGAGCTGTCATCTCCTATAATAACAATGCTTCCTTCTGGAATACTTCCTGAAGAACCTACCTGAGGTTGTTTCACAGTTAACTCTATGATTATGATGTTTGCATAATGAAATTGCCTAAGGATGCCTTTCTCAGAATATATCTCTGTCATTGATCTACACATGCCTGTATTAGAGCCAATATGCATGCTAAGCCAGCTGAGTAGTCTCAGTCAATCATGACCACCCTAATCTCTTTGCCAGAAATTGGCTCAGGAATGAATAGGTTTAATCCCTATTTGGACCATCAAGATAGAGATAGAAATATACTTGAGTCTTCTAGGAAAAAGGTTTTTAAGAGTAAGCCCTGGAAAGCCCATTTCTAACTGGACATAAACAAGAAAGTATTTTTAATGCAGTTTCTCTGGGAGTCGTCTTGTGTCTGTGAATAAAACCAAATTGAAGCTGGGCACGGTGGCTCACGCCTGTAATCCTAGCACTCTGGGAGGCCAAGGCAGGTGGATCGCTCAAGGTCAGGAGTTCGAGACCAGCCTGAGCAAGAGCGAGACCCTGTCTCTACTGAAAAAAAAAAAAAAGAAACAAATTATCTGGCCAACTAAAAATATATATAGAAAAAAATTAGCTGGGCATGGTGGCACATGCTTGTAGTCCCAGCTACTCGGGAGGCTGAGGCAGAAGGATCGCTTGAGCCCAGGAGTGTGAGGTTGCTGTGAGCTAGGCTGACGCCATGGCACTCACTCTAGCCTGGGCAACAGAGTGAGACTCTGTCTCAAAACAAACAAACAAACAAAAAAAACCAAATTGAAGATAAGTATTAATAGATCCAGAGTCTTGATCACACCATACCTGAAGCCTATCCGGACATCCTGTTTCATGAGTCAATAAAATTCTTCTGTTTATACCACTTTAGGTCATAGTTCTGTTACTTGCAGCCAAACACTTGATAACTATGGCTGGACTCTTGAAGCCCCCTCCTTGCCGCAAGTCATTCCTAAGCTAAAAACTCTTAAGACTTTAATGGCTCCTCGTTGTCTAGGAAAGTAAGTCCAAATTTCTGAGTCTGGCATTTAAGGACCTTCTTGATGTAGTCCCAGTGTGTAGCATCTTACTTATTTTCTTCCAATACTCCTCTTCACAAGCTCTTTATTAACAGATGTGACTCAGACCAGAAGCTCTGATTAAATTACATGTTGTTATGTTCTTGAAATCAGCATAGGTCTCCATCTTGCTGGGCTGGCGAAGCCCCCAAAGTGACCAAAAGTGCAGAGGGCTAACGCACGGCCTGGTGTGAGGGAGCCCCTCCTCTTGGCAGTCCTCACTGCTTCCATGGCGCCTTTCACTGTCTTGGGCTGCAGGATCCATGAGGACTGTGGCTCCTAAGCATTCTTGTCATAGCGTCCAGACATCCTGGATATGAGTTTCCTAGGGCAGCCATAACAAATCACTACAAAGTGGGTGGCCACAAACAGCAGAAATTTATTATTTCACAGTTCAGAAGGCCGGAAGTCTGGAACGAAGGTGTTGATGGAGTTGGTTCCTGTGGGAGACTCAGAGAGAAATTGTCCCCTGCCTCCTAGCTTACGGTGGCTCCTGGCAATGCTTGGCATTCCTTGGCTTGCAGACCCAGCACTCCTATCCCTGCCCCCCTCTTCCCATGGCTCTGTGTGTGTGTGTGTGTGCGCGCGCACCCCTTCTTGTAACAGCACCAGTCATTGGATCTGGGGCCCACCCTAATCCAATCTGACCTCATCTTAACTAATTTAACCAATTCCATGTGCAAAGACTCCATCTTTAAATAAAGCCACATGCTGAGGTTCCCAGTGATCATCATTTTTTCCAGGACATTATTCAGCCCACTGCACCCAGGACACCCCGTCTCCCCCTGCCCAGCCCTCTTCACCGGGCTGCCCTTGAGTGGCGGCTTCCACGCTCCACAGCTCCTGCTCACGTCCAGCCCTGGAGTTCCTTTTTGTCCTGTTCTGTCTAATGTTCTCAGGATCAGGCTCCTGTCCCCTTTTTCTATGCACATGGGTTTAAGTTTAATTTCCAAGAAGCCAGACCATCGACAACTTCTAATTTTCCCTTAGGCAGCAGTCCTTGAGGCCAGGAATCATCCAGGCCCCGACTTCAGGCTTGAAATGGGGGAAGTGGGAATATATAGGGGACTAAACCCACAAACCAATATTAAAATGAAGTGCCCTGCCATACCTATTACATCTATGTTCCGCATGCAGCAGTCAATAGAACACTCGCCATTCCTTCTAGAATACCCACCACCAGGCTTTGCATATGGACCGTTAGTTCCCTGGAAGGGTCTCCACCGGCCGAGTCCCTTTTGTCTGATGTGTACACCTCTCCTCAAGGGGGCTGGAAGAAATGCTGCTGAGTGAAGCCTTCACGATTGTCCCCTGTGCATCCCTCAGTCCTTCCACTCATAAAATCCTCCTGTGTCTCTCTTAAAACCTGTCATGACTTTGTACCTTTGTGGTTACATGCTTATTAAGTTGTATTTCCTATGAGATGGAATGATCCTGAAGAAGAGGTGTAATCCTTTCTTCCTTCCTTTTCCTTCATCCATTCATTCAACAAAAATTTGTTGAGCACCTACTATGTGCCAGGTACTGTGCTAAGTGCTGGAGAAGTAGAGGTGGACACAATGCAGCTGCCACCCTCAGGGAGTCCGCAGTTTGGCAGGGACAAATTTCTGGTTATGTCACCACATTTGGGCAGTGCTGTGATCTGATAACAAGTAGGTGTGATGAGATCACTTAGAGGGTCAGCTTCCGAGCTCATGACTCCCGGGCTCTCACCGTGACCTAGGTGTGCGATGCATCCTCTAGTCCGGCAGAACCCTGGAGACCAGGTGGAGTGTGGCCTTTGTTTTGAGAGCCATGAGAAGCTCTTGGAGGGCTTTACGTGGTGGGCATTGGCAGATTTGCATGTTGGGCAGACCCCTCAGCAGCTGTGTAGGTGGGGAGGGGGCTGTCCAGACTAGAAGCATTGAGACTGTGACTTCAATCATCCATGCCAGGAGTCTGACCTAAGGGAGTGGCAGAAGTCTGGAAAGAGGTAGATGAGTTTCAGAAGAGGTGGAGCAAATAGAACACAGCCATGATTTGTTAGGGACAGTAGAGAGAAGGGAAAAGTTCATAATTCTGTTTTCCAACAGAGCTGGAGAGGCATTTCTAGTTACACTGTCCCTAGCACCCATCTTCTACTTTCCTGCATGAGAACCACTTTTTTTTTTCCCCCCAGAGACAGAGTCTTAGTCTGTTACCCAGACTAGAGGGCAGTGGCCTGATCATAGCTCACTGCGGCCTTGAACTTCTGGGCTCAAGCAATCCTCCCACCTCAGCCTCCCAAGTGGCTGGGAATACAGGCCCACACTACCATGCCCACACTGATTTTTAAAACTTTAAATCCCAAAGTGCTGGAATTGGCATGAGCCACCACTGCCTGCCTCACTATTTTTTTTTTTTTTAAACACACGTGGTATCTGGAGAGGCAGCAGCCCTCTTGGATGGCAAGCCCAACAAGAGAAAGATGGGGTTAACAGATAAAAAGATCTCTGGCCCCTGAAGGCATCCCGGATCACTGGAATCAATGCCAGCAGCATCTTATCTCAGGATTTCTTATTTTGTGAAAGAAAACATGCAACAATACTCGGCCCTATTCCTCTAAGATACCATATGTAGGGCTTTTGTTACTTGTAACCCAAGTACAACCCTAACTGACACTGGGTAGATGGTGGCAATTTTGGAAATCCCAGGAAGGAAGAGAGGAGATGAGTACTGTCTTTATTTATCACATTTCAGTTTTTATGGAACATTCACTTGCAGATTATGCTAGTTGCCCACCCTGCATAAGAAGCCACCCCAAAATTTAGAGGCATAAAACTGATATTCCATGATGATCGTGGACCCCATGGGTCAGAAATGTGGACGGTACTCGGCAGAGAGGATTTGTCTCTGCACCACCCTATCTGGGAAGACAAAGCTGAAGGTAACTCAGATGCCTGAGGGCTGGAGTCATCTAGAGGCGGCTTCACTCATGTGTCTAGGATGAGGGATGAGCTGACCTGAAGGCTGGACCCGGCAGGCACTGCCCACGGGAGAACATCCGTGTGGCCTCTCCACGTGGCCTGGGCTTCTTGCAACACGGGGGCTAGATTCCAAGAGGGAGGCTCCCCAGGGAACCAGGTGGAAGCCACGTGCCTCTAACAACTTAGCTCCAGAAGTAACATAGCAAGACTTCACTGTACCCTACGCCTCTTGCTTGGAAAAGTGGCAAAGGGTTTGTGGCTGTGTTTTAGAAAGCCATACGGCCACAGGCGGTTGCATTTTCAGGATTGCCGGACCAGAATGAATTCACAGCCAACAGGTGGTGGTGGAAGCCAGGTGTGGATGAGTTCACCTGGGGATATCATGGAAAATGAAGACAGAGCCAAGGATGGAGGCCTGCAGACACGGCGATTCTCAGTAAAGGCTTATGGAATGAATAATTCATTCTAGAACATGACTGTATTTAGTAACCACCCCCAGGTCAACCATTCTTTAATCTGGCCCAAGCAAGAGAAGCATCTCAGTTGATTAAGCCTCCAGGTACCTTCTGGAACCGTTAGACAGACAAGGAACCCTTACAGTCCTGCTTCTCAAGCCTTAGTATGCACAGGAATGACTTCAGGAGTCTTATTCTGAATATAAACCCCTGGCTCCCTCTCCCAGAGACTCTGATACAGTAAATGCTATGGTCTGAATGTTTGTGCCACTCCCCCCTCCAAATTCCTATGTTTAAACCTAATCCTCAGTAGAAAGTGATCAGATCATAAGGGCAAAATGGGATTACTTCCTTCTAAAAAAGGCCCCAGGGAGCTCATTCACCCCTTGTGTTGTGTGAGGACACAGCTAGAAGGCACCTGCAGTGCAAAGAGAGCTGGCTCTCACCAGACACCAAATAGGTTGGCACCTTGATTTCGGAATTCCCAGACTCTAGAACTCTGAGCAATAAATTTCTGTTCTTTGTAAATTACCTAGTCTATGGTATTTTGTTAGAGCAACCTGAACAGACTAAGACAGTGTACCTGCACTGGGGTCCAGGCATCTGCCTTTTTAAAACCCGTCCCTTTGTAATACGACTGCAGGAGCTGGGCTGATCACTCTTAGAGACTCTAAGTCAGCACTTAGCCACTTGCATAAATGCCAAGGGGTCAAGGCAGTCTTTTTGCTAAGATGTCCTGGCTTCAAGGCCTGGCTCTGCTACTTTGCAGTCACCTGACTTCTGACAGTTTCCCTTTCTGACACCAATTTTCTCATCTGCACATTTAGGTGGTTGAGTTAGAACAGTGTTTTCAAACTAGGCTCTATGGAACCTGAGGGGTGCCACATTGAACACCCATCTGCATCAATCAATTTAGCAAATACTCATTGAATGTTTTCTACACTCCGGTTCCTGGGCTGAATATTGGGCCTACAATGGCATACAAGGTAGGCACTGTGACTGCCCTCAGAGAGCTGACGTTCTAGGAGGGAAGGCCAGGAATTCCAGAATCAGTGATTAATTATCATCATGAAAGGTGTTTCAAAGGAGAAGCAAAAGGACTCGCTTTCTGATTCATAGATGGTGCTGTCCAGGTGTCCTTACAGGGGCAAAGGGAAGCACTCATTCCCTCAAGTCCTTTTATAAGAGCACTGATTCCATCCATGAGGCCTCCACCCGCATGTCCTATTCACCTCCCAAAGACCCCATCTTTTGATAGCATTATCTTAGATTTAAGTTCCAACGTATGAATTTTGGAGGGACACATACACTCAAAGCACAGCGGTGGACAAAAATGGCTTACATTGCATGTGTGCACTTCTGCATGGATTGCCATTTGGACAGACTGTTCTCAAGATGGAAAACACGAGCTTAGGTGATCTCTAAGCGTCCTTGTAACCGGAACCTTTTGTTTTATGATGTCTTTCTATGATTTTACCTCTGAGGAAAGTCATTCAGGCAGCATGCAATGACTGGATTTGAAATCTAAGACTCCAAGGTTAGCACCTTCATTCCGGCAAAGAAATTGTGGGGCTCCACAGGGACCCAAAATGCTGCATGTCTCGGTGTGATGACATTTAAAAATCAGCACTTTGACCTGGGAAATTGAGTGAGAGATCAGATGAAGGAAACGGAAACACAGCCCTGGGTGATGCAGGCAGCAGCAGAGCAGGAGGCTCTCGACTCGCACATGTGTGGCTGAGCATCTCGCCAGATGTGTGGGGCCAGTGATTGACATGTCTGAGTCTCCAGGTTTCCATCTGCAGAATGGGCATCACGGTGCCTGCCTCTCAGAATCACTTTAAGAAGAAAGATTATATAGCTCAGTGCCAGACACTTAGTAAGCATTCAATAAATGGTGGCCATTATTAATTTAAGCAGCTCTCTTATGTGTGTTGTACTTGTCAACATATCTACAAATGTTTTATAAATGAGGCTGGAAAATTACGTAGTTTGGGAGTTGCCAAATATCAGAGCTCTGCCAGGTCAAGTGCATCTCTCTGGGGAGGAAAGCCCTGTAATTCTTTTTTACAATACGAGCTCAGGGTGGCCTTAAAATTTTGTTTGTTCTTTTTTCCTGTTTTGGCTTTGCAAAGGAGAGCAGATTAGCAGATTATTTTTTCCCAGCTGAAGCCAAGCGTAAGTATTTCAATTTTGGATATACAGTGCCCACATTTAAAAAGAATGAAGATCACATCTATATATGTTTTGAAAAATTATGTCTGTGGAATTTTGGCAGTTTAATAGGTTAACTTTCCTTACTGAACCCACAAACCGTTTTTTTTTAATAGTTAATTCAGGGAATGCAGAAGTGAGGGGGCACTTCTATCACTTAGTGGTTCATGGAATGGAGCTGCCTATGTCAACTTGGGCAAGACATTTAGCTTCAGCTTTCTCGTCTCTAAAATGGGGATAGTGATAGGATGAACCTTCCAGGACTGTTGTGAAGGTTAAATAAGGTGACATAGTAAATGGGCCATGCACAAAGTAAGTGCTCAGTAAGTTAGCTATTGCTATTTTTATGTGTATCGGGTCACTCAATATTTTGATGTTAACTTAACATATTTTGAACTGCAAACTCATGTAAAATATAAAATAATGTAAGCTTTGTGAATTTAATGATATGTATTTAATGATTCTGGAGGCAGCTAAATCTACCTTGAATTTATATTAGGAGCTATGGCCTCAGTTTTAGGAGATGTGATATCTTACCACTAATATTGGGTGTCAATTAGGTAAAATTGTTTAAGTCATTGGGGTACCCCAGGAATGTGTTCTATAGCCAGACAACGGGAGAAGGCTGAATTTTATCAAGCAGTAAAATAGCTGGAAGAATCCTGTGTGGAATGGGGGTAAGTGTTCAGAATTTCATCTATGCAAATCATGCGATAGTGTCTGCAGGCATTAGGATCAGGTTTTGCTGCAGAAAACTAAAAATTTCAGTGGCTTGATTAGGTAGAAGTTAACTCCTCTGTTTTATAAATCTCAATAGACAAGGCTGCTATGGCATTCCACAGTGTCAGGGACCTAGGCTCCATCCATCTTGTTGTTCTGCAATAGTAAATAATAAACACCATCCTTCCCCACATTTACTTCATAGTCCAAGTCGGCTGCTCTAGCTCCAGCCATCAAATCTTTATTCCAAACATTCAGAAAGAGAGATAAGAGCATGTCCTTTACCTATAAGGACATTTCCTACAGATTGTCCACAACACTTCTGCTACATCTTAATCTTCAGGCTACTCCTAGTTGTCTAGCTGCAAAGCATGCTGGTAAATATAGTCTTTATCCTGGGAACACATGTGCTGAGGGGAACTGGTATTCAGGGGTCTGCGCTGCAGGGTAAAAGGGGTTTGACTACTAAATCAGGGCCAAGAGTGCAAAAACTAGTCCTGTCTATAAAGTGTGGACTTGGAGTTTCTTGTTGCCATAGTAACTAGAAAAAAGACTGAACATGCCCAACTGTGATAAAGAAAAAATTGTGTTCCGGCCAGAAATCTTAGCCTGATAAGTCATAAGTCTAGCATGAAACTTTCTCGTGATGTTAAACATGACTTGTTTATTCTAGTGTTCTCCATCCTGAGAAAATTTAGAACTTTATATAGTGATAGGAAAGTAAATCACAGACATAATACTTGTGGGGAAATCAACATATGTTTGGTATTTGAGCTCTGTATAATAATAAAAACAGTTTTTAACATATTAAAGACAGATTAGCCTTATAATGGCAATTTAAAATATAATTGAGTATTAGTTTAATTTAGACATAATTTTTCATTGAAAAAAATTGAAGAAAATACTAAAAAAATTACCATGTTTGATTGTTTAAAAGAACCTGAGGTCCCTCTATCTGTAAGTTTGGTTAACACTTTACCAGATGTTTTGAATACTTTTGCTTGTTATATCAGTTTAAACATTGGAGGGGATTTAATGAATTGAGTTGTTATCTGAACTCATTGTTTAAAGTTAGCTAGGTTTATTTCAACATTGAATAAGAGACTCCTTGAAAGTGATGATTAGAATGTAGTCCATGTTTAAATGGATTTGCAAACTGAATTCAAAGACCTAAGTAAAAATGGATTTTTATTATTTTCATATTAATACATTTAAAAAAATCAACCTTATATATTATATTTTTATGTGTAAAAGCTACCCTCATAGATAATAATATATTTTTAAATTTTTAAAATTTATTTTTATTTTTTGTAGAGAGAGGGTCTCACTATTTTGCTCAGGCTGGTCTCTAACTCCTGGCCTCAAGTGATCCTCCCACCTCAGCCTCCCAAATAGCTCACATTATAGGCTCTAGACACGGCTCCTAGCCATGTTATTATTACTGGGACCTAGTTGCTAAAGTTTTCTTTCAATTATCTGAATCAAACAATGTCTTTCCATTAAATTCCTTCTGCTCCTAATTTTTTTTAGAGATGGGGTCTTGCTATGATGCCCAGGCTAGCCTTGAACTCCTGGGCTCAAGGGATTCTCCGCGTCAGCCTCCCGAGTAGCTGGGACCAATTTGAAAAGAAGTAGAAGAAGGAGGAGAAAGAAGAAGAAGAAAGGAGGAGGAGGAGAATATGAGGGAGGGAGAGGAGAAGAGGAGGAGGGGGAGGAAGGGGAGAAGGAGAGGGGAGGGGAGGAAGAGGAGGAGGAAGATCACTAACAACAACAGTGCTACTGCCACCACTACCTCAGGACTACATAGACGTTGTATTTAACCATTTAACATGTTTTTCTATGATCCCCTCTCATCTGCAAAATAAAGGTGACAACCTTCATGCCTCACAGACCTCCATGGACTGTCCTTGTCTACTCCTTATCCCAAACCCCACTCCTCTTCTCTCCTCCTCCCACCAGAGTTTATGTTGCAACAGATCTACACTCCTGCCACATGCTGTTCCTTCCATGCTCTCAATGACTCCGTACCTTGTGTATTCCCTTCCCTCCTCACCATCTTGGCCCACTGGCAATGCCCACTTGTCCTCAAGCCTCAGCTCACAGGCTGCCTTCCCCAGAAACAGTCCCTGACTTCTCCAGGTATGTTGTTGAATTGCTTCCTCTGCTGCCCACTGCACCTTTTGCATAACCCCATTTTTGCACTCATCGGTTTTGACCTCCTTGAGAACAGACCGCCCGCCCAGTCCCTGACACAGAGCCAATGGTCCTGAACATTTCCTGAACCGGTTTCCGCAGACCACATCTTCCTCTCTGCTGTGTTTTTCCTCCCCAGGCCCGGCTGTTAGAGTACTTTCCCGGCTGGGTTGCTTGTTGGTGTCAATTTCTGCTTCCCCTCTTTCTTTTCTTTTCTTTTCTTTTTCTTTCTTTCTTTCTTTCTCTTTCAAGAGAAAAGCTACACAAATTTATTTTAATATGTATACAAGGGAGCTCCCAGAAAATGAAGATTCAATTATTCAATGAGGTACAGAGGTTTTTAAAGAATGGGGGAGAAGCTTTTAAGTCTAACCTGAGATTCCTTATGAAAAAAAACCAATTAAAAAAAAAAGAATTATATGGCCAATAATTATTCTTGTTATACTTTATGCAGATGATCAGGACAAGTATAATGACACTAAAATTTATTTTGCAAATAATTTTTCCTACTACAATTCGTCTTTAGTGAAAATGAGAAAATGGAGAGAGGTTATGAGATTCTAGCCTTGTCCATTGTTTTTGAGTTTTTGTTATTTACCTACCATTTGCATCTCCTCTTAAACAGATGTTTTGTGAGGACACAGATTGCCTTCTTTTTTTTATAGCTGGATCCCCAATGCCTAACACAAGTGACTTAAGAAGATGCGCAAAAGAACATGATTTAAGTAGAATAACAAGTTCATCCACTATGTATTTGCATATCTCCCTGAGTGCAAGCCCACCATGACCTTAAAGGAAGAGGTGATCTTGGCCAAATAGATGGGTTTTCACGGTCTGTTCACCCCGACGTGAGGACGTGAGGGGCTGTCTGACTTCCCCAGAAGCACAAGCATGTTACCTGAAATCTTTAGATGCCCAGGTTTGGTGTCAACATGAAATGATTCTGACACCTGTGAGCAATGTATCTGGTCCTGTGATACCAAGGTGAATGGAAAGCACGTCAGTGCCACTCTCTGGGGACAGTGTGACAATGTCAAAGCAAACTCCCAGCAAATGCCATTAGCTTGGACTGGAGAGATGTGTTAGGATGTCACAGAAATGAGACCCCAGGGAGGGAGAGGATGGCATGGGTACTTGGCTCTTTGCCTCGGCTTCCCCACCTGTGACCTCACAGACTGTTCCCTTCCAAACCTGCTAAGGAAGTCAAAGACTCTGAAATTTTCCCATTGTTATTCTTCTGTGAAGGTGACAAAAGAAACTGTATATTGTTTATTTTATGCAATTGTTTCTTTAATACAATATGAAGTATTTTGTGACAACACGCAGACAGCATCTTGCAAAAAGAAAAAAACTAACTAAAAACCCACTTATTTATGCAGAATTGTTGGGGAAGCCACGTGGAGTCCTGGGCTGTGTGACCACCATGTGCCAGGTTTAACATACAGTCTGGAATGCAGAGAAACAAAACATGTGAATTCTAATCCAAATGGTATTTTCCCTCCAGAGTTTGTTTCATTCTTTATTTAGACCCTGATATCATAGCACAAATACTGATCCATCCCATCTCACACATCTGCCTCAGGCCCTTTAGCAATTGTCACCCTTTTTATTATGATCTAACAAGTACACAGAACGGTACCCAGTCAATAACCTAAAAATTGCCAAGAGTGCAACCAGCCTTACTATTCACATCTTCAGCGTCAAAGCTTAGCTATCTACGGTTCTACTTTGTCAGTGGACTGTAGCACAAGCCTGTTCTTCAGGGCTTTCCAGTCACCCACGTCCAGGTTTGTATTCTCACGCTACGGTTCACTCTGCAACCACGGATAAGACGCTTCACCTCTCTGAGCCTTTTTTCCTCACCTGTGAAACACAGGCAAACTCCACCACAACCTCACAGAGCTCTCATGAGGATTAGTTAAGGCATAATATAATAAATCTTGAGACCATTTATATAAGATTTTAAGACTATTACTGAGCCACAAAGGTGCTAGATTCGTGTGAGTGCCTGGGATCACCTTAGAATATCAAGAGTCAGAACTGGTCAGGTATTCAAAGGTTATTAAATCAAATCTTTCATTTTGTTGATAAAGAAACTGTGGCCCAGAGAAACTCACTGACTTCCTCAGGCTCCTGCATATACATTCAAGGGAGAGGCGTGTGTTGATTTGTATGTTTAATAAAGACATAGATAATGCTTACAGTGTGCCAGACACTGTTCTAGGTGTTTTGCAAATATCAGCACATTTAATATTTGCAGAAACCCTATGACATTTAGGGTTATTATTATCTGTACTTTATAGATAAGGAAACTGAAGGTTGAGTAACTTGCCCAATTATAGGCTTGTAGTTATTGCAAGAGGGATGCAAACCTGGGATGTTGGTTCCAAAGTCTGTGCATTAAACTGCTCACAACTCCTGTAATACTCATCATGCTTCTTTAATATCCACGTACAGCCAATCTCCCTCTCTCTTGTTCTTTCTCTCCCCTGCCTTTCTTCTCTTCCTCCCGCCTTTTAGCCATCGTGATTAATACTAATGAGAGTAGAAGTTACTACCTCTTTGACTCTCTCTGTGTCAGCCTGGCTTTCTTGGAAAGCGGAGGCTGATGAAAACCTTATGTGCTGCTACTTTACCAGGGAGAATGATCCCAGAGAAGCTGGAGGGAGAGAAAAGGGGAGGCAGGCAGGGAAGGAGGGGAACAGATCTGAGGCTGTGTTACTGAGCTGGCCGCCACTTGGTGCCAAGCGCCACTCATCGTCCTATTTCCTGGGACTGCCTTTAGATACTTAGGGACCGCTGCACCTCAGAACAGACTGTGGGGGTGGGAGAGGGAGGGAGAAGATTGTATCCACTGGTGCCTACTTCCCACCAGCCCCAGGTTTGCCCCAGGGGCAGTAACTCCTCTGCACTGCCCAGGCTACCAATTTCAGGCCATGGCTGGGCGACAGGCATCTCCCACCCTGGAAGCTGCAGAAAGACGGGAGAGGCTGTGTGGCGTTGAGGCTCCAGAGGCGGCGGGTTTCTGATACACCTGCCCGGTGCAGCACAGAATCCTCCGGACACACAGACCTGTCCAGGAGTCCCCAGTCTAGTGTATTTTCCTCATCCCAATTTCATCCTTAAGCTACCTGTCTGTAAATTGGGTGGGTCTCTTAATTTCTGTCATTTTTCCATTTATGAAGTGAGATATGACACAGATCAAATAAGAGCATGAACAGGAAAGGGACACATAATAAGTCGGTGGCAGAAACCAAAGAAAATCTAGCTTTCCCAGGAACATTGGGATACTTTTCAAGTGGCACTTCAGAGTAAGAAACTTTTGACTGACTCCAAGCTGGCTGCTGAAGGACCCCACGTGACAAACTGTAAGGGGACAGTCCGTAAATGGCTGGTCAGTCCCTCGCAGCCCTGCTGCGCATCTGGAAGTGGAAGCTCACGAGGAGTGAAGAAAGTGAGTCCCCTTCTTCCCTAATGCCTGAGCTGTCAAAAAAGGATTTATGCTCAATTTATAGACGAATGCCCCTGTTTCAAGGCGGTATCAGAAGATGAAAAATACACCCCTTCTTTGCCTTATTATGAAATAGGTTAACTAAACATGTAAGATATTTGGTAATTTTTAGTCAAATATGATATTCTAAATATAATGATCATTTATTAAGCACCTCATAGGTACCAGAGACCACGCTAGGTGCTGGAAACCAATCAGATGGTTAGCGTGTTTTATGTGCTTTTTATATTCCAGATACTGCTCAGTGTGGGACAACATGCACAACTCACACAACCCTCCCGACAGCCCCAGGAGAGAGGTGCTGCCATGAATATAATATCTATTTTATGGACGAGGAAAATGAGGTTCAGAGAAGTTCAGTTACTTGCCCCACATCACACAGCTAATAGGAGGTGGTATTGGAATCACAGACCAGAGGTCTGTTCTAGAGTTCTCGCTCCAGACTTCTACTAATGCTCTTGAAGACTCACCACAACCCACATTTGGCCCCTAGGCTGCCGATTTGCAATCTTGCCTACAGGATAAAGTGTAAACTCTTTGCAGGATGTGATACCCAGCTAGCTTCCCCAACCCCTCCAAGCCCTTCTACACTATGCCCTCTCGGCCTGGGTCAGGAAAATCATAATTCCAAACCCAAATCTGCTGCATTCTAGTTCTATGACCTTGAGCAAGTCATCTACCTCTCTGAGCCTCCTTGTTCTTACCTACAAAAGGAAGAAAACCCCTTCCTTGACAAGGGTCTTGGGAAGAGCAGCTAGGCAGTGTGTGGATAAACCCTAAGTCAGTGCCAGGAACACAGAGGAGTCTTGTCAATGCCTGTTTTCTTCCCCTTCCTCTTCTGAACTCCTGAACTTCAACTGAGATTAGTTTGCAACATTATCTGCCTGCCTTCCAAATGCCCCCAGCCAAGATGCTTCTCTGCACTTCTCACATGCCTCGGGAGTGAGCACACTGTGTTATATTTATCAAGTTATGTGTCCATTCCCAGAGCTATTTGAGGGCAAGGCCTCTGGTTTTATATCTTAGTCACTACCTCAGGGCCTAGCATGGTTTTCCACATAGGCAGGAACTTAATAGCTAAATGCCCATTGAATAAAGGAGGACCCAACTGAAGACAATATTTTCTGGGCCATAATAGGAATTCAACAATTACTTGGTGACTTGGGATTTGACTTGGTTAGATCTGTGCATGCCTGGATTGATCTCCAGGAGAACGCAGTTGAGGAGGATTATTTTTTGGCTTTTCTGTGCTCAGTTCAATTCAGCAAACATTTCATTCGCATCCACAATGAGGCTGAAGTGGTAAAGGCAGGGCTGGTGCTTATGAATAACACACAGCCCTGCCCTAATTTCTGGGCTTATCATGCCTGTTCTTCCAAACCCCTGCACAAATTAGCCACTGGAGGAGCATTTTTAATGAATACACGTTTGTCCATGTCCTTTGCTCAGACGAACAGCTCAGCAGAAAAAGCAAGCAGGCAGGCTCCGAGATAAAAGAAATTTGGGGTGTTCGTTTTCTGCATTCATATCTCTCTCTTTCTCTCTCTCACACACACACATACACAGTAGCAGTTTTCCAGGTTTAAGAGTGGGCAATCTTATTTCAAGTAGCATGGAAACAGTGGGCCGGCCTCCTCCTTCCAGCTAGGGTTTTTAATAGGCTTATGACTGCTTAATCAAAGTTTGCAAGGGAACATTTCACATGGAGCAGAAAGAACGAGCCCCGCCCATCCTTCCACGTGCCCCAGCTGCTGTCGAGCTGAAGCAGCCAGCACAGGGAGAAGTGGGACAGGGACAAGCTCTGGATGGCGGGCACCCCGCTGTTCCAACAGCCAGCCTGTTGTTGGATTCATGGGCAGACAATGGTGTCCACACCAGTTAGCAGGATGAGACGGCTCAGCAGGGAGTGGGGATGGGGGTTGGCCACAGAGGCTGCTGTGCTCCACCTCCACTGTGACCCACTGTTGTCAGAAGATTCCATGCAATCTAATTTAACAAACGAGCCACTTTCAGGTAAAGAAGTAGAGTTTCTGGGAGACAGTCTGAGCTTGCATGGACAATGGCAGAGTTGAGATCCTCGTCTGTAAACCTGCATCATTCCGTGCAGGAGTATGATGAGGACCGGCTCAGACAGTGAGTGAAAATGGCCTGTGGTAGAAAAGTGCATGGCAGGGGCCCTTCCCCTCTGTGTCTGGAGTGACTTATACAGCAGGCATAAACCGTAAGTGGAAAGCTCAATGCCTTTTCACACATGTCTGCCTCTGGGTACAGAAATGCCACCTTGATCACATGTTGTACGGCCATTCTCAGCACCCCAGCCTCCTCTATTGTAGGAATTCTTTTTTTTTTTTTTGAGACAGAGTCTCACTCTGTTGCCCTGGCTAGAGTGCTGTGGCGTCAGCCTAGCTCACAGCAACCTCAAACTCCTGGGCTCAAGCAATCCTCCTGCCTCAGCCTCCCGAGCTGGGACTACAGGAGGCTGGGACTACAGGCATGCACCACCATGCCCGGCTAATTTTTTCTATATATATGTTTAGCTGTCCATATAATTTCTTTCTATTTTTAGTAGAGACGGGGTCTCGCTCTTGCTCAGGCTGGTCTCGAACTCCTGACCTCGAGTGATCCGCCCAGAGTGTTAGGATTATAGGCGTGAGCCACCACGCCCGGCTCTATTGTAGGAATTCTTAACATAAGTGTCTCTCTTTCTTCCCTTCTTCCCTTCCTCCAAGGCACAACACCCCCTTCCCTTCTACTCTCTCTTCGTCCAGCTCCTAACTTAAGGCGGGATGCAAAAGATCTCAACATGCAGCACTATACTGCAAAGTAGAAGCTGACTAGCAAATTACCCCAGTTGATTGCTGCTTTGCTGCTATTATTATTAATATTTTCACTGAGCATGTGTTGAATATGGTCATAAAAATATAATGGCCATGCATGAAGAACTTGGGAAACTCCCCACCCCAGGGAATTTGAATTCCCAAGAAGTCATGATGGCACGGCGCCATCCTGTGGCCCAGTCACAGTTTATGCAACTGGGGGAGAGCCCTGGACCCAGCTCTCCTTGTCCAATTTCCTGCATTTCTAGAAACACCCTCAGAGGCTGCAGGGCCTGGAGGGAAGACTGCCATGAGTGAGGGTTGGTCAGTTCTGCTCTGAGTGGTGCCACTAACAAGTACTGTGGGCTTGAGCAAGTCTCTTTGCCTCCTGAAGCCTCAGACTCCTCATCTGTAAGACAGGAACCAATACTGTCTTTCTCTGTGCCTTAAACATGAATATGCCCTATTTCCCCAGACCCCACAGGACTCCCTCCAAATCCTCAGGCAGAGAGTCAGGACATCGCTGGCTTATACGAAGTCCCTCTGCATTTAGGAACAGGTGCTCCTGCTGAGTACGGCAGCCTGCAGGCACACAGCTTGGGAAGCGGGCAGCCCTTTATGGAGAAGAGAAATCCCACCCGCTTTGGGCATGTGTAGTGCTACAGCAGGGCACACAATTTGGCCACAAGAGGGTGGGCTGGATTTCAGACCTTCCTTGTCACCTCCTTAATATAATGAGCAACCTGGCCAGGCGCGGTGGCTCACGCCTATAATCCTAGCACTTGGGAGGCCGAGGCGGGTGGATCACTTGAGGTCAGGAGTTCGAGATCAGCCTGAGCAAGAGCGAGACCCCCGTCTCTACTAAAAAAAAAAATAGAAAGAAATTATATGGACAACTAAAAATATATATATATAGAAAAAATTAGCCGGGCATGGTGGCGCATGCCTGTAGTCCCAGCTACTCGAGAGGCTGAGGCAGGAGGATCGCTTGAGCCCAGGAGTGTGAGGTTGCTGTGAGCTAGGCTGACGCCACGACACTCACTCTAGCCCGGGCAACAAAAGCGAGACGGTGTCTCAAAAAAAAAAAAAAAAAAATATAATGAGCAACCTGTGGAACTATTTGCGTGGCCCTGCACAGAGTCGGTGGTTGCCTCAGTACCTCTGCATTTGCCCTGACTGTGCCACTTTAAGACACAGATCAAATGGAACCTTGTTGGTAAAGTCTTCTTAACTGTGCTTGATAAGCTCTGCTGGAGGGTGTCCCCATCTGCCGGCTACTCCAACTTGCCTGATGCCTGCACACGCCTCTTCCTTGCTGTTGTGGAGTTCTGCTCCATGCTTCTGTCACCTCCCAAGCTTGTGAGAATGGGTCTGCTGCTTTTTTGTGTTTTCTTTTATATCAAGTACATCACCTGGCTTTTGATCATGCTCAGGAAATATCAGTGAGATGAAGGATGGAAAAGAGGGAGGGAGGAAGGAAAGAAAGAGGTAGACACCAGTGGACCTGCCTGTGCTTCCTTTATTGCACTGGACCCAGTTTGTTGTACACTGACCTGATCTCTGCAGCCCGTCCCCCACCCACCAGCTTGACCTTGCAGGGCAGGGAGTAGGTCTTCCTCATTTTTGCATTCTCATAGCACCTGGCATCACACCTAGCACATGAGTGAGGCGCTGCCACTGATAAAATTGAGTTGAGATCAATGGAGGTGAGGAAGTAATCCGCAAAGCCCACTCCACACACCCCATTTGTCTTCACCCAGCATCCCAGCGTGGGCCTGGCACAGTGGCAGCCCCAGTGGCTAGCAGCCTCCTAGGTCTCTCTCTGCTCTTTGCTCCTGCACTGACCCCGGTCATTTCCACTCCCAAGCTATGTGACTTTAGCCTCCCTGAAAAGGCCAGGCTTGGATCTCCCTCTGTGTATTGAGTGGGCCTTGGCATTTGTGGATTTTCCTTGTTTGGTTTCAACCCTTTGTCAGATTAATTCAGAAGACCCACAATAAAGTAATTCATTTGGAGCAGTGGTGCTTATTCCAGGCTCTCACAGTCCTGAGCTTTGGGACCCTGGTCAAGTTATTTATGCTGAGTTTCCTCATCTATAAAATGGGACAATGATGGGTACCTTGCTGGGTTATTGCAAAGACTAAACAAGGTTATTCATGAAAGCACCCGACATGTGCATGCAATATGGGTGGGCTATTTTTATGATTATTGTCTAACCCAAGGTGAGCAAAAAATATAAAGGAAAAATAATATTTTAGGATTTGTTGACCATATATGGGCTCTGTTACATATATGTACATATGTAAATAATTCTTTAACAATGTAATATTCTTTCTTAGTTTGTGGGCCATAAAAAATATACACATATGCCATGGGTGCATTTGTCTAGTGGGCCACCAACCAATGCGTCTGTCATATACAAGAAATTTGTGTAAGTGTTTGAAGGAGTCATTTACCTTTTTATTTTTTCATTTATCCTTTATTGAATTTTATGCAGGAAAACATGCTAAATTGTTTTTTGTTTTGTTTTAAGAATTGGGAGATTCATGACCTGTATGGACTCCATACCTGAAATGGTTTACTCTATAATCAAAATACAATCTCCCTCTTATTGAGCATCTGTATGTGACAGACATTGCTTAATTAGCTCGGGCTGCTATAACACAAACAGCATAGACTGGGTGGATTAAACAATAAACATTTATCTCTCATGGTTCTGAAGACTGGGAAGTCCAAGTTCAAGACACTGGTAGAGTCAATGTCTGGTGAGGACCTGCCTCCTGGTTTACAAACGACTGTTTCTCCCTATGTCCTCACAAGGTGGGAGGAGCAGGAAAGCTCTCTAGGGTCTCTTCTTCTAAGGGCATGAATCTCATTCATGAGGGCCCCACCCTGATGACCTCATCCCCTCCCAAAAGCTCCACCTCCTAATACCATCACATTGGGGGGTGAATTTGGGGAGCACATGGACATTCAGTTCATAACAAGTGTGGTGTCCAATATTTTACTTACACCATCTAATTTAACCCCCAGAGGTTGGCATTACTTTGTAGACGAGGTCAGTGGGGCTTGGAGTGGGTAAGTTATTTGCCCAATGTTACCTAGCTAATAAGAGGCAGAGCCCACCCCATGCTTGGTCCTGATCCACCAGCTGACCTACCCTATTGCAAATCATGGAATTGGGGTGAAGATTCTGCTCAGCATTTCCTGTCTCAATTCTAAGCCAGGTGCCTCTTCTCTCTTATGAGTCTCTAAGCCCAGAAAAGTTGGGAAATATGGTCCGAAAAGGACCAATCTCCATCAGGTCCAAAAAATCCTCAAAGAATGGAAGGTGGAAAGGGCTAAGCCAGTGCTGGATCCCAAAGCTGCCTACAGAATCAGAAGTGGCACAAAGCTGTCCGATGTGTGGGATGAGGGCAGGGAGCCAAAGCCACCACTGGGCACAGAGGACTTTGGGGGAGAAGCCATTCAAGTTGTTGCATAAGCCTCCATGTGGTAAGTCAGAAAAATCTCATAAACCAGTGACAGCAGAAAGAAAACAGGGGTTTTGCGTAATATATGCTAGAAATGATAACTAAATAAATACATCACCAGAAATGTGATATTGATCTTACTGGGCAAGCAGAACATTGTGTCCTGCCAGACAGAGGTGCTGAGGTCAGCCATTGGCTGATAAGCAAAGCAGTTTATAAGCTTTTCCTTTCAGACGGTATTTTTCAAAGTGTGTAGCGATCTGTGGTTGGATCAGAACGCTAAGCTCAATCATGATGATCACTGTTATCATTATATTTATTTCTAATGGTAAAAATTATTTTTGAACGTCTAAAATGATATCCCATAGATGAATATTTTCTAAACCACCCTGTGCATACAGATCACCCAGGGGTCTTGTTAAAGTGCAGTCTCTCATTCAGGTGGGTTTGTGTGGGCCCTCATTCTGCATTTCTGACCAGCTCCCGGGCACATGATGCAGCTGGTCCATGGACCACACTTTGAGTAGCAAGATTCTCTGGACCACATGTGCATGCCTTTAAGTGCACTCTAGAATTCACTTAGGGTCACTGTGGATTTGTCTGTAGCTGTGTCATAGCAGAAAGAGTTCAAGGCTATGGGTCAGAGGAGTCCAAATCTTGGTCTGTCCCAAATCTCTAATGGGGCTTTTGGTAAATTATTTCAGCTCTCAGTCTCATTTTCTTGCAGAGAAAATAAGCACATATTCCACACAGTGGCTGAGAGGATTAAATGATATAACGTGTGTAGAGATACCTGGCACATGGTAGGTACTCAAATGTGTTCTTTGTACAGATACTGGAGTCTGCAATCTCCAACCCCCCTCAGAGCACTCCTGGAGGCCACAGGCTAGAGCCCAGGGCTGCCCTTGTTTTATTATTTCTCCCAGATGGAGTGTTGAGTCTGTGCTTGAGAGTTTTGAAAAGTGGTTTCATTTCTAACATCTGTTCTTGTCCCTTCCTGAGCCCAGGACATTTCTCTCCTTCCTTTCTCTTTGTCTCCTCCCTCCTCTTCCTTGCTGTCACCAACACTCCACATGGCTGCCCTGGGTTCCCTGCCCCCAATGTTCTGTTTGAAGGTTTGCCCTCCTGTCAGGGCAGCGTCTTTCCAAGCCTCTTCTGCACAGCCCCCAGAAGCATCTGGAATGGGGAACTCCCAGCAGAGAGGGGAGAAACAGCTGTGGGAGCCCTCACCCCTCCCCTGGGACTGTCCACACAGCCACTGGGCCTGGAGCTCCCACCCTTCTTTACCCACTGCCCGGCTCAGCATGCATCAGGCGCGAGTTCCACGCGGCCTCGCCAATCTGCTGTTGGTGGGCGAGGTGTTAAATGTCAGCCCTAGGACACCAAAGGCCCGAGCACATAGCAAACAGAGACACTGGACTTCAACAAGATGGAAAACTTTTGTGTATCAAGACACACTATCAAAGTAAAAAGGCAATCCCTGGAATGGGGGAAGTATTTGCAAATCATGTATCTAACAAAGGTCTAGTATCCCAAATATATAAAGCACTCTTATAATTCAACAATAAAAGACTGAAAACAATTAAAAATGGGCAAAGAACTTGAACAGACATTTTTCCAAAGAGGGTGTACAAATGGCCAATGAGCACATGAAAACATGCTTAATGTCATTAGGCATTAGGCAAATGCAAATCAGAACCACAGTGACACACCCCTTCACACCCACTAGGATGAATACACACGCACACACATACACACACACACACACACACATGGAAATTGCAAGTGTTGGCATGAATGGGGAGAAATTGGAGCCCTACATTGCTGGTAGAAATGTAAAATGATGCAGCCACAGTGGAAAACGGTTTGGCAGTTCTTTAAAAAATTAAACAGAATTATCACCTGACCCAGCAATTCCACTCCTAGGTATATACTCAAAAGAATAGAAAACAGGTACTCAAACAAACCCATGTACACAGTGTTGATGGCAGCATTGTTCACGGTCCATAGAGACAGAACACAGATTGCTGGTTGCCAGGGGCTGGGGAGGAGGGGATAGGGAGTCACTGGTTAGTGGTTGCAAAGTTTTGTTTTGGGAGTGACGAGGATGTTTCGGAACCAGACAGAGGCGGTCGTTGTCCAACATTGTGAATGTACTAAATACCACAGTATTGTACACTTTCAAATAGTTTTAATGTTATGTGAATTTCAGCTCAAGGGGGAAAAAAGTACCAGAAAAACTAAAAGATATCAATAAACATGCTTTTGTCATTAAACAACCTGAAAGTGTCTAACTGTGTGGTTTGGGGCAAGTCTTTGTCTCTCGGAGCTTTGCACCCTGTTCTGTAGGAGGGAATGATCTTGTCCCGCCTGGCTGAACTGCTTTGACAATTGTCAAATAGATGAGAAAACATCTGATATCGACCCTCAAGGGCAATTTTTAATGAGAAAATAAAAAGATGTCAAATGCCCACTTGATGTCAGTTGGAAATCAACCCCATACATTTTTCCCTTTTCCTTTCTTCTAAAATATATTTTACTCACTGGCCCATATAAATCGTCACTTAATTATACCTTCCTTGACACTTGTCCTTAAGTATTCATCTCCAACTATAAATCTTAGTGCTTTACTATAAATTCCTCAAAAGGAGAGAAAACATCCCTATTTCCCCTCCAAGCACCAACCTGGCACCAACCACGCAATAATAATGGTACCTCCATTTGAGGTGCTTTTCCTGGGCTGGGTCCTTGGCGAAGCACTTTATCCAATTGCACTTTATTAAATTCTTGCAATAATTCTGGGAGGTAGGTATTAACATTACCATGCCCAGTTGCAGATGAGAAGACAAGTTCAGAAGGCGAGTGGCTCCCCAGGGTCACAGCTGGCAGGTGGTAGAGTACTAAGATCTGTCTGACTCAAAGCCAAAGAGCTTCCTGGGTGGGGAACCCACGGACTTCTGATTTCAAGATTGTTCTTTTTTAAGCATTAAAGGAAGCAAGAAGAGCTTCTTCTTTCTCTGCTGCAACCCTTTTAATAAAAGGATTTGTTCTGTAAAATTTGGATTCAGTCAAAAGGCCATGCTCAAGGATCCAGAAGGCCACCCATCCCCCCCGGATCACATCATAAATGTCTTTCTGAGTTAAGTTTAATTTGTGTTCACAGTTGGATATGAGCTTTGAGAGAGTGTCTGTGGGAAGAAATGGCAGCAGGGTGACACTGCCCACAATGGCCATTTTCCTGCTGGGGCCTCAGTTTTCCTCTCTGTGCAATGGGAAAGCTGGATGGCTCCTTCAGTTGCTATCATGGCATGAGTACCTGAAAGAGACTCTTCACCTAACAGCGAGAATTTCAAGCTGCCCTGTTTTTTGTTTTTTGTTTTTTGTGGTTTTTTTTTTTGGGGGGGGGGGCGGGGCGGGGTGCTCCTCAGTTTTTTTTTCAAGGAGAAACCATAGAGAGTCATTTTAGTATTTGAGAAATGGCCTCACTCCCATGCAGTCACCCAACTGGTGGCCGGACAAGAATGATGACAAGGTCCCCTCAACTCACAGTGGCAGGGTCATCACAGTGTGTCCACCTCTGTGCCCCACCCAGCACGCCTGCAGTGGGTGTGGCGGGCTGTGTCAGGAGCTGCCAGGACCCCTTCAGGGAGACTCTCATCCCTCAGCTGCAGGGAGTGTCGGTGGCTGTGAGCTCACAGGTGAATCCCTCCCCACCTGGAGCTGCCCGTGGTCAGAGGGAGTGCCTCCCCCAAGGTCGTGCTCCTGTCCCCAGGCTCCCTGCATCCAGGGACAGGTCTGTGTAGGGCACAAAGCCAGGCCCTCTGGCCCCACCTCAGCTCACCCCTGCAGGACCATCCATCTGTCCCCAGAGCTCCCCGAGGGGATGCTGAGGCCTTTGTTCTGGCTCTGCAGTTTGGCTCCTCCCCTGCCCAATCCAACTTCCTCCCCACCCAACAAGGGTTTATGTGGGGGGGGGGGGGGCACTCCCTATGGCACCTTCTGACACCACATCCCTTTCCCAGGCTTCCACAGAAGGAAACGAGGTCCTATGTGGAAAGTACCTAGGGTATTACCCAGTCCGTAGCAACAACAATAATAATAACAACTACCACCACTACCACCATCACTGCTGCTACAACGGCTAGTATTTTTCTCTGCCTGGTACCTTGCTTTACATTTTACTTGGATAATCTTATTTAGTCCTCCCGCCAACCCCCCAAGTTGGGCAGTATTAGCCTCATTTCATAGACAAAGAAGTGATGTTCAGAGGCCCAAGGATACCACCTGGTGCAGTTCAGCTCCAGGAGATGTGCACCAAACCCACCTCCCGAGGCCACTGTAAACTGAGCCCAAAGAAGGCAGCTGAGGCTGAACAGTAAGTGCAAAACATGAGAGAGTCCGTTACGGAGTCTGCGGATTACCCTCTCCCTTTCCTAGTAAGATTAAAAAAAAAGAACTGGATTCTTGGGTTCTGCAGTTTGGGAGAAAATTCTCAGATGACTTACTCAACAAGGGACGTTTTTGCTTGGAAGACCAAACAGAGTCTTGAAGCAAAATGAAATGATGGAAGAAAATGAGAGGACCAGGTTCTAAGAGAGCTGAAGACCTGGCACATCTTAACTGGAGGAAAAAAATGGGAAAGATTTCATTTAAAAATGTTACAACCCTCTGTCCTGACAGGTATCAGACCAAAAAGCTGTTGAAATGCTCATCAGGGCGGAGACCTGGACCGGTGGAGGTGGCCGAGGGCTGTGGGGAGCTGTGGGGTGCAGGTGGGCAGATCTGGGGGAAGCTTTTGCTCTACCTCTTACTGCAGGATGACCCTGTGCCAATGCCCTGGTCTCTCTGAGGATGAGTGTACTTATCTCTCTAATGGAGATGAAGATGAGGTGAGATAACACACATGACCCTCCTGGCACCCAAATAAAAGTCTTTCGAATCTGAGTTCTCAGTAGTAGCAGATAGGATGGACTTAGGAGGGAAAAAAGTGACTCTTAAAGTCGTCTCCATTTGCAGAGATAAGGATTTGCCAATGTCACACTTTTGGGCACTTGTTCTGGTGTTAAGCATTTTTGGGATGTCATCTCATTTAATTCTCATAGCTACTTGGACACATATTCCATTTGAATTAATAGCCAGGCTCAAATATAATTGATGTGTGTACACATACATCCCAATCTGTGCAGACATGATGGCATGTGGAGGTGAGAATTAGAGGTAATCCACTCCAACCAACCTATTTTATCGATGGAGAAATGATGCCTGGAGAAGAGAGGTTTCCAGATATTCCCCATAAGCAGGGTTAGAATTCAAGCTTTGTGATGCTTTTGCACTGGATAACAGCAAGAGAAAGAAGCCAGAATGCTTGGTTTGGATCCCGTCCTACCACTTCCTGCTATGTGACCTTGGGCAAGTTACTGAACCCCTCTGTGCCTCAGCTTCCTTACTTAATTAATAAGGAACAACAGCCAAATTAATGCCAAATTAATGAGATCATTGTAAGTTTAACCATTCCATTAACTGCAAGTTTATAGGTCAGTATAGAATGCACCTACCAATCCAAGCACACCAGGCTGTACATCAACTGTACATCTCAATTACATACTTTTTAAATGAAGTTATTAGAACCAGAGTCTTTGGAGTCAAACTGACACAGGTGTAATCCCAGCTGTGTAATCTTGGGTAAGTATCTCCCTGTCTTTGACCTGCAGTTTCCTCAAATGTGGACTTCCTGATTGAGATGAGTAAAAATGCAATCTGCCTGTAAGGCCCTAGCATGGAGCCTTACAAGGCTGGCAGTATCTGTTAGACAGCAGGTGATGCAATTATATGACTTTACATTGAAGGTGTTGCTTGTCATGGTGAGTCTGTATATCTGCTTCTTTTCCATAAGCAAGGGAGGGGGTGGGCAGCTCTGTCACAACAGCACCATTTTTGTTCATTTGTTTTGTGTTTGTGTTTTGCATTTTGGTTCAATACATATTTTAAAATTCACAAAATATTACAACCGTTGCTTTATATAGTCAACATTTATTTATCTCATCTTCTCCAGTATTCTTTTTTCACTCTCTCATTTCTATGTTTGTCTCTGGGATTGTTTCCCTCTTGTATGAGGAAGAACACTATTTTGTGTTTCTTTCTGTTTTGGTTTGCCTGAAAATTTCTTTTTGTCATCTTCATTTTTGAAAGATACCTTTACTGCCTATATAAGATTCTAGTTAGCTGTTATTTTCTTTCTGCTATTTAAAGATGTCATTCCATTGTCTTCTGGCTCACATTATTTCTGTTAAAAAGTAAGCAATCAGTATTATTTTTATTCCTTTAAAGCAGTGGTCCTGGACCTTTTTGGCACCAGGGACTGGTTTCATGGAAGACAATTTTTCCATGGACCAGAGTTGGCGGGGGATGGTTGGGGATGATTCAGGTGCATTACATTTATTGTGCAGTCAAATCTCCCTGCTAATGATAATCTGCATTTGCAGCTGCTCCCCAGCACTAGCATCACCACCTCAGCTCCACCTTAGATCATCAGGCATTAGATTCTCATAAGGACTGTGCAGCCTAGATCCCTCGAGTGCGTGGTGTACAGTAGGGTTCGCACTCCTGTGAGCATCTAATGCTGCTGCTGATCTGACAGGAGGCAGAGCAGCAGGGATCCGCGGCTGTAAATACAGGTGAAGCTTCACTCATTTGCCCACCACTCACCTCCCACTGTGTGGCCTGGTTCCTAACAGGCAGTGAACCGGTACCGGTCCACGGCCCGGGGGCGTTGGGGACTGCAGATTTAAAGGTAATATCTGTTTGTCTCTTCCTTCCTTCCTTCCTTCCTTCCTTCCTTCCTTCCTTCCTTCCTTCCTTCCTTCCTTCCTTCCTTCCTTCCTCTTTCTCTTTTCCTTTTCTTGTTTCTTTCTTTCTTTAAATAAGAAAAAAGTATAAAAATATACAGAAAAGTGCTCCCAGCCTAAATGTATATACAACTTAATGCACTTTCACAAGCTGAACACACCCATGGAGTCAGAAAACCAATAAAGATACAGATGGTGACCCACACCACTAGAAGATTCCCTGTCACATGTCTTCCCCCAAGTGCTCCCTGTCACATCTCTTCTTCCAACTACTCTCTAACACCATCACTATAGATTACTTTTTTTTTCTTTTTCTTCTTTTTGTACTTTATATAAATTGAATCATGAAGACTCTTGTATTTGGCTCTTTTGGCTCAATATTATGTTTGTGAGGTTCATTCATAAACCTGATGTTGTGTGTAGTTGTCAAGGTTGTATTCTCAATGCCGTGTAATATTCCATAATTAATTCACTTATTCATTCTACAGTGGATGGGCGTTTGGATGATTTCCATGAGGAACAGTGCTGCTGTGAATATTCTAGTGCATTCCTTGGGTAAACATAGCTAGGAGTGGAATTGCTGGTTAGAGTTTATGCACGTGTTCAGCCTTTATAGGTGCTGCCAAACAGTTGTAGAGAAGGGTTGTGGTTTCCACCTGCAGTGACTAAGAGATCTAGCTTCTGCATACCTCCCTGACATGAGGTAATTTTGTCATTTACATTTTAGTCATTCTGGGCCAGGCATGGTAGCTCACTTTGGGAGACTGAAACAGGAGGATCACTTGAGTCCAGGAGTTTGAGACAAGCCTGGGCAACATAGCAAGACCTTGTCTCTACAAAAAAAAATTCTAAAAATTAGCTAGGCATGGTGGCGCATACCTGTAGTCCTAGCTACTTGGGAGGCTGAGGTGGGAAAATAACTTGAGGCCAGGAGTTGGTAGTTATGGTGAGTTATGATTGTGCCACTGTAATCCAGCCTGGGTGACAGAGTGAGACTCCTATCTCTAAAGAAAACAAAATGAAACAAAACATGTTCATCATTCTAGAGGGTGCAACCATTTTTTTGAACTTTGTCTTGATATCCTAAGTGGACTGGAAACCTCAAGTTCACAGGCCATTGCAGACCAGAAACCAGAGATATGAGAAGGCAGAGGCAGGAAGAAAGGCACCTGACACTTACAGATCCCGAGGTCAAATAGAGCATTATTGTTTCCATTTTATAGACAAAGAAAATGAGGCCCAGAAAACACAAGTGACTTGCTTAAGGCCACATAGCTGTCAGGAGACTGGACGTGGATTAGACTCGGCTTTCCCCCACTCCTAAACCCCAGCAGTAGCACACGAGACCCTTGGCGACTCTCTTCACTTTGGGTGCACCCTGCTGTCTGCTCCTCCTGAATCTGTCTGCCTGCCATTAAGATCGTGGCTCTGGGCCTCACTTTTCTGCACAAAAATATCAGCGAAGGTGAGTAGGTGAAGTCTGTTTTTCTATTTTATTCCTACACTGGTTTGCAGGTGAGGAGACTGAGTCTCAGAGAGGTAAGTGACTTGCACAAACGTAATATTGGTGGGTGGCCCAGCAGACCTTAGGGCTGTTAAGCTCCTGCCACCCCACCTGGTCGGCTCTGTGGCTTCCAGGGCAGTTCTGAGAAAAGCAGAAGATGGATTTCTGTTTTATTTCCTGGGCATGAATTCATGTTTATCTTGAGTGATAAGGTGAGAACTGTTTACAGATGGAGTGAAATATGAGTGTGTGTGTATGTCTGTGTGTGAGAAAGTGTGTGTGTGTGTATACAGGCAGCTTCACTGGAGTGTTCCCAGCATGCCAAACACAGATACTATTCTTTATTTTGATTTCTAAATTCTCCTTAGAGCAGGTCTTGACAGGACACAGCCTGTTTCATATTTAGTGAATGAACTGGTGACAGGTATATGTATTTGTGTGTATGGGACACACACCTTCATGCAGGCATTTAGAAAGCGCTCTATCAATGCCCCTGTCTTGACCATGAATATCGTTAAATACTGAAGAATAAAAGTATTCATTGCTCAGGTTGCTGCCTGAGATTCCTGGAATGTTAGGAAATATGTTCACAGTTTAGTTCTAGGTCCTGGGCACAACCCAGCAATAGGGGCAAGTAAAGGAACCAGGCTCGTGGTGGGTATTTATTTGTCCACTTGCTCACACATCCACCCATCAAATATTTATTGCATAGCTAATGTTAACCATGCAGTGAGCTGGGTGCTGGGCTGTAAAGATAAGCAAGACATAGTCCTGGTCTTCACAAGGTTTTGGAGTGACAAATCTTGAGACATTTGTATAAGAATTGCTCTCATTGTGTGCACACAGGATGGAAACTCCACAAAGACAGGGGCCTTACTTTTCCTGTTCACCTCTGTGTCCCCTGAACTGCTGTAGTCCCAGGAACATAGCATGAAGGTGGGAATGACTTGACTTAGGGAGTCAGGGTGGTAAAGAAAGTTAGCTAAGGCAGAAGCTTTTAAGCGAATAAGCTTAGCTAATAAGAAGCTGGGTTTCCATGCATTTACTCATTCATTCATTCATTCATTCTTCATTCCCTCAGATGTTAACTGAGCGAGCCATTTCCTCTTGCGATGCTTATTGACTAGTAGGGAGGAAAGATGAGTGAGGACGAAATTGCAACACAACTTAGCAAGTGCTGCACCGAGATCAAAATGGTGGGGGGCTCAGAGGAAGAAGGGCCAAAGAGCCCAAGAGAGAGTATGAAGCTTCCCAGAGAAGGTGGCATTTGAACTGGCCTTTAATGGCAGGTTGCAGGGCCTGGAAGGGCATGGTGTGAAGATGTCAGTGAGACCATGGGGCTAATGAAAGGCAGCTCCCCAAACCCTGAAGACCCCAACTCTGGTGAAACTGACAACACATCCCAACAGGACCATGTGTGTGAATGAGCTTTATAAACTGTGAAACACACCCTGTGAGTGATCAGTGTAGATTGAGCAGAGTAATAGTAATTTGAATGTTTGTAAAAGGTGGCTCCACAAGTCCATGGGAGGGTGCTGGCTTTGAGTGGAAGCATTGCCACTCGTGACACTGCAGCCACATCTAGAGCTTGCCAGCAGTCAGTAAACCCCCCCAGATACTGAATTTGAGACAGATGAGACCCTAGAGACATTATAACCATTTGAGTTTTGTATTCATTCATTCTTTTATTGACTTATTCATTCATTCATGCATAGCAGTGGATCCCTTTCTTCATAATAATTTTTACGTGCAAACGCCATACATAAACCAACCAAAGTTGGTTCCCTCTCTACTTCAGCGGAAGTAGAGAGGGAACATGGCCAGGATCCTGTCCCCTCCATCTGCCTTGAGGCCCACTGACAGCCCCCAGGGTGCTTCTGGACTTCCAGGAAATATAGTTGGGAAACTTCACCTTGAATGCACAAAGTCAGATCCAAAGGAGGAGAGTGACCTTCCCATGGTCACAGAGCATGGTTGGGGTAGGCCTGAGCAGAAAACCCAGCCTCTTGTCCCCACAGTAAGGCTCTTTTCACGGAAGCATCTAGGAAGTCCAGCCTTGCAACAGACAAGGAGAGAAACTAAGGTCAACCAGGCGGGGATGGTAGAGTCTGCTCTGAAGGTGGACTCTCTGACTGCCCTTCCAGGTGGGGTATGTTCAGTCACTAGGGCTCAGGGAGCTGAGCGCTGTGCCTTTGATCCTGCTCCTGCTGTGTGATAAACATGTAATCTTGGGCAACACATTCCCCCTCAGGCTCAGTTTCATCATCTGTGAGATGGAAACATACTGAGAAGATTAAACAATGTGTGTCCGTCACAGAACCCATGGCCAGCACAGAGTGCGTCTTTGACCACACAAGTCTTTGATAAATGCCGTTTCCTTCCTCCTTTTTGCACCAAATGTCTTGACAGAGATCTTTTCCACTTGACCCTACAATTTCAGACTTCTTAAATAATTAGTCACAGATGTCTCTGTGGTCACAGAGCAATATTCTCCTTTCTCAAGTCATCAACTCTTTAAAAAGAGCCATTCTTTTGCATGGACCAAAGTGGCTCTGAGGCTGTCCCCTGTCCATCTTTGCCTCTTGACTCTAGCAGGGGTGGTTTGTGGGCTCCTGGAACAACCTGGAACAACAAGTATAACAAGAAGGACCAAGAAAAAGCAATAGAAACTCTCCCAACCAGCCCCACTTCCCCTACAACTGGGACTGTTTACTGGAAGAATAACACTGGGAGAACAATATGTGGCTTTTTTTTTTTTATGGCAAAGAATTGGTCCACTGAGTGTGGAAAATTTGGGGGACTGTGAAAGAAAGTTTACCAGTTTGGTCTGGTTTTACTCATGACCCATCCCTGAAAACCCATTCTGAGCCAAATCCTGCTCTGACCTTGGAGAGTCAGAGCTAGATGAGAATAATGCTCCTCAAATGTCACTGAAAGCAGGGATTGCCTGCTAAAAACACAGATTCTGGGGTCCCACCCCAGCAGCCCTTAGTGGCAAGGCAGAGGACACGTAGAGAAGCAATGCTGAACTGGAAGTCACTGCCCAAGGCCCTCCAAGTCTGGTGGGCAGGACAGGCAAGCACTAGGGCATCACTACAGGTCAGGTGTGTCGGCCGTCGTCGCGGGGGCGTTGCCAGTCTACAGAGGAGGCACCTGCTGAGCCAGGCTCAGGGAAGGTCCTGCTGGGTCTCCTGAGTCCCTCCTGACTTGCATAGAAACACTGAAATTAAATTCCCAGCCAACTGGCTTGATACTTAGTGACTTTAGAAGGCAAGATACATGGCAATTAGCATTGCAGGGATTGTGATTCAAACTTCACTTGGACAGCAGCTCCTGAGATCAGAGGTGACCCTCAGAGATCATCCCAACGAAAGAGAACCAAGGAGAGGGTGTTCAAGTGTTCAGATGTTAGAGCCTGAAGGATTGCCCTGAAGTTGTCTCTGCTCCCTCATTTCCTGTGATAGTGGCCTTGCTATTTCATTTTCCTTCCCATGCCTTGATCTTAAATTGGGGAGGCTCACCCCAGTCCCCAGGTTTGCCATAAACGTTTGGTAAGATGGTAACTAACATCATGGGTAGCTCCTTTGAGCTCAGAAAACATTTTTTCTTAGAATTAATTATTGGGGTGGATATTAGATTTCTGACCCATCCCTTCTTCGTCTCCCTCTGCAGAAACCCGGAGAGAGAGAATAATAGTCCGGCTTTCCAAAGACAAAAGGCCACTTAGTGGAAGAATGGGTTTCTGTTTCGGGTCGCCCTGTTCTCAGTCTTGGGTTCCCACCACTCAGGCTAGAGCCCCCTGGGGTTGTCTTCTCAGGAGCAGTTTTCTTCTTCCAAACACGGAGGGTCTGAAGGGCTCCAAAGAACTCACTGAAAAGGGGATAATCCCCACGTGGCTTCCAGGATTTCTGCCAGCTGGTTTCTTTTTTTTTCTTCTTTTAACCGTTTGAGGTTTCCTTTTAATCTGCATGCCTATATTATCTATTTAAATAATATTTTTTAAATGTATACATAGGAACAAGCCATAAAACTGCACCAACTGGATCCTAGATCCTCTTTCCCCAAGGGCAACTCATTCTTGGTTCTTTGCCAGTGTGTTTCTTCGTGGAGTTTCAGAGCAGTAGATGCCAGCAACAACGACGCCACTGGCTTGACCAAGAGGCCAACCAGGTAAGTGCAAAGTTCGGTTTCATAAGTCCCTTCTCCAAACATGGCAAGTCAACATAGGAAAAAAATTGTTTAACTGTTTGTCTTATCTACACAGTAAAAATAATCACTTCAATAAATCTTCCTCTATTAGCTACCAAACTTACGTGGTTACAGTCTGATCCAGCCAGTGCACTTCCCCAGTGTGTCTTGGGCACCTACTACGAGCAGATGGAGTGTCAGGTACTTGCCCATATTCATCCTCACTACCCCCATCTCCCAGCTGGGGGAGCAGGCGGCGTGGCCGGGGTGGGAAGCCAGGTCCTCTGACCATGGGTCCAGTGTCCTTTCCTTGCCCTAGTAAACACCAGTAGCACAACAGAACTGACCGGCTCCTCGAGCCATGTTACCGGCAGCCCAGCTCAGCAACCGTGTCCATCAGCGATTTCTCAGCAGTCACTCCCTGGATTGATGCTGCACCCAATTAGGTCAGTTGTGGTCAGACTGGACGTGCCTGTGGACCTAGAATACTGATGACCTGGTCTCTCCCCAGAGGCTTTCAGCTTCTGGGAAGGACGTGGCACAAGTTGAGGGTGGCAATGTGAGTCCTGCCCCCATCTGAGCCCTCAGGGATATACTGACTGGGTTTCTTTTGGAGGAGAAAAGAAGATAACAAAGTCAAGATGTAGTATGATGAGGCTTTACCAGAAGCAATGTCCTGGGGGTGGGGCACAAAGGTTCAGAAGATTGAGTGGGGCTGAGCTGGGTTAAGACCCCTCTTCTGGCATCTTCTGAGTGAACTCTGACATCAGTGCTGGCTTAGTGTCTCCAGGGCTCCATTTCCACATCTGGGAGTGGGCTACTAGCAGCAAGCTTTCAGGGATGGTAGCGAGGGTTAAAACAATGCCTCTACCAAAAATTACATTCACATTCCACTCTTGACCGTCAGACACCAGGCATGGAGCTGGGTACACCCACATTTGTGGTATAGGGAGCTGCTGAACAGAGTGGGTTCTTTAGTTGGGCAGGCTGGGGTCAAGTCCAGGCAGTGACCTTGAAGCAGCTTATTTATTTATTTTTCTTTCTTTCTTCCTTTTTTTTTTCTTTTCTGGCCCTGGCTAGGAGTTTTGCGTTCTCTCCCAAGTCACACTACACCTGCCTAGTGGGAAGGCTCACTCTGCTTTTGGCAATCTCAACGCCAATCTCAAAAACAAATACTTTAAGCTCCACTTACATTATAGCAAGTGCAGGTGAAGGCCACAGGCTTTCTGGTAGATAGGCGTGAATTCCTATCCTGACAACACCACTTGCTAACACCTAGTGCCTTGGACAAGAAACAAATGTCTGAGGCTCAGTTTCCTCATTTGTAAATTAAGGATGTTAACTTGCTGAATTCTCATGGAGTGCAAGTGAAATCACAGACATAAAGTGCACAGTACAGTGCCCAGCTCGTAGCAAATGCTCACTGGAAGGTGCTTTAGTGCAGTTGTCATATGGGGTGGGGAACCTACAGCCTCAGGAAACATGTAGCCTTCCTGGTCCTTCATACAGCCTTTTCACTGAATCCAAATTTTCCAGAACAAATCTTTTTATTAAAAGGGTGCAACAGAAAACGATGAAGCTTTTCTTGCCTCCTTTGGTGCTTATAAAAGAACAATCTTGAAATCAGAAGGCCGCAAGCAGGTAGAAGGAGGTGCTGGATCAGGCAGTCTGGAATTTTAAGACAACGACTAAGTCCCACTCGCCAAGGCACCAAAGGCGCCGAGATCTGGCTCACTTCCTGCTGCACGGGGCCACTGTGAGGGCAAGAAGGATTTGTGCACGAGAAAGCACTTTGCCAAGTGTAAAATGCTCTATGGGTATCAGGGCAAGGTCAGAGCTCGTGATCGTTATCATTTGCGTGGTTGTTCTTCCTCTTCTGGAGGGCTGCGTCCGTGTCTCTGATTTCAAGACCATCCTGGCACCAAACCGAAGCCCAGTTCCCTGCAGTTCATGACTCAGTGCGTGGCACATGGGTGGGGTTCCCTGAGTGTTTGCTGAGTTGCATGTGTCTGCCGGGTGGTGCTGGATTTCCTAGGGCTCTGGGCCCCCTGCACTCTCTATGGAGTGGAACTGCATTACACATCAGCTGCTGCTGCTCCTGCTAATGGTACACACATGTGCGCAGCGCTTTGCCAACTTTAGAACTTTGCACATGTTCATTAATATTATTATCTGCCAAGGCGGTCCCAGATGTCATCTACTCTTTCCCAGGAATGAAAACAAATGGTTATCTGTTTGCAATATCCTTCATCTGGTATTTTAAATATGCAGCTTGCCATGTTTTTAGGAAGAAATGAAAATGAAACCATCTCCAGGAACATTCTTTTTTTCCTCTCTCTAGATTTTCTCATTTGCACAATGTCCTTCAATTAAACCTAAAATCAAATCATGTTTCCCTTGGGTGGTCATTTTAATATTTGCAAGTTTCCTGGGAAGAGAGACTAGGAGGAGGGATTGATTCTGCGAGCCCTCTTCTGCCTCGGGAGACACACCCGAGTATCAGCACTGTCTGGTCAGGGCCCAGGAGCAAAGCGTGGGCCACACACTTGGTCCCTCTCCTGTGCCTCCTCCTGGAGACTCTGGCCCAGACACAGTCTCTTTCTTTAAGTATTTTAGTCTGAACAGCTGCTGGCTCCTAGAAGACACTGTGCCTTGGATATCCTGTTCTTGTTCCATGCTACTCCCTCTGTCGGGGACACTCTCCCTACATATCTATTCATGCTCTTTTCTGGACTCTGAGCAGGGCATCTCTGTCTTATCTCCCCAGGATCAATCCTCAGGCCTCTGATCAGAGCATCATAATTCTCCCCGGGGGGCACTGCCTCTCCTACATGCTTTCCAAGGTGCTACATGTTCTGCCCCCACGTCCCACCCTCTATCACGCGCTCTTCTCCCTGTTGCTCCCTAGCAACAGGGAGCCCGGGCCAGGCCAGGGTCAGGCCAGGGCCCTTCTTGCTGCTCCTGAAAGCTGTCAAGCCATTTGCTAGCTCAGGACCTTAAAAATGTATCTTCCCTCTGTTGTATTCCCTCTTACCCCAGAGTCACCTGGCTCAGGCCTCAGTGCCTTCAGCTTCTGCAGGAATGTTTCTCCTTTTAGCGAGACCTTCCCCAACACCCCTTGTTAATACAGCAGCCGCGGCCTCCCTCCCAGCCACTGCACCCCACTCCTTGGTTTATTTTCCCAGCACTTGTACTCACTGCGTTGGCCCCACTCTGAGTTTCACTCATTTGCTGGCTCACAGAAGGCAGTGAGTTCTGTTCCTTCTGTCCCAGTGCGTCCTCCTCTTCCCTCAAAGCAGTGGTTGGTTCACAATATTCCTTAATGAATGTTCCGGAATAAATGTCATTTGGAAAGGCTGATGCATTCCCTTCCCCCATTCCTCTGACTCCAGGGATGGACACACAGCCCAAGCCTGCCCAGGCAGCATCTTGCACCCCTGTGGTAGCTGGGATTGGCCCAGGAAGACTCAAGACCCAAGCCAGACCAATGACAGTTGGCCCAGGACTGTTTCTGGAACTACTGGTAAGCTCTTTTCTTCTCTGGAGTTGTGGAACTGGTAAGATATGGGCTCCCAGCTGTGGGAGGCCACTTTACCATGACTTAGGGACACATGCCAGAGGCTGACGCTTGGTGAAAGCAAGGAAAGCCAGGAGATGGAGACAGACCTGCCTCAGGGCCTTTGAACCGGCCTTTCCCTCCACTAATTCCCTGCCGCCCATCCATACCTGAATCTCACCTCTTTACTTTGGCCAATAAAATCCCTTTTTTGTTTAAGCCAAGTTGAGTCAGGATAAGCCCCTGGCAACAGAAGGAGTCTCGACTAGTTTCAGTGAAAACACTTTCTCCCTGGAGAAGCTCTTCTCCCCTCCAGGAAGATACGGTTTCCTTCTTCCTCCTCTCTTTGCATGCACTGTGCAGATCTCTCCTGGATGGCTCTCATCATTGTGCCACAGCATAGTATTGGCTTATCTGAGTCGCCACCAGTCTGGGCATTCCTTGAGGGCCAGAACCACATATGAGTCCTTTCTAGATGTTCCATGCCTAAAACAGTCAGGTCCATAGGTGATGCCCAATAAATATTTGTTAATAAACAGTTGAATTAGTGAAATCACCTTGTTCCATTCCCCTGGGTAAGTTTGCTGTTCATCTATTTTCAAACATATCTGACCCAAACACCTTTCTTGGCAATGGACTTCAGGAGACTTCTCCAAGAGTGACGTCTTCCCAGGTGTGTGGCCTCTTGAACAGCTGACCAAGGACAAGGTGAGATGGCAGCTTTATTCCCCATCAGATACCAGCCCATGTCATTTAGGGAAGTGGCATTTCAAACAGATTAAGTTCAGCAAACAGCCCTGCAGTGAATTAGAAATTCCTTTTGATTAAAAAATACCTTTTATTTCCAACGCAGAGAGGCCAGGAGTGAGTTTATGTTTTTAATAAGCTGTTCTGTATTCTGAATTTGATTTTATTTTTCAAAGTGGATGAGAGGAAAACTGGGGATAAGGAAAAATCTATTAATATTTGCCCACGTGGCCAAAGAGGAGTAGGTGGGAGTGACAGTGGGCGACCTTTAGTGGTTCAGGGGACGCTGCTGCCCCAGATCGCAGATCAGCGAGCCCGCAGGGTGAGGGGAGCGCTGTCCTATTTTGAACCACGGAGCAATGGGAAGCTCCTGGGTTGGAAGTCGCCTGTGCCTTTCCCATCTTCTCATGGCTCCATGTGAAGATGGCCCCATCTCCAGTTCCAGGAACCCTCGTTTTCAGCCTAGCCAGACAACGGCCGATAGTAGCATCAGCCTCCAGCAGAATTGGAAATTAATTCATGCTGCTAGCATGTCTCCGGGCATCCTCCACTCTGTGCTGAATTATTCCTCAGGAGGAAAGAAGGAATAAATACGATCGCCTGTCCTTTCGTGGTATTTTCCTTCCTCATGGGAACGGAGCATCCCCTGCCATCCACATTCACCTGCTCCGTCACCTAGGAAGTCCAGGCGCCGTGTTTAAGCCTTCCCGCACAGACAGCTGGCACGGAGGACTGTGGCAAGAGCTCGAGGACCCGGCACTGGATTCTGGAGACCGGGTCCTCATCTCAGCTCTGCCTCTGACTTTGTGTGTTCTTGGGAAAGCCTTGAGACCCCTTCAGGCTGGTCAGGTAAAATGCTGAACTGGTTGGAGACCTCTAAGCCCCTTCCCAGTGCTGATGTTATTATCCCCCGTGGGATTTCTCTCTCATAATTGGCCCATAGAAAAATTTGGGTTTTTGTCTGTTAGCAATAGAGAGAGAGAGAACCGATCCTGGGTTAGATAAGCTTGCAGTGAGAGGGGCTGGCTGGTCTATCCAAGCACCTGTAACTTGTTTAACTCTAAGGGCCTGGCCTGGGTGTGTCCTCAGCCCCACTGATTGCAGCTTGAGTTGTCCCCATTCGCTCCTGGACCTGCGGACCTGATTAGCTCCCTAGCATGCATCAGTTCTCCGTTGCAAATCCTTCCTGGCCACTGCTGTGCAGGCTGAAGTCCCAGCTTTCATATTTGATTTACCAATGTCCTTCCTGTCTGGGCGCAGCCTGCTTCCAACCCTGCCTCATCTCAAATCTCATCGTCTGCTGCCTTTCCCTGAGCAGGTCATGTTTATTCAGGCCTCTGCATTTAAATACTCTGGTCCTTTGGCTAGGGGCACCCTTTCTTCTCTTCTCTGCTCAACAGACTCTCACACGTCCTGCAACACCTGAAATATCCATTTCTCTAGGATTTTCTTTCTGACCTCTCCAGGCACATCAAGTATATGCAGCTTAATTTCTATAGCATGGCTAATCTTCCCCAATATCCCTGACATATTTATTGAAAAGCGTTTGGCATTGAGCTAGAGATAGATTCAAAAACATTGGTCCCCATTCCAACACCAAGACACAAATTGACAATTGTGGTGCAGTAAAATCAGGGCTTTGGTGGAGGAAAGCGTGAAAACCATGGGAGCACAGTGTGTCTGGCATTCCCGACGGCAAACATGGACTTACACGCCATCCCTGTCCCTCACTAGACTGCGATCCACTGGTGGGTAGGGCCTGAGTGATCATCTCAGCATCCGCAGCACTCAAACCTGGCACACAGTAGGTCTTATCAAGTATTTGCTATGCGATGAGTGGATGGGGCGTGGAGCTCTGGGTTTGGGGAGGGGTCGTCTGCACGTTGATAGTGGTCTGTAGGTCCTCTCTGTTGGTGCACAGCAGCAAAGGGATGGGAGTCCCTCAGCTTCCCGACAAATACACAGTAAGGGTGAGAGTAGGGACTGAGGTGGGGGGGCATCAGTCTAACTGCCCCCTTTTTTAAGGAGATGCATCCCAGAAACCTCTAAATTCCTCTGAGGAACCACACGTGCACACAGCTTAGAGTTAAATCATTTGTATCCACATGCTCTAAATATATATGTAGAAATAATGCATATATGCATGCTCCTATAATTTATTTCTACTAACTAGACATTGAGAGTATTTGCATCTACTGAAAATATATAAATTATTTGTTTCCTTAAATTATAGATGGCATATTTATAACAAGCACACATAAATTGTGAGTGTACGCTATAAATATATAATCCTGTTTGCTGACATTTATCAGCCATATGCTGTGTGCCAAGCTCGGTGCTAGCACTTTGCAGTCATTATTTCATTTAATCTTCACTGTTGTCCTATGGAGAAGATACATTGCAGTGGTTTTCAGCTTTCTCTTTTCAAACCAAACTTATTTTTAAAATAAAATATTGTTTGGGAACTTCAACATATAGAAGAGACAAAAGCTTTGCAGCAGACCTGGAGACCTTCCTGCCTCCCTCTATCCCCACCCTCCATGCCAAAGAGGACGAGGCAAGAGTACTGGATTCCCCGGCTGGGACACTCTACCTCGTCAGCTGTGTGACCTGGGGTAAGTTGCTTAAATCTCTGACCTCAGTTTCCTTACCTCTAAAAATCCCCACACGTTAATTGTGAGAATTCAATGAGATAATGTATTTTACAAAAGGAAAAACATCCTAATTCAGTGCCTGGCACATAGTGGGTGCCAAATATGTGTTGTCTGTTTTAGGTTGAGGTCCCCAGAAGCAGACACTGAGATAATTCATGCAAAAGTGGTACATTAGCACGTGTGCGCCAAAAACATTGGTGTGGTTGTGGGGCAGTGGGCCTGGGTGGGGAGAGGAGCCCCAGAAAGGCTGTGATGGCAAACAGAGGCCCACGAGGGGTGACTTTGGGTCAGTCCTGCAGAGCAACTCTCGAGTATGATCTACACCATCCCAAGGGTTGGCCTAGCCAGGAGCTGAGGGAGCTGGAGTATTGATACTCCTGTATCTGTGGACTCAAGGCTGTTCCGAGATGCTCTGCTCTCTGCTCAGACCAGCAAAGTGGGCTCCAGCTGCCTCGGGGCGGACTTCCATCAAAGGGACGGGGCGATGTGGGAGCTGCCAGGAGTGAATGCGCCAGGAGCCGGCATGACTTGACGTGGTAAAGCTTTCCTGGAGGATGTGGGCAGAGCCCTGGCAGTGGCTGCCACAGAGTCCTAATGTGTGACGATGTGCAGAAGACCCTGGTACATTCTAGAAGCAGGCTTTGTTCATCATCGGTGCCTTCACTGGACAGAGTCAAAGCACCAAGTACAATCAGAGCCCTCCTTCCTGCTGACTCGCCCCCTGGTGTCCAGCAGCTCCTTCTCTTTAGGGGCTCCCCTGGCAACACGGTGCAAGATCACGTGTCTCTGGGTACCAGGTTCCCTCAGCACAGAGCACCAGCCCTAGGGCGCTGGGGACACATCTGTGCCTTTTGCTGCAGATTAGAACCAGGAGGGAGCATGTTTCCAGGACAGATGTGTCCAGAGACAGTGACCAAACACACTCCAGGACCGTATGCCTCGAGGCAACGCCTTCCTGAGGGCCAGTCCATGCCGCATCCTTGGACATTGCTCCGTCCTCTCGTCCTCACACGCCAGCTCTAGGAAGCATTTTGCCGTTTTCATACCCATTTTCCAGATGGAGACCCTGAGGCTCTGAAAGGTTGTGTAACTTCCCCCAAGGTCTCAGAGCTGGTCAGAAACAGGAATCCCAGCACCCATCTTTCAGGCTTTCCCTCACCTGCCCTTCAATTAACCTAAGAGATCCAGGAGCTGGGAGGCAGCCCCTAACATTGCTAATTAGAAAGAGACTGCGGGCATTTTAACCAATCTGGAGAATGAACTCTGAGATCACCAGGTGCTGCCCCTGGAACTTGTCCAGCTGTCCACACCTGGAAGCGAATGAGACTTCAAGGAGGGACAATCCCTTTTGTCTACTGAATTAACCTATGTCAATTTATTTCCCAATAAATTCCAAGCTGCGGTATAGCAGCTCTAATTAACACTCAGAATCAAAGATGCATCCAGTGGGACCGTGCCGAGGACGTGTGCACATAAGCTTATCCTCTAAACCTAAACCTAATACTAATTAGCCCACATGTTCTCCAAGGGGCTTGTCTGCTAATTTAGAACCTGGTGATGAGCTCTATCTCTGCCTAGCCTTAGAGACAAAGGACAAGAATCTCTTCATTTCCATTATCAGTGTCACGCCGGCGGCCAGAGGGGACTGCAGACCCATCAGTGACTCCCCATTGCCTGGCAGAGTAATTTCAAGCCCTGCACAAAGTGACTCTGCCTGGTTTTCTGGTCCACCTCCCACCCCGACAGGGTGGATCTAGGTCTGTGTCCATCACCGCCATTACCTAGGAAGTACCACTGGCCTCACCGCCTACCACACCGACCCCAGATGGAAATGCGTTCCAACGATTTGTGTACAAAGATGGCGCAGAGCAGAGGAGTGTGGGGTTGGCAGCTGGAAAGCCCACAGGCTATTCCTGGCAGCACCACAGTTTTTCCTTGTGAAGTTTGTCATAAATTCTCTGTACCTCAGTTTCCCTAGCTGTAAAATAGGGACCTAATCCTCATAAAAAGACTTATCTCTGGATGGCCATGAGAACTAAATGAGTTAAAGCACATATAACACTTAGAAGAGTGGCGGGCACATAGAAAACAGGAAAAAAACCCAATGTTAGCCTTTGGTGTCTGCCTGTGATTTCCCTTCCCATTAAACTTCCAGCAGGGACTGTACCTATATCTGTGCACCAGGATGTGCTAAACGTCCAGGCTCTCAGATCGTAGTGGTCACCTCTTCTGTCATCTCTTGCCTCCTATAACCCTGCATTGTGATGTCTTTAAAAAAGATAAATCTAAGTATGCCATTCTCATTATGTAGAATTTTATCCAGATCCCTACTTACCTATAAAAGCACGCCTAGCCTAACGTTTGACTACCTGTCATACCTCATTTCTAACCACATGCCACTCGCTTCATGCTTCTGCAGCAACACTGTGCTCCTTGCTCTTCCTGGCACTCGTGAGCATGTCTCTGCCTCAGGGCCTTTGCACCTGCCATCCTCTCCTTCTGGATCCTGCTTCCTGCAGTTATAGGTTGCTCACTCAATTCTCTCATCTTTCAGTTTAAAGCTTGCTTCATTAGAGAGGCCAAGTGCAATATGTTCACAAGACAGGACAGAGTGACCGGGAGATTCAAAATCATGGCTTAAAATAATAATTGATGAGAAGAGGCAGTTTAACCTAGGGAAGAGGACTGGGGGACAGGATTGAGATTGGCATTGTCATGCTTCTTAGGGACTGTCACATGGGAAAAGAGCAGGCTCGCTTTGTGAGGAACTCTGGGGAGAACAAGGATGAAGAACTAAAACCACAGGGGGACACATCTTCAGCTTGGCCTGAAGGAGCTGTATTCCCCTGTCAGACCTGTCCAGCCCCAAGAGATTTGCAAGTGGAGCCAGAGGAACTGTCAGGCAAGAGAGTTTTGCCATTTCGACTACAGTGTGGCTTGTGCAGGGGATGGGTGTTCAATTTGGTAAAATTCCAAACTGGAGCTTATGGGTTTCCTGATTTTGTTCCTGTGTGTGTGCAGGCACCTTTGTTGCCTAAGACAATGGTCCTTCTACATTCATTAAACCAAAATAGGAATCTTTGGTTTCAGAGTTTTTCAGAACAGTTCATAAGGCAGAGAAATCTCTGATCCGGGGCGCCGTATTGCAGGACCTCCCTGACCTCAGCACCTCCCTGCCATGGGCTCCTGGGTCTATCCTGGTAATTGGCACAATGCATTGTAAGGATGTATTTGACTCCTCCAAAAAACGAGTATCTTATGTGTAGAGTTTGAGTCTTAATTATTTCTGCATCCCTAGTCAAGTTCAATGTGTGTGTGTGTCTGCAGGTTAATAGCAAGAAGTGTGAATGGTGATGAAGATGCAACTTTTAAACCTTAGGCAGTTGAGGTTACTGTCATCTGACCCTAAATGAACACTCTCATGGGCTTATCATTTTTTTGCTTGTGGAAAAATAGCAGACATTCCTGCATTACTTTTAAGTCTAGATTTAGAAATCCCGTGTAATTCCAGTCCCATGTAATTACTGAAGCTCTGAACTGCCTTGGTGCTAAATCTTCTCTTTTCTCGTAGCTTGGGTCAGTGTCAGGGTGAAGCTTGCAGCGGCAAACGGGGGTGTGGCTGGCTCTGTTCCATCTCTGCCTGGCCTGCTTCTGTTTCTACGGCCACAGTCAGTTTCTGATGTGCCATAGAAAACAGATAGAAATAGATCAACAGAAAAAGTCTCCTTAGATCTGTCCCAGCCACAAGCTGGCTGTGTCCCCTCGGGCCTGGCTATTGCTCGAAGTTGACCCTTTCTCCTGTGTGCTCTCCAGAAGGCCCTCCAGGGCCCCCTGCACCCTGCAGACCCAGGAATTTTGCCCCCTGCTTCCTGTCCTCCAGCCACTAGGTGTTCACCTGCAGCTTCCTTCTCCTCGTCTTCCCTACTGTCCACCGAGAAGGCTGCTCTAAGATGCCCACCCTGACCAAACAGTCAGGCTACGCACCCCTTCCCCCTCCGTGAGCGCACCTATTCCAATGCAGCATCGCACTCATGGCCCGCACCTGGGCAGTTAGTCATCTTCTTTAATCACTTAGGCGAAAGTCAGACCTAGATTGTCTTGTACACAGGAGAGCATGGAACAGGTCCCCTCAAGCCCCCTTGAAGCCCCTCTCTCTGGAGTTGGAGGCAGAAGGTAACACCCAGCCCAGATAAAGGGATATGGACCCCCGCACTGTGGATGCACATCACTCTCTCCAGAGAAGCTTCTCCATCAATCTCTTCTCCTTTTCTTTCTGACCTTGATCCTTCCAACTGAGGGACCCAAAGAGTTGTAGAATGCGCTTTCCCTCATCCCTCTTGTAAATTCTGCATCTGCATTTGTTTGTGTGGGTCCTTTACACACTCCTTTTGGGGTCCTGTTGGGTCTAGTCCAGGCACAGAATTTAGATGGAGACAGGAAGAGTCCCACAGGAAGAGCCTCTTGCTTGTGGGATCCACCGTGTGCCAGGCCCTGGGTGGTGAATGGGGCTGGGGAGGGCATGAGGCCAGTTTTGTGCTCTGGGGGAGGAGTGTTCATTCCGAAGGGGGGCGAAGGGGAGAGAGAGAGTCTTTACTCAGCCAATGCGTACTGGGTATCTCCAAGAAGTCAGGTATGATGCTGTGTTCTCTACATGCACAGGCGAAGAAAATGGACATGGTCCCTGACATTCAAGATGACATGGGGATAAATTTGAAGGTAGAGCCAACATTTGCTGATGGATTTGATGTGGAAGGTGACTTTGGGGCATTGGACTGAGCTCCAAAAAAGAATGAAATTGCCATTAACTAGGATGGAGACAATTGTGGGAGGGGAGAGTTGGGAGAGGGGTGGGAAATCAGGAATTTTGGGGCAAGTAAAGTTTGAGATGCTGATTAGAAATACAGTGGAGAGATTTGTGTTTGAGGGAGAGGAGGTCAGACCTCTCCACAATAAAAAGGGGAAGGGGGTCATCAAAGAACAGATTGTATTTAAGTCATGAGTCTTGAGGTGCTGATGTAGCAGTTGTGTGTAAAGAGGGAAGAGGTCTGGGAGTAAGGCCTGGGTCATTCCATGTTTGCTGGTGGATGACATAGGGAAGGGTCAGCAAAGAAGGAATTGATAAGGGAGGAGAACAATTCTCCACTCTGGGTTTCTAGAGTGGTGTCCTAGAAGCCAACTGCAGAAAGGGTTTCACCAGGAGGCAGTGATTAACTCATCAAACGTGGTTGATACATTGAAATATTACAAGACTGAGGCATGACCATTGGATATAGCAATGTCCAAGTCATTGGTGTCCTTGACAATGGTCCTTTGGTTGCATTGGTGGAAATGGAATCATGGCTGGTTGGAATTAAATAGGGAATGGGAAAAGGGTGAACATAAACAATTCTTTGCAAGAGGGGGAAGGGAGATGTGTGGTCAAGGGAGAATATTAGAAAGATAAAATATAGTGTATTTACCTGCTGATGAAAATGATGATACACAAGAGAGAAAGATGAGGATGTGGAGAAGGGATGGGATGTAGGAGAAGAACCAGCTTCAGATAGGAGCATAGACAATTGGTAGCAGCAGGAAGGCAGAGGTTACGATTACAGGTACAGGCAGGGAGGTACAAGTGGTGGTAGCAGTACATGGAATTTTTCCTCTAAATGTCTGATTTCCTCAGTAAAGTAGCAAGCTTAAAGTAAGAGTGGAGAGGAGGTTTGGAAGTTTGAGGGGAGAGTAGATATGGAATAGTCTTCTAGGAAAGAGAGAGGTTGGATTGATGTGGGAAATGTGCTAGGATTGCTGGGAAGCCTTAAAGGCTCACTTGAGGTTGGTGGTCATTACTTTAAAGTCAGCATAGCTTTGAGTTTTCCTCCAGTAAAAGACAATTGCTTGGGTTCAGGAGGAGAGTGGTAGTGATGAAGATTTAACAAGGATTGGAGTTTTTCCAGTAAAGCACAATAAAAGAAAAAAAGGGTCAGGGAGATAAAGGTAAATGACAGGGATGATTATGATGATGCTCTGTGACATCTATGCTAGGTTGGAGGGAAGTGGCCACATGAGTGGGGTGAGGGTCAATACAAACCCTCCAATGGTAGGACCAATGGATCACGGGCTGTGTTGGGGCCAAAGACTTGTTGGCATTAATGTACTGTAGAGAAGAGGGACTGAAGAATATTTAAGAAATGTGAGGATCTGAGTGAAGGATGTCTGGTTGGGATTCTAGACGGGCTACAGTCATGTAATGACAAGGTCTAGGATTACACAGGAGGTCGGAGAGGAAGTCAAGTTCAGAGGCCGCAATCATTGCCTACGAAAGACATGATGGTGGCTTGGGTTGGAATGGCAAACATGAAGATGGAAAAAAGCATATGGCGATGAGTAAGCCAATATGACTATGGGAGTCCAGGCAGCATGGTGGTTTCAAGAGCTCCAGAGTCTGACTTCTGTTATTTACCAGCACTTTGATCTTGGGCAAATATCTCCAAATGTGATGTGGGTTAACTATAGCACCTATCTCATGCCCTTGTCATGAAGATTAAATGAATTCATACAGGTAAAGTGCTTGGCACAGAATAAAATATCAATAACTGTTAATATGATGTAGCTCCCTGGATTGGCCCACTGTAGGGGACCCCATTGCTCCAGCAGAGGTTCTGCACAAGAGGTGCCTGCTCCCCAGGGGTGCATATCCTATGAACAACTGGTGTTGCAGGCAGAAAGATGACATAGTATGAGCTAAGTTTTATAAAGATTATTCTGTTCACTGCAGGGAGAATGGTTTGTTTTGAGTTTTAAATAACATTAAAGAAGGGCTTGAGACTTTGCTATTTATGGAAGTGGGGCAAGCATGGTAAAGCGTACAAAAACCAAGACCTGTGTGCAGGAGAAGATGCTCCTTGCTGTGGTATGTAGGGGTTTGCCCGACTCTCTGCCTGGAAGCTGAATCTCTAACCATTGCTCCCATCCAGCTTTGGGCATTGAATTCCCTTAACTGAACCTCACACCTTGGTTTATGGGAGACTTCTCTTCAGGAATGTGTTCCCCACCCCTCGTCTCAACCCTTTCTTTGCCCCTACTCCTATCCATCCTTAAAAACTCAGTTCATCTGTGCAGCCTTCCCTAGGGTCCAAAGCTTGAGTGACTCCCAACTGCTCTCTGCAGTAGGATCCCAAACTGGTTATATTTACTGTCTTTATAGAGGGATGACCCATAAGACTTAAGCTAAGGTTCTCTTCTCTTAGGGATAAAGTTGACCTTTAAAACTCACTGGCCATTTGGCTCTCTGGCCTTGGAGGAGTCCAGTAGCCATCTCTGTTCAGGGGCTGGCTCTTTTGGGTGCACACACCCAGTGGTATTTTTGAGATGGCAGAAAAGAACACAGGGGCCTTCTGGGAGGCAGAAGTCTGAGAACAACTTCTCTGTGAGTTACAATGTTTTTCTCAGTTTCTGGGGGATTGAGGACAGTCAGTGGTCCAATGGCAGGTCCCTCTGTCCAGAAGCCTCTATCAGATTTCCACCGAGGCCAAAGGCCCTGACTCACAAACCTAGTGATTTTTTTTCTCTCTTATGAGTTGAGTTGAAATGATAAATTGTGCCTCTTGTTTATTGCTTCCAAGATCTGTGGGTACCTTTTCTCAAAAAGAAAAAAAAAAGTGACATTATTTCAACAGAGGGGACACACAAAGCCAATGAAGCATCTGTGACGTTGTCATTGAAAACCTGCCGGGGATGTTTCCAAGAGGGGAAGAGGGTGCCCCCCCCCCCACCATGTGACATCATGTGATTGTGATTTGACCTCAAGTCCCAGCTCCGGAAGCTGCTTGGGAACAAATGCCCAACTGTAGACAAGATCTTTAGGGTCTTCGTGTTTGAGCAGAGGTGGTGGGAGAGGGGGGGTAGTTTTAGATTTACTGGGAATTTTGAACCCAGAGACTTCCCTAAGCAGAGGGCTGGAGCCCATGGGTGGGGTTTGAATGCTGGTTGGAGAGAGAATGATGGGGCTGCCAAAGAACATTCTGGTGACTCGCCATGGCTTTTTCTGCTTCAGTCTTTATTTTTTCCATAGAGCTTGCCATCTTAACCATCTTTAAGTCCAGTTCAGTGGCATCAAGTACATGCACATTACTGTGCAACCATCACCACCATCCATCGCCAGAACTTCTTTCTTCTTGTAACACTATGTCCCCATTAAACGATCACCCATTTCCCCCTCCCTGAGCCCCTGGTGACCACCATTCGACTTCCTGTGCCCGTGAATTTGACTCCGCCAGGTAACTCGTATAAGTGGAATCACATAGTATTTGTCCTTTTGTGGCGGGTTTATTTCACTTAGTATAATGTCCTCAGGGTTTATCTATGTTGCAGCATGTGTCAGAATTTCCTTCCTTTATAAGGCTGAATAAGATTCTACTGTACATACATACCACATTTTGGGTTTCACATCCATCCAGGGACTCTTGGGTTGCTACCACATTTTGGCTACGGTGAATAGCGCTGCTGTGAATATGGGTATACTTTATTCTGTATTTTAAAAGAACAAAAAGTCGGCCTGGCTTCTAGCAGGGGAGATGCTTCTACTTTGGCAGATGTTAAAATGGCCTGTGAGAAGGACTCACCATGCAGGGTTGGGGATGGTTCTGGGTTCGTACAAAGCTGAGCCTGGGGCCTTCCTGCCCCAGCCCGAGGGTTGGGCCTTGGGGGAACTGGCTGACCGAGTGGTGTATGGGTGGGGGAGAGTTGTGGAAAACTAGACCACGAGGGCTGCAACAGTGCAGTGAGCTGTCCACGAACGAGCGCAGCCTCCTGGAGAGAGGACCCTGCGGCCACAACAGGGCATCAGTGGCCTCGCATCCCCATGTCCTCCTGGGGGTCCGCACTCCTGCAGAGTGGCAGAGGAGCGTGCCCTGCAAGGGCCAGAGAAGGCTTCTGATTGAAGATGGTGGTGTAGCCAGGAGCCGTGTTGGTGTCCTGGCTATACCGATGCTGCCACCAGGACAACTTGCCTGTGGTCTAGCCCTCAGTTTCCTCACTTGTAAACAAGGATGATAATCACAGTGCCCAGCTCATGTGGTGGCTATTAGAATGAAATGTGACAATGTATATAAAGTAATCAGCATAATGTCTGGTTCAGGGGACAATTTCAATAAATATTTGCTCTTTTTGCCACTGTTATTATTTCCCTCTTCCTCGAGACTAGACTCACCCAGATTCATCGAGCACTTTGGACAGACTAATCACCCCTGGGTTGTTAGACATGTTCTAGGAGGTGGGGAATGCACCAAGAGGCAAGTGTGTGTTTTTCTCGTGACCATTGACTAAGTAAGCCTTTCCCTGCAAGGCAGGGAGGGGCCGTCAGTGCACACTGGTCCTCTGCATTGTCACTCTTGGCTTCCAGGTCTGTCTTCCCCTGCTTGACAGTGGGCCACCCAAGGCAGGAACTGGGTTTTACTCACCTTGCACCCTTTGTGCCCAGGGGGAAGCAGGCCACAGATTGGGCACCCATGTGGGCTCAGGGGCTTCAGGCCCCAGGTCTTCCTGTTCCTCTTCCTGCAGGTCCTGCTCTCACCTTGGCTCAACCTCTGCAGGAAGGGCGGGAAGACCCCAGACACAACCAGCAGGGCTTTCCCTGGGAGAACTCTCAGCTGCAGGTCCCTCTGGGGGCGGAGGGAGGATGACTCGATGGGGTTGGAGATTTGGGGCCTTGGGAATGATATTGCAAATTGCTGGTGTTTTCCAGGAATCAAGTTGTCTCAGGTTCCTGGTGTCAGGGATGCCTGGAGCAGGGCCTAGCTTCAGACAGCCCATCAGGGAGGAGCTTCTCGCACCCCTCTCCTGCCTCTGCCCAGGGATTTCCGTGTCCCCTGTCTCGCTGCAGTGCCCGGCCCTGCCGCTGTCCAGCGAGGCTGGTCCTGACCCCTGCTGTGTTTGCCCGGCACTTAGTCGGGAGGGACAGTTTTTGTTTCCTTGGAAAGCACAGATGGGCACAGCAAGAAAGGCCACACTGGCCTGAGCCCGGGCTAACCTTCCAGTGCCTTTTTCCCCTCTGCCCACCAAGTTCACGTGCCCTAGAGTCCGACCAACCCTGGGTTCAGTTCCTGGCTTTGCTTTCATTGAGAGTCAACCAGCCTCTCCAAACCTTACTCCTCACCTCACCTCAAAAGGTAGAGGCTGTTGATAGCCCCAGGGGTGCTGTGAGGACCAGGTGGGAGAAGATGCCCTAAGCACAGGCCCAGGGTTACTGTGGATCAAGGGTGGTTCCTTCCCTCTCTCCTCCCCCAGTGTTGCAGACGCGGATGTGTCCCAAGGCTCCAGCTGCTCTAACCATCTCTTCCTGGACCAAGCTGCTCCTCCCACCCTGCATCTTCCACCTCCCCTGTCCTGAGTCTGAAGTCCACAGCCTCTGTGGTGCCGTCTCTCACCCAGCTCAGGCAGAGCCGATGGTCCTCTCCCTTGTGGCCCTGGGTCCTTTTGTAGATCCAACGGAAGAACATTTCCCTGGAATGTCCATGATCTGGCATTTTCTGTGTTGCTGGCATTTCCAGAGTTTAGGCATTTTTAGTTGATATGGTGCCAAACGGTTCTACAAGGTTCGTTAACACAGGAAGTAGATATTTACACGCCAGTGTATGTACAGAAGTGCAAGTCAATATTCTATACCACTATTGCCAAAATGGGTCTTATGAATGATCAACATTCACCTCTCTTGCTACAGAGAGCCCAAGCACACCAACTGTAGGAATCGCAGACACCGGGCTGACTGTTGTTTGTAGCTTAGCAGAACACACCATCATTATGTGCCACTCATCAAAGCAATTGTCCTGTCTGTTTTTTCTTTGATATCACTAAAATGTGATTTATAACTACAAAAGAAGCATTTTCCTACTGTCTTAGAATTTGAATAAAATATCAGCATGGAGAGCAACGGCTGATCAGAACCCTGCCACTGTAAGAAGTGCAGGCTCCATCGTGGAAGGCGGAAGGCTCTGCCCAGCGGCCACGCCTCCCTACCGTGCAGGTAAGAGGGGGATAGGGCTCAGGGGGAGACTCGCAGGGATGAGAGGTGTTGGGGCAGAAGATCAAGAGTTGGGATCCAAGAGAACCTCCCGGAGGAGAGAGGCAGCTGTCCCTCAGGGCGAATGCTTGTGCAGCTCCACAGACGGTGGCTGTTAAAGTGTGGAGCACCAGAAACCTGGCACATGTCCCAGGGTGTTGGAGCAAACAAAAGACAAGGGCAGGTGCCACCCCTTGCGTGGAGAAGTGAGAGGTGGGAGACAGGTGAGGCTTTGAGGAGAGAGGGTGGTGTTGTGTGAGTGGTACAAGGCAATGACAGACGGGTGGGTGTCCCAGTGGAGCCCACTCAAGAGAGCTGCCTGTTAGGTGTGTGAAACCCAGAAGAAGGTGTCTGCGGGGGGCTGTCCAGAACAGGAACTGAATACAGGTCCTAAATGTGAAGACGTGGTTTGGTGCAGGGGTGCTCGTGAGGGTCTCTAAAGAACCAGTTCAAGGGCAGCCCCTGGCTGCCTGGTGAGCAGAGAGATCCACAGCACCAGCTACAGAGAAAGAATTTGCCCCTCTGCATTTCCTCCTACTGCCCCCCAACTCCTGATCCTGAGGGTCCAGAAGCAGCAGAGAGAGTGGGGCCCACATCTTGGGGGTGCCAGACCTCGCCAGTCTGTATTCTCATGCTGCTGGCTCCCCAGGCAGAGGGCAGCCTGGCTGATTGGATTGGGATGGGATGGAAAATTATTATTCTTGAAAGTGACCTTGAAGCCATGGCCTCTACCGGAGGTGCCACTCAGGGGTGATAAAGGAGCGATGACAGACTGTGCCCAAGGCAGTCTATTTAACAATGTACCTTACCAAATTTAGCTGTTCAATAGATAGAGTAATTACCCAAAAAAGCAATGACCACAGAAGGATCTGCCCAGAGTGAGCTACTCTAAAGATGCTTCCAGTTTTGGACTCTGGGACGTTCAGATTTCTATTGTCTGTCTATTAGAGTGTGCATCAATTTGCAAAGTATGCATTTTTTTCATTCCCTCTGAAATGTGGCTTTGGAGATCACTGTGCGCTATGTGGGATGTGAATGTGATAAGTGAGCTGGGGCCGGGGGAGATGTGCAAACGGCGGGCAGAGCTCCTGGACCCCATGAGGACAGAGTGCTTTCAGCCACGGAAGGCTGGTCCTTACCCAAACCTGGGGTGGCTAGGGGAGGCTTCTCGAAAGTAGACTTCTAAGCTGATTCCTACTCAATGGGTAGGAATTATCTGGAGGAGGGCACAGCTCCTGCAGGTGAGAAAGCCTCAGGGCCTGGGGGAAGCTCTGTGTGGCTGGGATGTAAAGTGAATGGGGCAAGAGGTGGGGAGGGGAAGGGGTGATGAGCTGGGCCTTGTTCCACACTCCCTTCTTCTGGAGCTAGAGCAGGTCCTTCCATTGTAGACAGACAATGGAGGGGCTTGGCATGGTCAGATTGCTTTGCGGAAGAAGGCCCAAGCAATAGCTGGGAGAATGGGTGGGGAGGGCTGGGCTGGGGAGGGGAGGCAGTGATGCTAGTTCTAGAGGCTGGGAAACAAGATAGGCCACAGCTGCAAAAATCTCAAGGGAGGACTGCCCGAGCTAAGGAGGTGGTAATGGGCACCAAATAGACGAGGCTGGGAAGCAGGCACTGCTTATCTATCCTATTTACACAGGATAGAAGTGGGTTTTGGAGAGAATAGGAAACTTATTCATGGTCACAAAATTAAAATAGACCATTTTATTCTTTTTCCCGTGGTCTTTGGAGAGGAAGAGGTGGAGGAAAGGGACCAACAAGGCAGAAAAGAATAGAACTGAAAGGAAAAATAAATATAATTTCATCAACATGAGCATGGATTCATCAATGCACCCAGGTCTACTGGGGGCCTTCTGTTGAGTAATAATGACATTGGAGAGACCTGAGCATGTAAAACTGGACCCAGCCTTTGGGTAATCCCATCTCTGACTCAGCCTCTCCAGTTCCCTAAGAGTTGACTATAATTTTTACGTTATCATATTTCTATGGTGATAAAGAAGGCAATATTGTCTGTGAAAATATTTAACGTGCATGTGATTTCCTGTGTACGTAGAACATTCCTCTCCCTAAAGGTCATCAAATGATTTTGAACTATAAAGTCTTGACATTCCCTTGTCCCCAGAATGTTTTTGCCATAGAGAGTTGGATACTGGGACAAGCTTCAGGAGCAGCAGGCTGGGGAGGAGGAGGGGAAGCTGCAGCTCACTCCGCTCGTCATTGCTTTTTAATCTCAGTGTACTTGCACTTCTAATTGGCATCATAAAGTGTCTCTGGAGAGGGAAAAGCCCAAAACACTTAACAGCTATCATGATCCTGGATAAAAAATAATGAGCTGAAAAAAAAACCCTTGAGTTTAAAAAATATGCTTTTCCTTAAATGGTAACATCCATTAGAATAAATGGAAAGGAGCTCACATGTCATACGCACCTTCCATGGGCCAGACGCACTGCATGTGTTGCTCTCAAAACAATTCTCAGAACAGGAGTCTAAGGTAGATAATGTCACTCCCATTTAAAAGCGGGGGAGTTGAGGCTCAGGAGATTTTAGTGACATGCCCAGGGGCAAGCTGTTGTAAAGCAGACCTGCGTGACTCCAGAGCAAACTTTCTGTGACATTGTGCTGACTCCAGATGAGGAGCCATTGTCACATGGCAGGCTGGTGGTTTATGGGCTCAGCAGCAGTGGGGAAATTTAGACTGGGTGCAAAGAAGGACTTGCTTATCATTAAATGGTAAGATGGATGGATAAGTTATAGGTGGCCTTTACTTAGTGTTTTTTTTCATTATGTCTATAGGTGTTTGCCAGCACTACTTCCTTGCAAAAGTGTGTGTCCCATTATGCTGTTGTACCTGCATATCTCTGTCATTACAGTAATCGATAATGTGTTAGGCATAGTAATATTAGATGCTTTCAAAGATGATCTCTTTCTATCCTGACAAATTATTATTTTTTTAGTCTCTCTCTGTCACCCACACTGGAGTGCAGTAGTGTGATCACAGCTTACTGTAACCTCGAACGCCTGGACTCAAGTGATCCTCCCATCTCAGCCTTCTGAGTAGCCAGAACTATAGGTACATGTCACCATGCCTGGCTAATTTTTTTTAATTTTTATTTTTGTAGTAGAAGGGTCTCTCTATGTTGTCCAGGCTAGTCTCTAATTCCAGGACTCAATCAATCTTCCTACCTTTGGCCTCCTAAAGTGCTAGTATTATAGGCATGAGCCACCACACCTGGCCCCTAACAAACTTTTTGGAGCAGGTGTTCTAATTCCACTTAAGTAATAAGGAGCCTGAATCTCAGAGATGCCAATTGACTTGCCCAGGATCACACCATGTGAGTACAACTCTCTATCCTGAGAGCTTGTGTCCTCTGCAATGTCAGGAGAGTCTAAATATGCACTTTTCTCCCAGGATAGCAGGAAGATGCATGGAAAGACTTCATCAGCTGTCCATCAAGCCTTTGTTCTCTAAAAGGAAGATGGTGGCAGTTCAATGACAGTTTCAGATTAAACATTGACCTACATACCAGGGCAGAACCTGGATGGGATACTAGTGTTGGAAGTGAGGATCCAAGGAAGCAACATCTTCTGACTTTTATGCACCCAAAGATGGATCCTGCGGTCTCCCACAGGGAGAGCTGTCCTCTTCTTCTGCAGGTCAGAAGGACCTCCACAGCCCTCAGAGCTGGCTCAGGGTCCGTGTGCAGGAAGAAGCCTCCCTTTCCTTGAATCTCCACGTCCCGAGGTCACCAGTCCTATCAAGCCCAAGTTAGGATCACTAGATGCAGCTGCTCTCCTGCCCCTGGTTACTGCCCTGGCTCAGTCTCATCCCATCCTCCCTCACCTCTCCCCAGGCTCTCTCGTCTGGAACTGATCCTCTACTTTGCTGCCAGATGAGTCTTTTTATTTTTTTAATTGAGTACTTTTTAGTCTTATATTCAATAACTATATACGCACTCTAGAAAAGCTTGAAGATACCCTACAAAAAAAATCATTCCAGAGAAAAAACAAAATCAGATTTTGGACTATCTCCTTCCAATTTTTATGATGTGAACATCTTTACAATAACTGGAATTAAATACCAGTTGTTAACCAGGGTGGGAGGCCACTGGAGCCCCAACAGGTAGGACATGAGAAGAGGGAGTTGGGTGAGAAACCAAGTCATCCTTCCCCACCTCCCCCACCCAGAGGGAATCAAGACTTGGGACATTATAGTTTTCCTTGGGTGTACAGCCAGAGAGTCCCTAAAACCAGGTGGAGGACCTCCCAGTGGAAGACTATTATTTGTTCAAAATATTTTCTTGAATCCATCCATGCAAGAAGACTATACTTCCTACTGATATGAGATTTGTGCATGTTATTTGCTTTGTCCAATCAAATGTAAGTGGATATGTACCAACCCTATCTCTCTCTCTTTTCCCTGTGTCATGAGTCAGGTTTGTCCTGGATAGAAGCTGCTCCTTAGTCCTGGAATGAAGAGGTGTGGAGCAGAGAAGTACCCCACTTACAGCTAGCAATGAATATGACTGTGAGCAAGAAATAAACCTTTGCTGCTGCAATCCACCAAGACCTGGGGGCATGATTTATTTCTGCAGCATAAGCCTTAAGTTGACTGATAGCTCCCTGTTGATGGCTGGGGCAGTCACACAAGGGGCAGATCTAAAAGCTAAGGACTAGAAACATCCTAATAAAATGTTAGCACTCTGCAATTCAAGGATATGTGGTGGTTGTGGGGATGCAGGAGTGGGACATGCTAAGAGAGAGCATGTTCTTGCTAAAGCGGTGATTATGCTAAGGAGGACCCAAGAAGATGAGATACACTATGAGCAATGTGAGCCATCATTCATCTGGTGCTTTCTCTGTGTTAGTAGCCCTGCTGAGTGAGATGACAGGCATTATATCATTTGATCTTCCCCCAAGTTCTAGAAAGCAGATGTCCATTATTAGCAACATTTTAAAGCTAAGGAAATTGAAGCTTAGGGAAGTTGGTAACTTACACACTCATGCAACTCATACACAGTGGAGCAGTAATTCATCTCCAGCATGTGCCTGCTCATAGGGGTGGATTCCTGGCCAGGATGCAGAGCTGCTAGTAAAAATGTAGCTCCTGGGCAGAGCTGTGTGCCATGGGAGGTCACAGTGGGCAAGGCTCGTGAGAGCAAATCCCTCTACTGGCGTACCCAGAGGGCACTGATTTTCCACCTCTTCTTCTGAGGGAAACCCCTCAAAGCAAGATTTGGTGGGTTTGTCACAGCTGGCAAAGGCTGAGATCTGAAATTAGAGGGAAAGCAAGGTCTAGAAGTTTAAATTATATCCACTCATATTCTCAAGATTTCTTCTGATTGTAAAAGTAAAGCAAATCCCATGAATTATAATCAGTTGGAGTGCAAATGGAAGGAATCCAATCGGAGCCTGTTTATGCAAGAGAGAGAATTGCTGGGGAAATACTGAGGCAGTTCCCACCCCAGGGACAGTTAGGTGGCGGGGCTCAAGGACATTGGAAGCCAGAGCCTGAGACACAGCGAGACTCCAGCCTGCTCTTCTTTCTTCTATTTCAGCCTCATCCAGCTGCCATCACTTCCCAAGTTCTCTTGCCTTTTGTTTCAGCCACCTGGAAAGAGCCATCTCAGTTTCATTTCTAAGAACCTGGGCAAAAGACTGATTTGGTGCAGTTTGGTGTAGGTGTCCAGACCTAAGCCACGGGCGGGAGCCTGGGCTGTGGTCATGTTGCTCACACGGTAGCTCTTGTGTTACTGGGATGGGAAGTGGAAGATTCCAAAGGAAGTGCTGAGGGCAGGGCTGGCAATTCCATCAAGGTTCAATACACACGTGCCCTAGAAACTATCTGGACCAAACAAAAAATAACAAGAAAGGGGTGGAGGAAACAAAGAATCCTGTCTCCCAGCAGCAGCCAATGGAAATACCTTAGTGTAGTTCATCATATCTTTCCGGTACAATGTTCTACTACATGGTTGAAACTGTCTTGCATGTACTACATTAAAGTACAGTTAACAGAGACAAATTCTCGGTCTTGGGTGGAAGATGATATGGAGAGAGGTTTATTGTGAGATAATATTTAGCACCAAGGGGTTCATTAGTTTTTCCAATTAAAAAACAAACTCAAGGCAGAATGTTAAAAATTCAGGACACTGGTTATGAGATTTAAAGTTGCAATGCACACTATTTACACAAAGGACTTCTAACACACTAAACTCAACATGCTCCTCCCCTGGTTAATTTTTATTCATCTCAACTGAAATCCAAACTACTTGACACAGCAAACATGGACTTTAGTCAACTGGCTCTTCTCCTTTCGCTCCCACCAGTCTGAAGCCTTAACCTTATTCATGTGATTAAGGATTCATTTACTGACTTACTCATCACACATTTTTTTTTTTTTTTTTTTTGAGACAGAGTGTCACTCTGTTGCCCGGGCTAGAGTGCCATGGTGTCAGCCTAGCTCACAGCAACCTCAAACTCCCGGGCTCAAGCAATCCTCCTGCCTCAGCCTCCCGAGTAGCTGGGACTACAGGCATGCGCCATCATGCCTGGCTAATTTATATATATATATATATATATATATATATATGTATATATATATATATATATATACATACATACATATATATATATGTTTAGCTGTCAGATCATTTCTTTCTATTTTTTTTTTTTTAGTAGAGACGGGGTCTCGCTCTTGCTCAGGCTGGTCTCAAACTCCTGAGCTCAAACAATCCGCCCACCTCGGCCTCCCAGAGTGCTAGGATTACAGGCTTGAGCCATCGCGCCCAGCCACATCACACATTTTTAAGGTAGGCGCTGGAGGTACAGAGATGAACATGACACGCTTTTGCTTGAGACAGGTAGCAGGGGAAGAGAATGAGTGATCGGGAAATATCCACACAGGGGTAAACACCATGATAGAGGGAAGCCAAGGGTGCTCTCAGGCATGCAGAACCTTCAGGACCTCACAGGTTTTCCAGATGGTGGAGTGGGGAGGGGAAGGCTGGCTGTAACTTGATTTGGCTCATGGAGCCAAGAGCTGCTAAATCGCAGCTTATTTCTTTTCCAATTTTTCCAGGAAATTGGCACCAAAGACTTTAGTCCCATCTCCCCTGTGGGCTGTCCATCCTCTGCTGTCCATTCCTGTGGTGTCCTCAGTCCCCAGTAGAGGAAGTGGCCTGGAGGAAGGAGAATGCCTTTGCCTCGTGGTCCCTCCCTCCCCTGCCCTCCGGAGCCTGTTCCAGCTCTTGCTGTCCTTGGGGCTGGTGTCCCTGCTCTGTGTGTCCCCCAGCCCCGTCTGCCCCATTTTCAACTCCAACTAACATTGCCAGATGTAACGAGTCAGGCCTGCCTGCCATGCTCCAAGCCATTATGCCATTGTCAAAATTGACATTTCACTTTTCCAGTTGTTGAGTTGCCTTCTGCATGTGTAATTGCAAAAAGGATCTTTTTCCTTTTGGGTCCACTGCTTATTTAATAATGGAGCCACAATAGGAAAATGGATCTAGCCAGTGAAATTAATTATGGAGAACACTTAGTACCTCTGCAGAGGTGTCTGCCCAGAGGTTGTTCTGACTGTAGCAGGGAAAAGAGGCTCCTGATCCTCAGACGAATGGGGACTGGGTGAGTAGGTCTGGGAGCCAGGCAGGTCCCTGGACTTCAGCATTAGGTGGGAGTGTGCGTGTGTGTGTGTGCATGCACACATGTGTGCATATTCTATCTTTGGATGTGTGTCTGTCTCTGTGTGTCCATGCATGTGTGTGGAGGTATGCCCATGCAGATACTTGTGTGTAGGTGATTGTGAATGCACAGATGATTTAGGAAGCTGAGAATTCATTCACTCATACATTTATTTACCAATAGCAAAAATACACTGGATGACTACTCCAGGTTTTGAGCTAGGCACTGGGGATTTAAAAATGAGTATGTTGAGATTTCTACCCTCAGGCAATGCACACAGTCAAGAGCAGGGTTTCTCAACTCGGCATTATCGACATTTTGGGTCATTAATTCTTTGTTGGGGAATGAGGGCTGTTTTATGCACTGTACTGTGTTTACAGCATCCCTGGTCTCTACTCACTAGACACTAGCAGGGAAATGCCCCTGCTCCACAGTTGTGACAATTAAAAATAACCCCAAACAATGCCAAAATGTTATCTAAGGAGCAAAATTGCCCCCATGAGAAGGACTGTTATCAAAAATATTAAGGCAGGTAATTTTCACAGTGTAAAAGGAGTGATTAGTTTAAAAGAGATCTACACTGATGCTTTAGGAGCTCAGAGGACAGGGGATAAGGAAGGGGAAAGAGGTTTAAAAGAAAGATGTTGTTATCCTAGGCGACTTTAGCTAATTGGCAAGCCAAACTCCGAGCATGGGGCTCTTCCATGCAAGACGGGGCTGGATGGTGGACAGCTCTGGGCCTGAGAACAAAGCGAATTCAGTCACTCACTTGGTGCAAGGCAGGGCGTGTCTCATGGGAACTCAGATATCAGGGGCTCCCCTCCAGGGTGGAGCCTGGGCTGGGTGGGGGGTGCAAGGCCCAGGAGAAAAGGGGTGCAGATCAACATCACCGGGATCATGGGAGAGGGAAATAGGGAAGAAGGCCAGAGAGGGATGGGAACCCCACTGTCCTTCTGCAATGACTCCAGATGAACTTCATGAGGAGGGAGAGGGAGGCTCTGGGCCATGACTTTAACAGTGGTTGCAGATGCCTGCATGCCCTGCTATTTATCCTGGACTAGTGGAAAGCATGTGGCTCATGGAAGGTGGCCATTAAATCAAAGGAGGGGCTGAGCAAATTCCAGCTCTCCCAGTCTGGATGCTGGTGGAGGCTTTCCACTTCCTGTGTGAACCGTGAGATGAAGTTGCCATCGCTGCCCTCCACATAGTTATCCTCCGCCTGCGGCCACAGAGCTAGCTATTTCAGGTTCTCTGGCTGCCTCACATCCCGCGTCCACCCTGCAGGCTGCAGCGCACTCGAGTGTGATTCCTGTTTTCTAAATGCTTTGGTGATGACATCACACCGGGGAGGTTTGCTCTTGGTCTTACGAAGGTCACACCACTAGGGCAGGGGCAGGTGCCGCCTGTCAGTCACTGGAGGGAAGGCAGGCCCTTGGCAGGAGCCCAGCAAGGAGAAGGGACTGGCTTTTCTCTGTCTTTATATTTCTTTCTTTACTATGAAGATATTTGGATTTCAAAAAGAAGGGGTGCAGGGATCACTCCTCATGACTCCCAATTGTGAATGTGTCCTGTCTTCTTGAAATGCCACTTTTGATTTCATAAGCAGTGGATGGATTCCTCAAGGAGACTCCCACAGGCTTGGAGGAAAGGTTTCCCTTCTTATTCTAAAGTCCCAGAGCTCTTGTGGGAGGGCGAGGGGGACCTAAGGTCGGTGTGGGGCTCTGTGAGAGCTCTGCTGGGCACTTGGTCCTGGGAAAAACTGCCCCTTGGAGCAGCTGAGAACTGCACAGCTCACTCTGCTGGGAGCAAAGAAGGGGGACCCATAGGCCTGGGAGACACACAGTCTGTATGGGGCAAAGGGCCACATGGTCATCGTATTCTGTGCCTGGCACATGCCAGGTGCTCAGACAACATAGCATCAAATAGAGCAGACTTGTCTAGTCTCATCCGCATCACTCATCCCCTGTAATCTTGGGAGAGCCTCATTGCTCCCATCTGCAAAGTGGGGATCTTAGCATCAACCTTGGAGTGTTTTTAAGATGAAATGAGAACACGTATGTAGACACTCTCTGTAAACTTTAAAAGGATACACAAACCAAGAACAGAAGCTGCCTCTCTGTTGACACTTTTGTGAATATTCCAAAAGCTAATTTGGAGTCTGAAAGTGGCAATTCCCTCCTGGGCACTGCCCAATTCTAATAGTTATCTGTGCTGTAAAAGCACACGTTATCTGCGCTGTACAAGCACACGTTATCTGCCTGGGGCCCCGTAAAGCTATTTTCATCTTTAATGAAAAATAAGTACAGCTTGTAAATATATCAATATTTTCTGTACTAGCCTTTGTGTCCATGAAGGTTGTTCAGAATTTACTAGAATGTCACTATCTAGAGACAGTGTGTGGAAAGAGAGCAAGCTGGTCGGGGAAGGAGCAGAATTTTGCTCTTTGTAAGTCAGATTGTTCATTTCCCCATTATCTTCTTTAGCTATTGACTGACAGCTTTTGGAAATCTCTTGTAGGTCCCAGCAATACCTGAAGGAAAAGGGCTGGGGTCTGAGGCTCTGCTGCAGCTGGAATGTAGAGGGCAGGGTGAGGGTCAGAGGTGTGCTGTGATTTTCTCTTGTTGTTGTAACAAATTAGCATAAACTTAGTGGCTTGAAAGGTGCAAATTCATCCTCTTACAGTTCTGGAGGTGAAGAGTCTAAATAGAGGTGTCAGTCAGGCTGTGTTCCTTTGGGGCACCCTATGGGCAATTCTGTGTCCCTCCCCCTTCCAGCTTGTAGAGGCTGCCTGTGTGCCTTAGTTCCTGGCCATGCCACTCTGACCTCTGCGTCTGTGGTCAAACTGTCCTCTCTCACTCGGACCCTCCTGCCTCCCTCTCATAAGGTCTCTTGTGATGACATTGAGTCCAGCCAGATAACCTGGGGTGATCTCCCATTTGCAAGATCCTTAATTTAGTCACATCTGCAAAGTCCCTTTGTGCTATAGACTGCATGTTTGTGTCCCCCCCTCCACAAATCCGTATGTTGAAGGCCTAACCCCCAATGTGATGGTCTTTGGAGACGGGGTCTTTGGGAGGTGACTAGGGTTGGGCTGGGTCATGAGGGTGGGGCCCTCACCATGGGATTAGTGGCCTTATTGAGAGCGAGTGAAGAAGAAAGTCTGTGAGGAGGCAGTGAGAAGACAGCCATCTGCACCACTGCTTGACCTCTGCCTCCCTCTCAGTGGCCTCCTCAGTCCTGGCTCCTTCTTCTGCACTCCTACAGCACTTCTTGCATGTCTCTGTTACTGGGTGTCGCTTCTTCCAACAATCCAGGACTCCCAGCTGCTGATACAGGCAAGGGCTCCAGGACCTGCTCCTGCCCCTGTGTTAGGTCCTGGCACGACATCATGGGCTGGGTTTGCTGGTGACAAGTAACTGAGCCAGGGGGGTCTGGAGGTAGCAGACCTACCACATAGACCAGATGCCCTCACTGACTGGCTTGGGTGTGACGGTGGATAAGGCACTTCAACTTCTCCACCTGGGAAAAGGGACTAATATTCTCCATTTTGAATGAACTTCAGGGACACTGAATCCAACCACTTTTCCAGGTTTTGAGCAAATGGGTTCGATTTCCTCATCTCTGCAATGGGAAGCATAAAAGGGTTTTGGGAAGAGTAGAGCTAATATGTACGCAGTGCTGCCACACGGAAGGTACTCTACGCATAGGAATTGTAGTTGCATAATTATGTTTCTTGGTCTCACCGATGTTCTGTGTTCTGCCATTCTCTGGAGCCTATGCAAGTAGTGTCCAAAAGCCACACCAGAAGTTACTCTGGTGTGTCTGAAGTCACAGGGCACATCTTCTTGAGTTCGAGTTAGCACTAGTTATATGCACGTTTGTCTTTTTGTATTTCTGCAAACTCTGAGTGAGGAGATGAATTTCTTTCCCAGACAGCATCTAAACCACAACATTTTCTCTCTCTGTCTTCATTCTCACCTACTTGGTTATTTAATTTTTATTTTTTCCACCTCTCCCTTTTTCAGGCTTTTTTTGCCCATTAGATGTGGTGCCCACACTGTCAGGACTGTGGAACTTGTTTTCTGTGAAAGATAATACCATGGCCCTTCCCTAAGCACCAGAGAAGGGATCAGGAAGCTACTCAAAAGAGGCCAATGTCTGCTCCTAGAACATAGGGCTTTGGGGGAAAAAAGAATGCAGGAGGCTGAAGTCCTTGAGTGAAAAGACAAATGCCTTTATATACAGATTAAATCAAATCAGTTAAATAGTACAATAAATTTAAAAATATACACACATTTATATAATTAAATATTAAGTATTTAAATACTTGTACATATATTAAAATATTATTAAGATAATAAAGATGGACTACAGCTAATCAAAGTGTGAATAATATTTTTCATACCTGAAAACAGCATAAAAAATCAATTTTATAGCTAATATCCATTTAGCATCCCTTATGCCTTGGAAACAGGTCAGCAGCTTCCTATTCTGAGGCCTGGAGGGTGTTCACAGTGTGGTCTATAGTTCTTGTCCAACTATTTCCAGCTCTTTGTCCTCTGGTGAGATTGTACTTCCTAACCTTCTTTAGGTGGCCATGTCACCGGTGTTGGTCAATGACAGGGGAGCAGAGTGACACGTGTTCCACTGCGTGGGAGCTGTAAGAGCTGGTGAGCAATTTGTCAAGTCTGCTTCCCCCACCAATCATGGTCCTGAACCTGACGGGGCTGCTCCGTCGGCCTGGCCCTGGAGGCAAGACAGCAGGGAGCAGAGACCCCAGCCCACCCTCCAGGGACTGCCAACGTAAGAGAGAAGTAAAAGCAGATGGTTTTAAGCCACGAAGATTTTGCATTACTTGTTATACAACACAACCTAGTTTTTTCTGCCTGATGCAAAAAGATTATGCTTTTTTGCAGACACCAGCTTCTTACTTTGTGAGTCTGGTTCTTGACCACAAATTTGTTGCCTTTATGATTTCTCACCGCCCCCCCCCCCCCATCCCCAGGGAGCAATTGCAATTCATGGTCTTAAGGTCCTTTACACACAGTGTCTTCCTTTCTGCAGCCCAGTGTTTATGAGGACGCTGTCCCCAGAGGCGGACACGCATTGCTTCATTTCCTTCCCAAGAGCTCACTGCAGAAAAATCTGTGCTCTGGCCCTGACCTTAGTCTCCTCATTGTTATTGTTGTCAGTGAGTTTTGTAAATATTGTAAGTATCCCCCCTCCATACACTTGACCCTCAGCATTGCTGAAAACATAGAGAAGTAAAGGTGAGTGGAGTATAATTCTCCTGATGGGAGTTTGAGTTTGCAAAGGGATTGCTCTAGGTTTTTAATTTCCTACAGATGGGGATTTCCCAGAGTCAAGTCTATAATGCATGTTTTTCACCAGTCAACGTCGCTCTGTCTGCGTCGGGGCATGGAGGGTTAGCAACAACAATTCCATACGTGTTGAGCCAACGCTGGGGGCCTCTAGGGAGAGGGCACCGTTGGTTCCCGAGATCATGTCCTGGCTGGGGCTCCTGAAAGCAGAAGGAGCTGGAATGAGGATTTATATCTAGATGGTTTATTTGGCAGGTGATCAGGAGGCAGAGTGAGGAAACAGGGAGGAAGACCTGCTAAGGCAGGGGTGTGTTACTGAGGTCGTTGCTGTGGATGACGGGGCACCATTTCTCCAGGGACATCTGAGAAACACACAGGATGCTGGCTGGAGGTGTCGGCAGGAAGGGCAGGAAGCTCTTACCTACCACCTGCCCTCATTGACGTATGCTCAGGGTGGAGAGTGTGCACAGGCCGTGTGTGCTCAAGGCGGGATTCCGCTAGCACCAAATGAGCCAACGGCCCCGGAAACGTCCACACCAGGAGCAGCTGAAATTTAAGGGGCAGAGAATGGCAGTCATAGTGACAGTGACAGTTGTGTCTACTTCCATATTGTGACGTGATCTGCAATAAAAAGTATATCCCCAGTATTTTTAAACACCACTGCCCTCCTGGAAAGGCAGTCTTACTGTGCCCTGTTGCCAGTGTGGGTGGGTAAGGATGATGTGGGGTAATGCGCACTCTCCAGAAACCAGCAAATACACCTTACACTGCCTTCCATAAGGGAGTCACTGGATCCTGACTGTTCTCCGAGACTGGGGAAACTGAGGCAATACAGCTAACTTTTCATGTGAGGTTCCCATTTGACCTGGCCTCGGGGTCCCCTTCCTCCTGCATGGATCTTACCGTAGGCCGTGTCCTCTCTCAGCAGGACCTGCACATGTGCCCAGATGAAAGGTCTGCCCAGGGCTGCGTTGCTGCTGTGCAGAAACAATTCGACGCCCTTAAACGTGCAGCCTTCCCATACGGAAACAAGGACGGAGACTAGCGCTCAGAATTGCCGCTGGCAGGGGTGCTGCTGGGTTCGTGTTTCTTTTTGCAATATGCCATCTGTAGGAGAGAAATTGATTTTTTAAGATAAACAGGCTTTGTGTAAAATGCATACATATGTATGGTTCTATTATTAGGCTTTGCAAATGCCTTTCTCCCCCTGAAGAACTGCCCGAGCGCGGCTCCTCTGCTGTTGGCATGCAGGTGCCTGTGACCCGGGTTTGTGTGTGAAGGAGGGGTGTGATGCCACTGGCCTCTCTCACAACCTTCTGAGCTCCGAGCCTCGGGGAAGAGGACCTGGGTGACCATCCTCCCTGAGAAGCATTTAATGGGCTTTTCCAGGCAGGGAGAGAGCTGTGGATGCTTTACTGCTCTTGGACAATGGCAGATAGAACCTTAAACATTGATATTGATACAGACATTGTGGCACCTGGGTTCAAACAGCAATAGCACCTGAATATATCAGGGTCTTCACTGACCATACCACAACATGGGTTATTAACATGATGTGGCTGCTTCCAAAAGTGGAGCCACAGAATTCTAACATGACACCCATAATGGTTACCTGTCATCTCAGCTAGGCTCTAGTATCCAGTTATTTAATCAAGCCCTAATCTAGGTGTTCCTGGGCAGGTGTTTTCCAGATGTGGTTAATACCTGCAATCAGTTGACTTTAAGTAAAACAGACCACCCTTGATAATGTGGGTGGGCCTTGTCCAATCAGTTGAAGACCTTAAGAGCAATAACAGGTTTCCCAAGAAGAAGAGAGGCGGCCTAAAGACTGCAGCACCCACTCTTGCCTGAGTTTCCAGCCTGCTAACCGGCCCTGCAGACCTCAGACTTGCCAGCCCCACAATTGTATGGGCCAATTCCTTAAAATAAATCTCTTAACATCTATATATGTATGCATAGACAAATATAGTATGTCTCAAGAGATATATTGAAATCTATGTCTGTCTGTCTATAAAATTTCTATATATCTGTCATCGGCCCTCCCCTTACCCTCTCAGGGCCGTGCCTCGTCTCATCCACACTCATGACTTCAAATCACCTTTCCCTGAATATTCATTTCCAGTCCAGGTGCCTCTCTGATGCTCTAGGCCAGGGGTCAGCACGCCATGGCCGTCGAGCCAAATCCAGCCTGTCACTTCCTCTGTAAATCAACTTGACTGGAACTTGGCCACATCCACTGGTGTGAGGGATTTCCAGTGGCAGCAGCGGAGGTGAGCAGTTGTGGCAGACGCTGTATGGCCCACAAAACCAAGAACATTTACTGCTTGGCCATGTACAGAAACAGTTTGCTGACTTCCTTCTAGACCGGAATATCCAACTTCTCTACACAGTCTATGTGGTCTTCCTATGGGACCCCAACCCACAAAGGCCCAACTCATTTTCTCCCCCTTCCTTTTCTGTCTCAGGAACAGCATCTTCCTCCATCCATTTGTCCCGACCAGAAACCCCAGAGTCATCTTTGAGTTTCTCTATGTCTCCCACAGCCCAACACCCAATCCCACATCCGGTCCCACAAATCCAGTCTCCTGAGTAGCTCTTGGGTATCTTCCCCCGTGCCCTGGCACCCCCATAGATCCCCTCAAGCTGTCTGGGACAGTCTCTCAGCGTCTCCTGGCTCCAGCCTGGTTCCCTCTCCTCCTGTCTGCAGAGGGTCTTCCTAAAGCAAAACCAAGAGGATCTTCCTGTGTTCTTACAAGACACTTCAATGAGATGCAGTTTGTCTTAGGACAGTCTAACTTCCTGGGTCCTCTATGAAGCCATCCCCTGCCGGCCCCCTGCCCCCACCCCCCTGCCTTCCAGCTCCGGCCATCATCCCCAGTTTCTGGAAACTGCCATGTGCTTCTGGACTCTGAGGTTTGCACATCCTGCTTCCTCCACCTGCCCTGCTCTCAGCTCTTACTTTGTTGCTAACCTCCCAGGGAGCCTCAGTCCCCTGGAGACATGGCTTTCATAGTGGGGGCTTCCCATGGCCTTCCAGGCTTGGCCTGCGCCCTGGGTCTTCTCTGGTCCTTTCATTCCACACTGGAACTTGCAGTTCTCTACCTGATCCTCCAGTTGACCGTCAGCTCCACCCAGGCAGGTCCCTCTGTTTGCTCAACCTGGGACCCACGGGACTTTTGTGAGTAAAGGAAGGAATAAGGATCTGGGGACTGGCCCAACCCAGCTTCCAGGGAGTAGAAGTAAGGGCGGCTTCCATGTCACCCAAGCATAGAGAAGTGCAGCTGTTCTTCAGGGGAGGGGGTGGCAGAGTGACAGAGCCGTGGACAGTGGCCTGGCTTCTGTGCCTGGGGGCTGCTGGGGAAGGTGTGGGAACTCGTCCCACCCCGGGAAGCTCTGGTGCAGTGGCTCTTTCTGTTCAGACCGACGGCCTCCCTGTGTCCCTTCTTTCCTCTCCTTTACCTTCCTCCTCTTTCTTCCTCTTCCTCACACCTACCCACTCCCCTCTCCTTTCTCTCTCCTTCCCACCACCCTCCCTTCCCCTTCCCTCTCCTACAGGTGGGCAGAACTACAATCTGTCACCCCAGTGCTATGCAACCTTTGGCAGTTTTGTCTGCCTTAAGCAATTTTAACTTGAGTTAATGACCTTTTATTAAGCTTATGTTGAACCCTCACATGTGTCAGGCATGTGCTGAGCCATTGACATGTTGACATGCATCAAACACACAGTATTCCTTTGAAGTGGGTATTGTCATTTATAGAGGAGCAAATTGCATCACCTGTGATTCAGCAGGCACAAGACACTGTGGAGGACGGAAAAAGATTTAATTAGTGTTCTACTGTCTCAAAGGACATATAAGCCAATGGAGGGCTAGCAAAACACCCCAGTGCCTAAGGAGAGCTCTAGGGAGGGGATGCGCCTTAAGCATGTCTCCTGCTGCCCCCTCTCCACCCTCTGGCCTGTCTGGTTTTTCTTTACGCACATTGTGGACCTTACAACTGAGACTGCTGGGTGCTCAGCAGAAATCTCCAGCACCCCCCTGCATACCAGAGCCTTCGGGGAAGGCATCTGAGTTTCTATCCAGTTTTGTTGTGTTTCTGTAAGGAATCCTGATGACTTCTTGTAATGAGGGGGTATATAAGAATTATTATAATAAATGAGTAAACCAATCATCTAGGTATCAAGCGTGCCAGGTGTGATGTCTGACCCATAAAGCCTGTTCTGGTGCCCTGAAAAGGCAGGATGGTGAGCAGAACTCGGGATGTGCCACTCCCCAAGGCTGGAACCTGGTGGCCATTTCCCAGCTCTGAGCCCCGTTGGTACAAGGTGCGTGACACGGCTTCCCAGCAGGCTGCTCGGAGGATTAAAGGCACAGTCAAGTGCCTGGTGCTGTCTGGCAGGTGGTTCATTTTCAGTTAATGTTAGTGCCTCTTTAATGATTATTTTGTTACTGGTATTCATTGAGCCTTTCTCTGTTGGACAGTCCCAGTAAATCAAAGGCACAGCTAAAGGTTAAGTTAATGAAACCATGATCGTATTGTAACATTTTACCCCCTCGCCAGCCAGCCAGCACCTTGCTGAGGGCAAACCCACTCTGGGCTGTGCGGACGAACAAAGCAGCTTCCGTTTCCACCCAGTGGATTCCCGGTTGACATCGGACAGACAGACGAAATTAGCAAGTAGCATTGGACACCTCCGCACCGTGCCGAGGATGGCTCCCAAGATCAGGCAGCAGCCGCACTCCCAGTAGTTAATGTCACCTCCCTGCATTTATTCTCAATGATAATTGCAGTATGTTTTTAACTGTTCCTTTTTTTTTCTTTTTTAAACGGAAAGAATGTCATTCTTTTTTTTACAGAAGCTCAGCTGCAGCATTGTTGTCCCTATAAAAGAAAAAAAAAAAAAAAAAAACAATACCCTGGAACAATCCTCCCCTGTCAAGTGGCCCCATGAAACCCAGGCTCACAGCCTGAAGACAGGACAGCACAGTTGTATGTTTGAAACCAATGTTAGCAGCTTTCAGTGTAGTATGTGTAGGGAATGGTGTTTGTGAAGGCACAAACATTCCAGGAATAATTGCTCTGAGTTGTTTAGAATGAATAGTGCTCCCCCTATATTCTTTGCCCCAACTCCCTTTTATTAAGGGTAGGGGAACTACGAGCTGTAGGATAATGCTGATCAAACAGGCAGCTTGAGTTTAAGTGACCTGTTTATTTTTATTTTTATATTATTTTAAATGTTTTATTTTGTAATTTTTTAGATTTACAGCAAAGTTGCAAAGATACCACAGTGAGTTCCTTTGTACCTTTGACACAGCTTCCCTTAACGTTAGCATCTTACATAACCACAGTGCGATATGAAAACGAAGAAATGAGTAGTGATCCAGAATGGTTAACTGGCAGACTTCACTTCGATGTTACCTATTTTCCAACCGATGTTCTCTTTCTGCCCCAGGATCCAACACCAGCCAGAATCCCACATTGCACCTAGTTGTCATGTCTCTTTAGTCTCTTCTGATCCAAGAAAAGTCTTTTTCTTTGACCCTTTTTCTTTGAGAGTTTTGAATAGTATCAGTCAAGTATTTTGTAGAATGTCCCTTTGTTTGTATTAGATTGGGGTTATAGATTTTTGAGAAAATTATCTTAGAAATGAAGTGTCCTTCTTGTTGCATATTGGGGCTACTTGATAGCAACATAAGTTATCACTTGGTCAAGGTGGATTCTGCCAGATTTCTCAAAATAAAGTTACTATTTTTTCATTTCCATTCCTTATTCTTTGGAAACAAGTCACTAAATCTAGCCCCCAACCAAGAGGAGAGGAATGGAGCTCTGCCTCCTAAAACTGTGGTCCCCGATCTCCCAGCTGTGGACTGGTACTAGTCCGTGGCCTGTTAGGAACCGGGCCACACAGCAGGAGGTGAGCGGCAGGTGATTGAGTAGTCATCTGTATTTACAGCCACTCCCCATTGCTCACATCACCGCCTGAGCTCCGCCTCCTGTCAGATCAGCTGCAGCATTAGATTCTCATAGGAGCGTGAACCCTACTGTAAACTGTGCATGCGAGGGATCTGGGTTATGCGCTCCTTATGAGAATCTAATGCCTGATGCTCTGAGGTGGAGCTAAGGTAGTGATCCACCCCTGCCAACCCTTCGTCCCCGGTCTGTGGAAAAATTGTCTTCCATGAAACTGGTCCCTGGTGCCAAAAAGATTGGGGACTGTTGTATCTAAAGGGTATGTATGTAATACATTATTTGGAATTCTTCTGTAAGAAAGATTTGGGTAGCTCAGCTTTAATGGTAGATATGTCACTATATAACTTTGGGCCAGTCACTCAACCTCTCTTGGCCTCAGGTTTTTCTTCTATAAAAGGAGAAGTTGCACAAAGATGTGTTCCATGGTTTGCCCAGCTCAAATGCCCAGTGCTTAATCTGTAGTTAGGCTGGCAGGTTCTGAAATTAGAAAAATGAGGCTTTAGGTTTCAGCTCCACCACTTGCTACCAATATGGCCTTAGATAAGTTTCTTAGACTCTGTAACTTTAAGTTGCCTTGACTATAAAATGGAATGATGCTGATGTTGAGAGAGCATCCACAGGCATTTAGCACAGAACTTTGTGTATAGGGACACACAGTAAGTTCCAGCTATTATTCTCACCAAATGGAAGCTCAGTAATATGCTGGTCAAAGTCAGTGTTTAATGATATCAAAAAACTTTATAGAATTATTTCCCAGCTTATGTTATTGAAAAATATTTTAGGTCCTTTTCCAGCCTTGTTGAAATGTGATACCTTTAGTAGTAGTGGGAGAATACCACCCTTATCTTGGCCTCTGAATTTAGCACAATTACAGTTTTGGTGAAGTCAACAGAGTCCACCTTGAATATCAGGTGGAAAACTTGGCTCTGGGTCTGTGCAACCACTAGGCAACGGAATGTCTTCAAGTCTGTGCCTCAGTTTCTTCATCTGCCAAACAAGTATCACTGTTACAGCTCCTAGCACAGTGACCACCACATGGTGAACGTTCAATTCCTGAGCTAAATAGTGGGCCCACCTGTCATAAACTGCTTGTTGTAAAAGAATAGATGGGCACACAGCCATTAGCTCTTAAGTGCAGAAAGCACCATGACATCCAAAGTGGGGGAGATTATGACAGTGGCTTGATTTCAGATAATATAGTGTCCACACTAGAAAGAAATACACAATGAAGGCTTTGAAGGGTGATTATCTTTCCCTGTAGAACCTAAATAAATGTACAAAGGTGGAGGACATCAGGTAAAGTGCACGATGTCAGGATATATTTATCATTTGGTGTTGGCGAAGCTGCAGTAAAACTATGCATACTTCCACATGAATGCACTGCAAATGGGCAAACTCTGTTTAGAAAGAAATGCATAAATAAATGTAGATAGCAAGTCAGAAAACTGTTTTGATCCAGTGAATCCATCCATGGGGCTCAATTCAAAAGAAATAGCTTAGCTGAAGAAAATAACAACATGCATGGAGATATTTGCTGTTGCCTTGTATATGATTATGGGGAAAAAAAAAGAAAATGATCTAATGAGAATGGTGAAGAATCTCTATTTCACAAGTTATTCAGTAACAAAATGCTAATAACAAGAAGTGAAGCAACATATGAAATGCTTATGATAAATTGTTTGGTGCAGATAATGGTAAGAACATGATATACATACCACACTTGGAGCTGTGAAAATACATGAGCAAATGGACAAATTCTAGAAGGGAGTGTGTAATGTGCTTCAATTAAGAAAGAAAAAGGGAATTTGATAAAAGTAAAAGAAACTTCCTTTTATTTTAAGTGTCTAAACAAATCTTCCAAGTTAAGAAAAACAGAAATAAATGCTATTCAAATTTCCCAATGTTTTGGGATAAATATACCAGGGTCCTCCCGAACATCTTCTGCTTTACATAAGTATTTTCCCAACCTCTTTCTTCACTTATATGTCCCTCAAAGTTCCTAAATAAAATTAATACAGTCAAAAGAATTGTTTTTAAAGGGCAAAGAGAAACAATTTCAGGACTCTATACGAGGAGAAAAAGAAAGAGCTTTTTCTTTTTTTTCATTCTTCAGCAGCTTGTTAGAGTCTCCGAGCCTGTGTTATTGAAACCCCAGGATGACAAGCATTAAGGTGAATCTATTGCCAAGCCTGAGTCCTTTAATGAGTGCATTGATCAGAGGACAGAGGCAAGAAAGCACAGTCCGGTGACACCTGAATGAATATAAATTCGCCCGGATTGAAGATCCTCCACAGTCGGCCTGCTCCATGCTGACAGTGTTAGCGAGAGGAGAGAAAAGCAGTTTGGGTCTTCAGTCTCGATTCTCGTCACACCGTTGGCAGTTTTTAAGAAGAACAAGTTATGACTATTTTACCTCTAAAAGCAACGAGAACTTGTCAAAGATTTCCTCCCTGGAAGTGACAATCGAGAATGAGTCAACTTGGTACCGATTTTGAATCTGAAATCATTTTGTTTGATTGGAGAAGGAAGTGCTAAAAACCAGTAGAGTTGTTGGGAATTGGGCAGGCTGCTTTAGCAGAGAGTGAGTGCCCCGTCACGGGTAGGGTGCAAAGGAGAGTGGGCTGGCCGGTCGGCAAGATGTTTCAGAAGAGCTCACGTGTGAAAGGGAGACCTGCGGGGGAGGTGCAGGGCTTGATACCAGGTCACTTTTCACATTACTCCAATGTCAGCCGTCTATCAGTCTAGAAAAGCAGCCAGTGGAATGGCAAGGATCACAGGTTTTTGAACCAGACAGATGGAGCTTTGGATTTTGGCGTCTCTCTTGTGTGACACTGGACAACTTACTGTCCTTCTCTGTATGCACCTCTGTGTCTTTATCAGTCAAATATTACCCAACTCATAGGTCTGGCTTGAGAGTTTAAACCAGGTAATACATGAATATAGACTGCTTATCACAGTACCTGGAGTGTAACCTGTTCTTATGTTATTATGATAATAATTGTCCAATATTTTTCTTGAGATTCAACTATGATGTATTGAGCCCTTCTTGGATGCTTGGCATTTTCACCTGTGTTATCTCACATAAACTCCTCAACCACTTTAGGAGGAGTGGATGATTATCTTCATTTTCCAGAAGATGCTGAGGTTCAGAGAGGCTCAGTGACACCTTCAAAGGCCACACAGCTCCCTCAAGGAACAGTTGTTTTCTGAGATATCACACTCACACTTAAGGTGCCTAGCACCATGTCTAGCACATAGCAGATGCTCAATAAAAGCGAGGGCCCCTGAGGACTGGAGCTCTGCTCTGCCTGCACATCAGCCCCTTTCTACCCTCCCGCCCTCCCTTCCATCCTGCCCTGAAATGCTATTTCTTGCTCATCTGCTTCTTCTAAATGTTAATGCCCCCCGCCTCTTCTCTCTCCTCTTCCCTTTCTCCCCCTCCAGATTCTGGCACATCAGCACCTTTGGATTTGTGTAGCCTCTTCAGAAGTATGTTTGATACAAACAATAGTCCTGGCTTTTGCTTTTTCAAGAGGCATCAGCACAATCCGAGCAGACACCGGTGACTCATTTTGATCATCGCCTTTAAGCAATTCACTCTGTGAGCCCGGACTTGACAGGCCTCACTGTGCTGTGAAATCTAATACTATTTTTATGCCTTTTAATCTATCTTTTAACAGGCTTTTTGTTTAGAACTCTGTGCCCTGGATTCACTGAAAGCACATTTTTGAGAGTGGTGAGGACAAACTTGGCTGTCTTAATCAAAGGCTCTGGGAGACCCAGTCTGGGGTCCTTATCCAATCCTCGACTTCCCCGACGCCTCCCCCACTGCTCCCTCTCACAATGGCCTCAGCGGGAACTTTCCTGGCAGCTTGTCAGAGCCGCTGGCTGGCTTCTTCCATCTTAATAACTGCCGAGCTCTCCAAAGTAGGAGGTTGTCAAAATGTTTCTAAAGTGCCAGAGTTGCTCAATTGAGTCACTGCTATTGGAAAGTCATTATGGAAATAAATTTTCAGGGTGACTGTCAGGGAAGGGGTCAGTCCCTTCCTTCTGAAAGTCTTCCAAGATAGCCCCAGGCCAGGCAGAGCTATAGGCCTCTCTCCTGGGTTCCTTAAGAACCGGGTCCGTATCTTTCTGCTCATATTCCATTTAATGTGACAAGCATTCATGAAGGATTTACATGAAGCATTGTATTGTGTTTGCTTCAATGTCTTTCTTTTGGACTATACCATGAATTCCTTTGTCTTATTAGGGGTTTAGGGTGGGGATGCAGCACTCGGACTCTACAACTCACTTCTGCTGTTCTCTGGAGATCCAGACCAAGAGAATTGCACATACGAGAATGAGCAACAAACCGGTTTTCTTAACACAATAACTAGGCAAGCAACTTACATTTTTATTGCTGGGATTTCTGGTCAAACCGAGTTGGAGAATTGTGTGGGGGCTTGGGTCTCATGGGGTGCTTTGGCTCCCCCAGTACCCTGACTCTGGGACCCATGTGCTTCGGCCAGGTCCCAAGAGGGATCCCGAGACCCTTAATGCCACCTTCAGAGTGGACAGAGGTCAAACAAGACCCCATGGGGCAAGCATGGGGGCGGGAAATGAAAGAGAAGGCCAGGCTCTGTGTCTGGGGTCTGGGGGGGCTCTAGATCATAGCCTTTCAGCTGAGCATTAACTCTTCTCGGTGATTTGAGAAATTGTAAGAAATGTTCTCTTTTCCCTATGGGAAGAACAGGAAGAAATATTTCCTCTTCCCAAACATACCAAGAGTAAGTGAAACTTAGGCAGAGAATGTAGAAAGTCTCTCAAAACCCATCACAAAGATGAGAGTTGAATGGAGCCTCCAAAAGTTCCAGTCACCTTTGCTCAACTGGGAAAACACAAAAGGCAACATAGTCATTCACACGCGGAGCTGGCCTGTCCTGACTCTCTCTCCCTCCCCTATCCTGGGAGCCTGCAGATGTGGGGACATCCCTTGTGTGATGATGATGGTGCAGCCACTTTGCAGCTTGTTCTGCAGTGAGGAATGAGCTGCGACCTCCCAAGTCTCTTTCTCCACCTTTAGCTTTCAAAATAAAATGTCTCTCGGAGGAAGAGGAGGACTCTGAGGGCTGTGGAGGGACCTCTTTTCTTAATAAACTTTCCCCCCTCAATCACAGGGTTATTGTTACAAATTTGCTCTCTGGATATGTCCTAAAGCCATAAGTTTCCCTTCTCTCCACTGACTCTACCTTTACAGTCCAGGACCAAGCCAAATGTAGTCTGGAATGTTACCTTTTAGCCAAGCAAAGAGAGATAGCAGATGAGTTCAATGTGATGAGTTCACTTTGGGGACGGGACTCTAGGCTAGAAGCCCATCAGAGTGCATAGGCAGGAGGTGGGGGAAAGGGCACACCAACCTCTGCCATGAAATTCCCCATTTTAGCAGCTGGAGGACTTGAGACTTGGGTGGGGCCAGGAGGTGGGTGGGTGCAGAGCCCAGATCAAGAGGAGAACCTGGGCATTGCATGTCAGACCTGCCTAGGAGTAGGACACTTAGAGTTAGGGCTGTGTCCCCAGGTCTGAAGACTTGGAGATCAAGTTCTTCATCCACAGAGGGTTGATACCAAAACAGTGCCATGCATGACCATTCACATTTCCCAGGGTCCCTGCCAACTGCCCAGTTGGCCCATGAACACCAGTTTCTGGCCAATATGCTTAGAAATCCTTCTTCTCCTTTGTGGGAGGGGTTGTAGGTAGAACTCCAAAGAAGCAGCATCTGAGTTGACTCTTGAAGGATGCATAGAAATTCAGGCTCACTAGTAAGAAGGAAAATTCCTTCAGAGAAGAGGAAGTTGCATAGATAAAGCACAAGTGTACAAAGTGTCATGGCAAATTTTATGCTCTGAATGTTTATGTGTAGTTGAAATTCATGCTATGGGTAAAAAGGGCCAGGAGATGAGCCTGGAAGAATGACCAGAGACCATCTAGGTCCTTACATGTCATGCTAAGTTGTTGGGTTTTTTTCCTGAAAGCATCTGGGAGCTACCATTTGTTAAATAAGGAAGAACATTTCTACTTCCAGCCATGATGAAGCAACATGGCCTGGACTTACCCTTCTACTTTAAATAACTAAACACATGGACAGAAAATTAAGTAATAGTTTTCATACATTGGAAAACAGGCAGTGCAGGAGGACAGTAATCCTTGAGAAAAGAGGAACACATGAGACACGTTTTATGAATACTTCTCTCTATTTTTCTGGGGAGAGTTTCCAGGCTATAGTTCAGAGAAAAGGAACCCAAACTGAGTCCAGTGGTCTTCCTGAATTTAGGAGACAGAATTGAGAATTTGGGAAGGCTGATGTGGCTGAGATTCTCTGGGCAGTGCTCCAGAGAGGAAAGAGCTCCATTAAAAAAGAGCTTTGGAATTTTGTAGAAGAGTCCTTTTGAGTCTAGCTGGGTACCAATCAACACATGCACTAGAGGAAACTACCTGAGGTCGGGGGGAAAAAAAACACCTAGTACCTCTTGTATTTTCCTGGATAGAGCTGGGACCCATTCTACCAAGTGAAGTATCCTAAGAATGGAAAAATAAGCACGATATGTACGCACCATCAAACTGGTTTTAACTCATCAACACCTAAGTGTACATGTAGGAATAACATAGGGTGTCGGGCAGATGGGAGGGGGGAGGAGGGGATGGGTATATACATACATAATGAGTGGGATGAGCACTGTCTGGGGGATGGACACGCTTGAAACTCTGACTTGGGGGGAATGGGAGGCAAGGGCAATATACTTAATCTAAACATTTGTACCCCCATAATATGCTAATATATATATATATATATTTATACAAAAAAAAACCACTTGGAAGGAGTAAATGGAAAAATTCCCGGAGTCACATAAGTCTGGGAATAATCCATGTTCCTGACAGCCATTATGAGAGACCTCATATTGCATAGAACAGCAGGTTGAGCACTCAAAAGGGTATTGTCTTACTGAGGGGGCAAAATTGATCTGAGCCTGCCTAGGAAAGCATAAAAGCAGCCCTTGAGAGGCTCAGCCTGTTCCCGAGTACCTTAACTGTAACCAAGAACAAATTTCAAGAGTATTTACATGAATATAGAAAAAAATGTAGCATCTGGCAAGTTAAAGTCACCAATACCTAGAATCTTATCAAACATTACTACATACTCAAAGACGGAGGAAAATATGACCCATAATAAGGATAAAAAATCAACCAATAGAAGCGAACATAAATTAAGTGACATAAATGATATAATTAGTAGACAAGGAGATTGAAACAGCACCTATAAATATACTCCATTTGTCCAAGAAGATAGAGGAAGACATTGACATAGAGACATGAAGGTGTGAAAAAGACCCAAATCAGACTTCCAGAGATGAAAAAATATCTGAGATGTAAAATACATGGGCTGTTACTAACAGCTGATTAGATGCTACAGAGAGGATTAGTGAATTTGAAGGCAATGCAATGGAAATTATTCAAAATGAAACACAGAGACAAAAGACTGAACGTAAAATAAACAGAGCATCAGGGTGCTGTGGGATCACTTCACAAGGCCTAATATATGTGTAACTGGAGTCCCAGAATAAAAGGAGAGGGCAAAGATATTCAAAGAAGTATGTTCCAAATTTACTGAAAAGTATAAACCCTTAAATCTAAAAAGCTCAGAGAATTCCAAGCTGAAGAAACTAGAAGAAAACTACACCAGTGCACATCATAATCAATTTTCTTAAAACCAGTGATAAAGAGAATATCATAAAAGTATAAAAAATCTGCAATGAAAGATAAGAATGACAGCAAACTTTTTGTTGCTGCCGACACAGACCATGGAGCAACATCTTTAAAATACTGAAAGAAAAAATTAAATCTACCTAAAATTCTATACCGAGCAAAGATATCTTTCCAAAACAAAGGTGAAATGAAGACAAATCAGAGAGATTTGTTTAGATACATATTTTAGAAAGGTCACTCTGCTGATAGCACCATGAATAGATGGGCAGGAGAATATTTTAATAGTCTTGACATCAAATGATAAGAACATAAATTAGAACAGTTATTGTAGGAATAAAGAAATGGATGAATTGGAGAGATGCTGACTCTTGTCTGCCCAGAAAATAACCATTAGTCCTCTGAAGTCCATTTTGAATAGCGGAAATTGTGTCTCCTCCATCTCTGATTCCCCAGAACTTAGGACAAGGACACTGGTGGCTCTTAGAAAATATTTTTTCAATTCTGGTCACCTTCCTTTATGCTGAATCTTATCTATACCACTAAATTTTACTAGATATTTGCTTCTTTTTGAAATCATGTTGGTTATATAATTATACATCATTATTAGTACAACTGAAGTTATTAATTTCAAAATGCAATTGTTTGTTTTGAAGCCTTGTCCCTATAGTAAATGTCATGAGATACACTTGCTAATCTTTTCTTCTAGTTTTCTATGTTTTTCTCTACAAGACAACCTGAATTGATTTAAAAAATGCTAATGGAATTGAATATTAGAATAGGGTCAACAATAATCAAGATTCTAAAACCTAAATTAATTTTCAGTTAGTAGTAATATTTCAAAGTAAAATGTCTGTTTTTTTCAATAATAAAAACTCCTACAATTTAGGTAGCAAATATAACATTGTTGAATTAAAATCACTCTAGCAATTGAATTATTCTTTCAAAACTAAGGGTGGCTTTAATTAATGCATATTTAATTTATTCAGCAAAAAAAATGAAAGCATTACCAGTAATTTTCAAATTATTTTTCAAGTTCTTGCTCAAATGCCACCATAGCTTTCCCTGATTCTTCTAGGTAGAGGAAAATGCCTATTCCTCTTGTTTCTAGTATACTGTGTACACATTTTAATGGTTTTTATCAGCTTGAACTTTCTTCCCCAATCCCTTGTGAGCTACTACACATTTAGTTTTTAGGTTACAAGTTCCTTCTTCTAAATAGCATTTCCGAAATTTCTATGCCTGGACAAATGTCCCTTCTTTGTATTGTCATTGACCCAGATACTTCCCCTGGTATAGGCATTACTTAGCTGGGTAATTCTCTATGTGCCTGCCCCTTATCTCCACACCGTAGACACAGCCAGGGAGGACATTGTATCTCTCAAGATCACATGGATCCCAGTGCTTCTTAGAATTCCTGGCACATAGTAGGTTCATTTTAAAATCAACACACGAATCTAAATCATCCTAGATCTTCAATTCTTGATATGCACGGTACTTGGCACACAACATTTACTCATAAATAAGTATTGATTAGCTGGAATTGAAGCAAAGTCTTTGCCCATACAATCTGGAGAGGGAAACAGGTACATAAATAGACCATAATACAACTAAGAATGTGCCAAACCCTGAAGGAATAATTAATTCTCATTGGATGCCTTGGAAGTTAATAGAAGATAGAAGTTCTTAACAAATGGTGAGGATATCAAATTTGAGGATATCAAACTAAATGGATAAAGAGAGAACCTAATGTCACAATGTTAAATATATAAAATGTTGAATATATTAAACCATCTGTCTATAACCAACTGATCTTCAATAAAGCAGACAACAACATACACTGGGGAAAAGAAACCCTATTCAATACAGTGCTGGGAAAATTGGATAGCCACATGCAGAAGAATGAAATAGGACCCCTACCTTTCACCACTCACAAAAATTAATTCAATATGGATAAAATACTTAGATCTAAGGCATGAAACCATAAGAATTCTAGAGGAAAATGTAGGAAAAATTCTTCTAGATATCAGGCTGGGCAAAGTATTTATGTCTAAGACCCAATTGCAATCATGATAGCAACAAAAATTAATAAATGAGATTTGATTAAACTAAAAGGCTTCTTCACAGCTAAGGAAACAATAAATAGAGAAAATAGACAACCTACAGAATAGGAGAAAATATTCACAGGCTACATATCCCATAAAGAGTTAATATCCAACATTTACAAAGAACTCAAGCAAATCAGTAAGAAAAAACAAACAACCCTATTAAAATGTGGGCAAAAGACATGAACAGAAGCTTCTCAAAAGAAAGACAATGGCCAATAAACATATGAAAAAATGCTCAACATTGCTAATCATCATGGAAATGCAAATTAAAGCCACCATGACATATCACCTTACCCAATTAGAATGGCTTTTATTAAAAAGTCTAAAAACAATAAATGCTGGCATGGATGCAGAGTGAAAGGAATGCTTATATGCTGTTGATGGGACTACAAATTAGTACAACCTCTATGTAAAACAGTATGAAGATTCCTCAAAGAACTAAAAGTAGACCTGCCATTATATGCAGTAATCACACTATTGGATATTTACCCAAGGAAAAGAAGACTTTTCATCAAAAAGACACCTGCTCTTGAATGTTTATTGCTGCACAATTCACAATTGTAAAGATGTGGAATCAACCCAAGTGTCCATCAATTCATGAGTGGATTAATAAAATGTGTTATATGTATACCATGGAGTACTACTCAGCCATAAAAAGATGAATTAATACCTTTTGCAATAATCTGGATGGAACTGAAAACCATTCTCCTAAGTATCTCAAGAATGGAAAAACAAGCACCACATCTACTCACTGTTAATTTGGAACTAACCAATGAGCACACATGTGCACAGAAGGAAGTAAAACTCAGTGGAAATCAACCATGGGGAGTGGGGAGAAGGGGAGGGAGAAAAACCTATCTAAAGGGTACTATGAACACTATTTGGGTGATGGGCACACCTGTAGCCAGGACTCAAGCAATACAAAAATGATCCATGTAACCTAAAACATTTGTACCTCCTTAATATTTTGAAAAAAATTGAAAGATTTTATCTGTATCAGACTTGTAGTACAAAAAATGCTTCGGGTCAAAGAAAGATGATATCAAATAGGAATTCATATCTACAAGAGAAAATAAAATACAACAGATATTAATCAAGTCGGTGAATATGAGATACTAAACAAGTAGGCAAATATAAAAGACTATCTTCTTTCTTCTTGTAACTCACATAAAAGGTAACTGACTATTTAAAGCACAAACAAAACCACGAACAGGGGGATATATAATGCACATAAAAGTCATGACAACAATTTAAAAAATATTTTGAATTTAATCACGAAGTAATAATCAGACAAATCCTGATGTTCATCAGAGAAGACAACTGGCATGAATTCTTCAGAAAGACCAATATTTTTAAAATCCAAAAAAGGCAAGAGAACTATTTTAGATTAAAGGAGACTAAAAAGACAGGGCAACCAAATGCAATTCATGATCCTTAATTGGATAATGGCTCAAACACACATACAAACACTCAAGTATATGTGTGGGTACACACACACAACATAACAAGACTTCATTGGGATGATTAATGGAATTTGATTTGAATATGAGCAGCATATTAGACAATATTATTGTTTCAAAGAAATTCTCCAATGTGATCGTTGTATTGTGGTTATGTAGAAAAATGTAGCTGTGAAGTGTAGTGCTCAAAATGCTGTGATGATTACAAGTTACCTTCAAATGGTTTAGCAAATAAAAAAGAAAAGAAAAGAAAAATATTAGAGATTGCCATGACAACCACAGAAACTCACTGTCCCAATTTCCCTTCAAGAAAGGACCTGCCAGTCACTTGCAAACAGTGTGGTCATCTGACAGTTTCCAGTCATTAGGTCCTTCAATAGTCAACTCAGCTTTTGAGCTGAGGCCACACTCTTCTCCAGCAGCTCCTAGCCAGGGACTGACCAAGGCAGGGTACCAGCTGCCCAGTGGGAAATCTTTGCTCTGAAGCTCCCTGTTGGCTGAGACACTGTGAGGTTCTCATCACCGCAGTCTGAGACACTCCCTAGCAGTGCTTCTTCCATCACCCGCTGTGATTCATGGACTCTCCCCTCGCATTTCTAACCCAGTCTCATCATTGGTTCCTTCCGACTGACACCATTGTGAATCTAGCTGGGGACTATATAGATGTGCATGTCTTACACTTTCAACTCTAGTGTGGGTTTGAAAATGTCAAAATAATAAAAAGTTAAAAGCCATAATACAACAACAAGAAGAAGCACTCCTTGTAGCTAGGGTGCCTGAGTAATTCAGGTGTGGTTAATCAGAACCACTCATGTGAAGCTTGGAATAAGATCTAAGGTAACTAGGGACAGTCACTGTGTGAAGGTCAACTTTTATCAGGATGGATGGTGACAGAGATAGGGAGTCTATTTTGATCAAAAGCTCCTGATTCAACAGTTTTCTACAGTGGTGGCAGCACTTTTCCGTCTTAGCAAAAACGTCTTTCTGAGGGCTGAGTGTTGTTCTGGAAGCTCAGTCTATAGCTTGCTTTTCCAGATGTTATATCAATTTTTTTTTTAATTCTACACAATACCCAAGACATAATAAATCTCTTTCTGCTTTAACAGCTTGTGTGGTTTCCGTCTTCAGCTGGATCTTAGCCAATGTGCAGGTAGAAAATATTTTTTTCTCATATGTATCTGAAGAATGTCTCCCTTGTTTTCTAGGTACCAATGTTGCTGTTGAAAAGATCACTGCCATTGTTACTCCAGTTCTTTAAATGTTTTCCCCATGGAAGCTTTTAGATGCTTATCTTTACCACTCATAGGTCTGAAATTTCATGATGAAGCATCTTTTTGTTCATTATGTTGGGAGCTCAGTGGGCTCCTTCATCCATTACACTAGTTACTGGATGTTTACTCACTTCAGGTCCAGGAAACATCCCTGGCTTATAGCTTCGACAATTTCACCTTATTCTTTTTCATCTCATTGTAGGAGACCATATGTTGAATCTCTTGGATCTTCGAAATTTTGAATTTTTAAAATCCTTTTTCCCTTCTATTTTGTCCTTATACTTTCTGAGAAATTTTTCCTTTAGATTCTAGGTTTTGTATTTTTTCTCTTAGATTTTAATTTTTAAATATTTTCTTTTTTAATTTGTGGAAATTTTTTTTGCTCTCTGTTTCTTTTTCATTACTACCTATTTTTTTGGACAGATGTCATAACTTCTCTTATTCTTCTGAATATAAAATGAATTTTAGCAAAGTTTTCTTCCATGTCTTGCCTTTGCTTGGTTTCTTCTGTTACTTTCCCCTTCCACTGTTTTGTCTGTTCTTTCCAGTTTGGAAGCTTTCCTTAATGATTTATGATTTCTGGTTGCCACCTCCCAAGTCAGAAGTGAGTGAGTGAATCATAAAAAAGATTATTGTGAGCTACTTGTGGGTAGACAGAACTCATTGATTATTGGATTTCATTTCAGGAGGACTATGTGTGAGTTGACATTTTCATTGAGTTGAAACTGAAATGCCAGTGTCTGACAATTACTAGTTTCTTAGTAATAGCATTAAGTATTAGGATTACTCACTTTTCTGTGCCTAGTTTTCCTCACAGGAAAAATGAGAATACCAATAGTACTTACCTTTTAAGACAAGGGTGAAATGAGTTAATAAATGTGAAGTGCTTATTAGAACAATGCTTGGCACAGAGTAAGCACTACATTAGTGTGCCCTTCTCTGTGGTTTCACTTTTCATGGTCTGGTCAACCATGGTCTGAAAATATTAAATGGAAAATTCCAGAAATAAACCATTCATAAGTTTTAAATTGCACACTGTTCTGAGTAGCATGGTGAAATCTTGCACCATCCTGCTCTGTCCTGCCTGGAACATGAATCCTCCTTTGTCCAGCTGTATCCACGCTGCACACACTGCCCACCCATCCATCACTTAGGAGCCATTTGGGTTATTGGACTGACTGCTGAAGTGTTGCAGTGCTTCTGTTCAAGTAACCATTACTTTACATTAATAATGGCACAAGAGTAACGATGCTGGCAATTTGGATATGCCGAAGAGAAGCCATAAAGTGATTTTTAAGTGAAAAGGTAACCTTGGTTTTCCTTGGCTAGGAGTTGGTACCATTTGCAGTTTTAGGCACCCACTGATGGTCTCGGAATGCATCCCCTGTATTTTTCATCATCATCATCATCATTGTTCTTGTTGTAGTGCTGTTTCTTACTAAAAGGATCCTTCAATATGCTGCTGAGTGGTCCAAACTTGGTTGCTGGTATTCTAAAGCAAAGCAGGGCTGGGACTGGTGGTCTCATCAAATCCGCCCGATTCTATTTTGATCCCTTATCCCTCCCCTTCACTGTGGCTGGTGTCCTGAGTCTGAGAACTCTTCAGTTCCATTTAGCTGGGAAATAAGCCTCGGATCTTCTGTGTGTGCCTGGCGTGTGTGCCTGTGCTGCTGGTGGCCTGGCTGCGCAGGGTCTGTGCCTGGGTGGATGGGTGCCTACTTTCTCTGCATGCAGACTTCCAGCCAGCCCCGTTTCCAGCCTCAGCCTTGTTCTCGACTTTGTAAGCACACTGTGCTCTGCATGAGGGCCTTTCAGAGGTTCTGCAGGGCAATTTGACTCATTTTTTGTTGTTTTGCTCCACTGTTGGCATATCTATTTTTCTACTTCTCATCTCACTTTCTCTTTTATAACCTGAAGCCAACAATAATCTTATTTCATGGGAATGTTGGAAGAATTAAATGCGGTAACACCGGTGAGAAGCCCGGCATCGTGCTTGTTGCACAGATCGTTGATGATCAATGTGGTCTATTTCCTTCCCTCCCACCTCTCCTCCTTCTCCCCTCTTCCTTTCTTCCTTCTTTCCCTTCTTTTTGTCCTTCCTCCTCCCCAGCATTATGTATTCATACATTCAGCTACCTCGGGCTGCTTTCAGGACAGCAGTTTGTAATTACTGCAGCATGGTGTATAGTGTCTGTGGCAAATTTATTTCCTCTCATATTTCTTGGAAGTGTTGCTGATGCAGAATGAACGCCTCAAATCACTCAGAAACAACAAATGGGAAGGAAAACCTACTGGTAATAAGACTGAATCATGAGACATGTACATTTTTTTTTAAAACCGTTCTCTTCTTTGTCTTAAACTGCAGCCAATTAGAGGCTCGTCTGGGGCCATAACAATCCAGCCTCTGCCTTCCTCCCTGGACAGGCTCAGTCCGGGGCTGAAAGGGAGCAGGGGAGGTTACAGCCTGGCCTGTGTCAACGGCCTCCTTCCACAGAGTGTGTTAGAAACGGAAGGGAACTTAGGGAGAAGCCCATAGAACTGTCCGTAGAGGGGGGAGGCTGGAATCCCAAGACTGGAGTCGACTTCTTGCAAGGTCAAAACAGTTCATGGCCAAGCCTGGACTAGACCCTGGGTCACACCTGGTCCAGGTTCCTTCCAGGTTCAAGGAACCGCCCATTTCTGTCCCCTCCCCTACTTCTTCTCCAGCCTGTGGCTGTCCCTAGCACCAGTTGGTTTGGGTTCTGTTTTTATTTTTGCTTAATTAATCCAGCAAATATTTATGGTGCACTTCACAGTGCCAGGCGTGTTCTGGGCACAGGAGACACAGACAAACAGGACTCTGCCTCTCCCGTCAAATTGCTCACAGGTGGCTGGGAAGACTGACACTGAACAGGTATTTTCAATTCTGGGTGACTGCTGTCAGAATGCAGAGAGGGTAGTCTGGGGACAACAGAGGGGAAAAAAACAAACCCATAAGCTTGCCTGGGGGGGCTTCTGAGAGTTTCTGGGAAAGGTGCTGCTTGAATTGAATGTTGAGAGAAGAGAAGAGAGCTTGTCCAGGAGGAGTCAGGAAAGGGGATGGAGAGGAAGCCGGTCCAGGTGGGAGGAGAACTCATGTGTGATGGTGGAGTTGGGATTCTAACTCGGGTTGCCTGGGTCCAAAGGGTGAGCTCTGTTCTCTTGACAACACAACCCCCAAGGGCTGAAGGCCAGGCTGGTCTGGGGGCACTGGTCCTTCTCAGGGTAAGACAGAGCCAGGACAACTAACACTTCAAATGCAAAACCCCTTTGCCTCTCTTTAGGAGAGCCTGCACCCCAAAGACTAGACCCTCCCTTCCCCAACACAGCACCACCTAGTCCTCACACAGCATTGTGAATCAGAGTCATGGGGAAGCATGTCTAGGGTGTAAGGTCCAAGCTTCTCGCCTTCATCCTGCTCAGTTTCCTCAGGGAGGCCAAGCTGGAGTGGTGACCAGAGACATGGCACCCAGAAGTGCAGGGCTTCTTAGGAGGGTGTCTCCAGAGCTCTCAAAGCACAGTCACACACCTGAAGTCCTCCCAGGCAAGGCACATGGGATCACAACAGCATGTCACTGGGCACTTGTCCTGGGCCAAGTGGCATGCAAGTTCTTTATGTTCTATTTCATTTGCTGAATCCTCAAAACATTCACAAAACCAGTGTATTTTACCATCCCCATCTCCTAGCTGAGGAAATGGAGTTTCAGAAAGCTTAAGAAACTTTCCCAAGGTCACACAGCAAGTAAACTGAAATCGAGATGCAAACCCGAGTCTGCCTGACTCCAGAGTCCTCACTCTGGATAGCAAGCAAACAAAAAAGAAACAAACTCCGAGAGAAAAAATGTCCATGGGATTTCACGGGGATCAGTGTAAAACCCCAGATTCAGGCTTGAAAAGCCCATTGGCTTTAAAATAGATGAGAGGGAACTGGCTTAGAGACAGATCACGTGTTCAATATCTGAGGCTTTATTTGACCACGTGACGGTGTGACCCAGATCTGCAAAGCTGAGCGAGGAGCAGTGGTGAGTGGGTGGTCACCAAGGGCATAGACATTGCCTCGTGTTGCCCCCGGCTCGGTCCCCACCTGTGGGTGCTGCAGTTTTAGACATCTCCGATGCTGGGATCGGCTGCCTGTGAGCAAGCGAGTCCCTGCCACCGGGAGTGTGCAAGAATGGATGCTAATGGGGGAAACCATAGAGGGGTTCCTGCCCTGCATAGGAAGTAGCTGGGCAGGTAAAGCGAAGCCCAGAGAGAGGAAGGGACTGTCCAAAGTGTCCACAGTGCATTAAGGGCAGGACCAGACTCTCTGCCTGTGGAGTATTATGTTAGAGGAAAGTGACATGAGGGACACTTACAGTCTGAAGCCTGAGAACTTTGTATATTCTACCCAGTGTTTCCTGGCCCAGACCAAGGCCCCGGATTTAGGAAGGTCCCGGGGTGGACATTGTTAGGCATTTGGGGGTTGGAATGCCAGCCTGCGTGCTGGGCTATGTGAGCCGTAAGTGTATGTCACAGAAGCCCTGGATTCACAGGGACAAAGAGCTCTGAGCACAGGAACACATCGTCTCCCAGCCCATACTCCACCCCCTGCACCCCTATCAATCTCTTCTTTAGGTTGTGCAAGACTCTGGCTGTTGCACAAAGTGGCTCCTGGCAGCCTCTGCTGATGGGCCGGAACAGTGATAAGAGGCACATTTCTGGGAAGCAGGAATGTGCTTGGCCTGGCAGGCTGGGGTGGACAGGGGGCCAGATGTGAAACAGACCCTGTGTGCACAGGAAGATGCCGTAGAGGTATGTGGACAGGGCACTCCGGAGTCCAAGTTGGGAGGGGAGGCAAAGATTGACTGAGGGCCAATTTGGAAGGGTCAGGGGTTGTAGCCAAGTTTCTCCTCCATATTGTAATATTGTTTTTTTTTTCAACCACCACTTTGTAAGGAACTAACAGCAAATTTAGTTCCTTTCTGGAAAATGCTTTCCCACTGGGGGACTGTGCATTAAGGTGCTTGCCCTCTACCTGCAAAGGATGGGCTCGTACTTGAAACTAGACCTATTGGGTGATCTCTCAGGGCCTTGCATCGTGACGGGATAAGACAAGAGCAGAGACAACAACAGGGAAACAATCAACCATGGTTGGTCTCATTCATCTCAGAAGCTTTCCCCTGCCACCCAAGAGTCTCTCAGGGCTGCAACAAACAGAAAGTGCAACTCTTACCTGGCTTGAAAACTAATGTATTGACTCAAATCACCAAAAAGTCCAGGTGTAGATGTTGACTTGGGGTTTGGCTTTTTCCTCCCAGCAGCTCCTGGCTGAACCTCCTATGATGATGGCTCCACTATCTAGACAGGCGAGATGGTTGCAGCAGCTTCTGCCTGCATCCTCCCAGGGTCACACCTGGTGGAACAGGGCAAGTGCAGGCTTAGCTGGGCTGGATTAAGTTGCCTGTCTTGAGTCACCTGCTCTTCCCTGAACCCATCACTGAAGCCAGGAAGAAGGAATGTGTGAGTTTCTCAGACAGAGGTCTCATGCTCCAGCTCAGGCCTGGAAGTGAGGTCAGCACCACCAGAATCACATGAATGGAGAATGAAGGGTGGATAGATCCACAAGTGATAATTGGGGGCTGTTGTCATCATTTGTGTAGGAGAATGACAATAGGTGGCCAAAAAATCAACAAAAATCCATTGCACTTTCCATTATATTCCCTTTCAAGGTAGCCATGCCCTATCATACTTTCCAATATATTCCAATTCTAATTCCACTATGCTCCTTTTCTTTGTAAGTTAGCCACCATCAATTTCTGATGCTTGTACTCAAAGAACTCTTAATAATAAATGAAACTTGAGCTTTGCCAGCTTGTGTGGAGACTTTCTCCTATGGTTTTGTAACAAGCTCATCTCTAAAATCCGGAATCCCTTGCCTTGTCCAGGAGTCAAGATTACACAATAGTTTCCTGATCGGTGATAGCACTGGGTTGAAATATCTTAGCACCAACAGGCACCTCCTGTGGTTTTCAGCTACAGGAAGAGGAGAGGATGCACACAGGAGACCCACCGCAGACAGAGCTCTCTGATAGACAGAATCCGAGCCTTGGAACATAAAAGAACTGAGTTTGAATCCTGACTTCCTCACACACAAGCTGTGAGACTTTGATGGGTCCCTTAATCTCCCGAAGCCTAAATTTCCTCTTTAGTAAAGTGGGGATGATGAGAATCCTTGGCTTGCAGGCTGACTGTGAGGATTAAATGAGAAAGGATTTGTGAAGTGCTTGGCACATTGTGTAGCCCACAGAAACAATATCTGATCTGTGCCAGGAATGCTATTACCATCATCACCGCATTAGTTTCCTGTTGCTGCTGTGACAAGTGACTACCAGGTTAGTGGCGTAAAACAACACAAACTTATTATGTTACAGTTCTTTAGTTCAGAAGTCCTAATGGGTCTCACTGGGCTAAAATCAAGGTGTCAGCAGGGCTTTGTTCCTTCTGGAGGCTCTAGAGGGGAATCCATTCCTTGCCTTTTCCACTTTTCGAGGCCACCAGGTCCCTTAGTTTGGGTTTCCCTCCCATCTTAAAGCTAGCCACGTGGCATGTCTCTCCCTTTGCTTCACGCCTCTTTCTCTGACCACAGCTGGGAAAATTCTCTGCTCTTAAAAACCCATGGAGTTAGACTGGGCCCACCCACACATTCTAAGATAATCCCCCATGTCAGGGTTCTTAACCTTCATCACATCTGCAAAGTCCCTTTTGCCAGGTCAGTGACGTATTCACAGGTTCAAATGAATAGAATGTGCGTCTTTGGGGGCCACTCTGCCTAACACAGTCATCACTACCGTCTTCATCATCATCAGTAAAAAGAAGTCACATTACCCATAATTATGCACGGTTTGCATATTGTATGAATATAAAACAGATTTTCATAAAATGAGATGAAATCTAGCAGAAATGATTTTAAAGGAAGAAGAAAGGGCAGTTGATTTGCTGAGGGTGGCCAGTGGCCAAGACTGAGAGACCAGTTGCAGGGAGCAGGAATCACATTCTCTTTTCTTAAAAAGTTATTTAATTTTATTTTTTTAACTGACAAATAATGATTGTACATATTCATGGGGTACATAGTGATGTTTCAATACATATAATGTATGGTGAGGTGATCAGATCAGAGTAATTAGTTTACCCATCATCTCAAACATTTACCATTTCTTTGTGTTGGGAACATTCAATATCCTCCTTCTAGCTACGTGAAACTATACGATACGTTATCGTTGACTTTAGTCATCCTTTAGTGGTGTGGAACACTAGATCGCAAAGGATCACATTTTCTGAACCTAAAGCAAACACGTGGTCGTGTCCTGATGAATGTATAAATACGCAGGAGGGCGATGGGTGAGCACGCTGGGAAGATGTGGGAGGGGAAGTGGCCACAGTTGTAGGAGCAGATTTTGGGGTCATCCTATTAAAGAAGAACTCATGGGCTACTGCACAAAAGGGACAGCTTAACAAATGACAAAATAGATATCTTTCAAAATGTGTGGCCTCGAGGAGGAAGGCTGGAGACAAATTGACTAAGGGCTTGGGATTTTAATCTTCTGCACTAACAAGCACGTTTCTTTCCTTGATAGTCACTTACTTCATCCTATCTCTGTCCGTGCCATCCCCATTTCTCTCTCAGACACACGTCATCAGAGGCACCCACAGTTCCCAGGGCTCGTGCCTTGAGGAGTGAGTGGACTCAGTTAGCAGAAATTCATCAAACTCGGACAAAGTGGGAGGCACTTCCACTGGAAATGCACCCCAGGTCCATTTCCTTGGGAATTTCAGACAGAATCCGGGAGTGTTACCAACATGGTTAATGCTTTGAGAGAACCCAGATTCTGGTCTGGGTGAAGTCTTGGCATCTGCTTAGGGTTGTCTGTGACCCCGAGCTTCTTCCCTGAGGAGGCTGGGACGCTTTTATGGATGCAGAGAGGAAGACCACCTGTGACAAGCGGCACTGCTTGAATCCGTCTGTGGGCTAAGCTTCCTCATTCACTCAGTATCTAGCAAAGTAGAAGGGCAGCTTCTTGCTATTCACCCAATGCACACTTAGTGAGCGCCAAATATGTTCAGGTCATTGTTCCATGCCCCAGGGATAGGAGGTGAGCAAAGCACACTAAACCCCCATGCACAGGGGCTGTTTCCTGGTGTCCTCTGCTCCTTGGTAATATTCTGCTCACCTTTGGAGACCCACCTTGGAAACCACATCAGCCACTGTGTGTGCATGTGTGTGTCCCTATGTTCCATCAACACTTCTCCAGTACCTACCGCTCAGGGTGCTGAACTCTGCAGTGTGAGGAACAGCCCTTCCCCTAAGAAGCTCACGGCGGCGTAGAAGAGGAGCAGCGATGGGAGAAGAGGTGCTCCCGGTGCTGAGGGGACAAGAGAGCACAGAGAGGCCTGACCCAGACGGAGGGAGGGGCTGCGTCAGAGGAGGCCTCTCTGGGGAGGGTGGCAGGAAAGGCATTTCCAGGGCATGACTGGGGCAGGGTGGGGTGGGGCTGGCGCCTTTGAGGGCCCAGCAGTGTGGGGCAGCTCGAGGGGTTTCTGGAGAGCAGAGTGGGCAGCAGGGACTCAGGCCGGGCAGGTGAGGGTGAGCTGGGGGAAGCGAGCAGCCACAAAGGGCCTGTGGCCACATTTTGGGGACTGTCCCGGGACAGAGGGCCCAGGAGGTGGTGATGGCCGTGGCTAATGAGAAGCTGCCTGTCACGATGGCCTCTACATGACAACTATGACAGTTTGACCACACAAAGGTGCCCCTACCACCCCCACGGCTCCAGGAAACAGCCGGCCACAGAAACCCTGCACCCCCTATGTTGAATAATCCTTCCTGTTTTGAAACTGAGGAACTGCTGCCTGCCCCTTGCAGCTGCTTAGGGGTGGGTGGCTGAGTCTCCCTGAAGGCCCATTAGGATGTCTCCCCACGTCCACAAATTCCACCTTAATAGAACGCTTGTCAGTCGGAGCTTGTCTCAGTATGTCCTATTTTTACTTTATAAAACTGACCCTCCTGTGCAACACCTTTGAACCCATGCTGAAAGGAAGGTGACAGCAGATGGGGTCCCTGCTGCAATTTATAAACTTTATACGAATAAATAGCTTTCATATATTTTCTTTCAGACTCAGGTTTGTCTTTGGCACTAGGAACTATATGATGGAAGCTTTTGGGTAACTATCACAGTGAGAATTTTTGGATAACTGTCACAATGAGAATAACTAATGCCAGCTGGGGATTTATAATGTGCCAGGCCGCTCTCAGCACTTTATATAATCTGCACAAAATGTTCTATTAAGTGAATGCTATTATCTTCATCATCATTGTGACCATCAGCATCTTCATTTTACACATTAAAAAAAAAAACAACTAAGGCACAGAGATGGTAATGAACTTGCCCAAAGTCACACAGCTGCTAAGTGATAGAGCTGGGATTTGAGACCAGAAAGGCAGACTGCACACTCCCACTTTTGCCCACTATGCTATGTGGTTTTAATATCAAGGAGAGGTCTTCGTTCACATTTTTGAGGGCAAGTGGGGGCCCTTGGCATTTTTTGAGTAGGGAAATGATGTTCTAGAATTTCTACCTTTGATGGGTCGCTTTGCCATGCCCAGCGGATGACTGGGTCGGGCTGGGGAGGCTGAGGAGGGGTGGTCTGGACAGGGAGTTCAGGCAGGCATCCCTGAACCAGGGCAGCACGGGCCGGGAGGGGAGCAAGCGTTAGGCATGACAGACCTCACCATGCACGCTGTCACTTTCCAAGGCTCGAGTCCTTAATTCCAACCACGGACCTTAAAGGCAGGTAGGATGGATAGCATTTTTTAGAAGATGAAGAAACTGAGATCAAGGGTGAGTCACCTGTCTGGAGTCACTCAGCAAACTTGTGGTAGAATCAGATTCCAGGAAGGGTTTGCTGGCTCTGGGTTGCAGATCTGGAGAGAAGATGTAAGCCCCGGGCACAGAGCAGGAGACCCAGGAGTGCACTTGTCCCTTCTGCCTGCGAGGGGTTAGAGCAGCTCCAGTGCTGTTCGGCCTATGGCTTGTAATGACAGTTTCTGGAAGGGACATCAAGCTTGAGAAGCACATTTGTGTATAGTATCACTTTGTCCTCAGGACAAAGTGAGGCCAGGGTTGTGACATTCATTTTGTGGTTCAGAAGGGTAAGTGTTTTGCCCAAGGTGGCTCAGCTGGTGGATGGAGAAGCCAGGCCCAGTTCTTGGCTTCTAAGTGGAGAGTGTGCTGAGTGCACAAGCCACGCATTATGCACTCCCCACGTTGAGAATATCGGAAGACAGTGAAAATGACCCTAAGCGTGTGCGTGTTTTCTTTAAGTACCAGCATAAGGGGTAAATCTGAAACTCACAATGCACTGGAAAGTGGGGGTGAGCTCTAGCATGGCCTTTTCTGATATTCTGAGAGGTCACTCAGATCTTGTCTGGTCTGCTGCCAGGCCCTGCGATGCACCAGGCTCGCTTTGACTCATTGCCCCCGGAGTTCATGATGAGAGTGTTATTAGAACCCAAAGTCAGCCACTGGCCAGTGCTGGGTAAACTGAAATCCTGACGTATGTGGACATGCTTTGTCTCTCTAAAGAAGGTGACGTCTCATCTGAGCACTTCGGGTCCCTGGAGGATGTTATCTGCTAGGAAGAGAAATCACACATGCCAGGTTATTGGTCTCAAGGCGATTTCTGTTTGGGGAAGAAGGCTGGAGAATTTGCTTTAGCAGAGATACCTCAGTGCAGGGAAACACACTGGTGTTGCAGTGTGTGTGCACATGTGTGTATGTGCATGCCTGTGTGTGCACACATGCGTGAGTTCGTGTGTGCACACATGTATTGATGTACACCCTGTGCACCTCCAGCCCTACTGGGGTCTCAACGAGGAGCAGATCAAGACAGTGCTTTAGAAACAACTCCTTGCAAGGCCTTTACAGCAGTGGCCTGGCTCTGGGAAGCTTGGAGCATCAGATCGTGAAGCAACATTTTACATTGTGACTCCAGGAAGGGAGGTGGAGTGCCGGGAGGGATACTGAGGCAGGAAGCAGGCTCTTCAGCCTGGCTCTGCCCCCGGCCTGCTCCGTGACACCAGGAGACTCATCTCCCTCCCCGAGCCTCATTCTCCACATACGTGAAGCTGTAGAACCAAACTCCTTGCCCTGCTCTTCTAGGCCTGTTGTGGACGCTGTGGTGTGTGAACCTCCCTCAGGACACTTCCCCACCCACCTCCCAGCTGCCGGAGTGTGGGAGCTTGTGGCTCTTCAGAAATGAAGACAGTCTCCTCATCCAAGGTCACTCTGCCTCCCTGGGGGGCTGGTCAGTGCAGGGGGTCAGGCCCCTGGCCTTAAGACAGGACACCTCCGCAGGCAGCCCAGCTACAGAGCTCCCTGCAGGGTCCACGAGGCCTTGCTGGTAACTGTACTGCAGCCTAACTTCCCTCCTAGACTGCTGCTCCCTCCTACCCCTTCCCAGCTGCCCAGGGCAGAGCACTCCCAGAGCAACGCGGGAGACCTGCTGCTCCTCCCAGCTTTCCCTCAGGCTGCCCCAGCTACTAAGCCCTTCTTCTCTTTAAACTTGCTCCAGCCTTGGGGACTTGGTACATTTCTTCTGTAAGAAAACTCTTCCTACCACCTTTCTGGGGGCTTCTTATCATGTAAGTCTCAGCTAATGGTCATTTCCCCAGCAAAGCCTCCGCTGCCCTGCCCACCCCCTCCAGAGCACCTCCTTCGGTTACTCTGCATACATCACCCTGTTTTGTTTCCTTCCAGACCCTCATCACTCCCTGACTTTAGGTTGACTCATGATTCAGTTGTTTATTTTCTGCCACCCACTCTTTTGGGATGCAAGTTCCCTGAGCTCAGGGACCCCAGTGGGCTTGTCAATTGTCCTGTCCTCCGTGCTAACGCTCGCTGGCACCTGGAACAAAGCAAGCGCTCGACAGGTCTGTGCACAGGGAATAGGAGACAGGGTGATAGCAGAACAGGCTTCTTGTCCTAGGATTTGGGACACACACGAACGTGGATGGTGTATTAATTTCCTGCAACTGCTGTAACAAATGATCCCAAATTGGGTGGCTTAAAACAGCAAGAATTCAGTGTCTGTTCTGGAGGCCAGAAGTCCTAAGTCAAGGTGTTGGCAGGGCCATGCTGTCCCTGAAGGACCCTCCCTTGCCTCTCCCGGCTTCTGGTGGCTTCCTTGGCCACATCACTCTAATCTGTCTCACAGGTTACATTGCCTGCATCTTCATGTGGCCTTTTCCTCTTCTCTGTGCCTCCTCTCTTCTGTCTTTCACAAGGACACTTGCTGTGGGATCACAGGGCCCACCGGGGTAATCCAGAATGATTTCATCTCGAGCTCCGCAACTTAATCATGTCTGCCAGGACCATTTTTCCCCCCAAGAAGTTTACATTCCCTGATTCCAGAGATTAGGACACTGACCACCATTCAACCAATTAGAGATGGGAAGAAAAGTCTATTTTTATTTTCACCAACTTTTTTTTTTAATTATTTTTTTAATTTCAGCTTATTATGGGGGTACAAAAGTTCAGGTTATAAATATTGTCCATGCCCCCCCATCCCCCCGAGTCTGAGCTTCAAGCGTGTCCATTCCCCAGATAGTGCACATCGCACTCATCACGTAGGTATTAACTGACATTTAGGATTTGCTTCAATCATGAAAGTCGGTGCAAACCCCAGTCGTATTGGCTGTGCCTGCGAACTTGTCACCAGTTGCCGTCACAGACGTTTCCACTGCGGCGGAAATGTTCACGACTCTGCAAAAACAGTCCTTATTGGACTCCCCGTTAGCTCGTTATAGGATTTAATAATAGGTGAACATGCATAGTGATATTTTACCAATTTCTTTTTAAACTATTTTGATAACCATATTGCAATATAATTGCTATCTCTCTAATCCTGTGTGTTTTATTTTACACACTTAAAAATATTATTCTGAGAAGGAGTCCACAGGTATTTCCAGAGAGCCAAGGGGGTTCATGACACAAAAAGAGGCTAAGATCCTAGAAGGTCTCTGAGGTGTGTTTGTATGTTTTTTTTTAACCTTCACAGGTTGAGCATATTTTTTGATAGATGTCACAATATCAGAGGCAGGACAATGAGCTCTGTCCCCTGCAGTACTGAGATCCAAGAGCAGGGGGCTAGCCTTGAGAGAGGAAAGGTTGAATCTGTACTTCACATCTCCCCAAGGTGTCCCCGTCACCGCGTGGTCTTGACAGAAGGCAGGGTGGCAGATCCTGTGGAAAGGGCTTTGGGACCGGCAAGAAGAGGACTAGTTCCACTGCAGAGCTCCTGCACCCATAGCTGGCCTGAGAACATTCACAACATGTATACACACATGGAAGATGGTCTGTGTAACGGGCAGCAAGGCACAGCTCCTGCTCAAGAAAAAACCCCGGATGAACAACGTCAGCCTGTTCTCTAAAAAGCTTCTTCCCATAATCTGGGGAAAGCTAAGGCGGAACCAACTCTGCACAGTTGCTCTTGTTGGAGCCTCATGACCGTGAGCCGCTCCAGGGCACGGTGGATCAGGCAGCGTCACTGCATTAAAGTGGTGATAAATATTGCAGACTCTGGGCTGCAGGGCACCACCGGCTCCTGCTCGCTTCCCCAGCTGTCTGCAGCTGTGATGGGCTCGTCTCTCCATTAACTGTGAGAATTATGTTAAAGCCAGACCTACACCAGGTTGGCATTATTATCTTGCCTGCGAAAGAGATTAGATGACTCTCAAGACCTGTGTTTATATCTGCCCAGAGATTATTGCTCAGCCTGAGATATTCTGACGGCAAGGATGTTAAGCTTTAAGGAGGAACTGTATGTGATTTCAAATAAGAATCTCACGCCTACTGCCCTTGGGGATGTACATGAGTATGACTTGGAAGAACTTGTGTTTCATACGCACCTGCCTATTGAAGCCACCTGGGAACGGAACTTTCGACGCTGGACTTGGAGTGAGCCTCGTCAGCTGCTGAGGACACCACTCAGATCCCTCTCAGTCTCAGCTCCTTCATATGTGAAAGGAGCAAACAGATCCCTGATTCTTCCTACCTCACGGGATACTCGGGGGCTGGAACGAGAGAGTGAATGTGAACTCCCGTGAGAACGTGAAGCACTGCAGATGTGGGAGGGATGATTTGTTGCTGTTTCTCATGGCTGTGGGCTGAGAAAGTCACCTAACTGTGACCAACACTGGAGCTTCCACGGCAACTGTCCATCACCCTGCTTGTTCCTTGTGCTCAGGGGTTAACCCCCCCCACCCCCAAGGGGGCCCCTCCCATGTCACTCATGGGGATTTCCTTTCTCTTGCTGGATCTGGAGTCAGGCAGGGCCATGAGACACGGCCCCAGAGGAGGAGACAAGAGGCAACGTCTGCTCGGATGCTTCTGGAAAGGTGCTCCTGGTTTTACAAAATATAACTCAAGATGGGAATTCTCCTCTGCTTCCTTTTGGACAAGTCACACAAGGACACAAGGCTCTGACAGCCATCTCAAAACCATGAGGGCAGCATGGCCCACGTGCTGAAGGTGGCAGAGTAGAAAGATGCAAAGTCCCAGGGATCTTGATGACATTGTCTAACTGGTGAATTAACGCTGGAGCCACCTTCCCCTCATCTCCTTGTTCTGTGAGCTTATACTGCTTGTTGTTTATGCCATTTTTAGTTGAAAAAAATATATATTTTAACATAAAAAAGCTTTATTTACAGGGAAGCAGGAATCTAATTGAATAGGCCAAACCTCATGTCATCATCTAATTCTTCAGACTCCTTCTTCTCATCTTTCTCCTCTGCTGCAGCAGGGGTGGAACCAGCAGCAGGAGCTGCAGCATCTGGGGCAGCAGAGACGGCCACAGCCCCGCCAGCAGGTGCACGGGCAAGCTTGCCACCGCCCTGGGCAATGACATCTTCCATGTTTTCTCCATCCAGCTCACTGATGACCTTGCTGAGTGGGTTGTTGTTCCCCTCGATGCTGAAGCTGTCTGGGATCCTCCTGATGTCCTTGGCACTGGGAGAGGGGCTGCCCCGGAGGGCAGCCAGCAGGTAGGAAGCCACGGAGGGTAGCACATCTTGGCTCAGCAGAGAGGCCTCACCTGTGCGACCTCAGCAGCGTCAGGGAGGGAAAGCTAGTTGAATATTCTTACTAGCAGTCACAAGCATTCTACCTGATACAGAAAGTCTGTTAGAATCGTGAGCAAATGATGTCAGTCCACTTGAATAGCCCAGAAGGGGAAACGTTAGTGGATGGGTTTGGTGACAACTGTTCTGCCTATCTAAGGATGTTTCCTCCCTCACTTCTGGGTTCACAGCTCTGATGCAGATCCCAGTGACGTGGAACTATGTAAGCAAATCTGTGTTCAGAGTGATGGCTGAAGATGCCACCTTGACCACGCTCACTCTGGCCCCCTGGAGCTCTGATCGGCCTGATCATGACAGTAGCTCCAAAGCTGTGAAGGGCAGACACACCTGTGTTTCCATTAAACCCCAATTTCCTCATTATTTTGCTTAGCTCCCATGCTGAGATCATTAGTAATTAATACATCTATAATTATTAATGTGTGGTGACATTAATTAACTCCAGTCTACGCAATGCCTCCTGTGTGCCAGGTCTGATCCTAAGCATTGTGCTTTATCTTGTCATTGATCCTCCCAACAACGGGGCAAGGTGGGTATTGTTAAGCACTTTCTATAGCAAAGTACCCAAGGTTCAGTGAATTCATTAATGTGCCCAAAGGCCCACATTCTGATTGGAAATCAGCAAGGTAGGATATCTCTTCCATAATTCTCCCTGGTTCAACTGCTCTGAGAGGAGTTTTGCAGAGGGAAGCATCTGTTTAGGATTTATACCGGTTCTCGGATTATTCTGGTGGTAAGGAAGAAACGACATTAACCTTGGTGTCAAGGACCTGGGATTGAATCCTCCTCTTTCTATGGAGGTGGTGGTGACACAGGAAGTTGTCATGGCTTGGACTGAGTTTCTTCTCCTTTCTGAGTCTCAGTTGTTCTTAATTTTTAATCTCTGAAAGGGATAATACAATTTAATTTCAGGTAATTAATTATCAAAGGGAAATCACAAATGTTATTATTTGTTACAGTTACAGTATAATAGGTGCCACAAAGTTATTTTTAGTTCATTCATTCATTCATTCATTCACTCTTCACTCAGCCCTGATATCATTTTCTGGGTCTGCAAGATGCAGCGTGTAAAACTCCGGCACTGGAGTTGAACAGACCAGGGCAGCAACGCGGCTCCCCTGCTGGCTGGCTGTGCAGCGGTGGGCAGTGCCACCCCTCTGCAGGCCTCACTTTCCCATCCGTAACAACAGCACTTCCTTTGTGCCAGCTGCACTTTAATCACTTTACATGCATTAACTCAGTATCTTTCCAGTAGCCTTCAAGGTTGGCGTATCATTACCTCCTGTTACAGATGAGGAAAACTGAGGCACATGGATGTCAAAAGCGTGGACACATCACATGGCTAATGAGAGTTGGAATTGGAAATTGAACCGCCAAGCTCACGGTGCTGTATGGCTGTTTCTCCTCCTAGAGGTACCGGGAAGATTCAGCAGAGGTCAAGTGAGCACGTAACCAGAGTTCCATGAATGTCAGCTTGACATGTCAGTGGGAGGGTGCAGTGGTCACATGAACAGGTTCTAGGGCTGAGCTACCTGTGTTCTACCCCATTGCTAAGGTATACAAAATCTTGGGCAAGCGTCCCATTTTCCTCATCAGCAAAAGAGCTTCAATAAGAAAATCCTACAAATGAGAATTTTTGAGGATTAATCAAACTAGAATAGGTAAAGTATTAGATAGAATAAGACCTGGACCATTTTAAATGCACTCCAAGCATTGGCCTTTATTAGAAAACTTCTTGCCACTTCCTGCCTGTGTCAGAGTTATCAGTGCGCACATTCTGGGTCTTTTACAGGGATGGTGTCTTACTCACCATTGTCTCCTTGCAGCCCAGAGCTTAGCACTCAGCAGTGAGTCAGGGTGCGCGTGCTCACTAGAAATAGATTGATTTGAATATCGCCTGGGATGCTTTGGCTCCCGCTACCTCTTTGTGGCGCAGAAGCTCTTGGGACCCATGCATTAACAAAGTCCTTCCTGAGCAATCTGCTCACATAATGGGCTCCTGTGGAACAGGTAAGTGCCGAGCAGCGTGGCTGGAGAGGGAGGGGTCGGGGCAGAGAAGCTGGGATCTTCCATAACTCTTGGAGCTCTGACATTGAAGGCATTTGTAATTCACCTCTACATTCATTCAATCATCTGCGGTTGGGAGCCTCCATTTCTGTTTATCTCCTCAAGAGAGGAGAAGCTGCACATTTAATTACTCCTTCTTTTCTTCCTATCTCTGACAGCGGAGAACCTGCAGTCAGGTGGGCATGGAAGACACTCCAGCGTTTGACGCTGGGAGAAGACAGGTCGCGCATTCTAAAACTCTCCCTCTCCTCTCCTTCCTGTTCTCAGCAGCTTCTTTTAACTCGACCTCTCGAGTATCTCTCTACTGCACCCTCCCCTCATGCACACACACCCTTGCCACCTGGCCTATGGCTTCCCACAGCGGTTCTTTCTCCCTGCCTGTCCTCATCGCTTTGGTATGAACTCCTGGAATTCATCCTCTATCCTGTGCTAGAGCCATCTTCCTAAATATGACCATCTCACTTCCCTGCTTGACAGGTTTCAGTGGCATCTACCTGCTCTATGCCAGGCCTTGGGAAGAAAGATTGAGCATACAGGCACGTCCTGTGCCCTCCTGGAGCCCGCCGGCTGGTCTCTGCCTTTGCACACAGTTATGATGACCACCATTCAGACGCTGGAGATTTGAGTGTGTACACGGGGAAGACTCCCCTAGTCTGTCTAGTTGGAACAGATAACAGGCTGCCTTGGGAGATGCCATGGGAGCCAAATGCTGATGACAAGGAGGAATTGATCAGGCTCTGCAGGGCACATCAGAGAGAGGGAACAGCATGTTCTAGGACAAATGGGCATGGGGGCACATGCCCCCATCTTCCCACAGCACGTGTGCATGTTGTCACCTGCATGATGATCACTTGTTCGTTTGTATGCATTTGTCCCCAGAGTTCCCTGAGGCCAGAGGTCCTGCTTTCCTCTTATTCTGCATCCCCAGTGCTTAGTGGACCCTCAATAAATATTGTTGTAATTGGATGACTAAATAAGGAAATGGACAGTCTCTCTTTCACCCCTTCATCATTTGTGTGCAAACCCTCCCCGCCTTCCCCTCTCCCCCCACTCCTTTATGGCCTTCCCTGCTCAGAAATGCAGAGTCCCTCCTTCCTTCTAGCTCAGCTCGAGATCCACCTTCTCTGAGTTAGACACAGATAACTCAGTGGGAGCAACTGTAGGAGGACACAAAACTCTGCAAATACCACCATTTGGAGACTAGATACCTGCACTCCCTGTACTCTGAGGGAATGTGTAGTTAGAGCGTTCCGTGAAGCAGCAGGTGTAAGGAGTGTGTGTGTGTGGTGTGCATGTGTGTGTATGTGATTCCTCATGGTTTTGTGGAAGTTATATTACAATCTTGGATCCAGGCTGTAGGTTCTAATTGTCTATATGGTCATCTATTGCTATGTGGTCACTTGATTCCTTGGATCTTCAGCAAAGTGGTCATAAATATCCCCATGGGAAGATTTTTGTGAGGATTAGATATACCACATTTAAAGCACTGGCATGTAAAGTTTTGATTATCTTCACTTCTGAGCTCACCTATTACAATGCTCAGGGGTTTGTCACATACCAATGAAGGGCACTGACAGCGTCGGGTTTGAACCTGTGAGTTAGACCTGGCCAGGGGCCCCTTGAGCCATGACAAGGACAGGCTTGTGCCAGGGGCTCTGAAGCAGCAGTGTACTAGTGAAGCCTGGTGCCCACTCTGACTTCTTCTGAACAGGCCGTGGGGAGGGGCTGGCAGAAGTCGGCCTGCAGAACCCAGCTGCGCTGGATGACTGAGTCTGCTTGTCTTCATTGGGCCCTGCAACTGGACACATTCAGCCCAGCCCTGGTGTTTCTGAAGCTGAGGCCTCAGGGGGGCCACAGAGAAGCTCTCTGAGGAGCCTGGGCAGCTCCACGCTGCTTCCCAAACTCACACGTTCCTCCAGGCCCTGACTAATGTCCTGGGGGAGGAGACAAACCAAAGTAGCTGCTCTTTATGGTGTGTCTGAATGGACACGCTACATGTGCAAAACATTTAATTCCCACCTCAGTCCTTTAAGGCAGTGGCTCTCAACTGGGGGTGCTGTCCACCCCCACAGGATATTTTTCAATATCCAGAGACATTTTGATGAACAAAAAACACATGATAGATGCAGAAAAGCACTGGGCAAGATCTGAAACCCCTTCATTATAAAAAAGCCCAACAAATTAGAGACAGAACTTTCTCAACTTGATAAAGTTTATCTGTGAAAAACTCAAGGCCAATACCCTGCTTAATGGTGAAAAACTGAAAGCTTCCCCCTTCAGACCAGGAACAAGACAAGGATGTTTGCTCTCACCACTGTCATTCAACATCATACTAGGGGTTCTGGCCAGGACAATTAGGCCAAAAGAAGAAAAAGAAATCAAAATAATAATTAAAAAGAAGACGTCCAGATTGTAAGGGCTGGTGAGGAGAGGAAGCCCATGTGGCAGCCGTGTCTGCAGCAACCAGTCTGGGTTGTCTTTGGAGTTGCCAGACACGGGGGGCAGCTCAGCTGGCCCCAGAGCCATCAGGAGCTCTCATACCTCCCCTTCCACCTGCGCCACCACCCAGGAAACTTCTGGGGATAAGGGCCTGGCAAGTGAGCTGTGGAGCCATGTACCAAAACTTTATTCCTTTGATACAAAGATAATTGGCTCCTACTTCTCTCCAGACATGATGCTACACCCAAGAAATATAGACATGAGTAAGATGTGGTGCCTGCCCTAGAGGAGTGTTCCATGGAGTGGAAGAGAAAGAACGTGATCAAAGCAGTGCAGGTGCAGTGCTGGCTCTGACAGAGGCATATACCAGGAAGTCTTCCTGGAGGACGAGGCACTTGGGATATGCCTAAAAATCTGAGTTTGTTTACCAGGCAGAAAGATACAAAGGTGGGAATCATTACATTGCTGGCTCTCTGCTCTCTGAGCTAGGGTAGATTGTATTCCTTTGCCTGCTGACTTCCTTTGGCCAATGAAATATGAATTGAATGGAAAGTTTAGGAGACAGTGCATAGTTTGCCATGTTCTTTACTTCTTACTGTGGTTGCCGTGGAAGGACAGGTGCAGATGAAGCCTCTATCCGTTAAAGTTGTAGAGTGACCACAACAAGAAGACAATTGCTGCCCAGTGGCAAATTTGGGCCCCTGCTCCCCAGTGGCAAATTTGGGCATGTAGAATGAGAATTTAGGGGATGTTTGTTTCTGCAGCATAACTTAGCTTGCCCTGACTAATACACAAAGTCATCTCCAAGGGGCAGTGAGAACAGCTGAAGAAAATGCCTGGAGGTGAGAATCAGCTTCTTGGATCTGGAGAATGCTAAAAGCTTAGTATGGCTGTTGTATAAGGTCTGACACAGGAAAATGGAGACATGGCAGGGTGGAACGTGGAGGCTCTGCTGTGCTGTACAGAGAAGCTGTGTCTTTTTCTTATGAGCAACAGGGAGCCACCAAGAGTTGCATTTTGGAAAAATCACCCTCACTGCCATGTGGAGGATGGATCTCAGGGGAATAGACTTTGATTCAGGGAGACCCATGAAGAGCCTGTCTTATCAGGTGACAAGGGAAGGGGGCCTGAGTTAGGGTGGAAGAGAGGGGACCCACAGATAGAGAGCTCAACAGGGCAGAATCTGCAAGACTGTACACCAGGATTAGGGGGAAGAGAGAGAAAGAGATTCTCACTCCTACACCAGTGTTCTTTCCAGTCACTCAGCTAGTTTTCCTTGGATAAATGTCTTTGCATTCATCATCTAATTTGATCCTCAAAAATCACCTTCTAACTTAGGTTGAGCACACATTATTTCTACTTTACAGATGAAGAAACTGAGTCTCAGAGAGGTAGGATGGGTTTCTTTAAAATCAAAGTACTCAAGCCTCCTAATAGCCTGGTCTTTCTCTAAATCTCTGACTTCAGTCACTATTTTAGGAGTGGAAGTAGGTTTTTTATGGGGGGCGGAATAGCAAGGTAAGAGGACTGGTACTGGGTGAGGCTGTGGCTTTTCAGCCATAGTTAGCCAGCTGATTGATCTATGAGTGCTCAGGCATATGTCATACATAAGAAGCAGTAAGCTCAAAGGAAGCCCCCTATACCAAAGTCTGGATTTATAAGACTCGAATGAGTGATTGTTATTCCATTGTTCAAGGCTTTTTTTCCCCTTCCTACTCTATCAAAGTATTCCTCATAGGGTTTCTTAAAAGAGTAATCTCAGTCTCCCATGATGATTTTAGAATGCAATTTATTCCTGACATTTTATTAGCACTCTACCGCTTAGGAATGCAGTCCATGCTCAAAACGGCATGTATCCACTCGTGGAATTGTGCCAACCTGGGAACGTCACTGGGTTGGTATTTCCAGTTGTCATCATGGTTGCTTCAAACAGGGACACAGTGAATAGAATCAATTGTGTATTTTAAAGTGGCCCGATTACCTCAAATCAGACTTAGTGTACACCACCCTATGGAACTGCATGGGCAGAGAGGACGTGGAGAGATGGCAGTTGGTGAGCCTGGTGTTTTGGGATCTCCCTGACTTTGAGCAACGCCGAGCCTGGGCCAGCACTTCCCTTCTCTGCATCTCACTTTTGTCTTCTATAAAGTGGGGAGATGGACAAGCTAATGGCTTCACACTCTGTATTTATTTCTTTAATTATTTGTCTGTTTAATTTTTAATTTTTTTTTTCAGCTACTGAAAACCTCTTCTCCCAAAACACAATATTATGCAGAAACCTCAAATATAAAACAAACAAGAGCAAGCAGCTCTGGGCTTGGAGCTCCTGCCCTCCTGGCCATTGTGTTATTCCCTTGGCAGCCCTTGGCAAACTGGGCCATGGAGGACAACTGAAATTCTCAGGGTTAGGTGGTCACCTGGTACCTTCTAGCTCGGGGTACACCTAGAAGGTCTGCATCTCTAACCTACTTCAGCCACTTAGTAGCTCTGAGAGCTCCAGTAGGTCCTGTAGGTCAGTGTGGTCCCCAACCTTTTTGGCACCAGAGACTGTTTTCATGGAAGACAATTCTTCCATGGACTGGGATGAGGGGATGGTTTCGGGATGATTCAAGTGCATTACATTCATTGTGTACTTTATTTCTATTATTATTACATTGTAATATATAATAAAATAATTACACAGCTCACCATAGGTTGGGGACCCTGCTCTAGGTGCATCAGGTCTCTGCTTCTGCAAAGTGGGAGCTTTCTTATTGCACATGGAGAGTTCTGATAAAGAAAAAATCCAGCACATTGTTCAGAACACACATGTGTGTTTACTCCATGTGTGTATGTGTGTGTATGTGTGAATGTGTGTGTGTAGATGCTGACACTTACTCAGCACTAAATACATGCTGGGACTCATTAAAGCACTTTACTTGTAACTCATTTAATTCTTTTAGGCTGTGAAGAAAGTGCTCTTATTCCCTCTCAGTTTACAGGTAAATGAACTCAATCTCAGAGAGATTAAGTAATTTATCTAAGGTCAAAAAGCTAGTAAGCAATGGATATGAACACCGGAAGTTTTGTACATATTTGGTACAGACCTAGTCTAATAATTGAGTAGAATGTTTTAATAAGCTGGAGACTCAATCCCATACTCACTACTCATGTGGTCTGATACAGAGATCTGTGATGTGCTGGACAGACTGCAATGTGGCTTCCATAACACCTGCTTCCTCGTGTGCATTCTTCTAACCAATAGAACATGGCAAAGGATGTACATTCCGTATGATTGCAGAGCTTGCCTTGTTGGAGCTTCCTCTCCCTTTCTGGGTTGATACAGCAAGCAGTCCTGCTGGAGGCCCACATGGTAAGGAACCCAGGGCAGCCTCTAGGAGCTGAGGGTGGTCCACAGCTGACAGCTGCCACGAGGAGCTGAGACTCTCAGTCCTGCAGCTGCAGGGAACTGAATGCTGCCTGCACTCATGTGGGCTTGGAAGTGGCTCTTCTCTGGCTGAGTCTCCAGATGGGAACTCAGCCCTGACTGATTGTTCCACTGCAGGCTTGCAGCCATCCCCGAACTCCTGACCCCCAAAACTGTGAGATAATAAGGGTGTGTTGTTTTAAGCCACTAAGTTTTCAGTAATACTGTTAACACAGCGATAGATTACTAATACAGTTAAGCCTTTTGTTTTTTCTTTTTTGTTTTCATCACCATAATCGTTGTTATTTAAAATACTCTTCTATTAGGCTAAGTGCTCTTATGGGCAACAATTAGAGATGCAAAACATTAAGTGAAAACTAGAGACAACAGAATCCCAGATGACAGAAGAAATAGTACAATACTCGATAGCCTCAGTCTGGGTCCAGCATCCCCAGTGCCTTCGGCTCTCCTTCCCCAGGGAGTAGCATCCAGCCCCCTCGTGATGCAGCCCCTTTGCAGAACGTGGCACAGCCTGCCTCTGTCCCACTGGAAACACTGTGGTGTGGCCAGAAGAGAACGCATGCTCCGCAGAGTGAGGGGCTTTCTCTGCGGCACTGAGTCTTCCCTCTTCTGTAAGCTGCATCACTGATTTCTTTCAGGGAACCATTGTTCACCTCTCTTGGTCCATGTGGTTTAGGCGGGGTCTAGGATGAGTTGGGTCCCGGTGTCATGCTGCATGTCCTATTTTCTCAGCCGTCTGGAGGGATCAGTGATGAACACACAGCCCCAGGCAGGACAACGGGATTCATGGCTGGGACTCCTGCTGTACCTCCTGGGAAAGGGGCACCTGCTCTCTCTGCAAGGACTGTTGTCTTCGATGAAACTCCTGCCAGTTCCTGAAGTTCTAGCCAGGTGTCCAGATGTACAGAGAGAGTCAGTCTGGGGGTGACGCCAGTAGAGGAAAGCAGAGTTGAGGGACAGAACGAGAGTCATCACATCCTTGTGACTAGTCCCTGGGGCCTGAGTGAGTCCATGCCTAGACTTTTCAGCTTCCTCAGTTGATACATTTCCTTTTGTGCTTAAGCGAGTTTGAGAATGGTTTCCATCTCTAGCCATGGAAAGAGACCATTGGCACACACCTGCTGAGGGTTAGCAGTCGCTGTAGGTAACCATTGTTCCATAGAGATGCCCACAACTTTCAACACAGGCTGACAGTTATTTTTGTCAGACATGTGACACTGTTGACCAACAAAACTAATGGTAACCATACCTACCATGTGCTAAACCCCAGCTTTGTGGCAGGTGAGAACCATCCTCTTTTGCAACTGATCTCATGGAAGCCCTGCACAACCATGCGAGAAATGATGAGAATGACGGCCAGCCTTGGTGGGCACCTGCTGTGTATCGGGCTCCATGTTAAGCTTTGTACACACGGGATCTCATTAAATTCACGCCAACTGTCTTGCAAAGGAGGTGACAACTTCATACCTATTTTAAGATGAGGTGGATTCTACACTTTGATTCTGCTGAAATCCCTATGTCTTTCTCACAGACACAGCTACACGGCCACACATAGTCTTCAGGTGCTAGCTGGAGGGAATGCCCACCCCTCGCCATTCCCCAGGGCACACAAGCTGAGGGCAGAGAGGGCTGAACCTGCACATCTTGGGTCCTGTGCTATTTGTTTTTGGGAAGGGCTGAAACCTTGGGCAGGCATGTGACCCTTGACCCAGCAGGCCCTCTGGGTCAGCTGGTTGGGGAGCTGGGGATTAATGCCAGGCATGGCAGTTACAGGGATCTCTTGTACCACACAAAGTGGCAGGTGCTATCTATAAACACACCAGTGTTCATCCTTCACCTGTAGGGTGCCCTGTGTCCTTGTAGGGAGTTAACCCCCTCTGAGGCCGTAGGCACATCTCTCTATTGTCCTGGGTTCATTTTGGTGATTGGCGATCATATAAACTCATCTCTGAGCTGCTTTCCGGCTCTGATACACAGAAGAATGGGTCCCTTTGGGGCAATGCAGGTGGATGAGGTTGCAGAGGACCCAGGGCTCAGATTATGAAGGATTTTGGATGCCAGCCGTAGACTGGGAAAGGAAAACTCACCCAGGAACTTCTCACATCTTATCTTACTGTGTCCTCATAGCAACCTCAAAGGGCAGATGTATTGTCAGATTTTGCTGCAGCACAAAACAATCCCCAAATGTCAGTGATTTACAAGAGTGGATTCCAAACTTGAGCCTGAATCAGAATTGCCCAGGGGGCTTGCTGAAACACAATCACTGGGCCCTACCCGCAAAGTTTCTGATTCAGTAGGCTTGGATGGGGCCTGGGAACTTTGCATTTCTAACAAATTTCCAAGTGATATTGATGCTGCTGGTTCATGGACTGCATGTAGAAAATCACCAGTTTACAACAGCAGACATGTATTTCTCACTCACAGCTCCAGGGGTGGGCTGCAGGGTTCTGCTCTAGGCTGCAGATGGGGTCCAGGACTGTGCCACCTGTCTATTGCCCCACAACTCAGGCAGAAGGAGCTGTGCCTTCTTGAGCATGATCTTTTAATAGTGCCTGGCTGGAGTACAGGAGGCCAAGCTAAACCAGCCATGCACATTTAGCACTTCTCTTTCAACTTGGTGTATGTCTGACTTCATCGGCCAATGCAATCACAGGTCTCAGGCTAGCATCAAAGGGATGGGGAAATACACTTCTTCTGTTGAGGCAGTGGGAGGAGAGAGTAAATATACAATATAGATGTTGTTACTACTTCCATTAGACAGATGAGAAAATTGAATTTCAGAGCAGCTAACTGACTTGCCCAGCATCATACTGAGATTTGAACCTGGAGCCTCTCTGAATTGGTAAGGTGATGAGGGGGTGGGGGACGAGTTGTTTTGATTGCTGCAGGTGACAGGTGTCCTCCTGGGTCCCTAGGAGGCCGTTGTGAAAAGAGAACAGCTCTGCATCCACACACACCTGGAATCAAATCTTGATTCTGTGTATCAGTTGTATAATCTGGGGCAGTCACTCACCTTTTTGAGCCTCAGTTTCCCCTTTTAGAAGAAAAAAGGTAATAATCCTTAGTTCACAGTATTGTAGTAAGACTCAGGTATAGTGCAAGCAAAGTGTGATTCAGAGGGTGCCCTTGAGAGGAAGAACATTTGAAATTTTAAAAGAATGAAGCCGGTGGCAAGACCAACCAGCAGTAGAAGGAAGACAGGTTATTTGGTGCTGAGGGGACAGAGGCACTACCCACTCCTCTCCCCACTGGCCCTGTAGACGTTTGCCTGTTTAGTAGACCAGCCTCTCTCCATTGCTCCCCCTATGTTAGAATGGTGAAGAAGTTGTCCTTTCTGAGCCCTGGGGCCCAGATCAGTCTCTGAAGACCCAGCATCCCAGAATGGTTGGCTCTGCATTATCTCAGGCATCGTCCTGTGAGTATCCCCCCAGGATTAGGGAGAGGACCTGAAACTTAGTATGTGCTCAGTAAACACTATGTGAATTCTATTCTTACTCACACTTACAACTTCAGTTCTCTCCCTGGGAATGGAGACTTGGGGCACCTTTCAGTGATATTCGGCGAGGCTTTAGTGAACTTATTTTTTTGTGGGCATGCTTTGCACTAGAAACTATTTTCTTTCCTGTCATTTCCTATCAACTTGGCTAGCCCAGAAGTGTGGGTCATTGTGACTATGGTCTCCTGCGTGAGGATGAGAGCTTCTTCTTCTTTGTGGCATGCTCTTTCCATCATAGCAAGCTGGGATGGTTGCTTCTCCACCATGATCCTGGTAGAGTTGGAAAGAAGTGAAAAATTTTGAAAGCCACATAAGAGGTGACATATATGGGGTGTGGTAGTAGATCAGAGGCCCGTCAACAGCCACATGAGTGAGTTTGGAATCAGGTCATCGCCAGCTGAGCCTTGAGATGACTGGTGACTGGAGCTCTAGGTGACCAATTGAGGACAACCTTCAGAGATACCTTGAACCAGAACCATCCAGCTAAGCCACTCCTGGATTCATGACCCACAGAAATGATGAGATGATAAACATTGTCTTACACTTCTAAGCATGAATTTGTTACAAAGCAATTGAAAACAAATACAGGTGCCTTTGAAACACCCTAGTGGATGAGGCTATAAAGTATATCTCAGCATCATCTAGATATCTGATGAAATCTCTCTTGATATTCTTAGGATGTGATTATAAAATATGGGATGAATAAGAGTACACTTAGCAATGACATTGTAGAATAATTCATCTCCAAATGGATGGTAAATTAATGTTAAAGAGAAGAGTTGCTTGGTTCTCATTCCTGTCCCACTCAATGACGCTATGACACAGAAGGTGCACAGAGCACATCTAAAGATACTGCTACTGAAAATGAGGACGGATTTGCTACATAAGCCCGATAATAAACTAGAAAAATGGAATGGAACGTTCAATGCTACAAGAAAATCTCATTGGCATCGTCTTATTTAATCTTCAAAATTATACAGTCTGTTACTACAGATGAAGAAACCAAGATGAAGCCATTTATTTAAACTCATAAAGACAGTGCGATTGGGCCACAACTTCAGCCCATGCCCTGCGGCTCCTGGCCCACCCTTCCTTTCACTTTGCCAGAGCTGTCTGATGGCAGCATCAGGGCTGTGAGAGATTTTGAGAGTCTGGAAGAAAAATGGGTGAAAAAAGTTTATGTTAAACTCTTTAAAGCCTGTGACCCTGTAGGACTATGTTGTCTAATATGGTGGCCACTGACACATGTGGCCATTTTAAGTTATTATGACTAAATGAACTTAAAAATTCAGTTCCTCAGTTGCACTAGCTACATTTCAAGGGCTTGATAGCCACATGTGGCTAGTGGCTGCTGTACTGGACAGTGCGGATACAAAACATTCCCATCGCCACGGAAGGTTCCATCGGGCAGCGCTGCTGGACGGAAATGCTGCTCCTTGAGGAATGGAAGCAAGTTCATCAGTGTGAAGAGTACTCAGCTGCTCTTCACCACAACACACACTCAACACACTCATACACACATTCACACACTCTCACACACTCACACACACTCTCACACATACGTTCACACACAAACTCTCTCTCACACCCACTCACACACACTCTTACACACACACACTCTCTCACTCACACTCACACACACTCACACACACTCACTCACATACACACATGCACTTACACACACAGACCCCTGGCTGGAGGGGACGCTGCCTCTGTTGGCGTCTCTTCTTTGGCCCTCTCAGCATGGCTTCTACTACCTGCCTGCTTTTGTGCTACTGAATCGTGAGGACAGCTGTGGAATGACAGAAGACAGGAACTGCAATAGGAAGTGTGGGCTTGTGGCACAGGGGTGCGCAGGAAGGGTTGCCAGGAGTGACAGGTTCCTGAACCAAGCTCTTCTCATCCCAGGGCAGCGTGCGATAGATTGGAACATGCTGTTACACCCATAGCGTTGGACACGTCCTTACACACACCCTATTTCCCATCCTCATGACTTCACAGTGGGACTTCACCTAGGGAAGCCCCTCTCTGCCCAGCTATCCTGCCTCTCTCCTGCCCCCCAGGCCTCTTTCCTTTCGGGCTGCCAGGGAGGAGTGGTAGGAAGATATATCTGATGGGAGAGTGGCTAAAAGTTGTTGGCCTTTTATGCTGTAGTCCAGGCTGGATAATGTTTAAAGTTTAGTGCGCTGGGTTCTCTTTCCCTCTCTCTCTTTCTCTCTCTCTCCCTCTCTCTTTCTGTATTGTCATTGCCTCTTAACAGGCTTGAAATAGTGATTCTCTTTCCACCTTTCAGGTATCTACTTTGCAGACTCTCCCAAGTCCTTGGGGAGACAGAAGACCTTGGAGCACCTGATTGTGCCCACAGACCCACGCTGTGTTCTTGAGTCTACTTTTAGCAGCATTATTATCTTCTAATCTCCACCTTTCTGACTTTTGTATGTATTTCTTAATTGGTCTTAAACTTGAAGGGGAATACAGGCGTGATTAGTTGTTACTTTTGAATCTTAATAGCTTGTAAGGCAGAATTGAAGAGTATTAGTCTTCCTTATCAATCGGATCCACTTTAATGCTATTTAAGAGAGGCAAGAACAAAGTCATAACTAATGTCTAATTACTGTTGGTTGTTGAATGTCACTCTTTGAGTCTCCTGGGATTTCAGGACTTCTGAGGTTACTCTGCGAGTATCATGGTGCTTTCTAGTACAAAGGAGACACGGAGGGGGCTGAAGGGGCTCTGGTCCTTGTGACTCCTGGGTGACGTCTCTACTTTCAAGGCATTTTTTGAGTTTTTCTTTTCTTCAGGAGTGGAGTAGAATGTTTAGCAAGGAATTGAGGAAGCTTCAAGGAAAATGTTTATGGAAATTGGTCCAGAATTCCAGAAAAAAAACAAACAAACATTTTTCTTGAAAACTACTCTGGGCCTGAGGATACAGTGTGGTGTGGACTGTGAATTATCCATCAGATTTTGTCTCCCCCATGGGGCACTCTGAGACTGAGAGGGACAGGTGATAGTGACAATAATAATCACATCCACAACCAACATCGAGTGTGTGTGTCCCCCACAGAAGGTGTCTGCTAAGAACTTTCCTTCCATGACCTGGCAGAATCCTTTCAACAACCCTCTGAGGTAGGGACTTAGGTTTTCCCACTTTATAGAGGAGGAAATTGAAGCAAATGGAGAGGTTTAGTGATTTACCGAAAGTTCTTCAGCTAGTAAGGGGCACGGGAACCAGGGGGCAGCAGGCACCCGCTCTCAGGCACGCCTCACTGGCCCCTACCTTGGATTTGTACACAGAACCAGAACAGTAAACAAAGGGAAGTGTTACACGTGTCTTTAGGACACACAGTTTTAAAAGTCAGCAGAAATCAAGCAAGTTATACAAATATTTGGTAAGTAACCCATCCTCATCTTTAGAAAAGGGAAAAGTCAAAGATTACTTAATGATGCTTGTTCTAAACTATCTGAATTATCATCACGGCACTCAGGCTGGGAGGGGAGAGAGAGACATAAATGCCCATTCCTGCCTTCTGCAACCCCACGGTGCTCACAGGGAAGAAAACCGTATCCGTACAAGGCAGAAGGGGGTGAGTGTTAATTAGAGGTGTGAGCAGAATGACCAGATGTGGCTTGGTGTGGAGGAAGGGACGTGGGGTGTAGAGTCAGGCAGAGCTCAGGGTGAATCTGTCTGAGTCATTAGCTCTCTGAGTAACCTTAGCAAGACGTTCAAGCTATCCAAGCCTCAGTTTCTTCCCTGTGAATGGGAATATTAAATTCAGCCTATAAGCAGTTTGAGAATTAAATGAGCTGACACATGTAATTGTTCTTGACACAGCACAAGTTCTTGATACATTGGTTTCTTCCTTCCCCCTCTTGCTCCTTCTAAAATTCTGTACCCACTCACCCCATCCCTCAGTCCCATGCCCTCTGGGTCCTGTGACAGTTTTGGCTCTCCATTCACAGTGCCTGAGAGAAGGTCTTGAGTCTAGGTAGTTTATTTGGAAGGTAGCCCCAGGAAGCAGGAGTGAAAGAACAGAGAGGGTGAGACAAGGAAAAGGAAAAGCTAATGTGAGGTTATGTTTCTTTCGTTATGGGTCTGTGTTTTGTTGTGAAATGGCCCCTGCGTGAATTCCCTGCCCTAAGGATAAAAGTCTTCCAACTTCCCTTGCAGCTAGGAATGCCACAGTGATGATGTAATTGCTGGAATGACAGCACCCACCTTGCAACCATGAGGCAACAAGCACAAGGCAGTGTGGCAATACGTAAGGATGGCAGAGGGAACAACTGAAAGGAACTTGGATCTGTGATGTCAGGGTCAAACAGCCAAACCAGCACTAGGAGTGCCCCAGCTCCAGACCTCTCCCCGTGTGCAAACATTAAACCCCGATTTGTTTAATTTAAGCCACTTATTAGTCCAGTTTTCTGATATCTGGCTGGGAGTGTGTTCTTAACTGACATATCTTTCGAAAGTGAGGGTAGTGGTTATATTGATCCAGTGGTGCTTTTGTGAGCAATGCATGAATCACTACGTGTGACGCACTTAGAGCAGCACAAAGCACACAGTGGGTACTCAACAGGCTGGGGCTATTGTCACCTCCTAATGTGGCTCTGACTCCAGTCTGAGCGGCTTTTCCTGTTTCCCAGGCTTATCTCCAACACAGGGCAGTGGCTGCTGTGGGAGGCATGCCTCCAGAGTTTATCCCAAGCCAATTAGCCTTCGGCTTTTGAACCCATTTCCTCCCTGTTTGACATTCATCATCTTGTCAGCCTGTCCCAAAGGCTATGCCAGACAAGTATGTGAATGTCCTGGAGGAGCGTCCCAGGCACGAATAGTGGATGTATCCTCCCTCACGGCCCTCCCTGGTGTCTCTGCGTCGGCTGTGGTCCTCGTGTGTCTCAGGTCCAGAATTTATTTCCAGGGTGATATCACCCCAGGCTTTCTCCTTTGCAGGTGTAGAAGGAGTGTCTCACAGAAGCAGAGCTGGAAAGTACTGGGGCCAGGCAACCAGGCTTCTATGTTGCACACTCCAGGGGCATCATTCCCCCTGTACTGCTGTGAGTGGAGTTGTAAAGTGCACGACTGGCAAAACCATATGGGCTGCATGAGAAACCCTTCTGGCTGTACACTGCAAGGCCTCTAGATGCTGCCATGTTCCACCAGCTCTTTATAAAGACGACACTGAGGAGCAGAGAGATTGAGTAATGTGCCTGAGGTCACACAGCACATAGGAAATAGAGCCTGGACATTAAAAGAATCTGTCTGATTGCCTCAAAAGCCTTTGACCTACAAGGTCCCATCTGATCTTGCACTTGCTGCTTGTCAGGGCACATCCGCTCACTGCTCTGTGGCCAGGTCAATGTTAAATTATTTGCATGAGTGATCTCATTCATTCTCTCAGCAACTCAATGAAGTAGGTACTATTATTCTTTTATTTTATTGATGGTGAAACTAACCCCCCAAGTAGTTAAGTGATTGCATAGATAAGGTTATACAGGTAATATGTGGCAGGACTAAGATTTGAAACCAGGCAATATAGGTGTAGATCCTGCACTTCTAATCTTATGCCATACTACCTGCCTATGCAGAAAGAGAATCACAATGTCACTTCCTCTATCTAGACCCCTGTATCCTCTGACAAATGTGAGGTTGGACTTGTCAATAAAAGTTTGGAGCCTAGCAGAGGGTGGAGGATTGATCGTAGCCATGGCGAACTTGTCCACGCCTCTGTGTTGTCCTGTCTAACTGGATGCACCTCCTTTGCTCCTGCCTCCCACGCTGGCCCTGGACCTGCTTTGGCTGACAGGGCAGTGGCAAGCATGAATCAAGCTGGTGCCACCATGTGAATAAGCATAGGGCTTGCTGGAGGATGAGAGACCACATGGGACAGAGATGAACCATCGAAACTAAGGTGCTCCTTGACCAGTCAGCTGCCAGCCAGGAGAGCAGCTGGGCACAGCTGCAAACACATCCAGCCAGATCAGCTGGCTTCATTCTGCTGCCAAGCAAGAGAACTGCCCAGCTAAGCCCAATTCCAAATTGCCAACCTACAGCACTACAGAAATAATTGTTGTTTTATACCCCCAAGTTTGGGATGATTTATTATATAGCAGAAACTGATACAAAAGGCGAAGAGATTGGCCAAATACAATAATGCATTTAATCTTCACAACAGACCAGAGCCAGATACATTGCTATCTCCATTTTGCAGACACAAAATGAGATACAGAGAAGTCAGATAACTCTCACAGCTAGTAGGCAATGAAGCTGAGATTCAAATCTGAGCAGCCTGGTTCTAGAGTCTGTCCCCTTAACCTCTATACCATATTGCCTCTCAAAGACAAATTAAAAGCTAACTACATGCTAAGAATAATGCTATATTCTGGGTATATAGAAACAAATAAACAAGGCCTTTCACTAATAAATTCTTTTATAGACATATGAATGTATATATTCAGAGAAAGGGCTATTAGTTAGTGTATAAATAATTTATGTAAATTAATAAGGAAAAACATCTCAGAGAAAAATAGATTGAACAGAGATAATTTATAAAAAAAGAATGCATGTTATGAAAAATATTAACCATATCAGATTGAAAGACAGGTAAATTAAAGCAAGAATGAAAAATCATTTTATGCCCCATCAAATTAGCATATTAATCAAGTATAAATAAATGGAATACTTAATTCTTTTGGTGGGAATATAATATGGCAAGGGTTTTAAAGCCTTTCATACTTTTCATAGTAAATCCAATTCTAAAATATCACTACAAGAAAATAGCCAAAGATACAGAGGCATACATCACAATGGTTTTTAAAATAGTAAAAAATATCTAATAATAAAGATATTATAAGTTATATTAAAAAGATCAGTTATTATACAGCCATTCAGAATACTACTATATGCCATAAAAGTACACTCATGTCATAATTGTGTATAATATATCTTCCCAAATATATTATAAATGTATATTCAAGTATGGAGGAAAAAAGATGGGAAGAAAACACTAAAACATAACCAGCAATTGTACCAGGGTATAGGATCATGAGTGACTTTTGTTTTCATTCTTATACCTTTTGTTGAATTTTCTGAAGTTTCCCCATTGAGCATGAAAAGCTTTTATAATCAGAAGAAAAAGAGCAAGTTAAAAACAAACAACATCATGAAATCCAGATAATGTGTGGAGCTGAGCTAACGGTAATGTTAATTAGTTGTAACAAATGTCCCTAGTAATGTAAGATGTTGGTGATAGGAGAACCTGGATGTCCGGTGTATGGGAACTCTTGGGACTTTTCTGCGAATCTAAAACTATTCTAAAATAAAAAGATTATTAAAAACAAAGAAACACTATCACCAACAAGAACCAGGCAGGACTGCTGTAGCTCACCCCTGCAGCAGGGCTGCGGAGTACAGCTGTGCAGTGGGTGCCCGCAGGGCCCCTGAGGGGGCAGAGGAGGCCTGGAAGCTTCTGCGAGGACTGCATCTGCCCAGAGGAGCATCTTCCCGTGCGTTTCCACCCAGACAGGCCGTCCTCTCATGCACCCAGAGTCGCTTAGAGCCCAGAGGCTGCTCTGCCTTCTCCCCACCCCATTCTCGTCGCCTGCTTTTATTTCTGCCTCTCGCTGTGTCCCATCTCCTTCAAACAAGCTATGTCCCATCTCCTTTAAACAATGTTAAACCTTTTCATAGAGCTTCACACAGCCCCGGGACTCACCGACCTTCCAGGCTTCTTCTGGTCATACCAGTTTTGGGGATGGAGTTTCACGCCGGGAGGGTACGTACTGCTGAGGAATCACCCATGTGCCCTACAGTGGACCTGCTGCTATGACCGTCACCTTCTCTCCTTCCCTATGTCACCATCCGCAGGGGCCTCCCAATCTCTGGCTGTGCCTCCTGTGCCTCCCCTACCAATTCCTTTCCCCTCGCTGAACTTCAGTTTCTAAATTGTTTATAGTCAGACTTGTGCCCTTGGGCAAGTTCCAGCTCTCTGTGCCACGGGCTCCTTGTCTGTGAGATGCGGACAGTCGCGGTTCCCATGTCATGGAGATGTCGTGAGTTAATATGAGTAAAGCTCTTGGAAAAGTGCCTGGAAAATAGTAAGTGCTCAATAAGTTTTAGCTATAATTATTCTTGTCTTATAATAAACGTGGCATATGCTGATACGGTAACATGATCTTTCCCAAATACAGTTCTAAACACGTCCTTCCACTGCGTACAGTCTCCCACGGGGCTCCATCCTCTGCTGGTTTCCATTTGCTGCTGTAACAAACTGCTATACACTTAGAGGCTTAAAGCAACACACATTTATTATTGCATAGTTTTGGAGGTCAGAAGCCCAGGGAGGTTTTATGGGGCTAAAATCAAGGTGTAGGTAGGACTGCTTTCCTTTCTGGAGAAACAGTTTGTTTCTCATCTTTTTCAGCTCCTGGAAGTTACCTGCATTCCTTGGTCCTTGGCTGCATTATTCCAACCTCTGCTTCTGTTGTCACATTGCCTTCTCTGACTCTGACCCTCCTGTCTCCCTCTTGTAAGCTCCTGTGATGACACTTGCCCACCTGGCTAATCTGGGACAGTTTCCCCACCTCAAGATCCTTAACTTTATCAAACCTACAAAGTCTCTTTTGCTATGTGAGGGAGCATATTCACAGGTTCTGAGAACTAGGAAGTAGACATCTCAGGGGGCATTATTTTGCCTATACAATGGTCTTTAGGATAAAGCCCAGTTTTCTCAGACTAGCAATGGAGCTCCTAAAACATCTGGAGCATAATACCTCCAATGCATCAGCCCTCGGTCCTGCTGAATCACCTCCAGGACATCTGCTGTTTTCCCACAGGCCTGAACTTCCCACTTTCTTGTCTTTATTTTTCTGTTTCCATCTGGAAAGTCCTCTACCTTCTCCAAACCCAAATCTTATCCTGTTTTCAAAATACAACTTAACATCTGTATTAGACAGCAGTGGCCACAAAAATGCCGCATAACACAACCACCCTGAAGCTCAGCGGTTCATCCCACGTTCATTCCCGCTCGTGTTTCTGCAGGGGGCTGGAGACCAGCCCATCCAAGGGGGGCTCAGCTGGGCTTGGCTCTGAGCAGTAGATTGGGGTCAGGTGTGTTCCACGCATCTTTCATTCTCCCTGTAACAGGACTGACTTTTGTCATGATGAGGACAGTAGCATGGGGGGGAGGGGAAGCCCCACTGTGCAAGCACACTCGACTCTGTCCTCTATTGTGGTCACTAACAACCTATGGTCCAAAGCAAGTCACGTGGCTCAGACTAACATCAGTGGGCACATACTTTGCTCACAGGAGGAGGGGAAGGAGGGTAAATACGTGCTGAACAATGATTCAACTGATCATGATGCCTCCCCCTCCAGGAAGCCTTCCCTGAGTTCCCCAGCTACAAATTCTTCCTCCTTCCTTTGGCAACTCACAGTTCTCCAACTGTGCTTTTCTTATAACACAGCATTTATCTATAGCACAGTTCATTATCTCTACCAGAGTAGAGATACCTACTAACTAGGAGCTGCTTGAGGTTTGGACAAGGAGCTCATTCATGTTGACATTACTACTAACCTCACACTCTACCTGGCTCCAGGTGCCTGTTAGCTACTCAGTAAAGGTCTTTTGAACAAGTAAACCAGTATAAGCCAGGTGCAGTGGTTCACACCTGTAATCCCAGCACTTTGGGAGGCTGAGGCAGGAGGATCGCTTGAGCCTGGGCAACATAGCAAGACCCCATCTGTATACACACACACACACACACACACACACACACACACACATGCAATTAGCTGGGCATGATTGTGTGCACCTGTCATTCCAGCTACTTGGGAGGCTAAAGTGAGAGGATTGCTTGAGCCTAGGAGTTCCAGGCTGCAGTGAGCTATGATCCAGCCTGGGTGACGAGTGAGACCTGTCTGTGAAGAGAGAGAGACAGAGAAAGAGAGAGAGAGAACAAGTATAGTTTCTTTTCATGAAGCTTAGAAGTAGAAGCCCCACCAAGCTCACCATTTAGGGAATTCTCTTCTTGATGTTGGCTGAGTTCGCAATATCTGGGGTACCGAGTTGGAGATGGTGCTTTCTGTGTCCTGATTATAAGAGGGAGAAGAAAGGTCCAATTATTTGGCTGAATGACTTCAAGCTACATTCTCAATGAACATTTTCTTCAGGAGGGACTTTAAAACAAAAGAGGGGGTCTGTTCTGTTTTAAATTCTGTGGAACTAGGGTATGAGAAACACACTTTGGGAATCACAAGCTTATCCATGGGTCCATTTAAACCTGGATTTAAAATGAGACTCTTCACCTATATGGAAATGCCCAACTCTGAGCGGCTTCTAGAGCTTTATTCTAAGAGATTGCTGTCTGTTGGGTCAGCTTCTGGTTGGGTTTCTCATCTGTTAGATGACCTTGGGCAAGAATCTGGCTCTGCGAGCTCCAGGTTTTCCATCTGATACATGGGGGAATGCTGGCCCTTGTGTCTGGAGGATTTGGTGAGCACTGAAGTGTGAGGTTTGCAAAATGCTAAGCGGCCGAGGGAGGGCTCTGGCTCCCCGCCAGGAAACCACCAGTATTTTTCTGTGCACCCACGAAAGAGCTGGCCCCGTTGGGGAAACCTAGGTTCTCTCCCCAGCCTGCATGACCCTGTTGGGATATTCCCAAATTTCTTCCTTGCAGGCTGGATGGCCCCTTCACTCTCTGCCAATGCATCGGAGCCGCCATAGTGAGTGCTTATGTGGTGTGTGGGTTTATGCCCTCGAGATACCGTCTCCTCGCCCTTCCTGGCTGAGTGGTGTTCTCAGCACTCCCCAAAGGGAAGAGCCCATGCCTGAGCCCTGCAGGGCGGGCTGGTGAGTCTCTGGGCTCAGCCAGGCCCCAAACACTACCGTTGTATGTCCTGATGAAGTGGAAAATAACATCATTTAAAGAGCTGCTCAAAACAGGACGTGGAGGCAGCTGGGATTCTTTCCTATGGAGGAGGCTGGAGGAGGGAGGTTGAGGGAATGTGACTAATAATAGCAGAGTCTTGAACATTCTTACGGTTCTCTCTGGCTCCTTACTCCCTCCTCTGTAACAAGCTTCTGCAAGCTCAGGGAGGTGGGGACTGAGCGGAATGTGACTATAGCGGTGAATGGGGCGCAATCTCAAAGTGAATATCAGACGTAGAAATTCGGATGTGCGTTCCCCACCATGGGGACTTTCTCACCACCAAGGGTCTGCTCAGGCCCTGGCCTGCCTCGTGGCCTGGGCACCTCTCTCCTCTCGTTCTGAGTGGCACAGCTCTCCTCCCGCCTCCCTCTGCGGGTTTGTCATATCTCACTCTCGCACCACGATAAAATAACAACGATGGGAAGAGCAAATGTTTATATAGCCCTGAAGATATGCTGTGTGTATTTCTAATCATTTTACATTTATTAGCTCATTTAATCCTCATAATCATCTGAGAGGGAGCTCCTGTTATTATCCCATTTTACAGGTGAGGAAACTCAGTGATGCTTGATGTTTTAAAATGTAGGTTTTAGTATTAATCTTCTTATTATTTGGGTATGGTGAGGCCACAGATCAGACGGTGACTGCCACTGAAAAGACAACTTGTCATTCCCAGTTCCCAAAGGGAAGGGGCACAGCACGCCATGCGGGGCCACTGGGGAGGCCCAGGGTCAGGCAGGAGGCAGAGGGCACATGGGGCAGGGCTTGCACTGTGGTCTCCGTGGGAAGGAACGGTCAGCAGGCCTGGGATTGGATAGTTTGGATACTTTCAGTGGGCTCTGGAGCACAGGGTCTGTCCCTAATTGTCTGGCCCTGGTCCTGGGGTGATTAGGGCAGAGGAAGAGTGGCCCCAAGTGTGAGGGCCCACCCGATAGAGGAGGTGGGGGTGTGGGCTCTAGATTGGTCCATGTATACAGTCATTTACTGTCTGTAGGAATTGGCCCACCCTGGGAGGGGCCGTCTCTCTGGTACCAAGCAATGCCTTGCTGTCTGCCTTGCACAGAAGCCGGCACTGTGGCACCTGTCTTTGAGAGAAGAAAAAGCTTTATTGTAAGGTCGACCAGCAAGGAGACAGGCAGCAAAGCTCAAATCTGTTTTCCTGAGCTGGGATCTGGTGGCAAGTTTTATAGGAAGAGAATAACTATGAGGGAAACAGGAAAACACAAGGAGGCATGATTTGACTGGGTTGTGCAGAGAGGTGGTGCTGGGTCCTTGGCTCCTAAGTTCATACTACACCAAAATAGAGTTTTCCTCACTTCTTAATTTGGCCCCTGCTCCTCGGTACTTAGGCTCTGTATGTGATTTACTTTTTGGTTCTGGCTGGCTCTGGAGTCCATAATTGGGCATGCTTGGTCCATCTGCACATGCTCATGTTATGTGATTTGCAACCTGGGGTTCACTGCAGCTGAAAAACAATTCATCATCCCATTTTTGACAACGTCAAACCAGTGTGCACTGGCTCTGTGGTTACATCTTCCATACCAGCGAGGCCCCAGATGTGAAAGCATCAGAATAACAAGACGTGCTCACTGTATTGAAAGTCGACAGTATGATCTTACCAATCTATGGGATCACACGCTGCTCGCCCCCCACCAGGCACCTTTTTGGAGGTTGGAGATAGTTAAATAAATGGGAGCAAATGTCTCTCCCATCAAAGAGTTCCCGGCCTAGTGAGGAAGCAAATATGTGAATTTCCGTGTGTCATCAGATGGCCTTAAGCCCAGGCTGGAGATCAGTGTAAATAAAGTGGTGTTTGACGAGGGGAGTAGGGATGGCAAGAAAACCGCAGAGCTGAAAGGCAATAGAAGCCAGGCACGTGGGAGACGGAAGAATTGTCTGCAAAGGTAAGCACTGCGGTGGTGTTCAAAGAGGAGGGACAGAATGAAAGGTTAGGGAAATGCACGCCGGCACACTACCTCTGGGACATGGCACAGAGGCCAAAGTGGTTAGAAAACAGGGCACGTGGACAGGAGAGGGCCTGAGCTCAGGCTGCCGCGGAGTTTGTGCTTAGGATGATCGTAGTGCTGACATTTACTGAGCACTTTCTACACACAAGAGGCCTCCAAGCAATTTCAGTGACATATTTCTAGGAGTAGTGGTGGCTTTTTCTCATCCTTCATCCCAGGAGGAGGACACTGAGGCACCATTGTCCCCAATCATAGAGGAAGGAGGGTCAAAGTTGAGGGCTTTGACTCCAGTGCCCACACTCTTAACCCCTGCAGAGGGGGCTCAAGAGGGTCTTACAGTCTGGAGGTGATAGCTCTAGAAAATTTCTCTGATGTGTTTATCCAAGGGAGATACTAGAGGCAGTGAGCAATTAGGAGGTTGTGGCACTGGTTCAGAGGACAAAAAGGAAAAAGAGAGGGAAAAGCTGATGGATGGAGGTGATGTTTTTGGCGTAGAATTGACTGGGCCCTGGCGACAAGATACACTGGGTGTCGGGCTGCAGGAGCAGTGAGAAGGGGTGGTTGAGCTCCAGTCTGGGTGACTGCGTGGGTACCAGTGTCCTTGCCGGGGGGCAGATTCTCTCGGGAAGGAGCTGGGCTTAGGGGAGGCTGGGGGTCGGTGGGCCTTGCCTGAGGAGGCAAAGCTGGCTGGCAGGGTTGGGGCCCACACTGAGGACTCTTATTCCTGGTGCTGGCAGACACAGCAGAGCCCTTAGCCATTCACCCGCAGCTCTGCAGTGGGGCCGACACTCCGTTCCCTGCTCTGCCTGTGGGTGAGGGGCACCAGGCACTGTGGTGCTATGCAACCCCCTGCAGGTGCAGGCCCATGTTTGGGCACAGGTCTCTTTCCTGCCTCACCCCCAGGCTGTTCCCTTGCTCCAGGACCTCGCTCTCCAGGTGTGTCTCCTCTACCCACCTGGCTGGTCTTACTGCAGATCCTGCCTCCCAGAGGAACAGTGGAAATCGACTCCCGCAGGAGGCTGGGAGTGTGTCTTTCCGCGTGAAAGATTTGTAGGATCTCAAAGTTTGTCTGCAAAGGCCCTGGGAGATCACCTTCTGGCTCCTTTTACGTTTCCCTCCCACAGCAGTTATACACCTGCTCAGTTGTCTGCCTGGAATTTCCTGCCCCCAGCCTGCTCCCCAACCAGACCAGGGGAGTCATTTTCCCCAATTCCCTCCTTGTTCCTGCTGGTGGCTGGCAGGAGGGTTAGACAGTGTCCTCCCTGCCATTTGCACCCTTGGAAAAAAAGAGTCCAGTGATCCAGGACATTGTGGAAAACCTCACAGTGTTTGAAACTTTTAACAAAGCTCTCCAATCTGGAGCTGCCAGCTGTGGTAATTTGTTCCTTCAAATACCTGATGCCTGTTTGTTTTTGAAACCTCATTGGTACTTAGGACATGTTTACTAGATGAACGAGGAAATGAATGAATGAATCCTCAACTGCATTTTCAATGATCCATAGAAATCTCCTCGTAGAAACTTCTGAATCTTTCCACACACACCATGCCCAGATTCCACCTCATTACCCTCTTCCTTAAACTTGCAGGTGTTAGAAGAGAATGTTCTTTGGGTGGTAACATTGCACAGGTTAGTGCAATGGCCAGTTAGGAACAGTAGTAATAGCCAAAGATTTTGCAGCTCAATGGATGGAGAGGCCACAGTTAAATTTCAAGTATTGAGCAGTTGTGAACAGATGGAATTGGCTTCCTCCACAGTATATATCACCCCAGATACAAACAAATTAACTACCGCTCTGCAAATCATTGTGAGGCATAAAAAGGGAACAAAAATAACAGAATCTGAAAGATAAAAGAGGAGGAGAGGCCAGAGAGAAGGATTGGACTATTTCCCCAGTCACACTTAGCTTAAGGTATCATCAACTCTCTAATAAGAAGAGATTTGAGTTAAGAAACATAAATCTGCAAACGGTATTACATGCTGAAGTTATTATTAGGCTCAAGTAAACTTTACATAGATTACTTTTTTGGTGGTATTAATTGATTTGCAACTAATCTTCAATGTTTTCATAAAGCCCTAAGAAAAGAGAGCCCCTAGATTATGGGTAATCTGAATTGATTAGCCCGATACTGAGTAATGCCTTAAAAATGCTAGTGCCTGTATTGGGAGAAGCAGAAGTGCCCGGGCACTGCTTATTCGGGGAAGAGGGTGAGTTGCACCATACCAATGATCCCCACTATTTTCGAGTTCTTACTATGAGCAGGGCCACACACAGAGCGTGGAGGATGGCAAGAGGGATAGAGTTCAGTCACTGCCCTCGGGGAAGCTACAGTCTGTTGGCAGAGGCAGACAGGTATGCCAGCATTAGTCCAATGAGGTGAATGCCTTGGGAAGCTATGTCCAAGGATTTGGGGATGATGGGGATTTAGAAACTCTCCATACAGTTGGGACCATGTCAGTGATGTCTAGAAGGATTGATTGCTGGCAATAGGGCAAAAGAGCCCAGCAGGGGCCACTTGGGAGTTTTTGAAAGAGAGTGACCCTCTCATTTTAGTAGTTTACCAGGCTGAAGAGTCCATGGGGCCATTCTAGGTGGCGCAAAACCCTATGCAAGGAAGTTGCCCCCGTGGAGAGTTGAGTTTCCTTGGAGTGCAGGAGGAAAGAATGGGGGATGGTGGTTGATAAGGCTTAGGAGTGGGTTTATGCTGTGTGTCTCAGTAAAGATGGTTAGTCGTGAGAGCCACGTGGAGAGGTCTGTGCTGGCACTGGCAGCAGCTGACCACGTGGAGGAGAGGGTGGACCAAGACCAGTGAGGAAGCAACTCACTCATTGCCTTGGGGTCGAAGAGCTTGATGCCCCCTGACATGGGGCTCTGATTCCCTAGGGATGTCAATCAAGTGGACTTGACAAGACCCTTCTCTGCCCTAGGCTTTCGGAAGAGGTTGGCGTTAGCTTCTTTTCCAGGGTGCTGTTCAGCCAGTCATTCTCCAACCAAGTTTCAGTGTATGCCTACCTCTGCACCAGAAGCATTAATCTGGATTCTCCCAGGTAATTTGAACAACTTCAAGAACTGGCATCATGACCCCATGTTGAGAAGAGGAAACTGAGGCTCCGAGGTCACAGGTAGGAAATGAAGAACTGTGGCATAAATCAGGTCTTCTGACTGTGAAGTGTCATGCTTTTTGCATAGACATACATTACCTGATAATTTCTTTCCCTCCCTCTTTCCTCCCTCCCTCCCTCCCTCCCTCCCTTCCTTCTTTCCTTCCTTCCTTCCATCTTTTTCCTTCATTCATCTATCACATTCACTGAAAAGCATGAGCCTCTGCCTTGGTTCCCTGTGGTCATCAGCTACTGGATGGAATCCTCTAACACCTGAATTGAGTTCAGTAAATATTTCTGGAGCAGCTTCTATATGCCTAGCATCTTATAAGCTCTGGGGAATCCTGTTATGGTAACGACATGGTTCCTGCCCCAAGATCCCTATCTAATGCAAGAAACAGACGCACAAGCCAGAAATTACCGTTGGCTGAGGTAAGTGCTAGAAACGCGCTATGCACATACCCTCTCAGGACCTCATTTCCCCGCATTGTAAAATAGATGATTTATGTCTACATTTATTTTCAGTCCCGACTCCCCGTGCACATGCTTTCAAAACAAAAAGTGAGAACAAGCTATACTGGATCTTTTAGCCTGCGTTAGTACTCAGATGAAGCATTCCTGTTCTCCATTGTCTGCCTTCCAGAATTCCTTATTAAGTAAGAAAAAAAATTGTGAAAAGTTTATATTTTAAGGCTTAATGTCTTATGAAATAATAATAGACTCTGCAAAAAATTTTTCATTTGAAATTATGGAGTTCTCTATGTCAATGTATCAAAGGATGCTTCTTGGATATTCTTAGTGTCTTATAAGATTGAATAATAAATAATTTCAAGAGAGGTGATAAATATTTATATGAGGTAGTAAAAGTTTGATTCACTCATAAAAGAATTTGAGGAAGAAAAAAATAAAAAATATTGACATATGCATAGGAAAAAGATAAAATAAACATTAAGGGAGTCAAATGAAATATTAATAGTGGTCGTTTCTAGGAGTAGGAATCATTTGTGATATTTATTTCCTTTTCCATATTTCTATGTGTCTTCCCAAAATTCTGCAGTTATAATGTATTGCTCATATTTTTAGAAAATGAACAGTACTTTAAAAAATTCTGGGTGACTTCAAGATTGTATTCTGTTGATGGGCTTCCATTTGACCTGAGATTTCCTGGAGGAGATTTGGAACTGACTAGTATGAAGCTCTTTTGCTTCTAAAATGAAAATTAAATAGGTCTGAAACAACTGCATGAGTAGGCCTCCTTAGTAGGTGGAGATGCCTTCACTTATGCAGGGTGAGCTGAGGTTGTTAAAATGACAGCTTTCCGTGTAGGAATTCTGCCACAGGGCCTAAAAGTCCACTAGCAATATTAGACTTCATGGGGCACTTTCCAAGTACTTTAACAAAGAACTGAGTCAGGATGAGTTGATACTTGCTATCACAGATAATGATAATCCTAACAACAACAAGGGGAAATGCTTACTTTCACCTAATGCTCCCCTTATGCCAAGCTCTGTTCTGCATTCCTCATATGTTAATTTATTTTATCAATGATGATTAGATGAGTGAGCCAAGAGAAAGGATTCAGAAAAAATTCGGGTCTCGTCACTCTGATTCTCTGGGCACAGTTCTTTAATCTATAAAAGGAGCAAAATGCTGTCCTTTTGTGTTGAGTTTATCAGAGGGGTGAGGTAGGGGGTGAGGTGACATTATGTAGGTGAACCAAACTCTCTTATGGTCTCATTCATTCAACAAACGTTACCATATATTTAGCTTAATCCTAACTTTGCACCCTTCCCTGGGGGACCTACAGCTTCCCCATTCTCCAGTGATCCTGAGACTTTCTGCCAGAGGGATGTGTCCCAAATGAGACCAGAGACTCTGGGGAAGACCTTGGGTGAGCAGTCTCTTCATTCGGGATCACAGATGTAGGTACAGGATACATCTGGTAGAGCTCAGATGTAGGTACAGAATACATCTGGTAGAGCTCACGTGTGAGAAGGAGGCAAAGCAGATCTGAGATAGGGGAGAGACCCACAGCAACCTGCAAATGTGGAGTAGGCTGGGTTTAAACCATCCTTCCTCCAGGAACCCTCAGTTGCGTGAGCCATTACATTTGTTTTTATCTCCTGATGATTGTACCTGAAAAAGCCTATGTGACCATGTGAAATGAAAGCTGAAAGGAGAGATCAAAATCTTAGCATGGAGATAAGTTTATATTTATTTTCCTGTTCTTTTTTGCCTGTATTTTTAGAAGTGTTTATGAAGATTTTTTTTTTTACTTTTGTGATAAGAAAAAAACAAAATGTAAATGTTTTTAAAGGTTGTATTTTGATACCTGCGTGGGACACACACCGTTCCTCAGCACAGCTGGGACTACAGGATAAGAATGTTAAGGCTTTACCACCTCCAGCCAGGGATGGCCTTAGAATTTCAATATGGCACTGATACCAACTGAATGCTTGCATCCCCCTAAAATTCGTATGTTGAAACTTAATCCCCAAGGTGATGGTATTTGGAGGTGGGGCATTTGGGAGGTGATTAGGTCATAAAAGCGGGACTCTCATGAGTGGGATTAGTGCCCTTATAAAAGGGACCCTAGAGAGATCCTTGTCCTTTCTGCCATGTGGGGACACAGTGAGAAGATGGCTGTTGAAGAACCAGGGAACAGGCCCTCGTCAGACGTGGGATCTGCAGGTGCCTTGATCTTGGACTTCCCAGCCTCCAGAACTGTGAGAAATAGATTTCTGGGTTTTGTGTAAGCCACCCAGTCTATGGACTAAAGAGCTATCTCCTGCCCTCAAATTTAGAAATTCAAGTTCTGCCAGTTCCATTCTCAGCCTCCACTTAGCACTCCTCAAATTTGCACTGTCCTTCCCGTTTCTAACATGCCCCTGGTGCCTTGTGTTTGTGTTGTTTGTTTGCCTATACCTCTCTTTCATCTGGGAGCTCCCAGAGAAGAGGTACAGCCTGTTCCTCACTGCTTCCCAGTCCAGGAACTGGCCATATGAGTCCATTGCCCCTCTTTGCTGAATCCCATAGTAACTGGCTCACACATCACCCATTCTAACCACCTCCTCCCTTGTCTCCTCTTGTAGAAGCTGGAAAGCCAAATGTTTTATCTCCCAGCTTCCCTTATAGCCAGGACTGGCTAAGTACCTGATGTTGGCAGAAGCCTCAGGAAATGCTTTCATTCCCAAATGAAAGAGCAAAATCTTAAGAAGAAAAAATCATTTGCCTTTCTGCCCTGCCCCTTTCCTCCTGCCTGTAATGCTGATGTTCTACCTATGGTGTGCACACAGTAGCCGTCTTACATCCATGAGGCACCAAATACAAGGAGAAAGTCAATACCCTCAAATGGCAGGAAATCAGGAGGGTGGACCTTGAGTCCCCACCAGCAACACTAAGAACATGTATTGGCCCTCAACTATCTGCCACTGGGCTTCTTGCATTGGTAGATACATAAATCCTATTTCTTTTCACCACTGTGGTCAATACTTCTGTTACAGGCAGCAGATCCTCTATCTAAATGATACTGTATGAAAGAATGAGGGGCCCTAGGTGAACAAGTGGGGGTGCATAAAGGGCAATGGGAGGGTCTCAGCATTGAGTTTGGCCCAATGCCCCAGGTCAAGGGTTGATATTCATGGTGTCCCTGGACTTACAGAGGCTTGGTGAGGAAGATGGCTTGCCAAAGAACACACAATGGAGCACTGGCAAAATTGATACACATTCTTTACTTTGTTATATAATGTCTCTTTTATAAGCATATTGCAATGTGCTGGGCATACACAAGGCACCCTCTTCATTGCCTAGCTAAATAATAATCGCAGAAATAAAAGAAGTGTTGCTTGATTGGGAAGTCACCTTTCTCTAAGTGGCCACAATGGAATGGAACACATCCCAACACGCCTTATATAAATGCAACATCAATTCCCTTTCTCCCCTGTCCAGCCCTCGGAGTTCCTGGACATCACCAGTGTTATTGATCCGTGGCCCAGTGCAAATGCAGATGGGTTGTGTCACACTCTAAGGAAATGCCACTTGAGGAAACAGATCAATAAGGCTGATTATTCGCATTACAAAGGAGTCCAGGCTAGTGCACTGGGAATAATTGGTTGTAGGAAATAAATGACTATAGAGAGGCAATGTGGCTTGGTGGAAAAAGTCCCAGGCTCTGAGACAGGTCTGTCTCTTATCATGTGGGAGACCTTTCCATGTTATTAATAGAATAATAATAGAAGCAGCAATATTGGTCATGGGGGTAGTGATAGTATTAATAACAATGATGACAATGATGATGATATTTAACCTTCTAGGGTTGTTGTTTTCTGAACTACTTGAAATGAGTGGGGAAAAAAAAAACCCAAAACAAATAAACGAGCAAACCTAGAACAGCGCTCTACCACAGTTGTTATGGAAATAAGTATTAGCTATTGAGATGACAGTTATGGGAAGCTATCAAACAAGAAGAAAGAGAAAGTGGTTTGAAGAAAATTAGATATGATGTGGGAAGATTTATACCTGAAGCATGAACAGGGAGTTACTGGGTAAAGAGTATTTGACTGAGAAAATTTTCCCCTTTGTAAAGCCACTCCCAGGCTCTGTCTGACTTTGCACGTGGACACCTCCTCTGCACTCTTTCACACTGCCTTTGAGTTGCTCTGTGATGGTCCAGGGAGGTCTTCTTTTCTCTGTGTGTCCAGGGAGGGGACATACAGAGAATTCTGATTCTCAAAAGGTCTAGAGAGACAAAGGGATACTTTGTTATCAGCATGAAATGGGCTGATGAAAAATCTTTTTCAAATAGACTTTCCTTAACCCACCCTGATTCAGGAGGCAGCTGCTCATAATGGAACTGTGGCTGTCATTGTCACGAGGGCAGAAACCACACCTGCATTCTCAGAACAGTGTCTAACATATTTATGGAAGGAAGGAAGAAAGGAAGAGATGGAAGCAGGGAAGAAGTGAGGGAGGGAAGGAAGGAACCTCAGTTGTTGGTACAGGAAAATGTCGGAGAACTCCAGGTTTAGAAGCAGTATCAATTATCATCTTGTGAACTTGATTGAACTGGAGCAGAGATTAGGATTCTGTTCCCAGCTCCATCATTCATTAACTATGTGACCTTGGCCAAGTCATTTCCCCTGCTCAGAATTGCTGCCACTTTGGAAGTGCTCCAAAAAGAACCAAAACAGATGTGACAAATCACCTCACTTTACATTCCAGGTACAGGTGTGGTCTCATAATGTGATCATCACAATAATAGCAAGATTTGCCCTTATGCATCCTTTGACGCTGACAAAAGTGGCATGGAAAAGAAGACTTTTTGTCAAGTACAGTTCAGGTATTGGACCTTCAGTCTTCTTAACTTGCCTGTTGGCCTTCTGAGAACATCTGTGTAGCAAACAGTCTTGGCAAGAGATAGTGTTTCTCTTCAGAGTAAATGGCAGACAGGCTTAGTGACTATTATAAAAGATTGAGTTTCTCTAGGTTTGGGGTTTCTCTACTGCAATGAACCCCACTGTGGGTGCAGGTGTCACCTCTTCACTTTGCCCTGTGGGAATCAGGAAATAGTGCAAAAATGATGATACTTGGATTACGTGCCCATTGCCTGAGTAATAATCTGTCCTGTACCCCTGATCTAGGAGTTGTGTGTCTTCCACAGCACCCAGGAAACTGTGCCAGGCTAACTAGTTTGCCTGAAAATAAGGTAAAACCTCAAACCCATCACAGTTTTTGACAACTATAAGTCCAGATTATGTATAAACACCATGTGTGAGATCAGAAAATAGGAGCTATATGTTTAGCAACATAGCTGACTACTGGTCAGGATGGTTGGACTAACAATTTCCCGGAGTTGCATGTCACTGCCCAGTGGTACTGGTGAGGAAACTGAGGATTGGAGAAAGGTCTTCTCCTGCCCAGAGTTCTTAGGCCAGGGTATGGAAGGGCTGGGGTTTGACTAAGGTCTGTCTGGTTCTAGAGCCCACATAGCATGTGCCCCAAGCTTGAAACCCTCCAAAGCTGTGTGCACCTGTGGGGAGGTGGCAGATAGACCTTAGAAGAGCCTTGCCTTTCACAGCCATAGAGAAGTTGCAGGGCATGGTGGGAGCTGCGTGGGCTTCAGGTTGTACAGACCAGGGATGCTGTCCTAGCCCAGCCCCTGAACAGCTCTCTCATTTGTGAGATGAGATGAAACAGTGCTCACCTCACAGAGTAGCCATGAGGTTTAACTAAGATAAAGTGAATAAAGTTCCTAGCAAGACACCTGTCAAGATCCAGAAGTAACAATAGTTCCTCTTCTAATAAGGCACTTTTCCTATGCTAGCAATTACAACCATGCACTAGGATGATGGAGAACCAGCTCTGGGGTGCAGAGTATGACACGGTCTGCTAAGACATAAGAAAACTGAAGTACAGGGAGAGGCAGGACTGTCTCAGGTTCACACTGTGTGTTAGTGCCTGGGTCTGGACAGGACTGTCTCTCCCAACTTGGTCAGTCCCTGAACCTCCCGCTCCTCCCTGATATTACTGCTTAATGTCCCCACCTGCCTCTGTAGTCCTTGTCCACACCTGTCAAAAGGAGCCGGCCACCTCTTTCAGGAATCCATTGCTTCTATATTTCATGTCTTTCTCTTCCAGCTGAGTAAAGCTCCATGGGGGTGGGCCTGTTGGTGTCTGCTGCATCCCAGCCCCAGCACAGTGCCTGGCACAGAGTGGGGCTCGATGCATTCTTGTATAAAAGCTACAAACGAGTGCACACATGCACGCATAAATAGGAAACTCTTTGAGGCATATCACAGGCTTGCAGGAAAGGTAAGGTTAGGAAAACGGGAGACGTAGCAAGTAAGGAAGGGCAGCGTAGAGATGAGAGAAGGATGTAGAAGCTTGCTGTGGCCTCACTGCGGGGGCTGCTGGTGGCACTGAAGACAGCAGGGTCCCCAGGTGGAATAGCCAGCCCAGGAAGATGGTGCCATCCTTATAATCCTTTTCTGCCCTGTTGGGAAACCCTTTCACATTTATTCAACAAAGGGAGGGATATTTCTGGACCAGAGCCCAGGAACTGGTGAGGGAGAGGGTGAGGGAGCTGGAGAAGTAGACAGAGGGCAGCCCAGCAGGTGGTCACAGCATGAGGCACCTGAACCATTGGTGCAGGTCAGAGGAGCTTCTCAGAACATGGGACCCTGTTGAAATCCTCTTTATAGAGAAAGAGGGACCCAGTTTCAGGCTCCCCCAGGATCCAGAACCAGCCAGGACAACGTCAGCTGCTGTGATCACCCTGTTACGCCCAACTGGGCCAGCCAAGGCCCTTTCTGCTCTGCATCAGTTACAGGGGAAGCCATCCCACTGCCCCGGCACTGTCTTAATGCATACAGCAAGCCTCACAGGGTGTTGGGAGCAGAGACTCCTGAGCGGGAAGGACCCGAGTTCAAATCTAAGCCATAGCAGCACCGACTGTGAACTGCACATCACTCCACCTGTCTGAATTTTAGTGTTTTTGTTTGCTAAATTGGAAATACGCAATTACTTATACATTTTTCACAAAAGTGAGCTAATCCATGGGAGTCACTATTATGGTTGCAGTTGTTATTGTTTTTTTTCCTAGTTTTACAAAAGCTTTCTGTGTTCATATCTCAGGCAAGTTTTCGCAGCCTCTCTTCTGTAGTCTAGACGTACTGTTCCACCCACATGATTTGTGGCTTTTTCCTTCTCGGTTTGCGTAGCAGAAGCTGAGCAAATGAGACCCCTGCTCTCTGAGGCCTCAGAGAAGCCGTTGGCATTGCCATCCTACCACCTTCATGTCTGGGCAGTGCCAGCTTCCAGAAGGATGGTGTGGTTGGTTCCCAAGCAACTCCGAGGCCCGGCTCTGTGATTCTACAATAGCTGGTGATTATCAGTGAGGAAGGAAGTTTCCGTCTTAAGCAGGAGGCTTAAGGCAGGACCAGCCTGATCTGTCAGCTTGTTCATTTACATGGCAAATTGCATTTTCTACTTCATTAGCCACCCCACTGTACCCAGAAGCTTCCGCTGAGCACTGGATCTGACCAGGGCTTGGAGGGCTTATGGTCCAGGACCGGAGGAAGATGGGCCAGAGGTGGGGTCTGGAGGACACTGCCAACTCAGGAGGCATCTGCAGAAAGAGGCTGGCTTTGTGAACAGAGACAAGGGATGCTGAAAACCGTGGACTTTTCCAACATATGCTTTATTGGATAGGAAAGTACTACCACGTGGATATGAACCTGGGTACATTTATTTTCTTCTCTGAATCACACTATTTTCATCTACAAAACATAACTTCCTCCAAGGTTGTTGTGATGCACATGCTCACAAATGATGCCTATGAGCAAATTCCTGTAAACTCCAAGTTCACATGCAATGAAGGTGGGTGCAGAAGGAGCATAGCAATGGTTTAAATGATTTTGTCCCCTCTGACATTCATGTTGAACCTTAATCCCCAGTGTACAGTATTGGCAGGTGTGGCCTTTGGAAGGTGATTGAGTCATGAAGGCTCTGCCCTCATGAAGGCTATCAGTTGTCCTAACTAAAGGGATGGAGTTCAATTCTTTTGTCCTTCCGCCTTCTGCCACGCAAGGACAAACTGTTCCTCCCTTTTGGAGGACTCAGCATTCAAGCTGCAATGCTAGAAGCAGAGACCAGAACCTCACCAGACAACAAATCTGCCGGCACCTTGGTTTTGGACTTCCCAGCCTCCAGAACTGTGAGAAATAAATTTCTGTTCTTTATAAATTACCCAGTCTGCAGTATTCTGTTATAGCAGCACAAATGGACTAAGATAGGAGCAAAGCTCTTTATGTCTCATCACAGCCACCTGAATCCATCTTGGGGAAGATAACCACAATGCAAAAATTCTCCGTGTCTTAGTCTATCCATCTTCAAAATGGGGCAGTAACACCTACTTCCAAAAGTTCTGTGAGAATCAAATGGGATAGTATGCATAAGTCTTCCACATCACTTTCTGGCACCTGAAAGATGCTCAGTTCTCTGAGCCTCAGTTTCCTAATTTGTCAAATGGTGAGGTTAAAGGCTAGGTGAATAAATAAAGTCTCCTTTTCTTATAACTGATATTATCAAATTGGCAAAGTCTAGAGCAGCTCCAACATTAGCTTCTCCCAGGTTCCCTTGGTTCTGCTTTATAACAGATCTTGGGATGATGTGAATGACACCAATACTTTTGAAGTGCTTCCCAGAATGCAGAATTCATGTGCTCTGTGTGCTACCATACTTATTCCTTATAAAGGCGCTATGAGTGAGGGTGTTGATCATCCCATTTTATGTATGAGGAAAGTGAAAGGCAGGAGGGTGAAGTGTCTTGTCCACATTCACATTGCTGGGAAGTGACAACACTGAGATTTTGTCTTCAGATCCTGGGTCTTTACGCACCGCCCTAAGTTGTCAGTAGAAGTTGGACTGTCCTTCTGTCCTTCCCTGGGCAGCTGTTATAACTCGAGGAGCCCTAAGGGCTGATCTAGCCTAACAGTCTGCAAGCTGAGTGTGTACTCCTTTGGGCCGAATGGAGACTTCTGAGGGTGAGGATAGCTTCTCAGCATCGCACCTTGTCAACATCTGTACGCACTCTTCAAAAAGTGACCCATGTGATGTACATGGGCTGTCAGGAAGGGGAAAGGAAGGGGAGCTTCCTTTCCTTCACAGGGCTTCTGTTTCTGCTTCCTGAAAGAAAGCCATTCTTCTCCTTCATCCTGAATCCAGCCTCTGGGGCATTGAACAAAGGGAGGAATTCTGAGTGACAAGCAAAGGAGCTTCTGTGAGAAATATTGAAGGTGGCAGTATCTTATTTCATGCAGGCATCAAACACATGCAAGAAGGGCACATCTCAGTTCTCTCTCTCTCTCTCTCTCTTTCTCTTATCTATTTATCTTCTTTCTATTTATCCACTGTCATCTTCTCTCTCTCCAACCTTTCATTCATCCACCCACATGTGCAATCATCCATATCTCTTAAAATTTGATTTCAGGAATGAGAAGGTTAACAGAGCTTGTGTAGTAACACATAAACTTAAATTTTAAAATAAAGTCAGAATTTGCTGCCAGTTAGTTGGATTTGCCTGATGGGTTTGACAATAAGGACTGGCTTTGCTGATTAAGCTACATGACAGGTATCTTTAAATAAGTTAAATCTGAACTCCAAGGTTTTGACAATGTAGAGTTAAAAAGCACTTTTACAATACTCCAGAACTGCACTGTCCAACATGATAGCCACTAGCCACAGGTGGCTACTGAGCGCTTGAAATGCAGCTAGTCAAAACTGAGATGTGCTGTAAGTGTCAAATGCACACTGGATTTCAAAGATTTAGTATGAAAAAAGAATGTAAAGTAGCTCATTAATATTTTTTTATATTGACCACATGTAGAAATGATAATATTTTAAGTATATTGAGTTAAATAAGATATATAATTAAAATTAATTTCACCTGTTCCTCTTTTACTCTTTAAATTGTGGCTACCAGAAAATTTAAAATTGCATATGACATTCTCATTGTATTTCTATTGGATAGTACTGCTGTAGAAATATGTCACTCGTAATTATTTAAATTTAGGATAAATTTTTATATGTCTATTTATAATATCATGGTGGTACACGTTCTTCAAAATTCTCAGAATATATACAAAGATTCCAATTTTTTACGGGTAGAAAAATTTTGGCCTAGAGAAGAAGCAGGACATCTAATTTTGTGACTTTGTGAGAATCCTGTAACGGGCACAAAAGATTCACTTGCAACCTATTGAGTCTTGACAAAGACAGGGACATTGACCTTAATAAAGTTTCCACAAAGGTTAAAAGAAGGCTTTTCCTTGGAGAGCACATCTCTTGGCTGTGCTCTGAGACCTTCTAGCATTTGCCAACTATTGAGAAGCTGTCTGTCCTTTGTTCATGCCCCTCCCTCTCACCCACTCCAGGTATGAAAGTGAATGTGGGGTTAGGGGAAGATCATTTGCTGGGAGGCAAGAGGGTGGGTCTGGCTCTGTTTCCAATCGCTGAGTTGCTGAGTGACCTTGAGAAGTCCTTCCACTCTGAATCCCAGTTAGATGGTCTGGAAAGAGATAACATTAAACTCCACTGATTTACACACTTCCTGGATCCTGGCTGTGGTCTAAATATTTGTGTGCCTCTAAGAAACATATGATTCATATGTTGAAATCCTAATCTCCACGGTGATGGTATTTTACAAGCACCGTGAGGCTGCTGGGAGGTGATTATGAGGGTGGAGTCCCTCATGAACGGAATTAGTGCCCTTATAAAAGAGACATCAGGGAGATCCTTTGTCCTTCCTGCCATGTGAGGTTACAGCAAAAAGACAGCCATCTAGGAACTAGAAACTGTCACCAGACACTAAATCTGCCAGTGCCTTGATTATGGACTTTGAGAAATAAATTTGTTTTTTCTTAAACACTTTTTCACTCATTAATTTTTTATATTGGCTACATGTAGAGATGATAATATTTTATATATATTAAATTAAATTAAATACATTTTCAAAATTAATTTCACCTGTTCCTCTTTTGCTCTTTAAATTGTAGCTACTAGAAAATTTAAAATTGCATATGATGTTCTCATTATATTTCTATTGGATAGTACTGCTGCAGAAATACATTGGTTTATTTTAGAAATGGGGTATGTTGCCCAGACTGGCTTACAACTCCTGGGCTCAAGCAATCCTCCCCCCTCAGCCTCCAGAGTAGCTGGAATTACAGCTGGCACCCAGCTTCAATTTTTTTTTATAAGCCACCCATCCTATGGCATTTTTTTATAGCAGCCTGAATGGAATAAGACAATTTTTAAGTGACTGTTACAAACAGTGACATTCTATGACTTGCTACCTGTTTCTCCTTCTGTGTGAGAGCGTAATACTCCCTCTTGCCTCCCGGGGCTGCTAGGAGGATTGATTTAGTCAATACATCACTTTCTTATAAATGCATTCAATCAATATATAATACACTTAGTCAATACATCACTTTCTTAGAACAGAACGTGGCCCATGGTGTTAAAATGTGTTTGCTTTTCCATGAAGTCCTCTCAAGTCCATGAAGACACAATTGTCCCATTTTACAGATGACAGTGCTGTGCTTAGCCTCAGAGAGATGCAAGTCCACCCAGCATGCTAAAGCTGAAATGGTCAGGATTTAATCTCAGAACCTCGGGCTCTACTGTCATGGACTCTTTTTTTTCAATCATGGTAAAATATATGGAACATAACATTTACCATTTTAATCATTTTAAGTGTATAGTTCAATGGTATTAAGTATATTCACATTGTAGTGAAAACTATCAACACCATCTATCTCCAGAACTTTTTGCTGTGCAAAACTAAAACCCCACACCCATTAAACAACTCTCCTTTCCTCCTCCCCCAGTCCCTGGTAACTGCTGTTTGTTTTCATGTCACTGACTGAGAATTTGATTACTCTAGGAGCGTCATATAAGTGCAGTCATATAGTGTGTGTTCCTTGAGACAGGCTTATTCACTGAGCATCATGTCCTCAAGATCCATCCATGTTGTAGCATGATTAGAGCCCAGAGCCACGTGTGAAGATTGAGACACCAAAGTCTGGAGTCTCCATGCAGGTTTTAAGGCCGGAGAAGTATTAACACCTGCTTCTGTCAGCTCACACAACCTTAAGGCAACTAGAAAATTCCTGATCCCTCCCCCAAGGCCTGGTCTTTATACAGTCTTCCCATTTGGGTAAATACTACCTTCACTTAGCCAGGAGATCAAGTAAAAACCTTGGAGTCACATGACCCATCCGTTTCTCTCACACCCAAGTCCTGTCCCTCAACAGTCCTTGTCGGCTCTAGCTTCATCGTCTATCCATAACACGATCACTTCTCATCTCTGTGCCCATGCCAACCTGGTCCATGCCAACCTGGTCCATGCCAACCTGGTCCATGCCACCTTTATTCCCCACCAGGGTCCCATGGAGGCCAGAGGGATCCTCTCAAAACCCAGGGCAGCTGAGAGTGTTCGCCTGCTCAGACCCTCCAGAGCTGCCCCTCTCACCAAGGTCAAAGCCAAAGGAAGCCCTCACCATGGGCTTTACCATAGGCACCACAGGCCTGTGCCATCTCTTCCCTGGCCTGGTAATTTTCCCTAACTCTCTCTCATGCTCTCACCTCCCTCCACGGCCTTTGCAATGGCTGTTCCCTCTAAGAATGCTCTTTTCCTGGCATGACTGTCTCCTCCAGTAACTCTGCTCAAGTGTGTCTTGTTGGTGAGGACTTCCCCAACCTCCCTCTATAAAATAGCACCACCCTGCCCTGGGCCCTGCAGTTCTCTTACCTTTTGTGCTAATTTTCTGGGGTTGCTGTAACACGTTACCACAAACTTGGTGGCTTAAAACAACAAAAATTTATTCTCTCATAGTTCTGGAGGCCGTAAGGGGGAAGTCAGGGTGTCAGCAGAGCTGTGCTCCCTGTCCAAGCTCCCGGGGAAAATGCTGCCTTGCTTCGTCTGACTTCTGGCGGCTCCTGGCACACCTCGGCTGGTGGCTGCATCGCTCCGGCCCCTGCCTCTACTTTTTCTCCATCTCTCTTTTCTGTTTCTTGTGAGGACGCTCTCTTTAGGTGTGGGTCCCCCCAATCCAGTATGATGACCTCATCTCCATTCTCACCTTAATTACATTGCCAAGATCCTATTTCCAAATAACGTCTCAATCTGAAGTCACAGATGAACATGAATTTTCGGGGGACACTCTTCAGCCCACCATACGTTTCTCCTTTTCTCTTTCTTGCACTTAGGCCATCTGATACAATCTTTGTTTAGGTGTTTGCTGACTCTCACTACAGGCATGTGAGCTCCAACACTGCAGGGATCTGAGTCTGTCTGTCGCTGCTACAACTCCCCAGTGGGGCCTGGCACAGAATAGGGGCTCCGTAGCAATGTGTGGGCTGGAGGACTGAGAGCCAGTGTCCCTCAGGAGCTGTCTCTGCCTTTGCCACAAAGCCCCATTAGGCTGAGAGTTCCCTCGGACCCCCGGGGCTGGAATCCCTGTTTCCCCGGGTGGGCACCATCCCCAGAGAGCAGCTGAGAGTGAGAATCCCGGGAGCTGCCCCCGCAGGCAGAGCTCTGGCCGTATGCCCAAGAAACAGCAGTTTTTAAGATGAATTACCTTCTTTACATGTGTTTTCTCAGATTAAAAAGGTAAAAGTGTGGGGTAGGATTGATTGGATGGGTGGGCGATTATTGATGGCTTTTTCGTTGTATTACAGGATGTGTTAGTTGTTTTTGCATTACTTTTTAGAGTTTAAAAAACCTAATAAAATAAAATGAAAAGGCAATGCATACTAACTAAAAAAAAAAAAAAGACAAAAGCCTAATAGTAAATTATGAAGAAGGAAAAAAATCATTCCTAATACCACAACCCATGGGCAATCGATTGTCTTTGGCTAATTCTCAATCAGTTCTCTAAGCAGCATGAACGGTGGAGATCACACCCCATATTCAATTTTACATCAGTCTCTTTTCCCTTAATGAGCATTTTCCACATTATTAAAGACTAACGTTACCGTTTGTGCAGTACTTACCACAAGGCAGGCCCTGTGCCTAGCTCTCTGCCCAATTCACCCTTAATTGTCACACCTGCCACCTGGAATATAACGAGAAGTGGTGGTTGAAGGTTGGGCCTTGGGGCTGGGCGACTTGAGTGCCAGTCCTGGCTCTGTCCTCTTGAGCTGTGTGACTTTGGGCAGGGCAGGTATATTAGTTTCCTGTGGCTGTCATAGCAAATTAGCACGAGCTGGGGGTGGGGATGGAGGCTTAAAACAAGAGACATTTATTCTCTCACAGTTCTGGAGGCCAAAACCTGAAATTAAAGAATTAACTTGGCCATGCTCCATCCAAAGGGGAGAATCTTTCCTTATCTCTTCCTAGCCTCTGGTGGTTGCCAGCAATCCGTGGCCTTCCTTGGCTTGTATATGCGTCACTCCATTATCTACTGCCATTTTTGCATGGCTTTCTTATGACGACATCAGTCATTGGCTGTAGGGACCACCCTAATCCAATATTACCTCATCTTAACTACTTATAGAGGCAAATATTCCATTTCCAAATAAGGTCACATTCTGAGTTTCTGTCTGGACATGAATTTTGGGGGGCACTATTGAGCCTAGTAGAATGAGTAGCCCTTCTGTGGCAGAGATCAGCTTCTATCTTATAGGATTAGTGCAATGATTAAATGAGGATATATATATAAGTGTATACAGCACATTGCAACTTTAGGGCTAGGTTTGCTGTGACCATAAGTAATGGTTTTGTAATCATCCGCCTCAGCCTACAGAGGAAGTTGTATGTCAGCAAGGTTACAAGTTGCTCAGAGCCCTCACCCTGGGAGAGCAGGGCTGGCAGAGCTGGCAGACATCAGTGCTGCTGGAGAAATTCCTGGGAGGTGCCACCTTTTTAGGAGATAATATCAGAAAGCCATCAACAGAAGAGACTTTGACTCTAGCCTGGGCTGAGGACTACTCCCAGCTTTAGTCACCATCTGTGTGGCCTTAGGTGACTCACTTAAACTCTCTGAGGCTCCTTTCCTCAGCTCTGACGTGGGAAGAACCACCCCCATGTCACAGGGCCATTGTAAGGCCAAAGCAAATCTGTGCGGGGTTCTTGGCCCAATAGAAGGCACAAAGCACTCAGCAAATGACAGCTGATGTTAAGTCTAAATCTAGTTCTGCTGATTTGACATGTTCACTTGTTTGTTTTAAAAATAGCCTTCATTGTTTTTCTTATTATAGAAGTCATATATGTTCCTTATAGGACAGTCAGAGCATATATTAATAAATAAGCAAAGAGGAAGTATTAATGTTACCATCCAGAAATAAAACCTACTAACTACCCTTTTAGTATTGCATATATACTGATATGTACATAAATATTTGCATATATAAAACATACATTTTAATGAGATATTGTGGGCTGTCTTTCCTTAACTATGTGCTACGAGCAGTGTGTGTGTGTGTGTGTGTGTGTGTGTGTATGTGTGTAAATATAATTTGGCATAGCTACACGACTGCATCAAGTGGCTGTGTTGTGGGATACTGAACCATACCCTTATTTAGACAAGTGGCTCTTGCCTCATCTTTGGTTCATTTCAGTAATGCGCTAGTTTCCATGTTGGTGACATGGGTCTGTGATGTAGCTATGGGGCCTCTTCTGTATCTAGCCCAGTGGCCACAAAGAAGAGTGGGCATGCTATCAAGAACACATGTGCAAAGGTTGTCATGGTTCATGAAGCACCTCCATGGCCTTATCCTAGTGGGTCCTTGCTGTGTGCATGTGGGGCTCCCTTTTGTAGGTCAGGGAACTGAGAGTTCTGGGGGAACAAGAAAATAGCCAGGAAAGAAAATGGTAATGTCTGTACCTGAATCCAGAACTTCTATCTCTTAGCAGAGTCTCTATTCAGCCAGACACAGGGTGGGACTGAAGGACAGCAGTCTCTGTCTATGCTCAAGGTCCCCTCCCCTGTCCCTGCCACCAGCGGGGGGGAATAAACAGATCAACTCTCCCTGTGCTTTTGGGGGCCTCGAGGTCTTCCACCACCAGGAGAACTTGAGTATTTGGAGGAACACCTGGAGAAGGATTCCTGCTCTAGAAATGTCCTCATGAGCAGACTTCTATCATGACAGCGCTTTCCCTGTCTGCTTCCCTCCTTCGCCTCTGAGCCTTTTAAGCAGGGATTTGTGTTTTCTTCAATCCAAACTCTTGCACCTAACCAGGGAATACAATAAGAATTATGCCGGTTGAATTGATCTAACAAAGAGAGATTAATGGTGGAATCTCAGGCTATCGCTGCCTGCCTGGCACTATTTGGCCACTGTGTATTAAAGGACCCTTATGTTTATGTGACATTACACAAATTAGAAAGGGCTTTGCTCACATCCATCATCCTGTAAGGTAGACTGAGTTTAAACTATAACGATGTAGTTTCACAGTGAGAGTGATTTTTTTCCCCTCTCGTATTTGTTTTCCTCTAGATTTTGCACATTACTCGTGACACCCTCAATAGCATTGTGAATTCTTATTTTTAAATATTAACTTAATGGGAGTACTTCTTTACATTAATTGATTTTTGGCAAGTCTGATATTTTTGGAAAGTGTTCATTTTTGTTCTTTGAACAAAATTTTTATCTTGTGGTCTCAATGTACTATTTTTCTTATCAATTTGCATGGGCACAATCATAGTTGTGACAACTTCTCCTCCACTTTTTAAAAAATTGTAGTTAAGTGCTTATTTTCGTAAGAGAATTTATCGTTTTTACACAGTCATATCTCTTTATCTTTTCATTTGAGAAACTTCAACAGCTTTAAAGTTTAGATAGTCTTCCATGTTAAAGAGATTTGACAAGAGGAAAATTTAGTTTAATATAAGTTTTTAGGTTTTAATTTATCATAGTTTACTTTTTTAATCTATCTGGAGGTTATTTTGCTGCTAGTTATGAGGGCAGTTATGAACACTCCAAGCTGACTTTTCCTTCCCCAAATTAAAAGCATTCTTTCAATTTCTACTTATTTGTTTATCTTTGCCATCTAAACACACACACACACACACACACACACA
>CM052438.1:27543493-27583457 GCA_028533085.1 Varecia variegata | reverse complement strand
GGATGTGAAGGGGCTCTTGGATCAGAGGTTGGCAAGGGCAGGAGCTTCGGGACCTGTGGAAACAGGTGGAGACTCCTGTGTGAAACCAGAATCCGTCTGTTCCCCTGGGCTGCTTGAGTCAGCGGCTGACCTAGACATGTCCTTGGGCCGGCAAGCCACTGTCTGCACCCCTCTGTGGCTCTTCCAACAAGCCAGGACTTCACACATGTGTGCATGTGGTCAGGGCCAACCCACACACCAACCCCAGGAGAGGTCCCGGCCTCTGACCCTCGGGCTTCTGCCCCTGACCTTCCAACAACCAAAATGGCTGAGCACTGGAGCTGCAATCATGCACATGTGTCCCTGTTTAAAAAAACGTATCTATGTAAAAATTATTAATTATGAATATACTAATGAATGTATCTATTTACAAATAAAGCCTGATACTATTTATTTAAAGCAGCTTATATGAGCCTGGCTGTCCCTGCTCTGGAGGAAGGCTGTTGGGAAGAGCTTTTGCCATGCGTAGCTGGGTGGGACAGGTTTCATAAAATCCACGTTTCTTCTCTGCTGCTGCAACTGCATTTCCAATGAACGGCCCACCCTACAGACACTGAAGTTTGGAGTGTGATTGTTGCCATTGTTGGGTTCTGACTCCTGCCTTTGCGGGTGGAGTGTTTTCACAACTTCTCTACACTGCGGGCTTGTCAGCAGCCTCTCCAGATTGCAGGCTGCCTCCCTCGAGCCGACGCGCCCTGGAAGGGAGCAGGACCTCAGCTGCCCACATGGGAGCAGAGAGCGGTGTCTACGTCTAAACCCATGGCCGGTTGGGCAGGGGCACCAAAGGAGCCCAGGGAGAGATGGGAATTCCACTTTTAGGGTGCTTCCATTTGGGGCTTCCATTTAGGGCTACTGCAAGGCTGCCTCCTTCCTCTCCCTTCAATGTGGTGGGAAGAGCCAAGCTGTGGGGCAAAGAGCCAGGGTGCGAATCCCAGCTCTGCCCCAGGGACAGGCACAGAGCAGCTCTGAGCCTCAGGGTCTCGACCTGAGAGACACAGGTGTGCTCCTGGGAGCAAGTCACATGCGCGGCTCGTACCAGGGGCTTGGGTAAGATAACCCTAAGAGAATACTGACTGAGGGAGGTTCCAGGTGACAATGCATGGCCATGTCCAGTGGATGGGTGGTGAGAAAAGGCCTCACTGAAACCGAGCGTCTCACGTAGCGTCTTTACCGCAGGGCCCTGAGCCGCAGAGTGGGGGAGGGGAGATCTGGGGAGCACAGATGGCTTTAGAGCCTCTGGTGTCAACAGTGACTGCTGCTCAAGGCCCTGGAAGTGGGCAGGCCGTGGCTGCAGGGGAAACACATACCCAGTCTTCCTGCATCACTTAGGTGTTTATTCCACATGTTGGGTCCGGAGACTCGGTAATGAGCCAGGCACCACCCTCCTCCTATAGATATCCCAGTTTAATGGCTACCTTCTGTCAGCTCTCTGGACATTTTGAGGGTGGGGAAGGATGTCTCACGTTGTCCATCATCTAGCTGAGGTGAGGGACCATGGGCACCAGACACTGTGCCAGGCACTGAGGACATGGAGTCAGTGGGGCCCTTGGCCTGGCCCAGGGGGGCTCCCTGTTCTGGGCACACAGTGGCTGCTGCAGAAGAAATTGTTCTGCATCAAAGGATCCAAACCACCCCCGAGAAGAGAGGGTCTCCAGTGGGTGCCAGCATGAGCTCCACTCTGGGCTGGGCCTCCTGGAGGATGTGAGAAATGAGCACATATTTTGTGTCCACTGTTGGTGTGACTCCAAGCCTTCTGGCTGCATGGAGTCGTCATTTAATATTTAAATAATTATCCCACGTGTATATAGAAACGCGGCCTCTTCCCTCCCTCTGGGAGCTCTGGGGATGCTCAGATGCTTCCCTTTGCCCTCAGTGTCTCTTACTTCGGTTCTGTGCTTTGACACGATACATCAGTCATCACAGATGCATTCTCTTTCGCTGTCTCCGCTCGGGTCCCCTGAGACCTGAGACAATGACTCAGTGTAAGTGGTTTGTTTGGAGAGTCATCCCAGGAAACACTGGTCCTGCAGGGACATGAGGCAGGGGAGCGAAGGGGACCAATGGGGAGTGTTACCGAGCTGGTCACCACCATGGGCGGTGGGCTCAGTCCACTGGGGACTCCGAGAGACCATGTAGAACGAGATGCTGCGAAGCTGTCCCCACTGAGTGGTGGAAGCTGGGAGGTTCATACACCACTTCTCTGGCTGAGAGCTGGTTCTGGGGCCTTCATTCTGGCTGAGAGCCCGTCCTGGATGGAATCCACCCCCAGGAGGAGGGTGTGGCTGTGTGGCAGGCAGGTTCCTAGTGTCCACCCGGCGCGGAGGTGTACTGAGGGCGTGGAAACTGTTCACCACAGCCACACAGCCTCCTCGAGCTGGTCTCATGTCCCCTCTCTGGTGGACCCATTCCCTTTTCATTTGTGGTCAACAAATGCAAGAGGTTTCACAAACAGACGGTCACACAGGTTTGAAGAAGACGGGGCTGCGCATGGCACATCAGGCACCTCTGGCCTCCTCTGGCTTCTCTCATCCCAGTCTCAGCCTTTCCCTTCTGAGATCTTCCCTGCTCTCTTCTTTTTTCCTCTTTTCAAACATTGGAGTGACAGGAAACACCAAACAATGGGGCTTGAGGGCAATGATTCTCAACAACCAATTGCAGGACAAATGGCAGCACACAGGCACAGGTGCTACAGGGGCACTTGCAGGTGTGGACCACATTCTGCAGTTGGCACATGACGGCTAGAGTGAAGGGGGAGTGTAGCTCCCGAGACAAGTCCCTTCCCTTCTGTGTGTGTCAATGCCCCTATCGAGGCAGGTGTTAAACAGGATGACCTGGAAGATTCCATCTAGCTCAGACATTTCATAGTCTATAAAAATTTTTTGAGACCTAGAAAGTTGGAAACTGTGGTGGTCTGGCATGGTGTCCCCAGAGTAACTGCTGGGAGGTCAACTTGGGCCCCTGAGAAGGCCCTGAGACTGCAGAGAGGGCCCAGTAGATGGTGTGACTGGCGGGAGAGAGGGAGGGGGTGAGTATGTGGATAAAGAGGTGTCAGAATGAGAGAGAAAGCCTCCAAGACTAATCAAGAACAATTCACCACTAACCCAGCAGCCACTGAGTCATCAACATAGGCCACTTAGTTTGATTTGCCAAGTGCTTTCTGCACAGCCTCTTGTGCAAAGGGGACACAGAGGAGGAGATGTGATGATGGAAGTAGAGGTTAGAGTGATGTGGCCATAAGCCAAGGAATGTGGGTGGTCTCTAGAAGCTGGAAGAGGAAAGTCCACCCCAGAGGAGCTCAGGGGCATTGGGAGAGCCCCAATATGGTGACGGTTGTCCACAGTGTCATGCAAAAGGTGGGGTACAAGCAAGGACGGAGAGACTTAGGAACGAAGACAGCTCCTACGCCAGCCTGTGGGAACTAAAGTAGCTTCCTAAAAGACAAGACAGCTGAGATCTTTCAGAAAGTTAACTGGGAATAAGTCAGGGTCGAAAAGCAGCCTCTGGACAGTCAACTCCAAGGGAAGTTGGTGGATAAGCCATGGTGGAGAGAAACAGCACAGTGCTTTAGGAAGCCACAGCGATTCGGGCTGAGGTGGGAGGTCAGGCTGGAGGGGTTGCCTAGAGCCAGATAGGAAGGAAACAGGAGGGCAGGGCAGAGTAGGCAATTCCAAGGAGTGTCAGGGCCAGGCAAGGGGACTCACCATCCTCCTCATATCCAGCCAAGTTTGGAGGAAGAAGGGGAGGGTGGGGCCCACTCTGCCTCTTGGGTCTCTCCCATCACCTCCTGCTGGGCAGCTGAGCACTGGTGTGCCAGGTCCAAGGCCCATGCATGGCGACCACATTGTTCATGCCCTGCGTTCCAGATGGCCAGTGACGTGCTGTCTGATGCGGAGGCTGTAGGCACGTGGGCTGACATGAGTGAAGAGTCAGGCAGCGTGTCAGGTGAGCCTCTCATGGCCCAGGCTTTGGGGTGAGATGGGCCGGGCCTGGAGGCTGGGTAGTATGAGGTTAGTGTGCCTGCATTTGTGTACGCACACGTGTGAGCAGGAATACACAGCTGAACTGATTTTTTAACATTAAAATACGATTTTTCTTAGCATGATTAATCTGTCACTCCTCATTATGTAACAAACACCTAAATAGTGCTTGTTGTGTACCTGGGATTATTTTAAGTTCTTTATAAATATTGATGCATTTACTTTTCATACCCACTCTGTCCAGTACATGGTATTATTTAATCCATTGCACAGATGGAGAAATCAAAGCACAAAGATGACTGTCCTGAGGTCACATAGTAGAATATAAACATAGCAGGCCAGGAGTCTGAAGAGAGATGTGGTGGACTGAATAACGTCTCCCCAAAGATGTCATGTTCCAATCCTGGAACCTCTGACTATGTGACCTTACGTGGCAAATGAGGCTTTGCTGATGTGATTAAGCCAAGGATCTGGAGATTTGGAGCTTACAAGGGTCTTTAGAAGAGGAAGATGAGAATGTCAGAGTCAGAGGAGGAGATGTGACAACAGAAGCAGAGTTCAGAGTGACGCAGTCACAAGCCAGAAATAAAGGCGGCCTCTAGGAGCTGGAAGAAGCAAGGAGCAGGCTGTCCCCCAGAACCCCGGAGGCAGCCCAGTCCTGCTGACACCTCTGTTTAGCCCTACAAGTTCATTTCGTACCTCCGGAACTGTACAATATTCAATATATGTTGATTTAAGCCACTAAGTTTGTGGCAATTTGTTACAACAGCAATAGAAAACTAACACAACAGGTAACAGGCTCCAGTCTACCTGGCAGGTTGAGTTTGGGTGCCTGCGTGCCACTGAGAGGGAAGACAGATGTGCAAAGGGCAGTTTCACTGCAGTGGGAGGACAGAGGGGGAGAACAGAGCGCTGCAGCTCAGGATGTCTTGCATCAGTCACCCTTCTGCGTGCTGGCCAAGATCCTTCACAATCTGTTTGAACCGACGTGGTCCCCATCTTTGTTCTCCAGTCTCCCCCAGGCCCTGGTATTTTGGCTCCCCCTGGAGTGGCCATGTTATTCCTCTGGGCCTTAAATGTTCAGCCTTCAAACCTCTGCCTCGCCTGTCCCTCTACCTGGAGACCACTTCTCCCCATGCTCAATCGACTCATCTCATTCTCTTCTTTCAAGGCCAATGGCTGACAGTGGGAGGTTATCACACATGCTGGACAATAGAGCTGGTCTTTTGGGAACTTGACTATTTATAAGATTTTTGAGCTTGCAAAAATCCTATAGGAGAATATAGAGGAGTTTGTTCCTCTCTAGCTGTGGGGTTGGCACACTTCTGCTTTTTAGATTGAAGTTAGTCTAGAATCCTCCCAGGTGGGTATGGGGGGAATGGAAAGAAGGGACTTGCTTTCTGGCAGGCTCTGCAGGGCCCTTCCCCTTTGCGTGCCTCTATCTGCACGGGCTAGCATGCATGTCAAGTGTGGACTCCAGAGGCAGAATGCTCAGGTTCAAATTCAAGCTTTGCCAGCTTCTATCCATGTGACTTTAGGCAATCTCTGAAAATCTCTATTCCTCAGTCTCCTCATCTGCAAAACGGAAGGAATCACAGCATCAGCCTTTTTGTGAGGATGAATTTAGTTAGCACATCCTTAACATTCTTAGCATGGTCCCGATACCTGGGAAATGTGAAATATGGGCCCATTGTTGCAATGACAATCATCATTGTCATAATTATACAATCTTTATTTTTTACTCCTCTAAAGCTATTTATTCTCGTCTTTATTTTGCAAGTGGTAGCTGAGGCTCATAGAGGTCCGTTGCATGTCCAAAGTCACAGGGAGCGCATGTCAGAGCTGGGTTTCAATACCAGAGCTCTCTGACTTTTAGTGCCGAGCAATTTCTTAAATGTCATTTTTCTCTCTACATCCATGACATATACCACTCAGACTGTCTGTTCCCAGTGATTAGATTCCCAGGCCCTTGGGCTCTGTCAGTTCAGATTCCTGGCTTGCTCAGAGGCTGTGTCCTTCCATAATGACTTCTCTGTCAATTACCAGCTCCTGCCCAGACAGGCCTCAGGACTTTCATTGTTCTGTCAGGCCGGGGGCTGGGCAGGGCGTCTCAATTTGGGCAGCTACTCAGTGGTCAATCACAATGTAAAACAGAGACAGCAGGGTGGCCTGATGCCCAGCGATTTCTGGAAACCAGTCAGCCCTCCTCCCCGATAAGACACTCAATTTCTCAGCGTGTAGTTTTCTACCAGCCCGTTTCATGCTAAACCGGGCTGGTCCTAATGGTAATTGGTTCTGGCTAGTTCTGCAGAAACTGTTAAAGCCTTTATTTGCTCAGCCTCTGGGGCTGTTCTTTACCTTTGAGAAAGAACCCCTTACACCTCAAGGAAAGGTGTCTCCCCTGACCCTTGCTAGAACATATTCTTTCCCTCCTGTTCCCCCTCTCCCCAGCCAGCAGCCATCTCTTTAAATGGACATTATCTTTGATCTACTAGAACAATTAGTGTACCCTGATTCTTTTGATAGATCTTAAGCCTAGGGCTCCAGACATCTGCTTCTCTGTAGGGAATATTTGCTGGCAAATTGACCTTCTATTCAATAAAGACTAGCCAGTAGAAGCCCGGCCAAATTATCCTTGTGGTTTCTACAGGTTTAATTGGAAGTTTATGGGGTTCAACATGCACCATCACTAAGTTTAAATGGCACATTGATTAAGGATTTACCTCTTAGCTGGAGATGGTTCCTTATCAGCCCAGGATCTTAGTAACTGCACAGGGTTGGGGTTGTCTATGGTTATAAAGCACTTCACATTGCTGTGATCCTATTTGGTCCTGAGAGTAAGTCTTCAAAGTAGGGGATATTATTATCTCTGTTTCCTGGATGAGGAAATGGGGCTCAGAGCAGTTAAGCACTTTGCCCCAAGCCACACAGTTATGAGAACATGATCTCATTTGGATGCCAAGTCTCTTGTTCTTTTCACTGTGCCCATTTTTGATTGATCATTCATTTATTCCAAACCTATTTATTGGAGGCTTACGGGATAATGATCCAAGCACTGGGAGTCCGGCAGCAATGAAATGGTTTCTACCCTGGAGGAGATAAACAACCAACAAACAATACTGGAAAGTGGTAATTGCTCTGCAGAGGGTTAATACAAGGTGACCCTGGTGGCCACATAAATGGGGACAGCCTCTGTGAAGGACGACTGGGCAGTAGTTATCAAATTTAAAATGTGTACCCCCTTAGATCTAGCAGTTTGGTGCCTAGGTAGTTTATCTCACAAACGAGTGAGCACACACGCAAAGCAACTGCTACAAGTACAGGGTGGTCATTGCCTCATTGAACTGAGCAAAGGGGGAAATAAAGTAAAAGTCCATCAGCAGAGAATATGGTGTATTCCTACTTCACGGCTAATAAAAAAAGAGGAAAGCAGTTTACAAATAGATAGATGACTAGAAATATGAGGTGACATCTATGATGTTTCATTAAGTGAAGAAAAGTATCCGCAGAGCTCTGTATTCAGTACGTTGCCACTTAATTATGAGAAAATGCGAACAAAAGCATACATATATGTGCCTTAATCAGGTAGCCCACGTTGGCAAAGGCTGCACGAGAAAGTAGGAACAAGAGTTACCTCCAGGGACAACTGGGATGGCTGGAGAAAGGAGAAGGGGAAAAACTTTTGCTTTTTTCCCTCTGTATAACCTTTTGTATCTTTTGAATACACATGTGTTACATATTCCAGAACATATATGAAATTAAAAAGAAAACAGATCAATGTGAGTGACTGGTGGAGGATCAGTGAAGGTCGCTGTGTGGAGGAGAGGTGACCCTGAGCTTTGCATGAGAAAAGGAGGCAGCCAGTCAGGGGCTAAACCTTCCTGGCAAAGGGAGCTGTGAGGACAAAAGCTGGAAAAGTGGTAGGAGGTCGTCATGAGAAACCGAAAGGAGATCAGTGTCAGGTGCTGACAAGGTGAAGAGAGAGCCACGTGGGGTGTGTCTAATGATATAAGCAGAGGCCAGATTAGATAGATTTTTTTTTTTTTGTTCAACCAGCATAAGAAGTTTGGATTTTTTTCCAGTTTCCAAAGTCTTTATTGGTTAGTATACTTCAGAAAAGGATGATCCATCCCCTCGCTTTCTAGTCTGTGGAATGAGGAGCTGTGTCCAGGGACACACCAAGCGGTACTGAAGGGGACTGGTGTTTTGTCCACCTCCTGTTCACACACACAGACGCAGGCACAAGACTTGTAGTCAACCAATTCCTCTGGCTTAAACCGGAAGCTGCTTTCTTTCTCGGCACTTTTTACTGAGTCACCACCTTGAATGATGCTCCTGCCAACTTGAGAGCAGACGTCCCTGCAAATGGCGCCCACCTTAGAATCTGCTGGACGGGTCTTCCCAAGCCAGGAATTTGGATTTTATTCCAAGGAGGATGAGAAGACATTGGTGGATTCTAAGCAGGCAGCAGGCAGGGCCAATTTGCATTTCAAAGTGGTAACTCCGCCAGGGTGAAGAGAGAGAGTTGGAAGAGACTAGAGTAGAAGCAGGGAAAACTGCTGGAAGCCACTGCACTCATCCCTAAGAGAGGTGATAATGGTGTGACCCCAGGAGGGCGGAGGTGAAAATGAAGGGACACACAGATTTGGAATAGGTTTTGGAGCAAGGGCCACTAGACTTGTGGAAAAAACGAACAAGTCTGGGGTCTGTGAAAAAGGGGGTCTCAGGTAATTTCTACTGTTTTGGCTGGAGCAACTGGATACCACATACCAGGGTGAAGAAGGCTGGGAAAGAACAGCTTTCACCGTAGTTTCATTTTGATCACATTAACCTTGACATTCTGGCCGAGAGCTTGTTGGATGTTGAGGAGCTATTTGTATATAAGTAGTTGTAGAGTTAGGGAGAGGTAAGGGCTGGAAACAGAGACTTGAGTAATTAGATAATGTTTATGACCATAGGACCAGATAAGAGAGAGTTTAGTGAAAGAGGAAGGACTTTGGAGTCTCTAACTTTTCCAAGTGAAGCAGAGACACATGAGCCAAAAAATGGGGGAGGTGAGAATAGCCACAGCCGGTGAGTAGGGGGGAAACTCAGAAGTGTGCTGGGATGGGAGGCGAGAGAAGGAAGTGATTCGAGAAAGAGGAAGTGGTCAGCTGGGCCAACTGAGTGGTCACTGGTGATGGTGCAGGGAACAGTCTTGGCTGGGTTATGAGGACAGAAAAACAGCCAAAATGAACTGAGGGGAAGACCTTGGGGACAAGCGGAGGTGGCCATGCCCTCCATTTCCAAATGCCCTCCAGTGAAGGGAAGTGGATGCATAGGATAGAGCTGGAAGGGCTATAAAGGCACAGAAGATTTTTGTTTGTTTTATTTGTTATAATTGCAGAGAAACTGGAACATTTTGTGTGCCACTGGGAATGATCTGGTAGAAAGAGAATAACTGAGGATTCAAGCAGGAGAAAGAGGATATAACTGCAGGAGCAAAGTCCTTGAATAGATGAGGCTGGGTGAGATCTATAAAAACAAGTGGAGGGTTCACCTATAAGTATTGGAGACATTTTTTTCTTCATAAGAAGAGGTGAGATAGAGGGAAGTGAGTAGGTGGTTGAGATGGGTGGAGGGAAGATGAACGGGGTTTTACATAACTCTTTTCATATTCTCTATGATTATAAAGTGTATTTTATATGGATAAATGAAGTAGCCAGCAAAGCCACATTCTGAGAATGGGGTGGAGGTGAGGACATGAGGATGTAGGGGCTCAATGAGAGAGATGTGAAGTCATCATTTTGGAAAGTAGAAAGAGTGCAAGGGATGCAGGAACATTTTGCACATGGTTTGAGATCTATTGCTCTGAATTTAAAGTCAGGCCAGTCAGCAGAGTGGTGTGTTTGCCTCCAGTAATATTCACCTTCTCAGGTATGGGCCACAGCATGGATGAAGTGAATTAATGAAGAGTGGGCTCTGACCAGGTAAGAAGGATGGAGAGAGGGAGGCAGGCAGAAGAGCTAAGGGTATTTTCAAGGAAGTGATTCAATTCATGAACCATGGTCCCTGAGCTAGGTAAGGAGGAGTGTGAGGGTATGCACAGGGTACTTAAAATGAGAAATTGATAAGATTGGAAAATTCTTGAAGAATTTTTGCAATGGGTATAGTGGGTAGGTAGTGAGAGGTGATAGGGAGTGAGTGGCTTGGAATAGAGTATCTCATGGGTGCAGTTATTAAAACTACAAGGTCAACGGTATGACCACAGAAGTGTGTAGCTGAGAAGATAGAGGAATAGATTATTGGAAGTGAGGTCAAGGTGATTTGATGGATCACATGTGGATTTCCTAGATGGCCAGGAACCTTGCAGAGTGAAGTTGGCTCCAGGCATGCCCCTATCCTGGGGTTCACTGGTAACTTTCACTGGGGACTTGTCTCCCTCCCTTAGCTGCATCTGAGTTGGCTTCATTCCCAGATAGTCTCTCCCTGAGTGGTGTAAAGAAACTCCCAGAAGCTTTAGGTTTCAGCATCCTTAAAATGGCAACCCAGTAAGAGAGAGAACCCTCTTCCAATAGCTACTCAGGATTTCTGTATCTAATTCTGACTGGTCTGGCTTGGGTCCTGTGCCCAAGTGTAAACCCGCGGCTAGAGAGATGGAGTTCTCTGATGGGCCAGCTCAAGAGCTCACTTTGGGGCCAGGAAGAGGTCAACCCTATTAAACCTCATAAACAGAATGTGGAAGAGCTATGGTTTCTCAAAGGAAGATTGGGCTGTTATTATCAAAGAAAGCAGTGGGGGCCCATTGGGCAGGCAAAAACGCCAGGTGTTCACACACACTCAGAAGCTGCTCACCAGGTTATTGCAAAGATTAAACAAGATAAAGTATACAAAGCCCTGCTGTGATACATGGTGTCAAGTAGGTGTTAAATACAGTTTTATTCTCCATAGCTCTTCTGCAGTATTCTTGGTTATGACCGTGACTTGCTGTGTGACATTGGATAAATCTCTGACCTTCTTTGGGATCAGTGAGTTTTGCTGTCTGAGGTTCCCATGGTAGATCTCAGCAAAAAGTGGCCACAATTTTTCCCTGACCCTCCCCGCTCTGTATCCACATCCTGTGCTACCTGATTTGCAGCTCCTCCCATCAGAAGGGATAGTCTGTTTATTATGTCACAGCTGGAATTGAGGCTTGCCTGGTGACTTGCTTTGGCCAATAAAATATGGCAGGCATAGTGGGTCCGTTTCATACCTAAGTCACAAAAGGCCCTGTGTTTCTGCTCACTGTTTTGGGAATCTGCCCAGCTGCCAGTAAACAAGCCCGAGCTCACCTGCTGAAGCTTGAGACCATACAGAGATGAAGCTCTAAGTAAAGGTGCGTCTTAAACTAGCCAGGTCCCAGCAGACCTGCTGCAACTGCAGACTCAGAGTAAGCCCAGCTGACTGGCCTGGCCCAGCCCAGATCCACAGAACTACCCGGCTGACCCACAGCCACGTGAGCTAAGTAAATGCTTATGATTTTAAGACACTAAACCTTGGGGCGGTTTGTTATGCACCAATAACAATTTGATACCATCCGTTCATAACACAGGTCTTCTATATTTTCAATTCTTGTTAAATACCATTTTCTGCTCACTCTCTCAATATATTTGATGAGATAAAGGCCTTTTCCTACCCACAATGCCAAGTTTCCTGCATATTAAACAGCTTTCTCTCTGCAGCTTCAGTTCCCAGGGTTTTGATCTACAGGTGTTGGGCAACAGTCCCTGCAATAAAAGCAGGTTCAAGGACGCTTTTCTTGATCAACTATGTGATCTGTTGATTTTTTGCTGGTGTTTCCTGGAGTCTTGGTGAATGTTTTAATACAAATGCTTTTTTCTCTTCCCCTGGTTTTTGCATCATTCTTATATGTGGGTTTTAAAGTTTTCTGTTTTCATTCTTTGAATTTCAATGTTTTACGGAATGAGCCTTTGCAGTTGAACATAGAGGACACGGGTACAAAGTCCAGCTCTGCCACCACAGGCTGTGCCCCCTTGGGCAGCTGCACCTCTGGGCTTTTCTCACCTGTGGCATTGGGGATAATTAGCATTGGCCTCACAGTATTTCAGAAAAGATCGAATGAACCAAACGCCTGAAAGTGTTAGCACAGTGCTTGGCATATGGAAGGAACTTGATACATGTTAGTTCCTTTCCTTCCTGATGGGGGTAGCTCTCTTGAACTCCCTACCATGTGATGACTTCTGGGGGCACAGAGATAAAATGAGACACCGAAGAGGTCATCTTTTAAGTAGGGTGATTGTTTTTAAAAGAGTCATTTTAAAGAATGCTGTAAAACAAGCCCAGAGGATGAGGGAACACGTGTAGGGCCATTGACTCTAATCTTCAGTGCAGTCATGGGATGGTTGAGGTGGGAGGATCTTAGATCTCCCTGTTGGGTGATGGGTAAGAACTAGGATGTGAGGTCAGGCATGACTGGTTTCACATCCTAGTTCTGCAATTTACAACAGCTGTGGCCCCAGGAAAACTGCTTCAACTGCACACGCCTCAGCTTCTTCATTTGGAATATAGGGGAAATAATAGTATCCACGTCATGGGGATTTTGTGGGAATGAAATGAGAGGGCACTCAGCCCTGAGCACAATGCCTGGAAAATAGCAAGAGAGAGATTTGATTCATCCACACTTTCCCTAATGCATGAGGAAGGTGAGGCTCTGAGAAGGTCTGCGGCTTCCTGAGGTTGCACAGATGAGTAGCGACAAGGGCTGGGTCCCTGATTGCTGGTTTTAGTACATGGTAATTTGAGTTGACATCTCCCAGGGTATAAAATTGCCAAGCAGATTCTCATCAGGGATAAAGTATCTCCTCCAATTTCCAAATCAAACAGCTATTCTTCTAGTTTTGAAATAAAATTGATTTTCTGAGTTTAAAAAAGTGATGAAAAATTAAGCAAGTAAACCATAAGAGTCATTATGAAGTTTAGCAACCAACCTGTCACCCAGGGGGACTGATTTGGCTTCTGTGGTGGGCTTGCTGTCCTGTCACACCAGGTGCTGTGGGGACAGGGGAATAGCACAGACAGGGACAGGGAACACAAACACCTGGAGGACCTCAGGCATACCTAGAGAGACTGCCAGACAGGGTGAGCCAAAGGCAAAGAGAGAAGAATAAGCTCTGTCTTCTAGGAACTTTCCACCAGCAGCACATTATCCTAGTGACAGCCAGTCCTGGAGGGGCCAGGCTGAACTAGCACAATGTGAGAATTTAATAACATTTTTTTTACAGTCACATTGCATTGTCACTTCTAAATTAAGCATTAAAACTCAGACTGGCCTGATTTAGTGAGGGAGAAAGGGTAACTTTATAAGTCTCTGAAGGGACATTTTAGTTGACTGCAGTTGTGATTCAACAAACTTTTATTGAACTTCCTTGGAGCCCTGCCTTTTGCTAGGCACAGGAGGCCAGGATGCAGTCTTTGCTCTCAGTTGTATAATCTAGTGGTAAAAACAGAGGGAAACTCAGAACTTGGCAGAGAGCTAACTTGGAGGAGCAGAGTCACTTCGGCAGGTAGGGGAGGGGCAGTGAGCAAGCTGGGCCTTGGAGGATGAACAGGAATCGATGGGGGCGGGGGCATGAGAAGGAAAAGACTTGAGAAAGTGGAAGGAGGAGTGTGTGAAGGCCTTAAAGGGCTGTGGTGCTTGAGACATGTGAGGAGGTGGCAGGGCTGGTCCCAGAGAAGGGAGAGAAGAGGCTGGACCATATTATTTAACGGTTCAAAGGGACTATGTCTTCTTTGCTTCTACATCTCTTACAAATGCCATCATGAAGCCTAGACCACATCAGATGAATGAATGAGTAGCTAATTTGCAACACTTGACTAGGCTGCCTGGTAGAAGGGAAGGGGATTCTTAGAGATGGAGGGGCTTTGAGTGGGGCATTTCCAACAGCAGTCAGGAGAAGGCAGGAGCAGAGGCAGCAGGAAGTGATGAACGAATGGATGCTGTGGAGTCAGAGACGGATCTCAGCCATGCCAAGGCCCCTGTGTGTGGTCCTGGCCCACTCATGGAACCTCTCAGAGCCTCTCTGTTCATTCCTCTATAACATAAAGATAATAATGCCAACCTGGTTAGTTGGTACCCCTTCTGTTGCAAGGGACAGAAAACTCGATTTGAGAGGACTTGGGCAAAAGGGGAGTATATTGGCCCACGCAGCTGAAGTGCCCGGATGTAGTTAAGACCAGCAGCACAAATGAGGTTCCTATGACCCAGTTTTCCCCTCTCTTAGCTCTGCTCTCTTACAGGCTGGCTTTGCTCCCAGAAGTAGTGTGCTGGCAAGTGAGGTAGTGGACCTCTGTCATAAACGGAATCTCACGTCATACATTCTGCAAGTTCAAACACCAGCTACACAGAGATCATGAAGGTTTTATTCCCTGGAGTAAACACTGGGACCCCTTTCCAGGTCTTCATGCTTTATCCCCCTCTAGGCAAACTTTATGATACCTTTTGTGATGGTTAATTTTATGTGTCAACTTGACCGGGCTGAGAGATGCCCAGGTAGCCGGTCCTTCCTGGGTGTGTCTGTGCAGGTGTGTTCTGGAAGAGATTCGCATTTCAGTCAGCAGACTAAGTAAAGAAGCTATTCCTCACCAATGTGGGCAGGCACCAGCCCATCAGTTGAGCCCCTGGCTGGAACAAAAAGGCCGAGGAAGGGTGGATTCTCTTTCTCTTTCCGGGAGCTGCAGCACGTACAGGCAACATCCGATGCCCTCAGGCATCGGGACTCCTGGTTCTCAGGGTTTTGACTCAGACTGAACTCCATCACCAGCCTTCCTGGATCTCCAGCTTGCAGACGACATATTTGGGACTTCTCGGCTTCTACAACCACGTGAGCCAATTCTTACGATAAATCTTCTCTTATATATCTCCGTATACCCTATGATTCTGTTTCTCTGGAGAATCCTAATATAACTTTAGAAATTTTTCATATTTTAGTGGGTAAATACAGTGACCTCTCTCAAGGGTATTTCATCCTCACACCTCCCAGGTGGCCTTCTTCGAGGGTTGTTCACTTGTGTTCACACGGGGGGGGGGGGGGAGGGCAGTCTTCCCTCCCCTTAGGGCATCTCTACATTTTGCCCCCTTCTTCTGAGTTCAGTGAGACCCCTTCTCCCTTGCTAACCTCAAGGTGATTACTGGAGGGGTGTCTCAGGTTGCATTAGTTAGCAAAACAAAGCTGAGGATGGGGATACATCAAGGACCAACATCCCCCTCCTTCTTTCCTATAATACAGTTCTTAGAATAGCAAAGTCTTATTCTTAAATGTTGAGTCTGAGTCTTATTTTCTACAGCACAAAATGCTGCCAAGAGCTCCAGGCGTCCGTCCCTTTGCCTAGATTCCAGGCTGGTAGGTAAGAAACCTGCTCTCTCTCCTTCAGTTCATGCACAGGTCTTGGGCCTGATTTTCCTTACTCTGAATCTGATCCTGTGCCCAATCCCTGGGACTGGTGGGATGGGCCCCATGGATTGGCTTTTGCTTTGATTGTAGCCCACTGAGAGCAGGAAGGAGGTCAACCACACCAAGTGACCAGGCATAGAGCAGTGATTTCCTGAAAAGCAACTCAGGGTGCTATCACCAGAGAAAGAAGTGGCTTCTGGACCACAGCCAACAGATGTCTAATAGACATTACTAATTGCTGATGGTGTGCAGGTGGATTAAGATGACATATGCAAAGGTCCTGACACATGGTGTGTACTCAATAAATACCCAATATTAGTATTTTTTACTAATGCAGTCGCTGCTGCTAAGATAGCAGTAGTAAGCATGACTTCTTATTTTAGGCAGTTTATTATTCTAGGAAAGAGCATGCATTCCAAAGAAAGCCTGTGTGAGTTCTGGTGTCACCATTCCTCTCGCCAGCTGTGTGTCCCTTGGTCAGGTAACACATCCTTACATGTGGAGTATGTAGAACAGTGTCTGGCATATAGGAAGAGCTAAGGATTTGTGGTTATTACCCAGAGGAAGCCTGTGGTCAATTATACAGCAAAGGGCTCTGATCTCTGCTCCTTAGGCAGTTAACTGTGCAGAAGGAATGGGCTCCAATTATAAAGGAATCCTCCCATCTCCCTCAGTACGTGCACAAACAATCCCAGATCCCTACTCAAACAGTGCAGAGGGCCATCTGGAATTCCTCAGGCTAATGTGTGAGATCTGGGGAAATTCATGGCCTTCCTGGTTAGTGAATTGTGGTCAGAGACAGACAAAGTCCAGCTGGAGGCACAGAGTCTAGGCGGGTTGAAATGGATCGAGTCCAGCGGTCCATCCCCAGCCCCGCAAGTATCTGAGAACCAAGGCTTTTGAGGAGTGACTCTAACCCATGGTGGTGTGATGGTAAACGTTTAACAACTGGATCTCTAGGAAGAAAAAAAGGCTGAGGCTGATTTGCACTACTTGTTAATCACCAGGGCTGACTTCAAACTATCAATGTTATATCATTAAACAAGCAGTTGGGAAAGAGGTTACATAATTTCTTCTCTCAAGCCTGTCAAAGCAGGCTCTAGCAAACCACTGCCTGAATCCTTCTTGGTGATTGCAGCTCTGCTGCGTTCCTCTAGCATCATTTATGGCTACTCTCACCCTCAAATGTACTCCCTGGGCATGCAGCATGATGTGCAGTTCCCTGGGCATATCCTACCATTTCTTACCTCTGCCCAATCACCTTTACCTCCTTTGTGCCTCGCTTACCCTCACTTTCCCTGAATGAGTAATCCCAGTCAGGTTGCTATATAAGGTAGACCAGGCTGTGTACTGCACAGCTCCAGGGCAGCCATCAACAAAGGCCAGAGTTGTGCAGTGCACAACCTATACAATCACCTGTGGCAGCTCAGAATCCCCAGTTTTCCGTTCTCCAAGAAGTCTTTCTCATCCTTTCAGGCCACATTGTTGCTGCTTCTCTGCACTCTTAGAGCATGCTGAATTTTTCTCTGTTCCCAATTTCCCTAAGTTAGGAAAGGCATCTTCCCTAATATATTTAAAGAGTCTCTTTTAGTGTCTGTATCCACTTCTGGATTATAAGTTCTCTAAGAGGGACCAAGTTGTAGTCACGTCTATGTCCCCAGCACCTACTAGAGCATGTGATCTTGTCTAGGTGCTCTGTCTGGACTATATTAGGTTGGGGCAGAGAAAACTCAGGGGACACGGTTAGAGCTGTGTCTGATTACCAGAAGGAACTGCATGCAGAAAGGTAATTGGGTTTGTTCTGTGGAGTCCAGTGCATTGATATAGGTCTGTTAGGAGGAAAACAATTGATAATTCTAAGGAATAATATTTTAACTGATAAAACTCTTCAAAGGCTGCCTTGAGAGGTGGTGAGCTAATTGTCTCTAGAAATATGTAAGCCGAGGTTGGGATATATACTGAAAATAAGCTCTACAGCGGTTTCTGGTGTTAAGAGATTGATGCAGGATCCTTTGTGAGGCAGTGAAGGAGGAAGATAAAACATGTGAGTGGGTGCTGACCTGGCCATCACTTCATAACAAGTGAGGCATCTGCAGAGAATCCATATGCAACTCTAGGTAGTGCATTATAGGGAGGAAGGGAGAAGAATATATCCCTTGGCTCCTGTCTTCCATTAGTCAAAGTTCACAGGATGTTAACATGTGTTCCCCAATTGTACAGTTGCACTACCTGGTCCCCTGGCAGCCTCTGAAGAAGCTGGATCCAAAAAAACTATAGAGTCATTCTCAGGGCAAACCAGCAGGGGGGGTAAAGGCCAACAACACTCCCAGCTGCCTTCCCGGAGCTTACAGGACGGTCTGGTCAGGTAGAGGTGGGGCTGGGGCATCCTGGTCAGGTAGAGGTGGGGCTGGGGCACCCTGTACCTCAGCAGCAGCAGCAAAGCCCCAAGGAGAGAAGTGCAGGCCAGGATGTGGGGAGCAAGACGCTGTCTGGTCACACCCACCAGCCATACCCATGTGTGGGTCCAGGTTAGCACGGCCAGCTGAGAAAGAGGGACACCATTCTGGGAATAGCCCACTCCCAAGAGATGGCAATAGAACTCTAGATTCTCTCTGTAATAAAAATGAAAACCTCCTCTCTACAGCCTACATGAATTATATTGATTGCAGAGATCTGCCTGAATGTTCATCAGCAACATCACAAAAACCACAGCTGAGAGTATCGGGGGAGGCACTTAGACCAAATCCAGTGCAGACTCCACCATCAGACATGCAAATCGTCAACAGGCAAATTTTCCTCATTCCCGGGCACGCATTTTTCCAGGATTCTAGTAGTGAATTAGCATGCTACATTCCGTATGACACTTCCCCTTTCTCCAAATGGGCAGAGGAAACTCAGAAGGTGGATGAGGTCTGCACCAGGAAATGGGGATGGAATTTTACAATACAGGATGCGTGTGTGTGCACATACGGGTTATAAGCAAATGTGAGCTTATATTCAAGTGCGTGTGTTCCATGTGTTAGTGTGAATATGTGGATTTGATTGTCCTTAAAAGTACATATGCATCAGAACAGGGGTGTGTGAACGTCTTTGCATGAGCGTAGGTTTGTGTGTGGGTGTCTTATTCACACATGTGTGGGTGTGTGCATGTGTATCTGAGGCTGCAGTGGGAGTGCACACTCGTGTGTGTCTGTGCGTGGAGTGAACAGGCCAGGTGTGTTGGTTAGTTTGTGTGCAGCCTGCTCCGTGGCTTCCCTCCCATCCTACCCACCCCTGGAAGGACTTTGGCTCTCCATAATCAGGAACTCTCTGCACCTCTGCATGCAAGACAGAACCAGGTTCTCTCTCAGAACCTGTCACCTCTCAGCCCCAGGGCCCTGCCTGTGACAGTGAATCTCACTGTTGACTTTTTCCTCAAAGAAATGAGAAAGAATAAAAGCCCATATCCAAAGAAAATATTCAGCAAGACAGTTTACAAGCTGACTGTGCCCGTAGAAGTGAACATCTAGGTGGTAAAAATGAACAGGCAGTTGGCCCTCACTTACCGCCCCTAAGGGTTAGGCCTGTGGAGCTCCCAGAGCTTGCAGAGCTCCTGTCGTCCTCGCTCACTCTGTGTCTGCTGCTGGGACTGTAGTTGCACCTGCCCCTCCTCAGCTGGATTCCACCTGTCTGATTTCCAAATCCCTGCCCCTTTTGGCCTATCCTGTCCACTGTCATTTGGTTCAGTGAAATTCATTTCAAAGGAAGTTGACACAATCATGAAAGGAAAATTAAAAAAAAAAAATCCTTAAAATCAAAAACAGGATTTTGAGAACGTGTAGGTCTCAGACTCTGAAACTGAGACTTGCCATCAGGGGCTTTGTTGAGGAGGGCCTGCCTCCCAGGATAATATCTCTAGAGGGGGAGGGAAGCAAGTTTGAGCAGGAGAAGCTGTTCTGAGATGCTTTGTACTGGAGGCCCCAATCCCATGGGTAGCCCTGGGGCTGAGCAGCCTTCAGAGTTGTCACCAATGGAGGACAGGGATCTGCTGTGTACCCATCACCGCCACCCATCTCCAGAACTCTTTTTATCTTGCAAAAATGAAACTCTGTCACCATTAAATCACTCCCCATTTTTCTTCCTCCTCATCCCTGGCAACCGAAGGTCTGCTTTCTGTCTCTGTGATGTTGGCTGCTCTAAGTACTGCACGGGAGTGGAATCATACAGTGCTGGTCTTTTGTGTGCCTGGTGGGTTTCACTTAGCATAATGCCCTCAAGGCTCATCCATGTTGTAGCATGTGTCAGAATTTCCTTCCTTTTTAAAGCTGAATAATATTCATTGTGTATATATATGTATATATCACATTTTTACTTATCCATTCATGCATTGATGAGCTTTTGGGTATTGTGAATAATGCTGCTATGGACATGGGTGTACAAATAGCTCTTTGAGATCCTGTTTTCAATTCTTTTGTGCGCATACTCAGAAGTGGAATTGCTGGATCATATGAACCACAAAGTTCTGTTTAATTTTTAAGGAACCGCCACACTGTTTTCCGTGGCCACTTCACCATTTTACATTCCCACCGGCAGTGCACAGGGTTCCAATAGCTCCACATCCTCGTCGACACTTGTCTTGTTTTATTATTTATTTATCTGCCATCCTAATGGGTGTGAGGTGCTCCACTGGGCTTTGACACATGGAGAGAAAGGAGCGGAGGAGGCGGGAGCAGGTTTAACTTACTCCTTACCCAGTTCTATCATCCCACACACACCTGTGCGAGTGGACGCGAGATACAGAGGAACCTCTGGATTGTTAGGCAGACTCAGGGGCAGTGATTCTAGGAGGGAAAAGGGGAGAATAACAGAGATGAAGTGTGAGTTAGGCTGGTTAATAGAGTTTGTTGTTATTTCTTCTCCCTTCTTCTTAGAGATACTTGGACTCACCACGTTACTGGAATCACAATCAGGAAATGTACCAGGATTAGGCATCTTTTCATAAACTCCGGTGACCCAGAAAACTGTTCCTGTTCTTTTGTAGCCACTTCCTTGACACCTGCAGTTGTGCCTGCTTAACCTATGGATAGTCATATCCTGAAGGAAGCAAAAGGCCCAGCCAGGGCACTACCCAGGGATCAAATGGTCACATCCCTTGGCACACAGAAGCAGAGGGTCAGTCCTCGTTGGTTGGACAGTGGCCAAACCAGGATGTCAGGAGACACAGGAGCATGTCCAGCTGCTGAATCCCGTCAACCCCACCCGTGGGACCACCTGACCTAGGGTCACTTCAACTGACAAACACCCTGGAAGGCTTAGTACACTGGGTTTCAGGTCCTGCCTTGGGTCCTGCACACAGAGGTGAATAAGATCCACTCTTTGCTCTATAGTACCTATGTCTCACCACATAAACACCAACTATCATACAGTGAGTACAGGTGGAAGGCAAAGAAAGAAGGAAGGTGAAGGATGAGTAGACTTGAGCTTGGTGTGGAGGGGAGGACAAAGGAATTACAATCAGCTGCAGATCACAGTGCTGGCTGTATTTGGGTGCTCAAAAGATCGTTGTTGTTGTTGATGATGAAGATGATGCTGTGACTCCGAGTCCAGTGCTCTTCTCTGAGTCCCTTCTCTGGCAACAGATTGCAAAGAAACACAACTGCAGCAAGTGTTGAGTACATGGACAGAGCCCTCAGGGACATTTCTCCTTGTGCGTTAACCCCTGCAGCTTAGCATGGGCTCATCCAGCATAAACGTTCCATCAGAAGAAGTCTCACTTCCTGCCTACTGCTGCCTGCCGATGGGACCTCATTTCCATGCATTTGCACCAGGAGGCTGGGAAATGAGATGGAGTTTTGTGGTTTGTTTCATCTGCCCTACCTCTCTCTTACACCACAAGGAGGCCTTGTGTGATGGGGCATGCCCTGGGAGAGTCAGGAGCCCGGGACAGGGAGCTCCGCATTTGCCACGGGCTCGTAGATGACAAGTCTCCACCCACCTCTGGGTCTGGTGAAGGTGGGAGTTTGGTCTGAATAACTACAATTATGGGCACAGTTTACCATTTTTGTATCTTACGTCATCTCCTTAAATCTTCTCAGAAGAACTCTGATGTAGCTGGGGGCATAGTGATGTCACGGGAAGAACGTTGTCCTTGGATTCTCATGAGTTCCATGACAGAGGTCATCCCCATTAAGCCCCAGTTTTCTCATCCACAAAATGGGAGTCATCATGCCTCACTCTAAAATTGTTTTGATGATTTAAACGAAGCCAGAAGTAGTAGTTACAGTTGAACATTAGTGGCATCCAGTGTGTGGGGGAGAATTATTGCAATCCCATCTTAAAGCTGCTATCCAAGGTGGCTTTTCTCAAAGGTTCAGCATCTTTTGTGTTCTGGAGGCCTTTCTGGCACCACTTTTTAACTTAGGTATCCAAATGATGCTTTTCTTTTTTTCAAGAATTTCTTCTAGGACGCTAAATATTTATTCCAACAAAGCCACTGTTGCTCAAAACATGATCAGCCTCATCTGGAAATGCCCTTTGGAGCAGGGCTATATAGAAATATTATGTGAGTCACATGTGTACTTCCAAGTTTCCTAGGAGCCTCATTGAAAAAAATGGAAAGGAGCAAGGGAAATTAATTTTAATCATATATTTTATTCAACCTAAAATATTCAAAATATTATCATTTCAATATGTAATCAATATAAAACTATTAATGAGATATTTTACATCGCTTCTTTCATATGAAGTCTGTAACATCCAGTGTGTGTTTTATGCTTTACAGACATCTCAATTCAGATGCTAAATTTTCATTGTAAGTACTTGATTTATATTGTAATCTCACAAAACTTGCACTTGCAAAAATGGATTCATACATCCACATCACTCCAAACATACTGAAAAGCTTTTCAATAAAGTTGTGTTAATGAGGGAATATTTTATTCCGCTTCAGTTTTTAGATGTAAATTTAAATTATTTAAAATGAAAGAAAATTAAACATCCAGGTTCTCATACATATTAGCTCTATTTCAAGTGCTCAATAGTCACATGTAGCCAGTGACTACTTATTGGGCAGCGAGGCTTTGGGGCCTGGGGATAGTCCTTTGAAGGTTCTCAGCAAAACTCATCATTCAAGTTGGTTTTACATTCTTTGAAAGACATCTTGCACTCACTGCGAATCTTGTCATTTTGGGGAGATTGTGAAAACCGATCAAGTGCTTAAGTTCCTAATGAAGACTGACTACCTTGAGAAGGGGTTACTTCTCTAGTGTGGCTCCTGCCTGGAAATTGCTTTTGTGGTCATAAAGCCAGTTTGGGGAAACAAGTCCCAGTGTGTTTGCTTTAAAATTGTTTGCATTACTTTATAGTCACGTCTGGCTCAGATCACAAGATAGCTGGTGTGACCCGAAGCACAGAAACACAGGAGTTTCAGAATTACTCATGAGTGCTCTGGCTGGGAACCTGGGAGCCAACTGGGGAATAGGGGTTAGAATCTGTCCCCATCCCCAGGAGGCAGGCTCCGGGCCACACAAGGGCTCCACAAACTGCTAAGGCGGGGCTCAAAGTCTCCGCTGTCCGATGGTGGACACAGCAGCCCGATGACCTCCTCTTACTGCCTGGCTTCATACCCTACTCTCCCTCTGGTTATATTGAACCAGTTTTGGAAATAACCCACAGGAAGAATAGCAGCTTTGCTTCTTAACACTCTAACCCATGATAGCCTCAGCAGGTACACGAATTGAAATACACTAAAAAAGAATTTTGGTTAATCAATCCAGAGTTCCCCTATTAGCTACTCAAATAACCTACTACATTTTTGGGTTTTTTTGCAGTTGATGATGTTAAGTAGTACCAGGATTACACAGGTGCGAGATATACCAATTCCTAACCCCGCCTCATATCAGGAGCCTTAGGGTTGATTTCCCCTCCCCTCCCCTCCCTTCGCCTGTACTTTCCTTCCATTTTATTCATTTAATCAACTTTTTTAAAGCACCGCATCTATGCCAGACACTGGGGTAGGTGCGAAGGTTACTAGATGAATGAGACAGGAGCCCTGCCCTTCTCCTTTAGCAGATGCAAACAGCTGTATAAACACATAAATATAAGTATATACATAATAGTAACTTATTTGTATCACTGTAGATGTTTCTCTACGCATTATTCCATTCATTCACACACTGCATTGGAAAGAGCCCAGGATTTGAAGTAAATTCAAAGTTCTGACTTTCTCATACAATATTTGTGTGTCTTTAGGCAACTCACTTAACCCCTTCAAGCCTCAACTTCTGCATCTGTAAAGTGGAGATAATAACAGCCCTACTTTCCAGGGCTTTTTTGAAGATTAAAGGAGGCAATACAGCTAAAACCCAGTGGGACCCCTGGAACACAGCTGGCACCCAATAAATGCAATGCTAGTGAGGATTATTTATAATCAACCCTTCCTGCAAGTTTGAAGTGGTCTTTACTGTCATGCAAATTGAAGTCCAAAGAGGAAAAGTATATTGCTATTGACTCAAACCTTACATGCCAACATTGAAGTCCCTGCCACTGGAAGACTGTGGCAGCCTTCAGACTGTCCCAGAGTGCCAGGAGCATGCGCTCTAGGAACATCCAACACAGTGGGAAGCAAGAGAAGGCTTCCTGGAAGAGACATCTCCTAAGAAGAAATCTGAGAAAATCGGTCAGGTCAGGGTAAAGAGAGGAAAAAAACAGAAAAAAGATAAAATAGTGTCTAAGGCCAAAGGGCAGAGAACAGGAAAGTAACCAGAGACAAGGAAAACATGGCAACTGCAGATAACAGAGACATTTAACATGGCTGGAGTTAGTGTGTGTGTATGTGTGCATGCTTGCACATGTGTGCATGCATGTGTGTAAGTGTGCATGCATGTGCTCATGTGCATGTGCATGTCGTGACTGGAGAAGTAGGTAATGGTCAGGTCACGTGGGGCTAAATTAAGGTAGTGTGTTTATCTTTACAAAGCATTGAAGAGCTTTCAATTGATCATACTTGAATTTTAGGCAGATCGTAATGACTGCTGTGTGGGCAAAGGATAGGAGAGGGGCTGGAGGCAGAGCGAGCAGGCAGGGCATTGTTGCTGTCACCCAGGTAAGTGGTGATGGTGGCCTGCTCCAGGGAAGGGGCAGTGGCATGGATAACAGTGTAATGGGCTTCAGAGATATTCAGAGGTGGGACGGGTTCAAAGCCATGATTTCTGCTCCGTGGTCCCTGGTGCAAACATCCATAAAAGCAACAACTCAGCGGATTCCTATGGATTCGCAGCCTGTGGCTTATTTCTGGGTCTCAGTCTAGCCTTCTCTTAGGCTTCTTTTGATGCCAATGATTGGTGTTGTCATTGGAATGAAAATCACTTTATAAAAACACCCGTAGATTGGGTGGCTGTGTCAGTCAGGGTAATTAATGTTAGTTGTTATAATAAATAACCCCCAAATTTCAGTGGCTTAACACAATAAAATTTTGTTTTCCTCTGACATGAAACTCAATGTGGTCAGGTGGATGACTCTTCTCTGAGCCCAGGTGATTCAGTAATCCAGGTGTTTCAATTAGTGGCTTGGAAGTCCCCAGGGCCTTGGAATCCCCTGCTCTATCTTCTGCTTCCAGCCACCCTATGATCAAAGGGAAAGAACACAGAGAATTGTGTAGGAAGTTTGAGGGGCCAGATCTGGAATTGGCATAGATCACAGGTGCCCATATTCCATTGTTCAGAACCAGTCACATGGCTCATATGCAAATAATTAGAGAAATACAGTTTGACCATGTGCACAGGAAGCAGAAGTAGGGTCTGGTTAACCTCTAGTCAGATTCTGCCATCATGTGAGCAACCACTGGATGAACCAGCAGGGGGATCTTCAATGATGTTTCCTTTCTCTAACCCAGAAAGCTCTGGAAGATTTCTTTCTCCATCTTAAATAACTGCCACTCTTAAGAAATGTGAACAGAAAGCTTCAAGTGTGTTTAAGGCGGGGCCTCATCCTCGGTTTGGTTTTGTTCCAGACGTAGCAGGCAACGTAGAGAATGACAACAGGATGCTGATGTCAACAGCAGGGTGAGGCAGGTACTCGTTAGACTCCACAATCCTGGCTTCCTTGTCCTGCCACTTGCTGGGCTGGTCCAGGCAAAAATTTCCTGTGATTTCTGGTGTTTGAGTGGATCTTTAAGACCTCCAACCTTTTCTGAAAAAGATAGCCATCCAGGGCAATGAAGAGGAGGGCAAGAGGGATGTAATCAGGGGTGTGTGATGGAACACAGAGCGCTCTTACCTGTCAGCAGGAGAGGTACGTCTGAAACGGAGCTTTATTGCTCATCAGATTAGCTCTGCTAGTTTAAATTGTTGTTTCCTATAGTTTTTCTTCTCATCCACATTGCATGCTTATCTAAAAGTCCAGTAGCCCTTGATTTAAATTCCTTCTCTATTTGTTATTGGCTGGCTTTTGGAAAGCCCCTTATCCATTTTTATAATAGCTTCTATTTTCTCATTTCTAGGTTGGATTTGATGTTGTCCCAAATCACTTTGGACTCTAATCTTTCTTACCTCTGTTGGAGAATCCTGGAAAGAAAAACAGTGGAGGAGAGTGGCTGACAGTCCTTGCTTCCATCCTTACTGAGGAACACACAGGAAATTGACATTCCCAGAAAGGCCTGGGATCTAATATGTTGTTGATCAAACTGTGGTTAAGGAATGAAATAGTCTCGTCCAAACTGACATACACAATATAGCTAGGTCCCCAACACTCTATGTGCTGTGGTCCCTCATCTGTCTCAGCAAGACCACGTGGGTGAGAATGCTGGTCTCCCAGTTAAAAAGAAGAACCCTTCCCTCCACAGGGTCATGTGAAAAGTAGTGAGACTGATGGTGAATTTCCACCTAGAACCAGGGCTCCAGAAGAGACCGTGGGAATTACAGATGAGCAAGCCACCCTCCCCACCATGCAAGGCAAAGTGCCCTGTGATGAAGGGTTGGCTCACCAGCCCCTCAAAGAGAATTCCCTAGCAACGGAAGTAAAGAAGCAACACAGAACACAGCGTCAGCAAGAGGATAACATTGACGTCAGTTATTTTTCCTGTGCCTTCTCCTTTCTTCTGGCAGAGCACTCTGAGTATCACAGGAAACTCCTTTTTTCCCTCTGCCACTCTGTGGTTCTGGTGGGGTTGTCCTGGTCCATTAGCCCCAGTCCAAAGCCAATCACATCACCCTGGCCAGAGGATCACTTTGAAGGTGGTCAGAGACATTTCTTGAGACTGACGGAAGAAAGTATCTCTACAAGGACTATGCAGAAGAAGACAGTAGAGGAAAGAGCTGCTAAGAGAGGAATGCCAAACAAGAAAGCAGAGAAACTGTCCTGAAGACCTGTTCCAGATCTAGGATCTTGCTGTCTCTGAACCTTGTGTGCCCAATAGAGCCTTTATTTTACTCCTGTCAAAGATATTTTGAGGGGGCAGGGGAAGGGGCTGTCTCTTGCAACTGAAAGAGCTCTGCCTAATGCAAGAGGGCACCAGATTACCTATACTATTGGAAGAATGATAATTACAATTACATTAATAATGACTCTTCTCTGAGCTCCTGCTAGGCACTGCACAAATATTGACTCCTTCTCTCCCAATAACTTGCAAGAGATATAATCATCACCATTATATGGCTGCAGTCACTAAGGTTCTGTTGAGTGACTTAACCAAGGTCAAATTCTTGTAGTGAAGCAGGAAATCAAATACAATTCTGCTTACACCAAATTCTATGATCTTATCACTCTATCACATGGTGTCTCCTAAAGGGATGAGCCTGAATGAGCACGGGGACAAGTAGGAGAACCGGAGAACACAGTTGATGATTCTCCATCAAAGACACAAATTTCTAGGAAAGGTGTTATTGTTATAGCAAAGAAAAAGATTGAGAAGCAATAAACAAACAATCAAGCATACTTGAAATGAGCATTTACCTAAATAGAAAGAAAGGGTTTATTTTGTGCCTAATATTTTGTTAGGATTTTTTGATGCATTAATAGAAACCAACTGGAACTAATTTGTCACAAGGATGCAGCAAGTCTTGCAGAGCCTGAGGTTGTAGATTCAGCTGAGTTTCCGAGAGAGTTTGGAAGTGGAGACCAGAAGAATCTCAGGCCTCTACCTCTTATTTCCACTTCCCTCTGCCTATTTTGTCCTTTTCTTCCTGTGTAGATAGGCTTTCTACAATCTGCAATGTGTGGTGCGGAACCTGGCTGCCTAGGACTCCCTGGTTGGCATGTTGCACACAGACCCAGCTGTCTTCCTGTCTCAACTCCTACTTCCTGCCACTTCCAAATTTCTCAGAAAAGAGTAACTGATTCGCTTGGTGGGGTCAGCTGTACACCCTGGGACACTCGATCCTGGATTGCTACTGGAGTGAAGTGGAGAGGAAACAGTGCCAGGACCCAGGAGTGAGGAGCCCACAGGGGTGAGCGCTGAGATGCCCTGCTCAGATGCCCCAGCAGGAACTGAAGATATATCACCTCAGCTGGCATCAGCCCCCTTCTGACTTCACCTTGTCAGAGGTCACGCCATCTTCATGGAGGAGAGGGTTCTTCTTCCCCCAGTTGGGACATCTTTGAAGGTCCCTTTCAGCTCCAGAAGTCCTTGTGGGCTGGTCATTTTGGGCTCACAGCTCAATTTATGCCTCTCCTTAAATGTATGTTCTTCCTTTCTGTCCTACGATATTACTCTTGAATAAATGTCCTGCATTCAACTTTCCACTCAAATCTGCTTTCTGGGTAACCTAAGCTGTAAAAGTTCCAAGAACTGTCTGAGAAAGAAGACACTAAGATGAGGTTCTGGGGCTGGAGAAGCCACTGCTTGTCTGGCAATGAGGAATCTATTCCTGGTGGCAGGTGGAGCACAGATGTCCCCAGAACTGGGTAACAGAACAATTGCTGACCTTTCATGGGGGTGGGCTGGGAGGGTGACTGGTGGAAGGGGATGCATTAGCTGGTGGATTGTACCAGATGTTTAGATATATGGGGTGAAGATAAATATAAGTGGAATAGAGTGGCTATTGATAAGCTCAATTGACATTCTGGAAAATGGAAATGAAAATGTAAGAAATTAATTGGCAAGTAAGAGCTAAGTGTGAAAGCCAGGGACCTCCTGGTTAGCATTCACAGAGGTTCTCATCTCCTACAGCAAGAGTGTAGAGAAAGCTGGTGACTTAATTGTCAGGATACCTGAGCTCCAAAGAAAGTTGAGCTCCCCATTCAGGCAGGTGAGATAGCTATTCCAAGGTCAGCAGATCTTCAATCTCCAGATTCTCCTGAACTTCTGGGCCACTTGCCCCTATTAAGGGCTGGCTTTGTGTTGTCTTTATTTGTGTAAGAGCTGACTCCAGACGTTTACAAGTCTCTCCAGCTCAGGGCTGTGGTACTCATTTCTGCTTCTCCTGCAGGCATAGTGAGTAGTGGACGCCTGGCGGGTCCTCCATCCATGTTTTGCTTGTTTTTTCCCCTCATTCAAATGAAATTGAATTCAGTTGTGTACTGCCCTCCCACCCCTAGTCATGACTTTGACCTTTAGAAATATAATTAGAGGTGTACAGATTTTCAGATTAACGAATTAGTCATTTCTTTGGGTAGGTTTTACAACCCAGAAGTTCCAGGTAAATGCTGCAACCTTAGAGTTCACGGAAGTAGACACACAGATTCTAGGAGCCTGTGGTCACCTCGGGCAAGTGGGGAGTAGCCCAGGTTAAGTGAGTCACATTCCCTGAGCTCTGTGCGGGGGCGTTCCTCCACCAGCCCCAAAAGGAGGGTGCTAAGTGCTCACCCCTCACAGGTGAAGAACCTGAAGCTCAGGGACGCATGTGGCGTTCCCCTGCTTACCACACGTGCTGGCGATCGGAGAAGCAGCCTCTGCCTAGCGCATCCCTCCTCCTTGCCAACCGTCAACTCCATCACCTTCTGAGTAGCTGCTCAGTCCTACTGAGAGGGCGCGTCCTTGGTTACTGAGGGTCCTGGGATGGTGAAAGGAGCACACTTGGAAAAGGATCTAGAGGCATCGTCTAAGGATGAACTAGAAGAAGCCTCACACCAAATAGGCAGAGTATGGACCCATCACAGGGCGAGCTGGCCGCAGCCCACCTCCAGTTTCAGCTCCCAAGAGTCCCTGCAGCCCATGTCTCTGTCTAGATTTACCCAAAGGCCTGGGATTGTCCCTCACATGCAACTCTTTCTCCGTCTTGGACTTTGCTCCCACTGTTTCCTCTGCCTCAAAAGATCTCCTGGTATCGTCAGCTCCATCTGGTCTGGGTGGCACCTCTTCCCCTGTAGCAGGCACGGTGATGTCTGGCCCCGCCTCCCCTTGGCGGCTTCCAAGTTCACCTGCAGCGGCAGAGAGCAGCCACCCGCCATCCCTCTTCCACCCCTCTGCTTCTCTGCCCCAGGGCTTTTGCAGCACAATAAAGAGCAGGTGGAAACTGCCAGCAGTCTGGCGCCCCTAGGGCAATCCTAAGTCAATGAGGGAAGAGAATGTGTGATAAACACCCTGGCATCCTGGTCCCTTGAGGGGACAATTAATTCTGTTATGCATTCTACACAATTGGCACCTGTTGCCGACAGGGTCACCTGCCCTTTGATGCCCCTTTATTGGCTTTTGTCCTCTCTGATGCACCTTTCCCTGGCTCAGGTTTGCTTCCTGGATCACCTCCCACATAACTGCGTGTCCCTGAGTCTTCCTCTCAGGGCCTGCCTGGGTTGGTGGGGGACCGGACTCTAATAAATAATAGCACATTACATATTTCAAAATTGCTGAAAGAGATCGTAAACGTTTTCACTACAAAAAATTGTTAGGTATGTGAGGTGATGGATTTGTTAATTAGCTTCATTTAATCCTTCCACAATGTCAACATACATCAAAACATGACATTGTACCCTACAAATATATGTAATTATTTGCCAATTAAAAATAAGATTTAAAAATGCACACTCATTAAGGTCCACCCAGTCCTCCATGCCTTACCAGGCGACCCCAACCTAGGTGAGAGCTGGGGGTCTCCTCCCATGGGGTCCCCCATGGCCCCCGGGATTGCCCCTGTGCCTGCAAGAGCATGAGAGATGCGAGGGTCTCTTTGCTCCCCCGTCTCACCCACCAGGCTGTGGGTTCCCAGAGGGCAGGAGCAGCATCTTTTCATCTGTAGACTCCCAGCGCCTAGAGACAGGAGATTCTCGTAAGTATTTACTTTTCAACTCGGCAATTCACTAACTCTGCGGCTAAGTTTCTCCATTAGTAAACTTGCCGATAGCACCCCTGACTTGGTGAGTCTCCATGGGAACAACAGGTGGCATGCTGGTTCTCACCTGGGGCTCCTGCCACACGGCGGGGAGGTCCCAATGTGTTGCAACTATGGCTATAGTCACGGTGTGGGAGGAGTGCCCCCAGCTCCTACGAGCAGGCTTGTGTCAATTTCTCTTGTTTTTTAAAGGCTCTGATGTGTCTCAGGTTTTAATGGTCTTTCCTGCACCTGAGATTTTTTTCTTGTAGAAATAATGCTTTGGAGGTGTCATTAAGATGTCATTTAGAACAATCCAGATCATACCATATAAACTCACAGACACCGAATCTGCACTCTGCTACAGCCTGGAACCAGGTCCTGCAGAGTGAATCTTCACACCCCAGCTCAGAGGAAATGGGTGAGAAGGTGAGGACGGGGTGGGACAGGGAAGTAGGAGCGAGGGCAGCCTGCCCCACTGCACTGGGCCCCGGGCGCCTGGACCCATCAAGCATGAGCAGCAAGTAGCTCAACTAGTTAGATCGGCTGCTGTTCCCAGCTCACCCACTGTCTTCCTCTGCAAATATTTCCTCTCAGGTAAAAAAATCAAATCAAATCACCTCTCAGTTGGATGAGGGGAAATGAGTGGAGACCTTAGACACTAAGCCAGTGCGGACAGCACCAAATCCCAGACCCTCCAGTCTGCCAGAGCCCTTTGACAGTATCTGTTTGAAACCTACTTTTCATATTTATGGGCCCCGTTCTCTCTGTGGGGACATGGCCAGAGCTGCAGTCCCCTTCCTCCTCGGGGAAAGGCGCTGCATACACACCCAGTGCTCAGACACACCCTCTGGGACTCCTGGATCCCCAAGACGCAGTGGGTCACGGGGGTTGAAGGACCCCGCATGGAGCCACGTCCCGAGTACATACACAAGCTCACACTCCAGGAAGGTCGGGGTCTGCCCCTCCTGCCACGCCAGTGAGGAGCAAGGAGAGGCTCGGACCCAAAGCCGGGAGACCTGGCTCCTTACCCACACTGTCCCTCATCAGAGAGCAGCGTAGGGTGAACTCACCCATACCACAGTCATAGATATTTAATGTGTGTCCAGGTTCAGGGCCAACTGTATTTTAAAAATAGATTTTTTGAGTGATAATTTACATATTATAAAATTCATCCATTTAAAGTAACCAATTCTATGATTGTTTTGGTATATTTGCAGAATTGTGTACCCATCGCTGCAATGTAAATGTAGAACATTCCCATCACCCCACAGAGAAACTTCATGTCCCACTGCCAGTCACTCTCCATGCTGGCTTCCACCCTAAGTAAACAATAATTCACTTTCTGTCTCTGTAGAGTTCCCTATTCTGGACATTTCATAGGAGTGGAATTACCCAATATGTGGTCTTTCGTGTTTGGCTTCTTTCACTTACCATTTTTTTGTTTGTTTTGTTTTGTTTTGTTTTTGAGATAGGGTTTCACTTTGTCACCATGGGTAGAGTGCAGTGGTGTCATCATAGCTCACAGCAACCTCGAACTCCTGGGCTCAAGCGATCCTCCAGCTCCAGCCTCTTGAGTAGCTGGGACTACAGGTGCACACCACGATGCCCAACTAATTATTCTATTTTTAGCAGTGACGGGAGCTCACTCTTGCTCAGGCTGGTCTTGAACTCCTGAGCTTAAATGATCCTCTTTCTTCGCCTCCCAGAGTATTAGGATTACAGGCATGAGCCACCAGGCCCAACCCACTTAGCATATGTTTTTGAAGTTTACAGTAGTACTTTGCTTTTTTTTTAAATTGCCAAATTATTCTCAAGCCAATTGTTTAAGGTAGTAATAATAGCATGTGCTATTGCGGGGGAGAGAGACAGTGTGTGTGCGTGTGTGTTTGTGTGTGTGTGTGTGTGTGTGTGTGTGTGTAGGAGAGACATGCGGAGTTGGGGCCCTGTGTGCAGGGCTGGGGGGTGGCTGTATCACAGCTATTTTGGTGTCTGTCTGATTTCACTGCTGAGGCTACTCAAATGCAGTAAGTTAGCTGGGGAGGGTAGGGCAGGCATCTGGTGGCTCTTTCTATTTCAGAGGCAAGCGCTGGCCAGACCAGCCGTTTTATTTGTCCGTACTAAGTCCTCAGCACATTTCCTCTGAAAACAATAGGGAATTTTGGTTGCTCAAGCTGTAGGACTTTGAAGTCTTCTCCCTCACAGAGCTGAATTTCTTTTGTGCTTGACCTGCCTGAATTCAAAAGCTCGGATATCCTTATTCTCCTTCCACACTTGAGCAAATATGGCCTTGTAACGCTCTGTCCTGGGATAAGAGGTCTTAGGTGGCGTTGACAGCGTGGTCAGTGAGGCGCTGCCTTGTGAAGAACCTACCTAAACCCTCATGCCCCAAGGCAGGCCTCGTGGGGAGTGTATGTGGTGTCCAGCCCCAGGTGCGGCTCCCACCTCAGCTGGAGGCAGGGCACGGCTGGGGCACCCAGGCAGCGCCCAGAAGGATACTGGCAGGCTGGAGCCCACCCAAAGAGGCCCGGAGACCACCATCCTCAAGGGTCCTTCCAGCTTCTTTAGATTCTGAAGGGCTGTCACGTGAGAGAAAGGATCTGGACTCACCCCCGAGGTTCCAGAGGGCTGGACAAGAACCAGTGTGCCTGAGTTACAGCTTGAGGACAACAGGCGAGGGGCAGTGGCAGGAATGAGCCACTGGAAGAGGAGCTTGGGTCTGGCCAGAGCATCAGTCCCAACAGGCAATAGGTGTAATCCTGGTTTACACCTGGGAAAACTCAGGTTGGGCTGTGGGGAGGAGGCTGCTGTCCAGGCCTTAGGCTCATTTGCTTCTGCTGCGCTGCGTGGACACCAGGCTGCAGGTGTGGGGTTGCTGGGACTCTTCCTGCCCTTGGGACTGACTCAGGAAACGGGCATGACTGACCCTTCTTGGACAGCGCCCCTGAGTCTACCGCAGAGCAAGCTGGAGGAAGTTAGGGTTAATTTATTTTTTGTCCCCGTCAGCATTTTCCCATTTCCCTAAACTCTGGGCTTTGGGGTTAAATCACTGGGGTTAGGTAATAAGAAGGAGGAAATCCATGAGTCATCTCCATGTCTTTCTGATGTCCTCAGCTCTATTAGTCCCTAGTAAGTCCTCCTTAATATTCCCTGCGCTATGGAGGCAGTTTAATGGCTCCCACATTTAAGAGGGACAGTGAACTTGCCTTGCAATCATTCTTCTAAGATCCTTTATGAATAGCAACAATGTCCACATTACACTTTTACATTCCGCTTTAATATGGCTTGCATTGCCACGGGCGATTTTGAATGAGACGGTCTTGGCTTCTAACTGCAGCCGGTCTTTCTGGCAGCAGCCTACTCCCTTTCCTGGCTCTTCACTTAGATTAAATTAACTTTCCCTGCCGTTCAGCCCTTAACCTTCTTTGGGGTAACAAGCCAGGTAGACAGATGAAAGGGTTACAGAGTTTTGGGTACCCAAGCGTTCTTAGATGCTCCCTGCCCCGACAAAATGCAGAAATCCTGAAAACAGCAGGACAGACCAGCGGATGGGCCAATCTCTGCTTGAGGCTGCCAACGGCCGGTCTCCTCGTTTTGGCCGCACATGGTTTTTTGCTCAATAGCTCCGGGAAACTCTTCCTTACATTAAACAGAGTGGAATGCATGAGGCAAAAGCGGTTTTGGAGGTAAACAGATCTGGGTTGAGCCTGACTCTGTTGTGTAACACTGAGCAGATTATTTAATTTCTCTGTGTTTCAGTTTTATTATTGGTAAAATGCACACGGTAATGTTGACCACGCATGGTATGGAGGCTTAACTGTGATAATAGCTGGGAATGCTGAGTATGGAGCAGGTGCTCAACAAGCTATAATTATTTTTATGCATAACAGTAATGCCCTGGCAGGTACTAAACAGAGGCTCCTTCAAGATCTATTGGAAACCACTTCAAACATGCCTTTATATGAGAGGCTAGAAAACTCAAACTAAAACAAAACTAAAGAAAATCAACATCCCCTGATCTCTCTTGCATGTGATTCAGCCTCTACCAGAGACTTGGGACAGCGGCAAGAAGGTAGAGTTGGCAGCCCTGGGCAGGGTGCTTGGATCCTCTGGCAGCAGTGTTGTCTGGTCTCCCAGGGCAGTTTCCTTATGGCGTTTCTAACACCTGGTTTCCTGGCTTCACAGGAGCTAAGTGGACCCCACCGGGAGGCTTCTCCCCTGGGGTCTGAGATGGGCATCTCCTCTGCCTACATTGTTCCTGGACATATATTAATAGAATCTAAGTCTGATTCCCTGGACTTTCTGAAGATGTTGTGAGCTAAGTTTTTAATACATTTTTTTTTATTAAAGACTTCTAAATCAGTTTTAGTTTTTTTTTCTTTAATCTGTAGCTTAAAACCATGACCAATGCAATTGCTTATAACAATTCCTCTGCCTCTAACTGCTATCTGAAATGCTGTTTGGAGCAGCACAGAACAAATCCGTGTACAGACAGCCAGCAGTGGAAGGATCTCAGCAGCTCATTAATCCGGACACTTTATTTTTAGAGCAGGAAGCTGCGGGCCAGTCTCTCCCAGAATCTCACAGCTCCGTGTCCCGAGTATTGTGTGTTTGCTCCTACTGTGCCGGGCTGTGTACTCAGTACCATGTTTGTTGTCTCATGTAGTTTACGGGGGGAAAGTAAGGCTCAGAGAGCTTATGGAGCTTTCCCCAAGAAGTCAGATATCATAAAGCAGAGCTGAGACTTTGGCATGGAACTAATTCCAAAGCCCATGCTTTTACTCCGAACATGGGGCTGCCTGCTATGATGCAGCTTCTCATATCACCTTTCGTAATCCTAACTAACTGGTTTCAAGGTGATCAGGAAAGAGGAAGGAAATATACAATGGCAATGGTGCCACTTTGGCATCCGGTGGCCTCGGGGAGGTGCTGAACCCAAGGCAAAGCTGTGCAAGAGTTAATTCTCTGAGGGCAGATGAAGGCCTCACTGCCAAAGACACATGTAAGTTCACTCATGAGCAGAGACAATGACCTCTTCAATGGAGCCAATAACATGTTCCATGCATGGACAGAAGAGACCCCACTATCCCTCCCACCCTTCTTCCCACTACCTTACCAATTCCCTTACAAAGGGGAGCAGTCACTTCTGTGATGGGTCTGACCTGAGACCTGGATTGGATCACCTTTTACTAGTGTCTGGACAGGGGCTTCCTGCTCAGGGGCTTGGTCAGATCCCCCCATTGATCTCTATGATTGCAACAGTATGCATCATGAACCCATGAGATAAGGCACAGGGGTGCAGAACACCATCATGTTTACAGAACTGCGAGCAAACCCACATGACTAAGAGCATAGAGTACTGCAGAGAGAGGTGGCCAAGAGGTGGAGAAGCAAGTGGAGACCAGGTCACACAGGGCTGTGGGTAGCTTGGAGGCACTCAGTCTTCCAGTCCCCTCGAGCCAGCAAACCCCACACGTAACTAAAACTACATGGAGGTCCTATTCCAATTTCTCCTTACCTTGCCGTAGCTTCTCCCCACCTTCCTCCCTCGCAGTCTCTGATCTCTTTTGTGCTTTTACTCTTCAAATATACCTAACATTGCAATTTTAATGGGATTTCACTCAGACTCACTCTTAAAGGCAGATGAACCCTGTAGACCCCTGCCCCATCCTCATTTCAGAATGTCACACAAACAAAACACCCATTGTGACCAGACTCCATGCTTGTGGCTTTCAAACACTCACACCGTTCAATGGTCTGAGCACCCATGAATTAGGAGTCACAGCCCCTTTAATAGGTGTGGGAGGCCCTGAGAGACTTGGTAAAATAATCAGGGCTGCTCAGTCTTAGCAGGAGAGCCAAAAATCTTGACAGTTGGGACTCTGATCCTGGTGCTCCTACTGGGCTTGGGGGTGATGCACACTTCCTCATCCTTGGCCTTGACTCTCCTGAAACCCATGGCAACGTCCTGCTGAATGGGGCCCTGTAGAACGAGCCAGGTCTGCTCTTAGGCTTGTTTTCCTCTTTCGGTCCTGAGCCTTCTCATGTTGTTGGAGAGCTCTAAAGACTAGCATGAAAACTGGAGGTTGCTGTACTAGGTGGCAATTTAGTGGGTTTGGTGGGCTAGTAGGTGAGAGCAGAGCTAGAGCACCTGCCTTCTGCTTTCCTTAGGTCCCTTACCTATAAAGTGAGGGAGCTGGGCAAACAGTCTGGCTTAGCTCTGATTGCTCACGGGTCCATAGAAATGGAAGGAAGGAAAAAATAAATCCTGCAGGAAGCCCACTTCCTGCTTGTGTGGGTCCACCCCTGAGCTTCAGCCTTGCTTAGTTTCTGAGCTGATAAGTGCCAGGGACCAACATGAACATAAGCCTCATCTCATGGGAAACTCAGATGGGTTGATGGAGGTTGCAGGGACGGTATATTGAAAGAATTCTGAGGCTCCCCTTGGGCATAAGGGGGAAGGGATTCTGTGACTGATTCCCATTGTCTACCGCGAGAGCAGGATTTGGAAGTGCTGGCCCACATGTCTGAGAGTAGCCAACTCTGGCCAGTGGTAGAATCACCTCATCAGCTGGAGGGGAAAGAATGATTTCATTCCCATTGGCCTTGAATCAGTTCTCCCAGGAATGAGCTCTAGGTCTTCTTTCATCCTTAAACCATACTTCGTGGATAGATGTCATGATTCTTATTTTATATATGAATAAATCAATGCTCAAAGAGGTTGGGCAACTTTCCCAAGGCCACACAGCTAGGACATGATATATCCAGGATTCAAACACAGATGAGTCCAATTCCGATCTGTTTTCTTCCCACGCATTAGTACACTCTGCTCCTTACGTTTCCTTTCTGGCTGAGGCTGAGTTAAAATTTTACGAGTATGTATGTATTGTTTTAAAAAGATCCCACATCCGCTAGTAAAAATTAATTTGAAATTATCTTTAAAAAATATTTCTCAGCTTAAGAATAAAAATCTTGATTTGAAAAATGAAAATTGTAGAAGAGTTACGTGGGCACTCATTCATTAGGTCCTTTAATATTCGCTCTTGAACTTGAGAGGGAACAGCTATTGAGAGCTACTGTAGATGCTTGAAAAGGTGACCTCAGGCCTTTCCGGAGATTAGCCCAAAGCAGGTAAGGATAAAATGCTTTCATTAAGGCAATTAGAGCTAGTGTGGGATGTGTCCTCTCAGGGAACATCGCCTCTGGGCCACTTTAGATGTGAGCTCGAGGCATTTGACAGTCCCAGTACCTTAAGGCAGAGGGAGAGTTCATTCTAACTGCAAAAGCAGGGAAACCCTGCATTGGGTTCAGCAAACACTTCATCCTTCGCTAGTCTATTTTGATATTACATATTTTTAATTTTTTAAATTTCTTCCCAATGTCTACTGTATTACATGGCATGTAACATGACTAAATGCAAAGCAAATAGAAATAAGGAAGGTACCAAATAGTGCCCAAGGGTTTATAGTCTTGAGACTGTTCTCTTAAATGATACAACTCTGTGGGATGTATGATGTGGATATCTGTTTTTAGATACAGCCTGGGTGTGGCAGGTGATAGACTTGAGAGGTGGGGGCTAGATCGTGGGGGCCATGAGTGGTGTGCCAGGGTAACTGGACTTTATACAACGGGCACCCTTCAAACAATTTGAAGGGAGGGATTGGTATTGTCAGGTTTGCATTGTACAGACTGCAGGCAGGGAGACAGTCAAGAAGCAGATGGAAAAATGTCTGGTTTCCCGCTGGACAGTCTCCATGAGGGCAGGGTTTACACCTGATTTGTTTATTGCTACATCACAAGTGCTAAGGTCAGTGTCTGCCGCTTAGTAAGCCTACAATAAATATTTGTTAAATGGTTGAATGATGTAACTCTCTCATTGAGTGCGATGGGGACAGATAAGGGGAGACAATGGTTCGGGGTGCAGTTGAGACATGCAGGTGGGAATGTCTTGGCCGTGGGCCACTGAGCAGCCACATCACCCCTTAGCATGCGCTGCTCTCTCTAGATTAGAAGCTCTTCCTCCCTTTTGCACTGTTAGCTCTTCCTGAGCCTTGGACCCAGCTCCACCTCACTTCTCCAGGGAAATCTTTCCTGGACCCAGCTAGGCAAGTTAGGTTCCCCGGTTCCGGGTCTAATAGACCCCCTCTTTCCCTTCCGGCCATGGATCTCAGGTGGTAACTCAGTTGTGTGTGGATTACGGATTAATGTCTGTCTCTCCCTTTAGAGGGCCAGCTCCGTAAAAGCTAGGAGCATGGCTCTTTGTAGTCATCAGTGACTTTAACTAATAGGCACAGTGCCAGATATATTGTAGGCACTCAATAAATATTTGTTGAATAAATGACAAAATGAGTGAATTAATAAATGTCTGTATAAATAAGTGAATCCACAAATAAGCAGCTGTCAGGGCTCTATCTCTTAACCCATGATATGATTTAAGTCCCAGTTAGCTTCCCAGATGCAATCAAAGAGGCAATTTTGCAGAGCAGGAACAACATGAGTTCCTAGGTTTGAATCAATTGCCTGCAACATAGTAGGTGCTTGGTAAACACTCACTGAGTGATTCCTAGCTTTTTAAAAATCATCTTATCTGAATATCCTTAGGCAAGTAATGTAATGTTTTGGGACTTCCATTTTCTTACTTATCAAAATGGGAATAAGAAAACCTATCTCAGTTTTCTTAAAAATAATTTGGTGAGATAACTTATGTCAATATCAGGCACATAATAGACACTCAATAAATGTTATTGATCTACAACTGGGCAAACCATTTAATAAAAGTCTCTAAGAGTTTGCAGAGGACAACCAATAAGAAATGAGTGCAGAATCGAGAACCCCTGGGTCCTTCCACTCACTCAAAAGGATACACTCGCACTCCCAACAAACGGCTCTAACCCCAAATCTTCCCTCTGTATTTCCCACTGGCTTTCTGCAGCTGGTCACACTCCTAGACAGAGGCTGGATTTGTTGCCGTGAACAGTTCCCAAATATTTTCAGCCATGACTCAAATACAGCGAAGTCACTGAGTTTGTGAATCAGTGTGTATGTGTGCGTGTATGTATGTGTGTTCAACTGTGATGTACATCATGCAATAAACACTCAGTACGTGCCTCCTTCCTTCCTGTTCCATTTACCCCTGTCTTCTCAGCTCTTTGCACAGGGTTTAATATGTAGTAGGTGCTCTTTGCAAGTTTGGGGCAAGGATGAAGAAAAAGAAGGAAAGAAGGGAGGAAGTGTGGGAGGAGAGGGAAAGAGGGAGGTGCACGTGTTCATGTTTTGCTTTTTTCCCAGGCACATAATT
>CM052438.1:27520418-27542993 GCA_028533085.1 Varecia variegata | reverse complement strand
TTTGGTCATCAGAAGAGTCTTATTCACACTTGGAATCGGATCTGAGCCACATCTTCATTTATTTCCACCCCCAGCAAAAATGTGCAGGATTACAGGAATTCATCCTTCCCTTCACACACATTATTATCTCAAAATAAGGATCTGGTTGATTTCCATCAAGCGTGGAGGTAAGATGCCAAGAGGGATAAGGGACTTGGGGAGTGTCACCACACTATGTGTGGGGAAGGTCACAGATCACAGCTGGTTTACAAAACAAAAAATCTGACCAACCTGATTTTTTCTCTTATAATTTTATTCTCTTAAATAACCCCAGAGTGTTCCCAGCTAGGACACCTGGGTTTACCCAGGAGTCCGTCCTCTCTCACACGTGCAGTTAAGCCTGGTGATGTGTGTGTTTTCCCCAGGACCCCTCGGAAGTGTGGGGTCTTTCTTGGACTCCAACACACACTTCCCTCATTCAGCACCTTCTCCCTCACCTGGACCAAATTTGAGCCCCGAAATCATCACTCATCTCCTGCATTTAGACACTTCCTAGTTTTCATGTCATGATAGATTTTGTTGTTGCTGTTTGTGTGCTTGTTTTTGGTTGTGTTTTATGTTCCAAAAAGGAAAATCCAATCCTATCACTTACCTGGCAGAAATTCTTCAATGGTTCGGGATGATGAGAAATTCTGGAGTGGGGATGGTTGCACAGCAATGCGAATGGGCTCAGTGCCACTGTATGGCACACTTACAAAATGGTTAAAGTGGTAAGTTTTATGTTCTGTGTGCTTTACTACAATAAAGATTCTTTAATGGCTCTCCATCACAGCAGAACACTTTTGTAAGGTTTACGGGGAGCTGGTAGAAACTTGCTTCCCCCCATGCCAACTTTGTTCTCAACTCGCTGATCTTATCTTTACGTTGAGCAACGTGCTGTTCCCATTGTACCCTTTCGTCTCCCCAGGTCCCACGTTGTCGTCTGGTGTATGTTTCATCGTCCCCTCTTTCCTGCTTCTGGAACATCCACTCAACCTTGAAGACCCAGGTCAGCAAGGAATCTGTCATCTCCCCAGCAGTCTCTTCTCATTGACCTAACTTCTCTCTACAAGTAGAATTCACGGATTGCCTGTTTAATTCCAACATTAAATACTAGACCAGCAAAAAAAAGGACTATTCGTAAGAGGTGTGTCAGATACAGGTCAGATAAAGAGAACCTCAGTAAAATGAGCATCTGTGTGCCCACCACTCGGTCCATGTAAAAGACAACCATCACCTGTGCTGTCTCTGTAGGTCCCTCCCCCAAAGTGCTTCTCTTCTTCCCCTTTCAGACTTGCCTCTTACCACGAATTTTGTATTTGTCATTCTGTTTATTTTTTCCCATTTTACCATGCTCATCGGTTTCCCTGAATAATGTATCATTTAGTTACATAGGCTTTTGAGCTTTTTATAAATGGCTGCCTGTTCTCTGTGACTTGTTTTTTCCTCCTCAAAATAACATTCAAGAAATCCATCCACTCTTTTTCATGTTGTTGTAATTTGTTCATTTTTACTGCTATGTACTGTTCCATTGGATAAATACAACACATTTTAAAAAAATCCATTCATGCTGATGGTGGAAATTTCAATTATTTCCAATTTTTGCTGTTAAAAATTGTGCTGATGTGGCCCTCTCTGTGCAGGTCATTTGGGTTAAATGAAAGATTCTCCAGGTACATACCCAGAAGTGGAAATTCTGGTGCAGACATATATATCTCTTTGGCTGTATTTGATGATGACAAATTGCATCTACTGTGATTTTATCAAGTTACACTCCCACACAGCATTGGTTAAAAGGAGTGATTGTGCCACTTCTGTGCACTATTGGTTATCAGACTTTAATTTTTGCTAATTTGGTGGATGTGAAATGATATCTCATTCTGGTTTTATTTTATCTAATCATGTGGTTGCCCAGTGATTAGAGAGGTTGAGTTTTTTTTTGTATGTTAATTGTTGATTTGTATTTATTTTCTCTTCTATTGAGTAAAATATGTTTTGTCCATTTTTCTACTGAATTGTTTTGTTCTTATTGATTGTTCTTCATCCAGACATCCAGAAAAAGCAGCAGAGGTCTAGAATAGATGCCCAATAAAGTCATTAGGGACCTGGGCTTGTTCCACCAATCTTTACCCTATCTATGTTTGAAGATGGTTTTCATCTTCAAATGCAAGGAAGGCTGCTGGGGCTCCATCTATCATCTATACATTCCAGTTAGGTGGAAAATAAGAAGAATCTGAAAAGCATCCACCTGCTAGCTGTCTGTTTCTTCTCTTAAGGAACTTTCCAGGAAGTCCTACCCCAAAATATTACACTTATATTGGCCTCTCTTAGCTGCAGGGGAGGCTGGGAAACATAGTATTACACTGGGCACAATATTGCTGGGAATAAAATAAGGTTCTGTTATAAGAATGAATATGGTAGACAGTTGGTTCAGCAGCTAGTGACCTCTGCCACACATTTCCTACTACTCCAATACCACCCTCTCTGCCCCTCTCAATTCTATCATACTGGATTAAAAAAATTTGGGTAGGAAACATCACTATTTGAAATTGTCATTCTCTCTTGTCTCCCCTCCTAGACTAGGAGCTCCCTAAAGATGAAACTTTGCCTGTTTTGATCTCTGCTGTATCTGCATTTCCTGTAGAGACTGTAGAACATGTCAGTTCTCGTGTCAAAAGAGTCTCAGTGAATTCACTCAATCATTCATTGACTAATTTATTCCACAATTTTTTTTAAAGTTTCATCTGTGTGTCAGGCTGTACATTAAACACTAGGAGAGGTAAACTGTGAATAAAACATGGCCCCCAAGGGAGATTGACATGGAAACAGAGAAATGAAACCATGGTATGAAAAAACTGACATCGTGAGTAAAGGCATGCACAGGGGCTGCAGGAGCCTGGAAGCGAGAGTGACCACCTGCCCCGAGAAGGGTCTCACCGGGGCATCGTAGTTGGGTCATGAAGCTACGTAGTTCAGCAAGTAACAGGTCTTTCAGCCTCAGCTTCCCCCTCTCCAAATGGGCTTAGAAAATGCAAGATACGACTGAAGCAAGACAAGGCGGCCGAGAGAGGCCCGCTTCTCTTCTTCTGCAGGATGTCATTCATTGTTCGTAAGGACTGCAGGCTCAGGGGTTGCTGTCGATGGGAACAAAGGGTCTCCTCAGGGTCTCGGGGGATTGTGTGTGTCTGGGAGGGAGGAGGGGGATGGCAGAGAGGGGAGAAGGTGCTCATGCCCAAGGCTGTATAAAAAGTCATTATGAGCTTTTAAGTAAATTCTCAATGATAATTATTCTAATGGATTTAATAATAAGTCTGCAATTTGGAATTATGATGTTCTAATGTGTCAGCTGTCGTATGCCTCAGTGAAAGAGTCTCTTTCTTTTTTCCTTTGAAAGCCAATAAAAAGAAGAGGCCACCTGCTGTGGTGGATTCCGTCAATTTCTCACTCAACAGGGGTTGGGACCTCTTATTTTAAGCCCAATTCGGCCACCAAGGTATAGCTACAGTGCACAACCCCCAAGGCTGTCTACCCTGGACTCAACTAACTCTTGGCAGCAAAGAATGTTCCAATGGGAATGAGATGTTGTGGTAGATGCTACTGAGCAGATTTGGATTCAAATCCTGTTTCTGCTTCATGATAGCTAGGAAACCTCGGTCAAGCCGGTTCCCTTGTCTGGGTCTCAATTTCCTTATCTGTAAAATGAGGACAACGAGGCCCGGGTCACAGCCCTGGAGGAATAAACGGAATAAACAGCCCCGTGTGTGTGAAAGTCCCTACTTGCCGTATAAGGACTTTCCCCATGACAGCCAAATTCCCCTTTCACAGATGAGAAAAAAAGGACAAGCTAGTTGGCCAACATCACTTAGCAACAGAATTGCTAACACAATGAGCCACTGAGTCGTGGCCAAAGGAACACCTTGGACTTTGGTATCAAAAACTATCTGGATCAAATCCTGGCTCTGCCTTTATCACCTGCGTGACTCTGAACAGGTTCTTTCTGGCCTCGGGCATCTTTCCCTGCTGCCTGGGCTGTTCTTCCCCAACATCCTTTGTTGAAGACATTCTCAACTTTTTCAAGTCTCTGCTCAAAAGGCAGCTTTATTGGAGAAGATTGCCGAGCAGAGCACAGTCCTTCAGACAGCCCCTGTGTCCCTCCCCAACTCCACCACCCGGCCTGTGGTGGCCGCTGACAGAGCGACTTGTTTATTCTTTCATCATCTGTCTCCTCCAATTACAGCGCAAGCTCTTTGGGATCAGAGATATCTGTTTGTTTCACTCACTGCTACACCTCCACATCCTAGAATAGCACCTGATGCAGACCAGGTACATGATGCATGGATGTTGAATAGCTGTTGAATGAAAGGGTCTTAATTTCTCTAAACTTCAGATTCTTCAGGGGAATGGAAACACCTGCCTCCTCAGATAATTGTGGAGATAGCTTATACTAACCGCCCAGCATGGGACACTGCATGCAGGAAGAGGTCAGTCACTGGCTGGCATGACAATGGCCCCTGTGGCCTGCCTTCCTGTGGCCTTTGTCAAAGGAGGAGGATTTGGGTCACTGTTTCCCAAATCTGGCTGCAGATCGGCATCACCTGGGGAGCTTAGAGGAAACACGGCAGTCCTGCTGTGGTCTCTCTGACCCAGATCTCTGGATGGAGCTGCGGAGTCTGTGTTTTTCAAATATAGGAGTAGCCGTGGCATTTCCCTTTCAGGAATGAGAAAGGAGGCAACTGCAGAGCGAGAGATCATGATGCCAATATTTCATGTGAGGATCATTATCATTATAAGGAATAAACACTTTCTGAATGAAGTAAGGGCTACGTACAACAAGCACAACTATAACAGAGAGAAAGAGAGTGAAGAACCATTGCCCAGAGAGCCTCGCTGGCAAGGAGCAGGCAGCTTGGTCACAGGATCTACTCCAGCCACGTCCGCAGTCTGCAGGCTGCGTTTCTACAGGTGAGGCCGATGTGTGCACCGCGCAGGTCACATTTCTTCTTTTAAGCTTTGAGGCTGCTCAGTAGCAGGTAGGTTGTGAATGCTTGCAAGACTGTTTGCATTTCTGAGTGTTTAATCTTTTAATTATTGCTCTTGGAGTTTTTACGGTGTTTGCAAATAAGCAAACATGTGGCCTCTTTCTTGAACTTAATTTAGTGCGAAGAGTGTTTACACAACTGTGAATCCCCACAGTGCAAAATGCTGGGGCCAACAGTTAAACCCATTGGGTAAACAAGCTGAAATCATTTTGTGTTTACAATAAAATAAGTGTATAAATAAGTAACCAGGCTGATATTTTCTTAGTAATTAGCTAGATTTGTGCTGCCCGATACTGTAGCCAGTAGTCACATGGCTACACTTAATTAAATTTAAATTTAATTAAAATTGAATTAAAAATTCAGTTCCTCAGTTGCACTAGTCACATTTCAAGTGCTCAGTAGCCACATGGGGCTGTGGGCTGCGGTGTTGGACAGTACAGATTAGAACATTGCCATGATTACAGATGCTGCTACTGGACAATGCTGATGTGCATTTTCTAGAAGTATCTTCAGCAGACTATAGCCAGTGTGTAAAAATCTGCCACCTATGGTATGTGTCCAATGAGTACTAAGCACCAAAAAGGGCCCCAAACATGAAAGGTGTGTTTTTGAGAAATTTGAGTCTCAGAGCAAGATTTTATAACCTTTTTATTATCTTGGATATTTAAGAAGAGGCTGCCAATTATTGATATGAGAACACTATCACTCTGTTGAACAAATAACACAAGTGGCTGTGCACAGACGTTTGGACGCTCCCTCCCCAACAGTGACTTTGCCCGTGCAGGGAATGGAAAGGTGAGGCCTTTGTTCTTCCCAGGCTCCCTTGCAAGGATAGCTGTGCTGCTCACAGCCCCTCTCTAGCGGGAAGGAAGGTGAAATGGGGAGCATTCATTTTTGGGTTGGTGTCTGCATTGCTATGCCCTAACAAAGAAACGCATGTTGAATTTGAGAGTGATGGTTACCTGAACACACACATTCTCCTTCCCTCGTCGGTGACCTTCCCTTCCCATATCAGAGACAAGCTGGAGCCATTTGAAGCAGAGGCAGTATACAGTAACGTTTAAACCTTGGAATCTGGCCTCAGTATGATCTGGCTGTGCAACATTGGCCAAGTTTGAACCTCTCTGAGCTTCAATTATCTCTTCAGTAAAATAAGGATAATAATGTGTCTTCCTGATGGAGCTGTTTTAAGAGGGAAATGAGACAATGGATGAAAAGCAATGAATACAGCATCTGCCTTGTCACACGCGTACACTAAATTGTTTATTGTAATATGAACACGCAAGGTTGCAGGTCAGGCAGTCCTAGACACCAACCTCAGCTTCGCTGTGAATAACTGCCTGCTTCACCAAATCTATTAATGCTTTTTGCGCTGATTCCCTCATCTGTAAGTTGTCAACGATGCTGCTACCTGTGTGGAAGTCTGTTATGAGGACCACATGACACCAGATACACCAAGGAGCATTGACACGGCCTGAGCCATAGCAGGAGCTCCATAAATGCTGCTGCTTCTCCTGGCCTGAGGTATCCTTGGGAGAAAAACCTTTTCAGTTTCCAAGCTTTTGTAGTTTCTCTGTTAAGGTCAAGCCTGAGCTGGACCACATCCAACCACAGACAGATTTCCCTTCTACCCACGAGCTCTGTTTTGTCCAAGCATCCCTTCTCCTCCCCGGGGGATGCGGGTGGACAGCTCATTCTATTTCTAAACATCCCTGGCTGGCTAAGGATGCCTGAGTACCATGGGCATGAGGTTGCAGGTCAGGCAGTCCCAGGCACCAATCTCAGCTTGGCTATGAGTTAATTGCTTGCTTCACTAAATCTGTTAACACTTTTCATGTTGTGGCAGGTCAGTGGGTAAGGACGGAAAACTTCAACTGGGCTTATGGCTCGAGCCTTGATTTCTTATGTAGAGAGACCTCATCCGCCTGCAGTTCAGCAAGAGCTGGGCTGGTGTGCAGTGGGGAGAGGCACCAGGAAGGGAGGGTTCCCTCTGATGGGCCAGCCTGCAGCAGATGACAGTGCTCTGGGCCGGCTCTACCTTTCATCTCCAGAGTAACTCACCCACACACTGACCTAGGGTTTTCCATCACCCCAGGTGGTTTTCATGGCACCCCAGGGAAAAGGGCAGGTGTTGGGGGGGTTCCAATTCTGTTGTACAGAGGTGGAAGCTGACCCTCAGAAAGGAGGAATACATTGCAGAAAGACACAGGTAGTACGTGGTAAGGCTGGGCAAGGCTGCGCCCAGGACAACCCAACCCTACCTTTGCTTTGCTTTGTTTTGTCCTTTCCTCTATACCTTCCTTCATGCTGTCTCTCAGAGTTCCTTCTGTATCCGCCGTGGCTCCCCGGGCCCGGCCTTGCCTGCCTCTACCCCCTGCAGCCCCTGCTCCACACATGCCCCGTCTCCTCTAATAGCGTCATCCTCACAGCATGGCCAAAAGAAATGTAATTTGACCAACATAATTATCTCTAAAAGCTCAATGACTAATATTTACCGGCTCAAGAAGGTTTTGAAAGAAGAGGTCAGATTACTCTAATCAAATCTCATAGTGGAGAATTCCAGACACTTAGTAACACCAGATCCTGTGGCAAGAGGCAGAGCCTGAGGCTTTGCTGCTTGTTGGGTGGGGATGTTGGGTTGGCCTCTTCCACCTGCACTTCAGTCTCTTCACGTATGAAGTGAGGTGATTCACCCCTACGCCTTCAGAAGGCCCTTCCAGCTCTAGGCTTCTGACTCCTGAATTGAGGGGGAGAATTTTGATCTTTGAAGAGGAGGCTGTGCTGCTCCGTTCTCCTTCTCCTGCTTTGGGGAAGGATGCTCCTGGGTTTGGAGGCAGTACCAAGGCGTGGCAGGATCAGCCTCCCCTGACATCCTGGAGCAACTCCCTGTGCGGGGAGCTCTGGGCAAGACACTCCCAAGATTCCTCCCTCCTTGGAAATCCCTAAGAATTCGCTCTCTTTTTTTAGTTTCTAGGGAATCTCCTATTTCATTTTGGACCAGGTCCAAAGTCTTTTTACTATTAAATTCTGAATATCTGTCTCCGTATTCTCTCCTTCTGGAAACAGCCTGCACAATTCCCTGCAGAGCCAGGAGAGGGGACTTTATGTGTCTAGGGTTTCTTTAGTTTTTGACACAGCTACAAATAAAATATTTAGGCAAGGAAATTAAGTTATAATAGAGAAGAGAGAACTATCTGAAATAGTGAGGATGAAATACAAATTAATACTTCAGTCCTGCCATCTACATGCATATGTATATATCAGTCAGGGGCTAATGAGCTCAATTCAATACTCTTCAAACATCTATTGAGCACCTGCCATGATAGGTGCATATTTGCAAATTGCTTTAGAGTTTTACAGAGCATAGATCATGCACTGAATTAGTCAAGGTCCTGTAGTTGGCAAAAAACTGAAACCAGTTTTGCCTAACTTAAAAAAAAGTGTGTTTGCGTGTGCACACTTGTGTGTGTGTATGGTGAGTGAAATTTACTAGGAGAATAACATCTAAGACATAGGATGGTAGAAACCTGGGCCCTTTGAGACAGCATTAGTCAGGGTCAAGCTGGGTAAACAGAAACCCTTCTAGGTCTCTCAAACAGAGGGTATTGAATACAGGGAAGTGGTTACACAGGCAATGAGAATCCAAACAGAGGACAAGGTCACCCAGATTAGCAATAGCAGAAAGCCTACCTCTCCGAGGGGTAAGTGGAAAACGGGAGGATTGGATGCTAAATTCACAAGTGGGACCTTATACTAGGAGCTGGAATCATGGTGGAGTGTCCAAGACACCAGAGGGAGCAGAAAGGTGGGAGGAATACCTGGATTCTTCCCTCCCCTTGCCCACCAGTCTTCTGCCAGAGCTTCCCATTTCTGAACCTACCCAGAAGGCAGCTGGCAAGGTAGACTGGGATGTGCATTGCAGAACAGAAGGGGCCTACAGAAAACAGACAGATGGCCAGTGTGGAAACCTCAGCCATCTTCACTCTCGAGCATGGCCCCCAAAATGACCCAGCCCAGCCATCTTTATTCTCTGACATGTTCTCTTCAGTGTTCAAGTTCCCCAGCAGGGGGTTGTAGTGGCCCCAGCTTGGTTCAGGTGGTTCCTCTTGGTGCTCAGCTATGGCCAAGGCCCCGGGTCAATAAGGAAACTGTTGACAGCCACCGCCTCCCACAATACAGGATCATTGCAGATGCATCATCTCACTTGACGGCCTGGGGGTAGTCTTTATTTTCAGTTTATTTTGCAGACAAAGACATTGAAGCTCAGCAAGACAAAATAGTTTCCCACATGATAAGTGATGGCCAAGGGCTACTTGGAGTCACAGGAATTTGGGTTCAAATCATGGCTTTATCCCTCATTGGCTGAGTGACCTTGAACAGACAATTTGACCTCAGTGATCTCATCTGTGTAAAAAAGACAACTGTATCCACCTCATAGCATTGCTGGGAAAATACAATGAGATCACACACACACACACACACACACACACCTGACAAAGCTTGTATTCAAAAATGTCTACATCCGAGAGAGAAGCTGCTTTCATTTGCATGCCATGACCCAGTTCATGGAAGGTTTTAGCCAGGTCGGTAAGCTTCCCCATCTCATTAAATAAGCCTGTTCTAATGCAAAAGGTCACTCAGAGTGTCTGCATCACACAGAAAGATGGGATTAGCATCTTTTAATCCATGCATTCTCAATGTGGGGCCAGGGTGGTAGTGGTGGTGGTGCAAAAATTTGTTCTTGAGGAAAGAAAATATCTTACTTTTTTTGTGTATAAGACACATATATACATAGGGTATATGAACAAATACAGAGTATCTTTTTGGTATTAAAATTTCATGGGGGTAGGTGGTGATTAGGAAAATCATATCTAAAAGGCTCCTTAGGCAGGCAATAATTAAATGCCCTTAGCTTTCTGCAAAGTCTTGTATTGTTCGACAGAAAGTCATCCTCACTGTGCCAGGGGAGACTTTGTGGGGCAGGGAGCTTGTAACTTCCAACTGGAGAGAAGTGCGTGGTGTGGAGGGCATGGTATAGGCTTTTGAATCAGAAACGACATAGAATCCAGGCTCTATTCCCTCCTAATCGCAGGCCCTGGGAAGCTACCTGACCTCTCTGGGCCTCTGTTTCTTTAACTCTGAGTTGGGGATGGTGGTTTTTCCTTGCAGAGGTGTGGGAATTAAGGGAGACAAAGCTTGTGGGGCACAATAATTGACACGTGTGTGCTGTTCCGTGCAAGACACTCAGATCATCCCAGTTGTGCTCAAGGCCGAGTTTTGGAGCCTTTTTTATCATTCCTGACTTTTCATGGCATACTGTTTCTTGTTCTCCCTCTCCCACCTCCTGACCCCTTACTCCTCTTCTGCCTCGTGTGCCTGATGTCTTTCCTTGGCTCTGACTTTCCTTTACTGGGTAAGATCTACCTGGCGCCCACACAGCCCTGGGCTTGCCTTGCCTGCTTTTCGTGACTTTAAGGGTAGATCAGACACTCTTGTCTGTCCCTGAGTCCTGTGCACTCACCCTTGGCCATAACACCACGGACACAACAGTCACGCCATGCAACAATTATCCTGTGTTGCTTAGAAGGTGGATCTTCCTCCAGAGCTCCAAGGCAAGACATGGGGACACTGTTCCCCACACAGCCTCAGAGGCCTGGCACTGCAGAGCCAATATCTGTGCTGTGTCCACACTGGCACAACTGGACATTCTGTAGCAGCCTGCCTGGTGCTGGGCCTTTGATTACGAGTGGGTGGTGGAGAACTTCTCTGCAAACGCTGACGATCTGCCGCCTTTACAGACGGCGGCTTCTGTTTTGTCTCTGTTCACCTGTAGGTTCTTCACCTACAAACCTGACTCTGAACCTCCTTGGATTGGTGTCTTTCGTTTATTCATTCATTCATCCATTCACTGAATCACTCAGCAAACATTTATTAATCACCTACTGTTTCCTAGTGCTGCGGTAACAAAGTACCACAAAATGAGTGGTTTGAAACAACAGAAATGTATCGTTTCACAGTTCTGGAGGTTAAAATTCTGAAATCTAGGTGCAGGCAGGGCCATGCTCCTTCTGAAGGATCTGGGGAAGAAGTCTCTTTGCCTGTTCCTACCTCCTGGCAATTGCTGGCAACCCTGTGGGTTTCTGGCTTGTAGATTCGTTACATCATTCCTTCTTCATATGGTCATCTTCCCTGCATGTCTTTCTGCCTCGTCACACAGCATTTCTCTCTCTCTGCATCTGTGTACAAATTTCCCTCATTTCATAAGGACCCCATTAGATTAGGGCCCACTCTAGTCCAAGTATGACCTCACCTTGACTTGATTACATCTGCCAAGCCCCTATTTCCAACCAAGATCAAGTTCACAGATACAAAGGTTTAGGATGTCAACATATCTTTTTAGGGCAGCGATCCCCAGCCTATGGTGAGTTGTATAATTATTGCATTACATATTACAATGTAATAATAGAAATATGTAAAAATAGAAATAAAGTGCACAATAAATGTAATGTGCTTGAATCATCCCGAAACCATCCCCGCCTCCCCAATCTGTGGAAAAATTGTCTTCCATGAAAATGGTCCCTGGTGCCAAAAAGGTTGGGGACTGCAGTTTTAAGGGACGCAGTTCAACCCACAACATGGGCTATTTGCCAAAGCCTGTGCTAGGCACTGCCGTTCAATCCCTAGTGTGGGCTCCATAAGTTCCCACCTTCTAGCTACATTCAAGCCACAAGGATTCATCAAACTCTGTGGTCCCAAACCCCCGGGCCACGGACCGGTACCTGTCTGTGGCCTGTTACAAACCAGGCCGCCCAGCAGGAGGTGAGTGAAGCTTCATCTGTATTTACAGCCTCTCCCCATCACTGGCATCACCGCCTGAGCTCTACCTCCTGTCAGATCAGCGGCAGCATTAGATTCTCATAGGAGCAAGAACCCTACTGTAAACTGCACATGCGAGGGATCTAGGCTGCACACTCCTTGTGAGAATCTAATGCCTGATGATCTGAGGAGGATCCGAGGCAGTGATGCCAGCTCTGGGGAGGGGCTGCAAATGTAATAAATGTTAATGCCCTTGAATCATCCGGAAACCATTCCCCACCACCCCTCCACCCCCGGTCCATGGAAAAATTGTCTTCCATGAAACCGGTCCCTGGTGCCAAGGAGGTTGGGGACCACTCAGCAAACTCGTTCTTTGTTTCTGCCCAGTCATCATTCTCAGGCATAGCTGCCTGATCTCTGGCTTTCTCTTTCCTCTAGAGCTAAATTTCCCAGTTTTTATAAAAATATTTTTTTAAATCACCACAATGTCTGTGTCTAATCTCTAGGAAACAGAAAATTTAGCTCAGTGGCATATCTGTGCAAACATCTGCTGGAGTGAGGCTGAGCTGCTCGCTCAGGGTTTAATAAGAAGAAATGGGAAAAGGAATTGAATTAGAGGGAAAAAGAATAATCACTCGTCTCAGGTTCTCTTGGAAAAAAAACACGTAATTTAAATCATTTCCAGGGGAATCCTCACTCCCAACCCCACAGATCTGACAGCTCTGTTCCATTTTCCCTTTGGAAACTGGCAGATTCAACAGCTTCCCAGAGAAATGAGTTAGCGTCACCACAAGGCTGGCGAACACTTTCTGTAAAAGGACCAAGAGTAAATATCTTCAGCTTTGCTGGCCACAGAGTCTCCGTTACAACTGCCTGACTTTGCTGCTGTAGAGTGAAAGCAGCCGTAGACAATATACAAAGGAATTGACCTGGCTGTCTTCCAACAAAACCTTTTTTACAAAAAGAGGTGGCGGGCTGGATTTGGCACATGAGCCATAGTTTGTAAACCCCTGGCCAAAAATTGTGAAGACCCTCCAAGGAAATGAACCTGAGAACCAGAAAGGGCCTTGAGTATAATCCGGTAGCAGGTGGTTGAACTGTCTCTGCACAGCCAGCTGGAGCCTGCACATGTCTCACGACGGGGGTCTCCACTGCTCCAGACTGCCCGTTCCACCCGCTCTGCAAGAGAGTTATTGCTTATACCAACCTGAAATGTCTCCCTGTGCCTTCTTCTGGTGGTCCATGGGGCCACATGGCACCACCCCAAACTTTCTTGCGCTGATAACCATTTGAATATTTCTATCCCCAAATCTTCTTTGCTCCAGGCAGAACATTCTAATTTCTTGTGATTATTTCTTGGCCAACATGGTTTTAATTCCTCCCTTTTTCAGGTAATCCTCATCTTGTGGGATGTCGGCTTCAGATAGAAAATCAAGAAAGCAGAAAGACAGAGTTGCTATCTTGGAAACTCACCTGGAGGGCGAGGTGATTGGCTTCTGGGCAACGCAGGCTTCTTACCTGTGGAACGGGACAAGGATGCTCAGAGCACGGAGTGCCGTGAGCAGGAAATGGAAGCTATTTGCCTCGATGGTGCCTGGCACACAGAGGACTCTGAGTAAGGGATTAGGGTCATATCTTGGGACACCAGAAGGAATGCTTAGGGCTGATGAGGAGGGATGTGACTTCTGGAAGGTGCCTGACTCCTGAGACGGTGCAGAGAGTGGAGGAATCCGCCTGGGGAATAGAAATGGCCTCAATAGTTCTGATGCAGATGTGGGGGGAGGGAGGTAAAACCAGGCAAGTGCCCGGGGGGCTTCTGAGTCTACCTGGGCGTGCCTGTCAGGGGAGATTTGGCATCTGCCATCAAGCAATGCCGGTGTGCCAACAAGCCAGCAGAGACCAGGGCAGAGGTGGTCTCCAGCCTCGAAGGAACTTGGCAAAATCTCAATTTGCCCTTCTTTCTGGGAAGAGTGAAGGATTCTTTGTGTCTCCTCAATTATGCTAATTCTGATCTTGCTGGATTCTGTTTGCAAAGTGTGCTTGATTAGAAGGATGGGGCTGGGCTGGGGGTGGAGAGGGTCCTCCCTCCATCTCTCTGTCCGTATCTCCTTCTCCACACAGGTCTGGAGCAGTGTGCTTGCTTTGCTCCAAATATCACAGCTCCTCATCCTCTCTCCCTCTCTGCTAAAACAGAGGCGTTACAAATGAAGTGCTCAGATTGCACTGGAGGGATGGGGCCAAGCTTGGCTTCTAATAATTTTAACAGTTGCTCCCTTGTATTTCTAACATTCTGAGAACAGGCCTGACTCTGAGTGATAAACTGCCCTTATTCCTCCAAGATAAGTGAATTATTAACCCCCCACCAGCTTTCTCCCTGCCATGCCCCTCCCTTAAGGAAGTGAAGCATTAACTATCTGAGGTTACTCTTCCTGGTGTAGTGAAACACACACTCCCTTCCTCGGAAGCACCAGCTTGGGGTTCATGCTCTTCCTGGTCCCTCTCCTGGTAGATAAAGTTGACACGGGGATTCTGATTTAATCTCATTGTTTGGTCATTTAAAAACATGAGTTGAGAATCTATCGTACGCAAGCCTCCTGTGCTAGGTACTGGAGAGAAAAGTATGAAAATATGGTCTTTGACTTAGGAAGTACTATCATTCAATTTGAGTGACAGACACACAAGCAAACATTATACTATGACAAGATGCTTAATTAAGGTATGTGTTTGTTGTAATGGGACCAGAGGAGAATAAACTTAAACATTATCTGCAGGAATGGAGATGCAGGAACGCAGGGCTCTAGGAAGGAGGCAGCGGGAGAGCTGAGTTCCTAAGCAAATACACTTGTTTACAAAGGAACAGCTTGTTCCAGTGTTGATGCTGGAAGGAGCATGGCATTTGGATATCTGACCTGAGGATGGCAACAGTTTTCAGCATGACTCAGTGGTGTTTTAATTGGATGCCTTTCATGGAAAGTGAAACCTCTGTTGACTGCCAATTGGTCTCCTGCTTGGCACGCTGTTGATGCATAGGCTGTGGGGGCTGATGTTTAATCTAGGTTATCTTCATGCATTCATGGTATGAATGCATTCATTGCTGAGAACCTGCACCATGCCAGGTGCTGGGGTAGGAAATGGGGGTATCTTGATATCAGTTTGAGTCTCTGGAAGCAGATGCTGAGGCTGAGTTTGGGGTGCAAATAAGATCTTAATTTGGGACCAATGCCTGTGAAAGGGATGAGGAGGAAGCAGGGGGGTGGGTGAAGCATTTGAATTCCGAGGCAGACTTGAGGATGCTTGTATTAGTAAACCCGGGGTTTCTCACCCTCAGCACTAGTGACATCTGGGGCCAGATAATTCTAGATTTTGGAGGCTGCACTATGCACTATGGGGCATTTAGTAATACCATTGGCCTCTACCTACTAAATGCCAGTAGAACCCCCCTAAGTCATGACAACCAAAAGTGTCTCCAGAAATCGCCAAACATCCTTGTGGGGGAACAACAGCTGTTGGTTGAGAGCCACTGGCTGTGGGCTCTGGATCAAGAACTGTCCATGAGAGTTGCTCCAGGGCGGGCAGAAGCATCCAGGTCTTCACAGCTCAGTCACTGGATGCGGCTGCCCAGGTAAAGCTCTACCTGGAACGGAGCCGACAGGGGCGGTCAGCGGCACTCCCCACGCTGGCTCCCATCCTTCCTTGCAAGGGTCTGTGGGGCGTCTCTCCTGTCCACTGCAGTTGCACTTGCTTCCTCAGTTCCACTTCTCTGTGCACCATGGGAAGCAGCTCTTCCCTGTAGGATCCTGACTGGCTCTTTGGGCCAGGGGGACGAGCCACAGTCCCTGCCACAGCCGCTGGTATTGGGGCCACAGTCGGCACTCACCGTTCCCCTCCTCCACTCTCTACTGTAAACTCCCCTCGCCTTCAGCTACCACCCATCCCATCTGCCACCTTGGAAATCTCAGCTTGATGGATCACCAGATGCAATACCCAAAGCTCTGCTCACTGGGAGGAATTTCTCTTGCTGCTGTCCTTAGAGGCCACCCTGGGGTGGGGCTACAGTTCCATGTTTGGCTTGTACTCACACAGTGAACTGGCCCATCCGTGGCCAAGCTCAGATTTGTCTCACAGCCCTCAGCTGGTCAAATAGCACTCCCCAGGCAGGCACAGGGGTGAGCTGGGTGGCACCCTGCTGTGGCAGTGGTGGAGTCCAGGGCAGTCTGCAGTACCTGTTCATGCAGCTGGCGTGTGCCCTTGGTCCTGCTCGAGCTCGGAGGCTTGCTGCTCATTCTGCCCAGCCTGTGACTTTGTGGTTCTGACTGGATACAGCTGATGACAGGTAGCTCTAGCCAGATGGTCACTTGGTGTTGCCCGGCCAGTTGTTCTGTTTCTACCAGGGGCCAGCTACAGGCAGGGGTTGTTCTCAAAAGGCATGTGATTCTCTGCAGTAGATGGCATGGCTTTTGGCTAAAATCCGACGGTCTGTCTTGGATCTGCTCCCTGGAGCCTGCCACGAGTTCCCTGTGGCACCTCTCCCCACAGCTGCTACCTCCCACAGCACAGGCTCTGTTGAGTCCTGTGGTCCATGAGGCATGAACACGGCTCCTTGCATGGCAGCTGGGACCTGCCGCAGGGCCCTATGTGCTCCAGCCCCCACTTAAAGTGGGTGGCCTGCCATGCCCCCTGTCTATGAGTCAAGGCAGTATTCTATGGGTGGCACATGCTCTGAGAAAAACCCAAAAAGCCTCACCAGGTACTGTGCTTCCTTATTTGTGGAGGGAGGTTCAAGATGCACCAACTTTCGCTATCCTCTACTGAGGATGTCCAGGCCTGCCCCGGCCACTGGAGCCCCTAAACATTCTATGGATATGGCAGGACTTGAATCGCGGTTAAGTTTTTCTGCCAACCTGGAGGTCACATGTACCTTATCAATGTCTCCAGCATGCCAGCCACCTCTTGCTTAGCTGGTCCTACCAATAGAACGTCATCAAGGCAGTACATCAAACAGAAGCTCTGGAGTATGTCCACTGAGTGTCAATCTCTTTGATAATTTCATGAAAGAGAGCCAGAGAGCATGGGTTGAGAGCATAGTGTCTACTATGCACCGGACACTTTTCTACGCTTGGTGGACACAGCTGGGAATAAAATGGACAAGCCCTGTCTTCGTGCAGCTTGTATTCCAGAGGCAGAGATACAGATGATAAACAAGCAAATGCATATGTCAGAATGATGAAAATATTGTATGGAGGGACACACACACATACGGAAGAGGCTGGGGAACCTGGCTGAGAGGTTGGCATTTTAAACGTTTTGGCCAGGGAACACCATATGGACAGAGAACACTTGAATAGACCTTGCAAGAGGCCCAGCAGGGGTCCTGTGGTCCTTGTGGCTATCTGGCAGGAGGAGCATTCAGGAGCAGGGACGAGAAAGGACAGTGACCCTGCAGCGGGAATTGCTTGAATTGCTTGGTGTGTGAGAGGCACCCAAGGAGCTGGTGGGCTGGGCTGAGAGGGGTCCCCGGAGAGACTGGTGGGACAGGAGGTCAGAGGGGAACCAGGCTCAGTTCTGGAGTCCAGTGCAGGTCATGGAATGGAATTTGGCTCTTCCTCTGAGTGAGCTGGGACCCTTCAGAGGGCCTGGGGCTCAGGACTGGTGCCCTCTTACGTGTGCTTTGGAAGTTTCCCTCTGGCTGCTGCTTGGAGGACAGACCTTGGGAGACAGAGTAGGGACACTGGTCAGCTGGCGCTTGTCACCACCAAGCAGCAGAAGAGGTGGGTGGGGCCAGGGTGCCTGCAGCAGGGGTGGGGGTTGGGGGGTGGGATCAGGTTCTTGGTATCTTATGAGGGTAGCGCTGAAGGAATTGCTACACTTTGCGTGTGAATGGAAGACAGGGTCAGGGTGTTTGGCCTAAGATCTTAGAGGACAGGAGGGACCATTTACAGAGATGGAGAATATATTGGGAGAAGCAGGTTTTACAGGAGAAAGATGAAGAATTTGGTTTTGATGCCATCCAAATTATAAAGCATTTGCTGTCACAGAGCATTTTAAATATATATTCTTTCCTTGGATTTCATCCTTGCAACAGCCCTGTAAAGTAAGTAGGAGCACACAAACACACTCCCCCCACAGGTTTCCAAATATATCAGCATACTTTTCAGAAAGCGGAGAGATACCTTTCAGAGAGGGCAGTTGCCACAGCAATTGCACTTATCTTGTCACCTTCTTTATTGCAAAATTATGGAAGTTTATTTCTTTCTTATATAACAGGCCAGAGCTAAATGTTCCTGGGAAACCTACTGTCCTCGAGAGCTAGCTTCTGTCTCTGGGTCTGAAGCACTTGGTCCATTCTTACCTGAAAGAGGGGGAATGGGAACAGCAGGGTGCCCCTTTCCTTTGAGGGGCACAGCCTAGACAGTGCACACAGCGCCTCTGCTCACATCTCTTGGCCCAACAGGAATCACACAGCCTATGCCTGCTGCAGTGGGGCTGGGAAGCAGAATGTTTGCCGCTGGGTCACCAGGTTTGGAGCTACAGCTTGGAGACGTCTAGCACTAAAAGGAAAGGGGAATGGGTGTGGGGAGCACTTTGCAGTCTAACCACACTGAGTCTCTGCCGTTACCATTTAACCTCGAACTTGACCTCAGCAAGATGACAAATTCCCCAAGTCACCAATCTGACTGTTAATGTCTTGAAGCCTAATACATTCCTTCTGTGATTTTCTTTTTGTAACAAAGACCACTGAAAGAATGATGACACTTTATAACCTCCCAGAGACCTTCCTAGAAGACTTCTTTACCTAACACCTCTCTCCCTCAAATCTCAACCTCAGTGCAGCCTATAAAAATCGTTTTAGCTTCTAACGACCTTTCCATTCCTATCTCAGTCCAATCACCAATTAGCAAATGAAAGCCCAGCAAAGCAATGCAATCGGATTCTAGCTTAGTAGGTGGAAGAAGAGGAGGGGAAAAGATATAAATAATGATAACGAAATGTTTTGACATATATACGTGCATACGTGTGTGAGCATGCATCTGAGTGGCCTTTTTACCTCTTGGTAAAAGCTGCTCAGATTGTGCAATGTCCACACAGAGGTTGAGGTTTTCTCTGTCCAAGCCCCTGCACGGAGACTTTCTGTTAGGTGTTTCTTTATCAACCAGGACAGGAGGAGCATAGCATGGAACCCAGAGGCTTCTGCCAATTCCCTACTCTAATGTTTGTACTTCCTCTTGGAAAAGATATAGATATTTTTCCCCTTTGCTTTGCAGTGGGGTTCCATCCCAACTAGGAGGAAGCAAACCTGAGGTTGCATCTGCAGGATGAGTTATGGTCTGCCAGGCAGGTGGGGGCCGGCGCTCCAGCATTGCGGCCAGGGCAGCGGATGGGCCTCTGAAGTCTTCCCTGCCTAAGCTCCCGTGATGTTTGAATTTCATGCATATTGTTTGGGCCCATGGAACACCTTCTCCCTCCCCTTACCCCTGGAGATACTCAGTTTTCTCCTCATTCTTGGTGTATCTTGAATCTTTGCAGGAGGGAAAGCAGTGCTGTTGACAGATTGTGTGCAGAGTGTGACAATAGAGCAGCCCACAGACAAGCTGGAGCATCCACAAGGAGACTGTGCTGAGAAACCTGCTGGTGCCACCTTGTTGAAGAAGTGAGCCCCACTGTGCTGGGGGAGCATGGCTTGGGAGGAGTGGCACAACCCTGAAAGGACGAGGGGACAGTGTGGGTGGAGGGTCAGAGGGTCTCAGCTCTCTTCCTGGCTCTGCCACATCACGCCCCATGCCCCTCCCTGCTCCTCTGTGATCCTTCCCCCTCCCCCTCCTCTCTGCTTCTCCCATTGCCTTGTAGGATCTGCTCCTGTCTCCTAATTCAGATTAATGACAGTGACCCCCAGATCCAGGCTGGCCAAAGCAGGACTGGCTACCTAATTGGCGGGGCCCAGCATAACATGCAAATGCAGGTCCCCCTATACAAGTATTATTAAGTATTCCAAGACAGCTACAGCAGAGCACTGAATGAAGTGTGGGACCCTGCTAAGTGCCAAGCGCCAACTGTCCAGGTGGCACACCAAGGATGCTCCCTGGACCAAAAGGCATTTGTCTCTGTACCTATAGCACCAGCACACTCCCTGGCCCAGAATAGGAATGTCTAAGTCCATTTGTGTTTCTATAACAGAACATCTTACTATGGCTGATTTACAAAAAAAAAAAAAAAAAGATGTTTATTTGGCTCACCATTCTGGTGGCTGAGAAGTCCAAGATTGGGTGGCTGCATCTGGTGAGGGCCTCAAGCTGCTTGCACTCATGGCAGAGAGTGGAAGGGGGGTGGGCGTGTGCAAAGAGATCACATGGTGAGAGAGGAAGCAAGAGAGAGAGAAAGCAAGGAAGACAGGCTCTTTTATAAAACCTGCTCTCATGGGAACTAATCCACTCCTGTGACAGCAAGAAGACACTCACCACTGAGGGAGGGCATTAATCTACTCACAGGGGATCGGCCCCTGTGACCCAAACAACTCCCACTGGGTCCCACCTCCCAACACTGCCACATTGGGGATTAAAGCTCAACAAGAGTTTTGGCAGGGACAAATCACATGCAAACCATGGCAGCGGCTTTCACAAACAATCTATTGAACTTAACTGACCCTACAGTTTCCCATTCATGTCATATCTATCTTAGAGAGTCACCGCACAGATTCCATGCAACGGGAGAAGGGAAAGGGCTTTGCACAATGCCTGGCGCAAAGTCCCGTTCAATAAATGGCAGCAGCCTCTGCAACAGAATAGCAATAATAGCAGCTACCTCTTATTTAGTGCTTATAATGTGCCAGGTATTAGTCAAAGCACTTTCCTTATATGTTAACTTATTTTAGCCTCACATCCACTTTTTGTGACAGGTACTATCATCATTTCCACTTTACAAAACTGAGGCTGTGCACATATCCGATGAGTGCCAGGACTAAGATTTAAATGAGAGCAGCTGGGTACAGAGTCTGTGCTCTTAACCGCTAAGCTCAGGGCGTTCCTGTGAATAGCAACATAATATGAGCCAGGACCCCCAAAATGGCCTCTGATGGGGCAAGATATCTACAAAGTTCCAAAGCTGCATTTCTCTTCAGCTCCTGCTACAGGAGATTAGTGACTTTGGATCCCTTGCCTAGACCCCCAGGAGTTGGATCACTCTTGTGTGTGTGACCCCACTGCCATCCACTAGTTTGAGATGGAAGACACTGTGTTGGGCTATGAGGTTACCCTCTCTTTTGTTGCTTGTAGTTTGCGTGGAGGAGTTGGTTATTAAGGTATTCCAATGCCTTTGTATTGAGCTCTAAAGCCCCGAATGGGATATACAAGTGCCTCAGTCTTTGGGGAATGTCATGCCACTCCCAAGGGTTACTTGAGCCCTGTGAGAAGAGCTACAGGTACCTGCAAGCCTAAGCGTATATACTTCAGAGGTTGCTTGCTCTGCAGCTGGGGGAGAACTGCTCATATGTTATTCAAGGCTCTTTCATTACAGTTGCCAAGCAGCTCCTGATGGGGGGTGTCCATTGATGCAATTGCTAAGGACTCTGGTCAAGATTTTCCTTCCCAGACCACAAGCCCCAAAGCTGGCAACAGCCTGGGCACCAAGGTCAAGTCCTGTGTTATGATCTTATCAGATGATCAAAACCAACCCAATGTAACGAGTCAACAATCTGTCCCCATTTGTTTGTTTCCAAGGTCCCACAGATTCAAGCCAGTCAAAGAGGGAAAGCGATGGTTTCTCCTTTCTCCCAGCCTTCAACGGCTGAGTCTGTCCTGTCGGGCTGGGGGAGGGACGTTGGCTGAGACTGCCACAAGTCCCAGCCCTGAAAATGTCTTCTCTCCTTTCTCCCCTCCTCCAAGGGCAGGGTCTGTCCTGCCATAGGGGAAGATAAGCCACCAGACTGGGGGATGGGCACTTCCTGGGACCACCAGGCTTCTCAGCCCAGGAAGTGGCTACTCTCATTACTCTGCCCCTCCAAGGGCAGGGTTTGTCTTGTTGGTACGAAGCATCAGGTACTGACAGGTACTGACACTGAGTACTGGACCCTCACTGAAGTCCCCTGCTCCCAAAGGTGCAGACAATCAGTAGAAGCTCCACCCTGAAGGCCGCTGACATCACAGGTCCTGACACTGAGTACAGGCCCCACCTGAAGGCCCCTGTCCTCACAGGTGCAGACAGTCAGTACTGGCCCCACCTTAAACCCCAGCTTCCACAGGTGCAGATACTCAGTACAGTCCACGCCCTGAAGGCCCCCATTCTCGCAGGTGCAGATACTGCATAGAGGCCCCACACTGAAGGGCGCTGCCCTCACAGGTGCAGACACTCAGCACAGGACCGTCGCTGAAACCCGTGACCTCACAGGTGCAGACAATCAGTAGACGCCCCCCCCTCCCCCGCCCCGGGCAGATATCCTCACAGCTGCAGGTACTCAGTACAGGGAACACACTGAATGATCCTTTCCTCACAGGTGCAGACACTCAGCACAAGCCCAAAACTCAAGTCCTCTGTCTCACAGGTGAAGACACTCAGCACAGGACACTCACTGAAGGCCCTGCCCTCACAGGTGCAGACACTGTATACAGGAGTCTCAGTGAAGGCCCTTTACCTCCTCACAGGCGCAATCAGCAGCGACCCCATCCTGAAGGCTGCTGTGCGCACAGGTGCAGACTGAGTACAGGACCCCCCC
>CM052438.1:27460296-27510655 GCA_028533085.1 Varecia variegata | reverse complement strand
CAGGCACTGGCTTCCCTCTGATTCCGGAAGCCATGGCAAGAGTCAGTCTGAAGGAGCACAGCAGCTCTGAGCCTAAACAAAGACCGCACAGCAGGAGCCTGGGGGGCCAGCAGAACACCCCACCCTTCCTGGTCTGCAGAAAGTCCCCAGCAACTGTCCCAGAGGGACTTCTCTGATGCAGAAGTGAAACTCACACTGTAGCTGAACAAACAGCAGGGCTAGATGATGCCTCCGTGCTAGTTATCCCTGCACGTGTTGTGGAAGAAAAGGGGACAACAAGAACCCTCCCTTGTCCTGCGCCCAATCTGCCTGTTTTGGGCAGCTGTTCCGGCTCCATCTCCATGAGCGAAAGAAGCTGGATAATAATTTGCAGGGGAATATCAGAAAGAATGACTTTGGATTCAGATTGAGCAGGGTTTCAATCCCAGTTTGGTCTCTGACAAGTTGTGAATTTTAGGTAATGTATTTAATTCCCCTCTGCTTTGGCTTCTTTATCTGCTATCTTGGGATGACAGTAGCTTCTTTTGCAGGTTGGTGTGAGAATCAGAATGCAGTGCCAAGCTCAGTAATGATTGGGCATGTATCTTAGTATCACGCTCCTGTCATCCCTATACAGCCAGGTGCCTTGATGAATGTCACCCTGGCCCATCCCATTACCACCTCTCTCCCTGACCCCACTTTCAGCATTTCTTTTCTTCTACTTGGTGCTTCCAGATTCATCTTCTTAAAGTTCAATTTCGATAATGTGATCCCCCTTGCTCAAAAATATTCTTGGCTCCCTATTGCCTACTTGGTTATGTACAAATTCTCTGGCATAACGCTCTCTGGGAGCTCTGTCCTTCATTTCTTACCTCTTAAAGCTCCATCCTGATTTCCTGCACAAGGCTCTTCCTAAAACCCCAGCTTGCAAGAAGCTGCACGCCACAGCCTTTATGCCTACAGCCTCTGGATCCAGCTGCAGGGGCTCATCTCTCAAAGCTTCAACTCACCGGCTGTGGGATCTTGGGCAAGCTGTTTATGATGGTGCCAATTTCAGGGGGCGTTGTGAGAGTTAGATGAGCTGACTTCGTGTGAAGTGCGCACACAGTGTCCAGCATATGCTGAGTGCTATATCATGCTTGCTACAGTCCTTGTGTCCTTGCAATAAAGTCCCTGGACACTTTGTTTATAATAGACTTATTTTTTTAACTTTATGCCTAACATTCTAGATAATTGTATATTTTTAAAATCTTCTTGACTCTAAGCTCTGGGAGGGCAGGACAGTGCCCTGTTCATCTTCTTTTGTACATCCAATGGAGGCTCAAACCAAGCCTGTTGAATGAATGTCTGTGAAATTGAATGACTTGTCAAATGACCATCCAGAATGGTTGTACCAACAACTCATTGGGATTAACCAGTCTTCTTTGTTAGCTCTGTTACTCTGCACTTGACTATAAATACTGTCAAAGAAGCCTACATGGCATCTTCTCAGAATATGAAAGATAACAGTGAGAGGCCTGGAGTTCAGGGTCCGACAGCACTTATGCTGGACCAGCCTTCAGGGATGCTGGAATCCCTTCTCCCACCAGGTGCACCTCTAACATCTGGACCCAGAAGTTTCCATAGTTGACTTGGGGTTCCATGACTGCCTATAAATAGATCTGAGTTCCTCTTCTGTTTCTAAAAGTTTTCCCCAAAATGGAGAAGTGAAGCAGCACATTTTTTGCCTACTGCAAGAATTCTAGAATATTACAAAAAGAAGTAATTCCTTTTATAGAGGATTTGGACATTACTCTCAAGTGGGATGGAAATCAGGTGTCCATCCTGGTTGAGTGGCTCTGAGCTTCTCATGTGGCCAATGGAGCCAACAGCACCAATGGTTCAACCACCAGCAGTTCAACTCCAACCCTCTTCCCGTGGCTGCAAGCCTGGCCAGCAACCCTCTAGAAATGAGAGGAACATTTTCCTCTCTGGGCTATCTAACATTTCCATCAGTCCCTTAGTGAAGAGAAATAGAGTTCAAGTCAGAACCATCCTTCTTTGCTGTGAAGTTTATTGAAGTTATGCAGAGTTACATTACCTGTGGCATAAGCAAGGTGACTCATTACACAGCATGTGTTATACTTTATTTTTTAACTTTTAATTTTTGACTTTTATGAAGTCTAGATTAAAAGACCCCTTTGGCTAGAACAAGTCAAAATCATGCCAAATCCTGTACTTAGTGCAGTCCGAATGCTGGTGGGACTATGAATTCCAACAGCTGTTTTGGAAATCAACTTGACAATATATATCAAGACACTGTAGGATATTGATTACTTTTGTTTCAGTAATTTTATTCCAGAAATTTACCAAGGAAAACAAATGGAAATGTGGACAAAGATTTACGTTTATGTATGTGTGCATTTTGGGGGATGAATTTTTTTTTGATAGGCGTACAAAGTGGAAACATCTTATTTCACAATAGTGTGTCATTAAAATAATGATAGTGCATTAGAAGGATGGAATATGATGCAGCCATTAAAAATGACATTTATAATGAATATTTAATATGTGGAGAACTAGCATGATGCGACATTAAATGAAAAGGCAGAATATAAAATTGTGTGTGGATCTGAATTGTGATTTTTTACACGTGCAATTGATTAAAATAGATTTTTTTTTCTTATGAAAGAACAGGAATTAGAATATGATGGATTTAGGTCAATGGTTCTCACCTGGAGACAATTTTCCCTCTAGGAGATATTTTGTAATGTCTGGAGACATTTTTGATTGTGGTGCCTTGGGGCAGGGGACGTTGCTGGTGTGGAGTATGTAGAGGCCAGGGATGCTGCTAAGCATCCCACGAATGACGTGACAACCTCCCACGACAGGGAATTATCCAGCCCACCATGACAGTGACGCTGAGGTTAGAAAATGCCACTCTAAGTCCTTCCCTCTTTCTGCCTGTTTCTAACATGAGCAAATTTCCTTACCTCTCCCTGCTTCCGTCCCTCTCTCCCTTCTTCCTTCCCTCTCTCTTTCCCCTTTTCCCTTTCTTGCTTTCTCTCTTTCTCATCCTAATGTTTATGGACACTGTAGTATGGGCCAGACCTTGTTCTAAGCATTATACCATGTATTAACTAATGTTAATATGCAACAACCCCATGAGGTAGGTGCTCTTATTGTCATCCTAGGTGAGATAATCTTGCCAACTGTTTTGAGGTTTCAAATAATTTGTCAATATTGCGTAGTATGTTGTCTAATACACAGACAGATACATACATAGAGATATGTATGTGCATGTGAATGTATGTGTTTATGCACAGCGAGTGTGTGTTATCTGTGCATATTATGGCAAAACTGTAAAACTGGCTGGTTTGGGATAATAGGATTAAAGAAAAATTTTGTTTTCTTCTTTATACTTTTCTCTATATTTTTCTCTATTTACATTTTCCTATATCTCCACACTTTTTTCAATACATATAAATTACTTTTGTTACTGAAACAAGCTACTAGTGTATTGGAGCCCTGGAGAACTAAAGAGCCACCTATGAGAACAGTCCCCGTTGTATGAAAAAGTTGAAAGCAACTCCATTCCCATCAAGCCAGGCCACATAATTCACTAAAATAGAGCAGTAGATCGCGTTGCCAAAACAAAGCTCCAGTTCCTCTGGTTCAATGCAGTCAGCATTAGTGTCACAGATCCTGCTTGTAGCGATCAATTTGCTTGCTGTGTTTTACTGTGGCTGACTCCCTCGGGATTAATTATTTCCTATTGATTTTATTACACAACAGGAAGCTGCCTCATGTACCCTTCGAACGACCCTTCTCATTTCCTCTCACGCAAAAGACACTCTGCCAGGGCAGACACATCTTAACCTAGAGGGTTTGCAAGCTTGTTTACATATCAAATTTGTCTGGAGAGTCCTTAAGAAATAAGAGTGATCCATCCCTGTCCTGAGACATTAAGATTTGACTTGTCTGGGGCTGAGGGTCTTTTTTTCTAAGCTCTCCAGAGCTTCACATGTGCAGCCTGGTTTGAGAATCAGCACCTGAGCCAGTCACGCTCATGATTCCTGAACCGGCCCGCCCGAGGAGGAGAGAACTGGCTTCCTTCAGATGCCGCCTCCATCAGGGCAGCTGCTGTCACCGGCACAGGATCCTGCAGAGGCTCCAGCCCCGCCCCCAACACAATGATTGCTTCAGTTCTTGTGGGGGCAGCTGGCGCTTTGCAGCCAGCCCTCCACCCAAGTCCACCCTCTTGAGGCCCCAAGGAACATGCATGATGCTTCCTCCCCAGGCCAGCCTTTCAGCTATTTCAAAGTGGGCCCCACCTCCCTCCCCAGTCTTCTCTCCCACAAGTGCACATTGCCAGTTCCTTCGGCCACCCCTCAGGGGACAAGCATGTCCCTCGCACGCATCCTGTTTTTCTCTTGGGTCCCATTTTCTATCAAACAGGTTGTTTATACCACCTGGCTGATCCTCACCGTATGTTATTGTTCATTTGTGGAGTCGAAATAGTCTGGCTAATTATCATTTCTCCAGGGGCAGAACTTTCCATGGGAGGTCACCTGTGGGGCAAGCTGAGAGGCAGCGCCCAGGCGTCTGGGAGGGCTGGCAGCTGGCAACTCACAGCTAGGTCCCTCTAGGGGGATATTTCTTTGCCCTAGGGGGAAAATGCATCTAATGACTGGTTGAAGTGGGAAACAGGTCTGGTCCATTGTCTAATATGTGAAATCTTGGTAGGGCCCTGCCAACTTCGGAACTCTCCATGGACTCAACTGAGACCTCAGTTTTAACTGCGTGGCAGGTTGACCTCGCCATCTGCGCAATTCTGTCTCCCTGTTTCCTTACCTGTTCCTGATGGCACAATAAACTTTCTGCCTAGAAATGTCCATCTCAGGGTCTAGTTCCCAGAGGACCCACCTAAAGGGACCTGCTCGTTAACTGTAAAATGAGCCTTTGAATTAGAACTGCCTGAGAATCCGATAGAACTTGTGGTTGGCCATAATTTTCTGCAGGAATAAACAGCCAAGGAAAGAGGTAGAGATGTTTCCCTTCCCAAGGAGTGAGGGGAAGGCCTGTCTTGCCTGTCACAGCCAGAATCAGGTGCTCTCAAATTCCTTTGCCACCCTGGCTCCCTTCTCTGCTTCCATCCTATGGTCTCAAAGGGATGAGATAGGACTACAAACTTCAGATGGGATCTGGACAGTGAGGAGTGGAGTTGGAATCTCAAGCCTATAACTGGAGATATAAAATACTACTAATTTATGTACTACTGATAGCTACAGGTACACACAAAACAAATCTATGTTTATTAGCCTAAATATGGCAAAAAGCCATGTGATAATCTGGCTTGTTTCTCTGACTGTATCTCCTGATATAACCCTGGGTTGTGCCCACTGCCATTGCCAGAACACTGTTACTTTAGTATAGACAGTTATGCTCTCTTACTTTAGTATAGCTGGTATAGCCATCGCATAGGTAGCACTTTCTTTAACTACAGTTGCCTCAGGGCTTGAACCTCTACACCTTTTAACTGGCTATTTCCTCTGGCAGATGCTTCACTCTGTCAGCCTGAACAACTTCTGTATATCCTTCAGACATCAATTCACCCATCACCTCCTTTTAGATTTTCAGCACCCATGCTGGCTGACTTCTTCAAGCTAGATGGGTCACTCCTGCTTGGGCCTCCACCGCAGTTCCTCTATAGACCCTCCGTCATTGCACTAACCGTTGTGCTGTGCAGCGCCCTGTCTCTCATGAACTCCTCAGGGTACTGGCCATGTCTCATTCATCTCTGTACCCCCAGCGGCTAGCACAGGGCCTGGAACATAATATAGTAGGTGTTCAATAGTGTGTGTGGAATTGAAGTAACTAAACTCAAATTTTATAGTTCTAATTTTGAGACTCCTAGCCTATTGGAGAGATACCAGTTCTGCCACCCTACTGCATTGCCTTGTGACACTTTAGGCAACTTTGCAAATAGTTTGAAAGTTTCCATATGTTCCATATGACTCATCTAGCCAACTCCTCCCTAAACCCACAGGAGGGAAGTGAGAAATGGGCTTGATGTTTATAATGATAAAATTAGCCATGCAGATCACTCCCTTTTGTTTTGGTTCAGAAAGACTTCAGCACAGAGCCTTGGATTAAAGGTGTTGCCTGAGGGAGGTGAGCTGCACGATCATCCTGGCTTTCTGCCTGGGCTAGTTCTGAAGCATAGATGAGAAAAGTGGAATCCAAGCAGAGCACAACAGGCTTGCCAAACTGGGGAGGCATAGATTGGAGTTCAAAGTTTATGAAGTGGCAAGACAACAGAGAGGACAGAGCTACATCAAAGAAGGGCTCTAGAAATTTGTGTATCCCCATTAAGGCACAGGATGGAATTAAAATAAACATGGGCAGGGCAAGACTACCCAAGGCCTGGAAAAAACAGCTTCTGGAGAGCTATCAGATGAACAGAAATTCTTAATATTACACAGTGCTGAGAAAAATAGGCATTTCAATCATCCAGAGTGGGGAGAAGACCTCGACTGAGACCCTAGAAAGGCCACATCTTAGGAGCAGTGCTGCTCTAGTCCTAGAGTAAGGGGAATTCTAGAGCCACCCTAGCAAATCCTGACAACAAGCATTCAAATGATCAATCTGCCAGTAAATTAACTGTATGCCAGAACAAAACAGCATTCTCTGAAGGAAAACAGCAAAATCCAGACTCTCAACAATGTAGCATACAATGTTTAGAATACAATAAAAATTAATAGACTAGCGTAGAAGCAAGAAAATGTGATCTATAACAAAATAATTGATAAAAACTGATCCTGAGATGACTCAGATTAGCACACAAGAATTTTAAAGCAGCTCTTATAAATATGTTCAAGTACTTAAAGCAAAATGTAGTGATAATAAGTTAATGGATATGAAATCTCAATAGAGAAACATAAATTATAAAAAAGAGCCAAATGAAAATTCTAGAACTAAAAAGTACAACATCTGATGTAAAAAAATTAACTGATGGGCTTAACAACAAATTGGACACAATAAAAGAAAAGGTTAACAAACTTTTTATAAATCAATAGAAGTTTTCCATCTGAGATCAGCTGCCAGAAGTATCAATATTCTGTGTTTTTCATTTTAATACTAGTTCTGCCACCCCAAAACATTCTCTTTATCTCTCTTTCTATATTCACAGCAATATCTCCAATTCCAGTCCATCACCATAGGGTTTATTCTAGTTTATTCTAGTTTTCTCTTTCGTATAGTTGTCATTTCCTTCTCTGACAGTGAGAAACCTGGCTCCCATTTTCTTTAATACCATTACTTATTTGATCAACCCCCCCACCTATGTCCCAGTCATGACTAGGTCCCCTCACCATCACCATCCTCTCTCTTGTGCAGATGGTCTCCTTGCTCTGCTTGGGCTCTGATACCCCATGCCAGACCACAGCCCTCTGTGGACACTATCTTCAACCTGCTCTGGCGTAGGAACCCCATTGCATGCCCCAACCTTTGCAAGTGGAGGACTCAACGTTATTGAACCACTTGGATTTACAAAACATGCCAGACTCAGTTATACTTCTGCCCACCCTCAACTATCATTCCATTTGCATAGAATATCCTCTCTTGCATAACCACTAGGAAAAGTCCTCCCTTTAAGATTGAGTTGAAATATTTTCTGATCTGTGAAGATGTTCAAATGTGCCTGGGATGGTTGCAATTGTCCCTTATCATGTTGCATGTTCCTCCATTGCTTAGGTTTTTCCAGACCCTTGTACACTCTGGAGTCTCTAATAGTCTCTGAATTTCTTGTAGAATGAGCATTTTCAACATCTAACACATTGAAGATATCTGACGACATGACCGCTGAAATTTATCGCTGTTGCAGCAGTATCAGAGAAGTGTGAATGGCTGTGAATGTCGTACATTGCATGAAGCCAATACACCAGCTTCAAGCATGTCCTGGGCCACAGACATAGCTGTCTCTCACGCCTTCAGCTCTACCACCATGTGTCAGATCCCACCCCCATGGAGGACTCTGAGAAATTCAACATCGTTTTACTCCTTAGTGGTTTCTCACACTTAGGCCAAAGTCTGCTGCCCACAGTGCAGCTTTTGTCCTTTCAAAGAACTTGTGAATAGTTCCATTTTCACAGTTAAATGAATATGAACCTTTGAAATCCATAAAAAAAATAGAATGAAAATTTAGCCCATCAGATCTGGCAGCTTCACAAAACTGACCTAAACCTTCTCGTGCCTCTTGGGTTCCAGTTTCCAGCTTGAGGCGGGGAATGGGAGCCACTCTGATGCATTTAATACTCATGAGAACCACCAAACGGTTGGAAAGAGAACCCGGAGAGAAAGGCTTTACGAAGAAAGAAGAGGGGAGAAGGGACTTCTTTCTGCCCTCTGCATTTTACACACAGACGGAGACTGATTTTTAGTTTGGAGCTAGTCTGCACTTCTTCATGGGATGAACTAAAGAAAGAGGTTTCAGTTGCAGGGTTCAGGATTCCCTGAAAGAAAGATAAGAGTGAAATGTTCCCTTCCCCCTACCCTGCAGCCTCCACCATAGGGCAGCCGCCATCGGATCTTTCTGGCGTCAGGAGGGGCCTCTCCCCTGGCCTGCCTGATTTAAATCTCTCTCCACTTTGATCGAGTAACTTGTCTCTTTCCCAGATCTGGGCTGCTGACCCAATAAAATGGAGACTCTCTGACCTGCTACCAGGGCTTTCCCAATGGGCCCCCACTTGGCAAGCCCGTCTGGGCTCCAGCCTTCTCCTTTCCTGATAACTTTGGCAAATCAGCTTCCCTCTCTGCATCTGCCTTCTCAGGCATAAAATGGAGACATAGACTTATTGTGGAAATCAAAGGAAATAATGAAGATAAGCATTTGTAGATTGTCAAGTGTTAAAAACATTTCTATGGTTATTGTCAGTATTATTAGAATTCAGTGAGACATGGTAAGATGAGTTTCTCAGTGGCTGGGGTATTAAAGATTGTAAAAATTACTTGAGAGACAGGCAGAGCCTCTTTGGGTGGATCATAAAATAGAACAACTGGGAGAAACCTGCAGTGGTGATTAAATCCTTCACCACAAACTATAGCTTTTTGATGAGTATGAGCATTTTGGTATTAAGAACAATGCCCGTATCAATTCTATAGACATATGGAGCATAAACGAAGCCCAGGATCTTGCAGTCTAACCCTGGTGGTTCATAAATGAGGAAATAGAGCCCCAAAGAAGCTGAACGGTTTGTCTAAGGTTGTACAGCTGGCAGAAGTGCAACTAGTAATGACAGCAGAGGGCTGTACAGCTCTCGGCAAAACACTGCTCCTCCGCTATCTCACTCTAGCCTCAGTGCCACTCAGGATGATGTTAACTGGCTGACCATACCTTCTCGGGTGCTCATTTTTCAAACCAATCTCTGAAGATAAGCTTCAGGGGCTCTTTAAAAAAAAAAACTCAAACTATTATAGTTATTTTTTCTCATCGAGAAAATGGAGATTTAAATGCTCTGGGAATTCATTTAGTGCTTTTATCTGTTTTGTATGTTGGAGTCTTGTTAAAGATTTCCTTTGAAACACAGGGTTCTGCCATTGAAAATGCCATGAAAACCATTGACCTAGAAAAAAATAAAATAAAATGCTGAGAAAGCAAGGATAAGAGTGCATGTGGATGGGTTTGTCTGTAAGTGTAGAGGGTGGGGTGTATTAGGAGGGAGCAGGGGAAAGCAAATTCATTCCTCAAATATTTTCCAAGTCCCTGATATGTAAAGGTGTCACCCATGGGAAGCAGACTTTCAGAGCCCCAGGAAGTCTTTTCTGTATCAGCCACTGTTACTGAAAATCTCTCTGGAGGCAAAGACTCCTGGCCTTGTGTAGCCAGGTCATCTCCAGAACACACACGGCTCCATTCTGTGAGGACAGATTGGCCCCACCCTCAGGTGTGGCTCTGAACACAGGTTAGTCTCTGTGTCCTTAAGGTTGATGCCATTGAAGTGTTCTTACGAGGAAACATGTCAGGGCTTTTTATTTACGGGGGTTTTGATTGTGTTTGGGTTTTTGTTTGTTTTTTTCTTTTTGCTAAGATCTTTGTATCTTAGAATGAGCAAAGAAAGAGCTATGAATAATTCCAGTAAATAAGGCTCCAACATTTTTTACATAAGGGCTTAGGATAGTGCTTTTTAAAATACCTTGTCCCATGACCTACAGTAAAAAAATATATTTTACATCATGCCCCAGTATGCATACACAGACATACACATATATACAAGATATATAAAACAGGAATAAATACATTACACAACAGTACTTACCTTAATACATGCAATGTGCTCCTATTTCTATTCCATTCCTTCCATTCCATTCTATTTCATTCTATACTCTTTTATTTTAAAAAATCTTGGAAGTACCCATTAAATTGACTTTAACACCCACCAATATATTTTGAAGTTTTAAAATATTGATTTAGGGGTGACGATCTGGGAGGTGGTGGCTTGTCTTAAGTGGCTTGTCTTAAAGCTGGGTTTGCACTGTGTGTGACAGCAGATTGGGAATGTGCCAACTGTCCTTACCAATGAAGGGGACAGTGGAGACCATGGGGCAGCTGTGCAGCCCCGCATCCTCCCCCCCCGCCCCCCCCCCCGCCTCACTGGCGCATCGTGCCTGTTGGTTTGCTGCACATCAATTCTGGGGGTGTTCCTGGGGCAGTGTGACCAGACAGGGAGGGGCTTGGCATCTCCTCTCAGGAGGAGCCGGGGACTTGGGGGCGAGGTGGCCTGGGACAGTTGAGGAGGCTGTGAGCACAGACTCCCAAGGACTGGGCCAGAGTAAAGGATGGAAACTCCAGGGAGAGGGACTCGAGGGCACTGTGAAGGCTGGCTCTCTGGAAGGCCATCACAGCCTTCAGGGGTTAGGTGTTGGGGGGATTCAACCAACGTGGCGGATGCAGAAGCCAGTAAGAGGAAATTCCAGGCAGGCTGTGTTGACCGTACTTGCACATTTCCTGCCTCTTCTGTGGTAGTTATCTACCCACTGATTGTTAGTATTAGCTGAGTGTGCACAGAAGTCATTAGGTGTTAATCCCTGTTCTGAGAGCTTTATGTATAGCTCGCTTAACCCTCACGACAACCCTAGGAGGTAGGATGTATTGTTGTCGCCTCCCTTTTACGACTGGGGAGACTGGAGAGATGAAGTAAATGGTCCAAGATTGTCAGTCCAGATTTGACCTCATGTGTCCGGCTCAAGAGTCCGCCACTCAACACTGCTCTGCGTGCCCTCCTGCGGGGAGCCGTGTGCCCGGCGTGCTGGCTGACACAGCCAGGGACTGACTGGCCGAGGAGACTTGCTGTTCCTGCTGATCGTTCTCTTGGAGCATAGAGTATGGAGCTGGGGTTGATAAGACGTGAGGCTGCAGAGACGGAGGACAGGCGTGATGCTGAAGGTCATGTACATCCTGCTGGAGACCTGGGGTTTCTGAAACACCAGTTCTGAAGGACAAGACCAAATGAGGCTCGCAAACATTAGAGTTAAAAAAAATTAAACAGGCTCCTCTAGTGAACTAAAATAAAATCTTAAGCCTGAATGGACCCCCTCTTGGCCAACGGGACCCCAGAAAAACCTTAAAGCTGAGTTGCCAGCCATGAGGAGAAGGGAGGTCAGACAGGCCTCGTTATGCCCTGTCCCTTATGGAGTTATTCTTTGTAACAAGACACTAAATCCTTAACAAGCCTGAGGCCATGTAAGACAAAGGTTAAACCACACTTGCAGGTTATCAATTGACTTCACAGATCACTTGATTCTTGATGTATGTCTGGTGGCTTGTCTCTGAGTAACAGACTTCCTTAACTTAAAACATTTCCAAGCCTGTAGACAAAGCTCCATTTCTTTAACCAATTGCAAGTCAAAGAATTTTTAAACCCACCTATAACCTGTGAGTTCCGGCTTTGAGATGTCCTGCCTTTTCAGTCTAGACCAATGTACGCCTTCCATGTATTAATTTATGATTTTATATATAATTCCTGTCTCTCTAAAATGTATAAAACCAAACTGTAACTCAGCCACGGTGGGACCACTTGCTCATGGCTTCTTGGGCGTGGCTCTCCGGGCCGTAGTTGCCTGTATTCAGCTCAGAATAAACTTCTTTAAATTATTTTACAGAATTTAGGTTCTTTTCCATTGACGCTGCTATGCAGATTCAGTCACCACTCGGGGGTGGGGTGGGGGTGGGCACAGTGTGCGACTGTCCCCATAGATGTTTGACCACGAGTGATTTTTGCCCCGAGCATTTTCACTCTCGGGTCTTGGCAGCACCTCAAGAGGGAAATACTGCTATAGACGTGGAGACGTTATCGCGAGGTTTACAGTAGGGACAGTGGTACTGATGCCATCAGCCTGTGAAGGAGCTCAGGAAATTTCACCCGAAAATATGACTCCTTGGTATAGTATTTTGAATTAAAGGCCTTTAGAGATCAACAGGCATTTCAAGAGGCTTTCTCTCTTTCTTCATTAAAAAATAGACCCACCAAAAAGAACAACGGACTTCCCTTCCCCTCTCTGTTACTCAGTATATTACAGAAAAGAAGATTAAGAGTGCAGCCAGATCTGGCCTGAATCATTTTAAAGGTAATACCTGTCTCTCAGGTTAATTCAATTTCCAAAGAGGATCATTTACAAGTCAATCTGTTCTCCCATCCATTCATTCTCCCAATATCTATTCATCCTCCCTAGTACCCATTTATTACCCCTAAACAGAACTGCCTGTATTCCTCATCTCCCTCTCCCCTCTAAAATGAGGGTATATGAATTTCTGGACCCCACTAGGATATTGGGTAATCACTCTGTGATTCTCCCCGTGTGCATGGGAAATAAGTCTCTTTCTCTTATTAATCTGCTCTGTTGTGAGTTGATCTTTCATCAAACCTTCCTGGGTAAAGAGGAAGTTTCCCCTAATCCCCACACTTGCATTTTAGAGAGATCATTCTGGTTTCAGAGCAGAAAATGGACATGATGGGAGGCTGGGTAGGGGTGTAAGAATGATGCCAAAAAGACTGGTTAGGAGGTAGGTATACTGAGTCTGGGCACTTGTAGAGGCATCATGAGGTGGGATGAATTACAGAAACATTCAGAGGACAAAATTAATGGGAATTTCTCACATGCAGGGGAGGAGAGGAGTGGATAGAGGTGACACCCAGATTTCTGACCTGGGTGTCGGCTTCCTGTGGCTTCTCCTACCTGAGTTAGATGACAATGGAATAGGTGGTGGGGGTGGGGAATGAAGGATCACTTGGGAACATATGGGGTATAAGATGCTAACAGGGTGCTCAGAGAAGCCCAGCAGGAAGGCGGATCTATTAGAGACTGAAGTTAAGGAGCGAGGTCAGGCAGGAGGTGCAGACATGGGACCCATCTGCATGCCCTGGTACTTAAAGTCACAAAAGAGGTGTGAACTAAAATAAAATCTTAAGCCCCCCGTCTGACTCAACAGATACCCTCTTGGCAAAGGGGATCCCAGAAATACCCTAAAGCCGAGTGGCTGGCCATGAAAAGGAAGCCCCCCCTTCTTGAAGATAGCCTTTGTAACAATAAAATGCAAAATCCTTAACAGGCCTAAGTCTATGCAAGACAAATCTTAAACCACACCTGCAGGCCATCAATTTACTTAACAGATCACTTGAGTTTCAGTAAAGGTAAATGTCTGGTGGCTTGTCTCTGATTACCAGACATCCTTATCTTAAGTGAAACATTCCAAGCTTTCAGACAGAGCTTCATTTCTTTAACCAATTACAAATCAGAGAATCTTTCAACCTACCTATAACCTGTAAGTCCTACTCCCCTGCCCATTTTGAGATGCCCCCCGACTTTTCAGGCCAAACCAATGTACACCCTCCACGTATTGATGTAAGGTCTTACGTGTAATTCCTGTCTCCATAAACGTATAAAACCAAACTGTAACCCAGCCACAGTGGGCACATTTTCTCAGGACCTCTTAAAAGGGACAGACATGTACTCCAGGCTGGTCACACACATTCATCTGAGAATAAACCTCCTTAAATTATTTTACAGAGTACAGGTTTTTTGTATGTTTGTCTGTTTCCATTAACAGACATCCCATCATCTAGAGAGAGGATCTAGATAAGAGGAAGGCCGAGGTTGCAGTGAATCACCAGCCTGCAGTGGGTGGGTGGAGAAAGAGAAATGCAGAAGGGGAGGACTAAGAATGCCCAGAGACACAAATCTGACCAGGAGAGTTATGTCGCAAAAGCCAAGGAGATAGGGATTTAAAAATGGGAACTTGTAACCCATGAGCTTTGCAGGATGCATTCCACTGTCCGTACTTTTAGAGACAGGATTTCTGAAGTTCTCACAAGGGCAACGTGTGGTTAAGAAAACATGTATAGGAAGATCAAAGTGAGCTGGAGGAGTGAGGTCATGAGTAAAGCTTTGACATCACTTAGAGATTTTATTTTAGCAGTTACCAGCGAATTAGCACATTATGTAAAATAATTTGTATCTTGTTTTAGTAGTAATAATGTTAACTAAGACTTGTATAGTGCTTCTCTGGTTCCATTGGCAATACTAGATATTTTCACGTATTAAATGAGATTAAGTGATCCCATTCAATACTTAAAATAATCCTACAGGGAATATACTATTTTGTGAACATTTTCCAAATGAAACACACACACACACACACACACACACACACACACACACACACACACACACACGAGGGCTTGGACTACTTAAGTGTCCAAGCCCACTGTATTAGAAAGTAGCAGAGCAAGGATTCTAATGAGGATTTGTCCATACACAAAACCTGGGCCGTTAGCCCCTGTGCTGTGCAATATCGTACACACCATGGCATAAATATTTAGCTACGAGTTCCTTCCTCACTAGAAATTGTTTAGGTTGTAACTCCCTCAGAGTCTTAGTAAGATGCCTGCGCATTCTGCTCACTTTGTGCAGGGAATACACAAACTAAGAACAATCTTTAGCTCTCTTTTTTTTTTTAACTAATTGTGCAACATCTCTTAAGCTATTGTTAATGGTTCTATATCTCTCCTCCTAAGTTATCTTGAGGAATGCCTTGAAATTTGCAAAAATTCAATCAGAAATGCTTAGGTACATAGAAGATGGTCTTTATCTGCTACAATCATGTATGAGAGAAATTTTTGGATGGGGAAGGATTGCAATAGGTTCTAATTTTCAAATGTAATCATTTGTGCATGTTGTAGGAAGGAAATAACCCAGTTAGAGCATCCTAAGGTGAGAATAAACATATTTTGGAGCTATCATTTCCCTAGAAACAGAGCCCACGGATTATGGCCCCTTCCCCCAACGTGAACATTGTCAAAAAGTAGAAACGAAAAAACTATTCCTTGTGGGGGACTTACAGGCATTCTCTCTGATCCTCCTTCAGGTTGAAGAGAAACTAAGAAGCAGACCACTCGACTACACTTTTTAGAAATAGAAGATTATATCCCTTTACAATGTCTGTCAGCTCGAAAGAACTATGAGTCACAGCAAAATGGCATTTTATATTTAGTTATTCATTTCCCCTGCAGATCAAGGTGACAAATCTTGTGCAAAATTATTCTCCATGACTCACATCAGCTTTTTAAGATGTTGGTAACAAAGTTTGACGAATCGTTATTGACCCAGCTTTGAGGGTGTACACAATTTATCTCAGCTATTAATAAGATATGCAGTCTTCGTTGGGCTCCGCACGTAATTATATTTTCTTTCCCTAGGCGTATCTCCCGTGACAAGGGGGAAGATGTATTCCAGACTCGACAGGGCCTTCGTGAGCCTTGTCGAAAGAAATGCTTCTAGATTTTACCACACCTAGAAATCTTGGGATGGATTCCAGATGTAGGGCAAAAGTGAGACACACAGAAAAATGGACATAAAATAGTATAATAATAAAAATAATTTGTTATTAATGAATCAATAACTCATTAATATTACAACTTACATAACAAAAAGTGCAAAGGTTGAAGAGACGCTAATCATGCAGAAGGTTCTTGTTTCCTGTGGCTGGAGCTTGCATTTTATTTTATCAGTCCCTCTGATCGGCTGTGCCAAATCTAACCTTTGTTATTTAATTAGTTAACTCATTTTTTTTCAGCTGATATTTATTCAGAAAACTCATTAGGCGCCAGGGTATGAAGCTGGGTAAGGCCTGGTCCCTGGCTGAGAAGATGCTCACAGCCCCGTGGGGAAGTCCCTTATTAACAGTTATGTCTTGATTCTGTGCAGATTTAGATAGGCATGTGGGACCACAGAGAAGAGACTGAACAATTTTGTGTGTGCCCCAGTCAGATTTCAGAGAGGGGCAGACATTTGATTTACAGTATAGCACAGGAATGAAGGCATAAAACTCTGAGTTAGTAGCTGGGCTTGAGCCTTAGGTCAGAAACTTTGGGCATGGGTTTTACCTCTCTAGCTCTCAGCTTTCTCATCTGTAAAATGGGGTCAGGATAGCATTCATCCTCTCAGCAGTAGAGGAAGGATTACATGAGGGTATGCACGTGAAGCACTTAGCACTGGCAATGTGCATTTAGAGGAAAGTCACGTTCAAGATCTGCTTTCTGAATGAGGAAATGAATGCACACTCTGGGTCACAGGCACTCGGCAATCTCTGGAATCTCCTTCCAAACATGAGCTGGAGGGATGGATGGCCTTGAATACAGATCGCGAGCCACCCATACTGTGCAAGTAACCACCCTCTCCTGGTGTCTGTATGTACATGGAGTGATACGAGATGGCTCCTTTAGCTACTTTCTCTTCCTTCCTTTCTACCTCCCCTCCTCACCCACCTTGTTTCTGTCACCATCTATCTAATCCTTACCTGTCAATTAGGGATGCAGTCAGTAGCAAATAAAAGAAAACCCAAGTAACAGGAGTTTCACCTCCAAAGGATTTTTTTGTCTCACATGACACTCTTGTGTTGGCCGTCCCTAGGGGACCAGCCCCTAGCATCTCCCTGTTTGGTGTTGTGATATTATCCTCATGGTCCCAAGAGGGCTGCAGCATCTCCAGGTCTGATATCCACATTCAAGGCAGGGAGAAGAGGGAAAGGTGAAGGAGCAGAGGAGTGAGTGCAGGGCTGAAGGGCATGCCAGCTGAGTCTCTCCTAAAGAGTTCTACCCAGGACTTCCTACATTCCACTGGGTACAGTGTCCCACAAGGCCACTGCTACCTGTAGGAAGTCTGGAAAGGAAGGGAAGGACAAAAGGAGAAGGGTGGCTTTGAGGTTGCATTAATGTGACAACTGCCATCATTGCTATTACCCCTGTCCCATGAAAGTCCAATGTTAAGGCTTTAATGAGCTTTTATAATGAACTAACACTGATGGCACCATTCACGAGCACATCACTCCACAGTTTATAGCATGCTTTCCACTATGACTTCCTATTTGACTCTAACAACCATCTAGCATTGTACATCCATTCTGAGGAAGGAAACTGGCCCAATCTTACACAACAAGATGGTGAGAGATGCATTAGATTTGGAGCCAAAGTAGGAACATTTAGTCCTAGTTTGGGAGTATATTGGAATCAGGTGGAACAGGAATCATATGTTGGTTTGGCTTATTTGCTGTGCTACCCCTGGTGTCATAGTCAGTTTTGTGCTACTTTGACAGCACACCAAAGACTGGGTAATTCATAAAGAGCAGAAATTTATTTCTCACAGTTCTGGATGCTGGGAAGTCCAAGATTGAGGGACTGGCATCTGGCGAGGGCCTTCTTGCTGCATCATCCCATGGTGGCGGGCAGAGGGATGAGAGAGAGAGAAAAGAGGACTAGACTCACTCTTTTATGGTAAGTCATCACCCATGATAATGACATTAATTCATTCATGAGAAAAGTTAGACAAGAAGTTTTAGCTTTGAACAAGTAAGCAGAAATGGAAACAGAGCATGGAACAGAAGAACATAAAATGAGGTTGAAAAGCACAGGTGCTAAGTACTGTGTAATCCACCTCACCCAGCTCATCATGAAGTCCTGACACTAGGATAGAAGTGCTTTGCTCAGCCTGCCTGCAATGCCAGGGATACAACTGGGACCCTAGTCCCAGAACACCTAGGGCATGTGTCTTTTCAAAAAACTCTTCCTAAATAAACCAAACAAGCAGCTGACACCCAGAGTGTACCTCTTCAGCTTTGTGCAAGAGGAAAGATGTGGCCATTTGTTCAAATTTGCAGCTGGGACCTCAGAATGGGGCGAGTAGTAAATGCCGCCATGAAAGCCCCATTCAGTGCTCAGACACTATGGTTCCATGGAAGACTGTATTGGGTTTTTGGTTTTGTTTTCTTTTTCTAAAAGCCATCATGCATTCATTCTGCTATGGATATTTATTAAGCACCTACTATGCACCGGGCACACTGTAGGGCACGGTAGATGCCACACTTACTGGAAGGAACTGCCTCATGAAGCTTAGAGTCTGGTGCAGAAAGAAACTAGGCAGGTAACAGCAGATAAGCACATCATCACAAATAGAAGGGAAACGTTGGGGAGGAAGCCCACGTTCTGGTGTGAGGGGGACAACTGGGCTGATGCATGCGGTTAAGGAGGTTGGGAAAGACCCTACTGAGGGGACAACATTCAGTGAGGCCCAAGGAATGAGACGGACCAGGATCAGCCCCTGGACTCTGCTTCCCTCAGCAAAACCCACAGACTGCAGGGCAAGGGCTGTGGCTGGGGTGGGTGCTCAGGGGCCAGGTAATCCAGAAGCTTCTGAGTGACAGGAGTCACCAGCCTGGAATGACACATTTTCTGTCATTCTCAAGCACTAGACTCTGCAATTGAGCAGAAGCACATATGCTCCTCGGCATCTGAGAGGGCAGAGGCACTGTCAGGAGGGCAGGCAGTTGGGATGGTTCCTTGGCAGGAAGGCTCGGCTGGCTTCCTAGTGGTCCTTTAGGAAGGCCACGCAGAGATGGCCTAGTGACAAAGGCCATATCAGAGCCCTTGGGGAGGAGAGTACAGCTGGTACCGGGACTGCCAGCAGCGCTTGGTGCTCCATCCTCTGGCTCACAGAGCAACTTGTCCCAAAGCCTCTCCCAGCCCTGTTCCTGAGACAGTGCACAGGTCACTTCCACATCTCTGTCCCTGCGTGGAGGACGTTTGTCAGCATGCTCTGAGTGGTACCTGTGCTCCTCATCCCATTATCATCGCATCTCCCCGATTGCTATGGTTTGAATATTTGTCCCCTCCAAAACCCATGTGGCAGTGTGGAGAGGTAGGTCCTTTAAGAGTTTATTGGGTTTTGAGGGCTTTGCTCTCATGAATAGATTAATCCAATTGCAGATTAATGGATTAATGGGTTATCACAGGAGTGGGACTGGCGGCTTTATAAGAAGAGCTCTGAGCTAGCATGTAAGCACGCTCAGCCCCCTCACCATGTGACACCCTGTTGCTACTGTGGTAAAAGTAGTAACAGTAGTAGCAGCAGCAGTGGTAATAGCAGTACTACTAGCGGCAGCAACAGTAGTAACCGTGTTCGTAGTAGCAGCAGCAATAGCAGCAGTAGCAGCAGTGGTAGTAACACGTTCTGAGCACTGCCTACAACTCAGCACTGCTCTGTGTGATCGCCGTAGTCAGCTCATTTAATTTCAGAACAATACTAAGAGGTAGGGAGTATTGATATCTCCCTGTTTTACCCTGTGCTGATGGTCACAGAAGGTAAGTATCTTGTCTGAAGTCACACAGCTGGTTTCTGTCTCTATTCCCGCCCTTCCCTCTTCCTACTCTGTCTCCTTCCTAGATGTTCATCTAGATGGAACATCTTCATGTCATAGATTGGAAAGTGGGTGACCATAGATGAGAGACACGTGGCTGTGATGACAGTCGGGTAGTCCCCAGTCTGAATGCCAGTTCTACTGCTCACTCAACATAGGACTCATCCTTTCCGGCTCCCCTCTGGCCGCTCCATACAGCACACACGGTGGGTCAGAGGCTGGGTCCCCACTTGGACCTCCAGAGGCTGGGTCCTCACTTGGACCTCCAGGGTGACCACACTGTCACGTGTGCAATGTGCCCAGCACTGGCATGGCCAACCCATGCCACCCAGCTGCCCGTAGCCACCTTCTCTGCAGGAGCTCAGACTTGCAGGAAACTTGCTGCGACTTTCAGAGGCTCCCTCTCTGCTGTCATGTGCAGGTCTTTCCTGCATCTTCCTTGGCCGTGGCTTTCCAGCTGCAGCTGCAACCCCTGTTTGCATTCACCAAACGCTTTGCTTTTCCAGCCTTTGAAAGCTAAGGAGCCAGCACGGGGCAGGAGCCAGGCAGCGAGGGGCAGTGTGGGGGCAGGTGGGAGGTGAAACCCTGGAAATGGGATTTGAAGGCCCAGTTCTGTGAGGGCAGGAGGACACAGAGAATGCTCAGGCAGGTCAGAGGGGACAGACTGATGCCTCAGCGCATCAATTGTTTCTGAAGAAAGAGCTAGAAGATCATTACAACTACACTTTCATGCCCCTTATTTAGTGTGCATGCGTTTCCCCAGGATCTCTGCACACCAGGTCCTTCAAGACAGAAGTGTGGATTCTGAGACGTGAGCACATTGCTACCACCCCCGCCTGATGGGCCTGGGTTGACTGTCCCCAGATAGGGAAGAGACGCCCATCCCCACCACGTGTCCCGAGGCCAGGCTTGGTCCTCAGCCTCCCTCTCTCCTGCGTGTCTCTCTCAAGTCCCTGCCCTCGATCTCTCTGCTTTCTGACAATATTCCTCAATGTTCCCAGGCGCTTTGTCTCTCTCCCCTCCCTCCCCCTCGTTCCCCTCCTCCTCCTCACCAGAGCCTAATTAACCCATCCACGAGAGTGCGAGACCAGGGATGGAGGTGGTTCTAAACTCTGCGCTGCTGGAGATGAACCATAAACACGCGGCCTCAGCTGCACAGGGAAACAGCCTTGAGGGCGAAATGAACATTGACAAGAAGGCAGAAAATCATAACAAAATAGGCGACAACTGATCACCTCATGCCTGGGCTCACACTTCCTCTTGACTTCCTGCCCAGAAATTTGCTTAGTTTTCAAGGCACTTTAAGTTGGAAACCCACGGGAATGTTAAGAGCAGTTAACACTAAGATTTTGGGTGATGGAAGTTTCTTCTTCACAAATGTGCATTTTCTATATTTCCAGCACTCATGCATGTAAAGGAAAAAATATTCATAAGAAAGAAGCAATTTTTATTCCCCACTGACATCAGTGCCTTTAAGTTTGGAAGCGGCTCTGAGGAAGGGCCGGGCTGGCCACTGCTGACTTCACCGTGGCCGGTTCCCGGGAACTGACATCACTGTTGCCTTTGGAACAGGTTCTAGGCTCTGAAAAGAAAAGACAGAGTCTCCACCAAGTAACTCCCTGAGATTAAAAGCAACTTCAGGCAATAGTTTCTTTTGGACATAAACTCTGGAGAGACTCCTCTCAATTTATAATCAAATGAGATCAGAGGGTGAGAAGGCAGGCCCAGCAGAGGGTCCCCGTGGGATCTGTTGACCTGAGAGTCTGAAACATAACTGAGCAAGAGCTTGTTTTAAAAGGAGAGGCACTCTCAAGGCACATCTGGTTCTAGGGCAAAGGCCCTGCATTGGCGAGGAGCAGTGGCCAGACTTTAGCTGGTGTCTGCCACAGAGACAGTCTATAGATCCCCAGCCAGGCCCCATGTCTTCCTGCCTGAGTTTGGGGTAAGGGGGCTCTTGCCCCAAGACTCTCTAGGACACTGGAAGCACAAAGCCTCTGTACCTTAGGATCTGGGGGCACAGTCGGGTGGAGGAACACCTTGTCCTTGAGCAGAGGACACTTAATGGCTTCGTTGATCACCGTGGCTGTGCCTAACCTTCAGGCTAGTTATGGGATAGCATCCTCCACTGGCCATCGGCAGGTGTCAGTGACGGGGTCCCAGACATCAAGAAGCCAAAACCGCAGAAGAAAAAGCAAATGAGAGGCCTGTGTGTATGAGCAGGAAGGCAGTTCTGCCCCCACCAAGCTCCCAGAAATGGCTGAAGTCCCTGGTCATGGAAGAGGTTGAAAGTCATTACTGAGTGGTCTCCTTTTCCTCTCCAGCTGGAGAAATCTCAGGGTTAACTCAAGTGAAAAACATAAAGACACGTCAACCTCTGTGATAGAAATGTTAGGTGCCACCAGTTGTGTTTATTTCTTTTCTCCATTCAGACTCCTAATTCCAAAGAAACTGGTTCTCCCCTGAATTTAGCCATCGATCCCCGGCTCCAGCCCTCTCTGGGCCTAGGGGAAAGAACAAAATCCAGGTGCGGGATGCAAGCACGCGAATCAGAACGTTTCTATGAAAAATGATATATAGATTATAGGAAATCAATGTTCTTTTGGGGGATCATGAGCTGCGGACACCCAGGTGCGGGATACACAGAAGGCATCTTTTCTGCTACCATTGCAGAAAGCCCAGTTGGGATGAAGTCAACGCACAGGGAAGCAAGCGAAACGGTGTTACAAACACAGAACCACGGCGTCAGCCGTGCCCCTAGATCTAGATGTGCCTGTAGCCAGTTTCTACCTTGGATTCCCTTCTGTTTCAAGATTATGTTTTCCTCCCTCTCTCCCTCCCTCCCTCCCTTTCTTCCTTTCTTTCTAATTTACATTTAGTTGATTTCTTTTAAGAGAGTTCTGTTTAACTGAGAAATTTGTGCTTGGACATGGCAGGCACTATAATACGGGCTTACCTGGGTCCAGGTGGGCTGTAGGGTATGAGGAGTCCTCTGCTGCCTCTGGGAAGCTGACAGTCCATCTTCTGCAGCAGTGGCAGAGCACTCAGTTAAATTGTTACTATGTGTATCTGCGACCTCAGACACTGAACCTCCTGAGACTGGCACTTGGAGGACTTGGTAGATGATATCAGGACGTTAAGAAGTATTTCCATGGTAGACAGTATCCGAGTGTTAGGAAGTACTTCCTTGGTAGACGATATCAGTGTGTGAGGAGGTATTTCCATGGTAGATGATATCAGAGTGTTGGGAAGTATTTTACTCCTCAAACAGCTTCCACTATTGCACTGCAGTAGAGGGACAACCCTTCATCCCAGCCCATCCTTTCTAAAGAAGGAAAGAATTGGTGGACATTTTGTTTAGAGGCATTTTCTGCCTCTGGGCAGCTGTCCAAGATCACTGAGAATCAGATTTATGAGGCTTGTAAATTTGCAAAAGCCCAGTTCCGTACCCCAATAAAGCTAGTGAAGTTGGGATATATAACTGGAAATAGGATTGTGGCCCAGGAGTTGGAAAATAGGGGAAGCATGACCCCTCGTATTCCTCCAGAATGCCCTCTCTGCACACTGTGATTTCCAGCCTGGAGGCAGAGCAGGGGGACAGATTAGCTCTGCCTCCCCCCCAGCCAGCCACCCAGATGGAAGCCATTTGGCTGAGGGATACAGGAACAGGCAGAGCTTTGCGATCCCTTAATAAGCAACAAAAACTTCAAGGGTGTATCCAGATTCATGGACTCTGACTCAAAAAGCTCTTGTCTTTGGTGACCAGCCAGTGATGTTTCCAGAAACTGAATCAAGCAATGGGTGACTGAGATTGTAGGGGATTTGTATGGCAGGAAGAACTTCATTCCTGGTGAATACAGGTTGGTGGGCACCCAACTCCCCACTCCCCAGGCCTCTGAGACCTGGGGAGTGTGTTGCAAAGAGATTGCAAGCAGGGGAAGGAAATCCTTCTTAGGGCCTGTCTCAAATGTAGGACAGAGAACAGTGGACAAAAGAAAGCCTTTCAAAGAGCAGAACTGGGTGGGCGGTGGGCGGGGCTGACTGATCAGGAAACTCTCTGTCCTGCTAAAACAATGGATTTTGACTACACTGCCCCACAGGATGGCTGTATAAACACAAGCATCTCCGCTCTCCCTTTACACAAAGGTGGAGACAACTTTGACCTTATTCTTTTCTCGTTTTCCCTCCACTGCTATATACTGGGTGTGCCAAGACTAGTTAAAATAATTACTAATCTCACACGTTGGTAGATCATGAAAAAAATACCTGAAGGGAACTAAGAGGAGTTTAATCAGAAAATGTGAATTTGGAACTAGATATAATAACTGAAAACATTTTGGGGTTGTCTCTCTTTGAGGAAGAAGGGGGTACATTTTCATTTATATATGGGATAGTTTTCTTTTTTTAAGATAGGGATATTTCTAGAACTCATGGAAAGCAGGGTACAGGAATGCAGGGCAGCCAAGGGGTGGAATGTAGTGATGAGAGCACATCTATTTCCTTTAGGTCCACTGCTCTGCCTCCTCACTCCGTGTGTTCACACCAGGATTGTTGATCACAGAGCCCCACTCTCATTCTGCACAAGGTGTTTCAGTTATCAATTACTGTACTTAACACACAGCAAAACTTCGTGGCTCAACACAAGGATAATTTATCCCATCCCATCACTGTGGGTGGGCTGGGCTGAGCCTGGCCTCCTGCTGCTCTACGTGGTGCCCTGGCTGCACCTGCCGGGAACTGCGCAAGGGCTGGGATACTCAGGACAGCGCCAAGAGCGTGAAAATGGAGGCTGCAAGGTCTCATAAGACCTAATCCCCAAAGTCACACCATGTCCACTTCCACCACATTGTGTTGGTCAAAATGAATCCCAAGGCCAGCACAGATTCAAGGGAACGAAACCCTGACACTGCATCTTGCTGGGAGGATCAGTATGCATAGGCCACGGTGAGAGAGATGTCAGTAAATCTCTACTACATGTCACCCCCAGCTATAAATATTTACATCTCTCGTGAGTGCAAAATACCCTCAGACCTGCCCAAGATCCCCAAAGTCTCATCCAATCATAGCATCAGTGTGAGGCTCCAAGTCCAAAATGTCACCCTCTAATGAGGTCCAGGGGCAGATTAAGCTTCTTAGGTATGAGTCCTTGAACTTAACTTCTCCAGTGCAGCACCCATTGATCCAGAGGCCTGAGCACTAAAAAGACAAATTATCTTCCACCCAAACATGCAATGCACAATGATGAGACAGGGCCAGGTAACTGCTCGTGACGCTCCTGTTTATAAAGGGGAAAGGGGTATGGGAAAGTGGAAAGCACACAGCAATCGCTGGCCACTCTGAAATTTAACTGGGCCTGTGTAACCTGTGCTCCAAGCTCAGTCTTAAAACAACAACCGAAAAATTATTCTTGGTTCATGATTCTGTGTATTGCCTGGGTTCTTCTGGGCTGTTGACTGGCGTCACTCACGTGGCTGCAGGGCCAGCTTCATGAGTGTGTGACCAGTGCATTAATACAGAGACCTGTGCTTAGAAGGGCCTCACCATTGAGGTTTAATACGCTGTCGTAGCTATCTTGAAATTCCTAATACATTTACCTTGGAGTTTGTGTTTTGTAAATAATGGGACAACCGAGTGTTCACAGAAGGCTTGGAACACGGGCTCACATGTGGCCCACTTCCCACCGTATCTCTCCTGGCTCCCCACTCCTTCCCCAGGCTGGTTTCCAGCCACCTTCTCCCTGCATCTTGGTGTCTGGGCCCCACCTGGCACCCCTCTCCTTGCCTTTGCCTCACCAGCACTGTCGCCCTCCTCTAGGATGGCGACCAGCCTGGGTCAGCAGGAAAGGCTCCTGTTCTGCCATCACCCTCTGCCCCCCAAGGGAAGGGGACTTGGGCACAGAGTATAGAGAGGGTCCAGGTCAGTCTTCCACACCCCCTGGCATCTTGGGGAGGGTCATGATAGTGGCCATTCCTGCCCTGGCCTGGCAGCACCACGGCACCTTTTGGTGGGTGATTCAGCACTGATGAGTCTCTTGTCCCTAATTCAGGTGACTAGTGTGCCTGGCCTGGAGGTTGCAATACTCTTGGGGACCACCTGTCTGCCACAGTTGGGGTGGCAGGCCATGGGATGGAAAAATGCCTACTCGACTTCCCCACCCTCAGCCTGGCCTCGGCATCATTCGAGTAGCTGTGAGAGCAGGAGCCCAGCAGTTGTTAGGCATAGGCCTGATCCTAGGTTGCAGGGCAGGCCCCAGAGACACCTGTGAGTGTCTGTACCTGCGCCACGAATGTACTGAAGGAGGACTTTTTTGGTTTGTTCTGTGCCTGGTGAGACCCACTCTTCCTCCTCCCAAGCTTTTCTTCTGGTCATCTGGAGACACTCACCAAGGATGAGTCACAAAATACAAATTGTAAAATTTCGGTGATTCTGCATGTGAGTTAAATGCTTTGAGGTTTGTACTTAAAACTGTAATTGCACAAGATGAAGATAAACAGTAAAATTCATGCTACTAATTTAACATTTTAATTTTCTTTATTTAGAAAACATTAAATAGGAAATAAAAAAAATGCCACAAGTTGAGAAAGAAACCATGAACTAAAGAGAACAACCTTTATATTTTAATACATTTAATGGTACTTTTTATTTTTTTGCGTTTTGAACAAGGGGCTCCATATTTTTATTTTGCCTTGGGCTCCATGGATTCTGTGACCAGTCCTATGTGGCTGCAATTAGCTGGGAGTTGGCTGGTGCTGGAATATTCAACAAGGCTTCGTTCAAATGTCTGTGGTCTCAGCAAGGATCCTGGAAGAGCTGGAGCTATCTGGGCATCTCTGTCGTGTGGCGTTTCATCATTCAGTGGTCTAGCTCAACCTTCTTTACATGGCAGCTGCTCCCAAGAAGATGAAAACGAAGATAAAAGAGCTCTGAAAACCTAGGACTGAAAGTCACTTTCACTCCATTCTGTGGATCAAAGTAAGTCGCAGGGGCACCCGGTTTAAGGGAAGGGATATAGATACACTGCTCCATGGGAGAAGTGGCAGGTGCAACCAGGGTGGAGAGGAATTGTAGTGAACCACACAAGAGTGAGCACGGGACTGCTGGCTGTTAGGCTAATCGCCACGCTCCTCCCTTGGGCAGCAGTCAGAAAGTGGTCCCCAGGAGGACACCTGGCCCAAGCAAGCCTACTCAATCTGTAGTATCTAGCATTTGCACTCTGGGACAGAGAGAGAGTTTCTTTTCCATTCAGATCGCAGTTGCATGGATTTAGACTGGCTGTATCAGCTTCCATTTTTCCCTTAAGGTGGAAAGAACCAGGTTGTCACACGAAGCAGCCAGAGAGACAGTGTCTGTCATTATCTTTAGAAGTCCTGGATCCCCTTATGCATACAACTAGATAACCCCTAACTTCCCACTGTGTGAGACAATACTGTTTTTGTGCTTAAGTCATCTTGAATTTGGTCTCTGTTGCAATTCCCCAAATATTCAGTAACACAGCTAGTTGCTATAGACAGGCCATACACATTGTTGTACATCATTTTCTCAAGAACATAATTCATCCTGTTGCTTAAGCCAAAAGCATAAATATCACTACCCTTTCTTTCCCCTTTTCTCCAGACCCTAAATCCAAACCATCAGCCCATCTTTTTTACTTTATTCCAAACCAATGCCCAAAGTCATCTTCTGCTGACCATCCTCTAGCCTTCCTTTAAGCCAACATACTCTTTCTGCCTATAGTAGAATCCTAAAATTCCCTCCCGTTCCTACTCTTGTCTCCTTTTAACGAATCCTCATGCAGCAGAGTGAATTTTAACATAAAATGAGATCATAACCCTCCACTAATGAGAACCCTGCTATGGTTTACTATTGTTTTTAGATTAAAGTCCAGATGGTTTAACAGCATCTGTAAATCCTCCGTCCTGGTGCCTGGCTATCTCTGCAAGGAACACAGGCTGAGCCTTGAAAACTCCTGCTTTTTCTGTCTATAAGTCTCTCCTTGTCACTTCACCCCCACGATTGCCCTATGACTGTTCCTAGTCACCACTCAGGACCGGCTCAAATGTTTCCTTTTCAGAGAGGCTCACCCCGAGCCTCTATATGTGTTTAAATGAGCCTCTTTCCACTCACTGTATCCCATCATGGGATAGAGATAATGTCTGTGGTAGCACTCGCCATTCTGTGACATTATCTTATTGTTTTAAATTTGGGTTTGTTTGTTTATTGTCTGCATTCTTCTATTAAAGTATAAGTTCCATGAGGGCAGGTACTATTTTCAGTACTTAGCACAGTTGGCTAGGCATTCAACAAAAAGTAGCAATAATAAAAACCAATAAAACAAAAATACACTTTTATGAGGCACATGTTATAAGTCCCATTTCATAGATTTGAAAACTAAGGCTCAGAGGAGCTGAATAACTCACCTAAGATCATGCATCTGGGAAGTGGCGAAGCTGGTATGGAAGCCAAACCTTGCCTGCGCCCAAACCAAGCCTTTGCTGCTCTCTTGTGCCCCCTTTACAAAGATGGTCTCCTCAGGGGTCATTTTAAAAGGTTCTGTGGATCAAGAATCATCCCCAGGGGGACACTGAGGTGACCAAGTGGCGTGTTGGTGCCTCCCACTGTGCTCTTCCTACTGAACACAGACAGACACTTCGCAAGCATGGCTGCCAGGGTGAAGGAGGCAGCAAAAGGGTCTTGCACAGCCTCCAGGTGAGGATGGAGGGGCTTCTCCTGACCTTGGGGGAAACATTTAGGAGCTGCTTTTATATTTGGGTTTTTTTTTTTTTTTTTTTTTTTTTACCATCAAAAGAGTCACTTTCTTCCCTCTGTTTGGGAACAAGGGAGAAAACTCCCCTTGAAAGCTTGAGATAACTGGGTTAGTTCCTGCAGGATGGTCCTTCCTCACCTTTCACAGGTCTTGCTCCCTCACCTTGCTCAGGTCTCTGCTCTAATGAGCTCCTCAGAGGGACCTTCCTCCACCACCCTTGTTTGTCTGTGTCCTGAGCCTGTTCTTTTTACTCAACACACCTGTCATCGCCTGCTACATTTTCTGTGCATGTGTCTGTGTCTGTCTCTGTGTCTCCCAGGACAATGTGAGCTCCCTGGCATCAGGGACTTTATTTTATTTGCCCATCTGTGCCGAGGGAGTAGAGTAGAAATTCACTATATATTTGTTGAATGAATGGATAAATACATCAGTGAGTCCTTTCACAAAGGGGTTTAGAGTATGCTAACAAGGACCCTCACTGCCTGCAGGGAGTGAGAAGGAACTGCCATTTCTTGAACTTCCACGATGCCCCAGGCTCTTTCTCCTGCATCACTCCCTCATCCTCCCAGCCCTAGAGCTAGGGCCATAATTATGCCCATTGTTCTGATGAGAAAACTCAAGGGTTAGAGAGGTTAGGTGACCTGTTTGCTGCGGCAGCTGGCAATAGTGCTACCAGGACTAAATTCCACTCTGTCTGACTCTAAAGGTCATGCTCTTTCTGCGGAAGAATATTACACAGGCAAGGTGGGAGACCAAGACTAATATTAATTACAATATTGAAATAGAATTGTAGTGATTTAAAAGTACTGAAAAATGTCAAGCATTCTTCTGCTCCATTCTCTGCTAGGCATCTGACATTTTCCCTTCAAAGTAGAATGAAATTTTATAGCTCTGGATGATCAGACTTTTCTTTTTTAATATGGCTCAATTTTTTTTTTTTTTGGTCTTTTTGGTTGTGCCACTATTTTCTTTGCAGTTACACTGTTATTTCTAGAATCCTTCTTAGCAGAATGGATCCCCCTGGCGTGTGAAGTTTATTGAACTTGGGATTTTAGTTAGGTAATCTGGAAAGCTGAGCTCATCAATTAAGTTATAAATCTTTGAAAATAAAAGATCAAACTAAGCCTCTGAACAAGAACCATTGAGGACTTGGACCCTGCTCCACCTGCTCCATGTCAGCAGGCTGCCAGGGTAAAGGACAAGGAGTGATGAGAGGACCACCCTGAGACACTGAGTAATGCAGATGTTCCTCGATTTACAATGAGGCTACTTCCCAATAAACCCATAGTAAATTGGAAATATCGTAAGTCGAAAATGCATTTAACCACCCAGCCTACCAAACATCATAGCTTAGCCTAGCCTACCTTAAGAGTGCTCAGAACATTTAAATTATCCTACAGTTGGGCAAAACCATCTAACCCAAGCCTATTTTTTTAGATTTAGGGGGTATAACCATGTAATTTATTAACTACTGTACTGAAAGTAAAAAACAGAATGGATTTATGGGTACTCAGCATTAACACACACGCTGAAAGCCCACGGAGCCTGAAGAATGTTTGAAGCATTGAACTAAAATTAACTGCTGGATGGTGGGGAAGCTACAGTGACAGAGTCATCAATTTCTTTCTCTTCTGATGGGGCTCAAGAATCACTGGTAGAAGGCACCAGGGAATTGGCACTGATGGTTTAGCAGGCATAGTGTTCTTTAGCAAGATATCAAGTTTTGACTGTACAGTTCGTTTCCTCTTCTCATTATCTATTTCTCTATAGCAAGCAAGAGCATCCTGTATCTGCCTGTCAGCTCCCATGAATCTCTCCTAATTGACCTCCTTTTCTTCTAACATCCACAGGCCACGGCTGATTGGAGCAAATGCCTCCACCAGTTCCTTTGCTGTGTACTTTCTTGGTGTTTCAGGTATAATTCTTCTTCCTCTGCCTCAACTTGCCTACTTCTTTCTTCCTCCAAGTCAATCAGTCCTGTTGGAAAGCTCCACAACCCAATGCCAACAAGCTCATGCATACCCTCTTCATCAATGTCCAGTTGTAGCTGTTTCCCAAGCACTGATGTCTTGTTACTTACTATTTCATCAATAGCAGGCTCTTCGTGAAGCCTTTGAATGTGTTCACATATGTCTTCAAAATTTTCTTCCAAATGTCTTTCATGTATTGCTCTGTGGCTTTCCACACTGCAGCCGTATTCTGGATAGCATTTAGAATGTTAGAACCTTTCCAAAATTCTCGAGCATTTGGCCAGTTGCTTCAACAGTCTGCACAAATGTTTGGTGTAAATGTATGCTTCGAACGTAGCTATTGTGCCTTGGTACAATGGTTGAATTAGTGTGGCTGTGTTTGGTGGCAAAGCACAATCTTTATATCAGGATGTATGTTCCCGATAAGCTTCGGATGCCCTGGAGCGTTGTCTAAGATCAGAAGAATCTTGCAGGAGATGTTGTTTTGCCTACAGTATTCTTTTGCCTGTAGAATAAAACAATTTGAAAATCAGTCTTTGAACAATGATGATGTCATCAAGGCTTTCTTGTTATGGAGGTAATAAATGGAAGTATATGCTTGCTCTCATTCTTGAATGCTCTAGGGTTCTCCGAGTGGTAGATTAGGAAAGGCTTTAACTTGAACCCTGCAACACTTCCAGCCCAACGCGGTATCACATGCTCTTTGAATGCCTTGAATCCTGGCATTGCTTGGACTCTTGGTGAACATACGTAAGCTCTGGCATATGCTTTCAGAACAAGAGCATTCATCCACATTAAATATTTGTTCTGGCAGCTATTTCTCATCCACTATTATCTGTGCAGCTGTTTCCTAAAAGCGTAGGCACCTTCAGCATTGGCACTTCCTGCCTCACTGCTGACCTTCACGTTATGAAAGTGTTGGAACCACCCATGACTTGCTATCAACATTTCTGTATATGAAGGATCGTTGGCACCTTCTTTTAGTTTCTTGAAAAGACTTCTTGCTTTAGTAGGGATCATCAGTAGGTGAAGTGGTATGAAATTCTGTATCTGGTCTTCCATCCACATGACAGGTAATTATTTTAACAGGCCCAGCTCTTTTCTTCGTGATGATGGTGGATTTAACCAATGCCAACAATTTTACTGCATCCCTGATTCACTTCTTATCCTTTAAGATGGTCCAGGTCATGGACTGTGAAAGTCCTCACTCATGTGCGATGGCCGTTTCTGGCTTGCTGCCTTTATGCTGGGCAATTATCTTGAGTTTCATCTCACGGGTATTGTCCTCCTCTTCTTCTTCTCACCAGAAGCAGGAGACACAGATGGGCATTTTGTAGACACAATTGGATGTAAAAACACAAAGCACAATATCCAGAAACACTGGCAACACAGTACACTTTAGAGGATTCATCATTTACCATCACGATCTTGTAGCTGGCTGCGACCACCGCTGCTGCCCAGCATCACGAGAGAGCAACGTATTGCCTATTGCTGGCCTGGGCAAAGATCAAATCTGAAGTACAGTTTCTACTCAATGCATATTACTTTTGCACCATCATAAAGTTGAAAAATCATGAGTCAAAACAGTGTAAGCAGGGGATTATCTGCAGTCCATTTTATAAAACCTTTATAAATTTTTTTTCTCTCCATTGAGCTTGGATTGAAATGTTACCTAAACTCTACACATACCCATTTAACCTCTACCCAAATTAAGAAATAGGGTAATTCTGGAATCCATAATTCCTCCCCAGAGTTAAGCACAGTCCTTGCTTCTCATGCCATAGATCCATCATGTTGCTTTATGAACTCTGTGTTAGGTAATAATGTGGTATCCACTTACTATGTCTAGTCTCTTCCCTAAATAACAGGACTGTGAGCTTCATTATACGGTTGTATATGGCAACGATTCACCCATTCCCATTTCTTTCCATTGTATTGATGTATCATGACATGTTGGTCCATTTTCCTATGATAGACATTTGGATGACTTCTAGTTTGGGGCTTGTCATGAGTCATGTTTCCTAGAAGCAGACCCTGAGACATGAAATCTTGTACAAGTGATTCATTAAGGAAGTGCTCTTAGAAGAAACCAATAAGGAGGTAAGGGAAGCAGGATGGGGAAATTTCTGGGGCCAGGAGAGAAGCTAAGGATGAATGTGGGTTCAGGAAAAGTCTAGCCCCAGCCTGATCCTATAGAGAGCTCCAGAGCATAAATTGCACCACAGAATCTGTCCTGCCTTACGGCAAGGGAGTGGGGCTTTTGCAGTCTGCAGTAGTCAGTCCTGGCTCCAGGCCACCCAGAGTGGTGGATATGGGGCTCCTCTTAGGAGCCTTCGGGAATGGCCGTTCCAATGGCCCAGAGCAGTGCTCTGAGAAGGTAGCAGGTACAGGCCATTAGCAGTGGCCACTGCAGCAGGGAAGCAGGTGACCTTAGGGGCACTAACAATATCTGCTTCACAGCTGGTATGAAACATACTGCTACTGGGATCAGGACTAACGTGAGCCAAGTGAAACAATGAGAGAGCACAAAATTTAAGGAAGCACTCACTCTCAAGGCCATACACAATGCACTTGTATGACCCTCAGAATGACAGCCTGCTTAAATATTGCATCCTAGGTGCTTCATTGGTCTCACCCTAGTCCAGGAATTACTGCTACAAACACTTTGTATGCCTTTGGTGTGTATATGCTTGTGCACCTGCTGCATATAGACTTAGGAGTGGAATTGCTAAGCCACAGGGTATATTTATGTGTAGCTTTAGTAGATACTGCCTAACAGTTTTCCAAAAATGGCTGCATTAATTTTCACATCCACTAACAGAGTATTGAATTCCAGTGCTACACATTCTGAGTGTTTTCAGTCTTTCTAATTTTAGCCATTCTGGTCAGAAGTATTGGCATGTCAGTGGGTTTAATTTGTATTTTCCTGATGACTAATGATCTTGAGCATATTTTCATGTTCATTGACTATGCATGTTTAACGCTTTGCTTTTCATTTGTCCAAATGTGTTGTCTGACTTTAATTGATTTATAGAAGTATATGTGTGTGTGTATTATCCTGTACATAAATTTTTTGTAGATAATATTTATTAAAAACATTTTATTCCCACTCTGTGGCTTTCTATTTTACTCATTTAATGGTGTCTTTTGATGAACAGAAGTTTCTAATTTTAATGTAGTCCAACTCTCAGCAATCTTTTCTTTAGGGGTTCCAGTTAAGAAAGTGTTGCTACCCCAAGGTCATATACATTTTACAGTATCCTCTAGAAGCTTTATTTTTTATATTTAAATAAATTTTTATTTTAGAATAGTTTTAGATTTCCTGACAAGTTGCAAAGATAATGCAGAAAGTTCCTATCTATCCTTCACCCAGTTTCCCCTATGGTTAGCATCTTACATTACTACGGTACATTTACCACCATAAATGAACCAATACTGATGTACAGTTATTAAAGTCCATATTTTATTGGGATTTTCTTAGGTTTACCCAATATCCTTTTTTGTTTCAGGATCCCATCTGGGATGCCACATTACATTTAGTCATCTTGTCTCCTTAAATGCCTCTGGGCTGTGACAATTTCTCAGACTTTGCCTGGTTTGATGACTTTGACAATTTTCAAGAGTATTAATTAAGTGCTTTTTAATAGTTCATTCCTTCTGATCGCTGAATCGCTTTCAATAGTGTGGATGTACCACAGTTCGTTTACCCATTCACCAATTAAAGGACTTCTGGATGGCTTGCAATTTTTTATGGATTATAAATGAAACTTCTATAAACATTTATATGCAGGTTTTTGTGTGAGCACAAGTTTGCAAATCCACTGGGTGCAGTTACTGGGTCGCATGGTAAATCTATCTTTAGTTTTATAAAAACCACCAAACTGTCCTCCAAGGTGGCCATACCATTTTGCATTGCCACTTGCAATGGAAAAGAGTTCTTGTTGCTCCACATTCTCCCCGAAATTATTATTTTTTAAAAAAAATTTTAGCCATTCTAATAGATACGAAATGATAGCTCATGGTTTTTCTAATTTGCATATCTGTAATGATAATTAATGTCGAGCATCTTTTCATATGCTTATTTACCATCTGTATAGCTTCTGTAGTGAAGTGTCTGTTCAAATCTTTTGCCTGTTTTAAATTGGGTTGTTTGTCTTCTTATTGCTAAGTTTTAAGACTTCTTTGCATATTCTGTGTTCTGCATTTAAATCTTTTATCAGATATGTGATTTTCAATATTTTATCTCAGTATGTAGCTTTTCTTCTCATTCTCTTAACAGTGTCTTTCATTGGGTAAAAGTTTTTAATTTTAATTAATTCCAACTTAATTTTTCTTCTATAATAAAATCAATTTTTCAATTTTACAACAATTTTTGGGGCTCTATCTAAAAACTCTATGTGAGCAGAATATACATCTACACAAAAAATAATAAAAATTAAAAAAAAATACTCATTGCCAAACACAAGGTCATGCAGATTTCCCCCACGGCCTCTTCTAGAAGTTTTATAACTTTGCATTTTATATTTAAGTCTATAATCTATTTTGAGGTAATTAGAAGGTTTATTTTTTAAGCTTTTACTTCTAGGTCCAAAAACTTCATAGACTGATTTTTGCTAGGGGACAAAATAGGGGTCAAAATGCATATTTTTTCCATATGAATTTTAGTTAACACAGCACTATTTATTGAAGATTGTCCATTACTCACTACTCTGTAGTGTCACCTTTGTCATAAATAAACTGTCCTTACCTGACTGGCTCTATTTCTGGACTTTATTCTGGTTCACTAGTATATTTGTCTGCCCCTGCTCCAATGTCACCCTGTCTTAATTAATGTGGCCTTACAAGAAGCATTTATATTGGTTAGTACAAATCCTCCAACTTTCTTCTTTAAGATTGCCTTGGCTGTCTTTTTTTTTTTTTTTTTTTTTTTTGGCTTTGCATTTCCATATAAATTTGAGAATCAGCTTGAAATTTCTATAAAGAAATTTGGAATTCTAGTTAGGATAGCATCAAACCTATAAATTAATTAAGGATAACACAATATTGAATCCTAATAATATTAACTTTTTCAAGGCATGGACATAATATATCCTGGCATTTATTTGGATCTTCTTTAATTCCTCTCAATAATGTTTTATCATTTTGTTTGGAGAGGTCTTGAACATCTTTCATTAGATTTATTTTTATATATTTGAAGTTTTTAGTTATTATATATAGATATATAAAATTTAATTAATTTTTGATTGCTCATTATTTTATATAAAAATACAATTGACTTTTTAAAAAATGTTGGTTTGTGTCCAGTGATTAATTATAATAGTTTTCTGCATTCTTTCCTTGGGTACTGGGCTGGATATCGCCTGTTTGCCTCTCTAGATACACATACTTTTCTCCACTCTTCTTGGCCCTAAAGGATTATAATCAAAGGATCCAGTGGCCTCTGGCTCCCCGCTGAGTTTGGTCCATGGGAATCCCTTGAAAGTGGTGTGGGAGAGGGGTGAGAGTTTAGCCAGGGTCCTCTGGTTCCTGCCCTCTCCTTCTCAGATTGCCACTGGCTGGCTGTGTCTCTCAACAGAGGATCATAGCTTCTCTCAAAATAGCTGATTCTATGGGGTTCTTTCTCCCAGTCTCTAAAACCCCTTGTTCCCTTAGGTTTGGAGGTGACAAAAGCCCAAGAGATGCTGGCCCTGGGTTCCTTCACTATCCCTTATGGTTCTACTACATTCTGCCTACGATTTTGTAGTAGTCCTCCTGTAGACAAACTCTACTTACAGTACCCTAATCTGCACGTGCTATCTGTTCCTCTTGAGATCTTACCTGATACAAGTATGGAGACTTCCAAAACAGTGGGGCCCATAATTGCAGAAATGGGAAGCTGAGAGTTTATAAGCAGGTTCTTAAGAAAATCAGAACTACATCATCCCCAGTTTTTTTCCTTAGTTTCTACCTCCCTCTGTTCTGGCACTGAGAGAAATGGCACCGAACATCAGTTGCTGGTTCAGAGTATGCACTACATTTGCAGGATCATCCTCACACTTGCAAGATGTTGCCTCCATGCTGATTTCCAGGCTGAGCCATTAATAGGCCCCCACCCCTTCAGGACGCCATGTGCTTGCTTTTGGGTATCGAATACCATGGGCATTCCTCCATGTCTGATTTCATTGCAGTGGCAACTGTCCCCTGGTATAAGATACCAGAGCAGAGGTTGAGGCATTCAGTAGGGCCATAGATTGAGTAAGCATCAGAGACTGGGAAAGCAAATTCAAATCTAGAATAAGTGTCAGTTCCCATGAGGACAAATTCCTGCCTCATCCAAACTAATGAAACTCATTTTGCTCAGTCTGCCTTGGCTAGGCTGGCTGGCGCTCTCACAGAATGGCGCCACCAAAGGCCTCAGGGCTGGTTGCTGCTTTGGCAACAACAGTGCTCACTGAGCAATGACAGAGACCGGGTGAGCCCAGGTGAGGGGAAGCCATGCTTTCAAGAATGATCTCTGCCTATTCTGCTATGGACACCTGTTCATAAGCCCTTTGAGCAAGTATGGGAATTGTAGGGAGAGGAGGCTGAATGTTTTTGGTAAAAAACCCTAGCTATCTGATTATTAAAGACCTCATCCACAAAAAGTCATTTTGGTGAATAATTTCAAGGGACATAATTCAAATGTTTGTTATTACTGCAAGCAAGACACAGATTTGATTAACTTAAGTAAAAAATAATTTGTTGGAGAGGTATGAGGCCACTTATATAATTGAAGGGGATATTGAAGACCCAGGCATCAGAAGACTTCCAGGTTGCAGAATTGGGACGGTAGTTAGGATAACTGTATAATTTATCATCTCAAGCAGGACCCTTTGGGCAGTGAAGGGAAGTGCTGCCGGTAATTGCGTTGGGACTACAGGCGTGCACTGCAGCACGTGATCTCACAGGGACAGCCTCCTTAGATTTTCCCATTAGGAAGCTTCAGGTCCTGCTGTGTCTCATCCCTTGGGAGAGAGAGGTTGCAGAGCTTGGGTAACATGTCCACATCATGAACAGGGGAATATAGGAAAATCTGATTGACAGTCTCTTTCAAACTGCACTTAAAAGCAGAGTAGCACCCTGTGCTCACCTTAAAGTCAAGTCAAAAGAGTCTTAGTAGATTTAAAAACAAAACAAAGAACTAAGCTGACAAAAAAGTGAACTGCTAGTTCCCTAGAGGAGGTGTATAAGGACTAACTGAGCCCCAAGTGACATATTTTCTTGCAGACAAATTGCATGCTTAAAGTTTCTTCTGTGCAGTGTCATGCAGTGAAAAGAACAAGGTTATGTGAAGTCAGGAGACCTGGGTTGAAGTCCTGACTCCAGCACTTTCAGCTGGTGCCACCTTATGGAAGACATTTGACCTCTTTTAGACTCTGTTACTTCAACTCTAACTTGGGGATCAACGAGCCAGGCAGGAATAGGATTGCTCTGAACACCAAGTGAAACAACATACAGTAAGTGCTTGCTGGGGGCCAGCACACTGTAGGTTTTCAGGAACTCATCCCTCTGGCACCTGGACCTTATTCTTTTCTCAAGAAGCAGTCAGTTTTCTTCCAACAGAAAGAGTTCAGTCTTTGTAGATGGACAAATCTGGATTTGATTCCTGACGCTGTATATGAACTTAGGCAAGTTTTGTAACTTCTCCAAGCCTTAATTTCCTTAAAGGAAGAAAAATATCCACCTCCAGGGGTTTTGACAAGATAAGGCTTAAATGAGCTGAAGGTTTCAGGAGTGCCTGGTGCCCTCTCCAGCACCAGTAGGTGCTCAAAGAACACAGTGGAATTGGCATATTCATTTTCGGCTGATCAGAGCTGCTCAGCTCTTCTGAGATAAACAAGAACCCCTGCAGCAAAATCAAATGTTCTCAAACCACAGAGCAAATAAGCAATTTGTCAGGAAGTCCATACGATAAGAAGGCATGAATAATTCCAAGGTATCCTCCATGGTACCACAACATTCTCTGGTGGTCCTTGGAAAACATACAGAAATCAGCTGCCAGCAGGAGCCTACATTTGGCCAGAGGGGAGCTGATCATAATCCCCAAAGATATAATCCCTCCTGTTGAAATCATGAAAGATCAAAATCCCAAAAATATAATTCTGAAAAAAATTATCACAAATTCTTTAAAAGATATTTATTTACATTTTTAAGAAGGGATTTATTTGAGAAACAACAGGACTGAACACTTTATAGGCCACTTTACACAATAAAATAGGAAATAATAACATAGATATTTTCACAAGCATAAACATGCAGGTATACTAACAGCAGTCGCAAGGGTGTAACAGTTATGAGCAGATGAACCATATGCGTAAAGAAATAGCTTATGCAACTGTGGCCATCTGAAATACCATGACAGAAGTCTCCGGAAGAGATCAAAAACCTTGATGAGTCACCACTGCTATGCAGTCACCTAAAGAGCTGAGATCTTGTGAAATTTCACCTTTCACAAATGCGGGTGTACAAAAAGAACATCTCCCTACTTATCAAGGAAGTTTTGGCATTTTACATACACGCACAACGATTATACACAAAGTCGACATCGTGAGCGTGCTCTCTTGCAGAGTCAAATTATGTAAAAAATGGATAAAACAAATTAGAACTCTCTAAAAGCCTTTACACAATTAATACCTCCAGTGTTGGAAATAATGTGAATATGAAATACATAGCATAGCAAATTGTGAGAAACAATGCTGACAACTTAAAATAAAACTAATAAATAAAATCTAAATAAATAAAACAAAACTAAAAGAAAGACAAATTCCAGAACAACAGCTACAAAAGAAAATTCAACATGTAAAAGTATATTACAGGGCTGGATTATGGACAATTGCATTGATGTAGTCCGTAAGAGCTGATCGGCTTTCACGATAATTAACTATATTTTGAAGTCTTGCATCAGGATGAATAGCTACTTTTTTTTCTTTTAGGACATGGCTTTCCTCAGAGAATGCATTCACATTCATTCTCTACATGCTGCTCTTTTTGAAATTCTCTACGATACACTGACATGGGCATTTCCTATTAAATTTTCCCATCTTCTGTGGCATGCTTATATGTTATCTGGGGTTTATGGAAATCCATTCTGTGTGTGCTCATATGCAGACCCCAGATTTGGTAGAAACAATACTTGTGATCAAATAGCAACACTGTGACACAAGTGTCTTCTTATTCTACTATGCACATAATTATTTTCAAGCCAGTCAGTAACATCACTGGCTTCTTCAGCAATTGTGGCTTTAATTTATTGAAAGCTCCTGGAATTTCAACAGCTAGAAAGAATGCCAAGGCAGACAAACGATGCATTTTTAAACTGTAGTTTTCATAGTTGCTGTATCATAGGGCCAATCCACTCATTTGAATTTTCCACCAAATATACATTGGGCTGAATGAAAGAAACAAACTTTATTGATAACACCTTAAAATTTACTTTTAGAATCCTTGATGGCACCTAATTCCAAATCTGTCATTATGCTTTGGGGATTCAATTAGATGTTAGAGATCGAGCCTTTAGGGATTTTGATCTCTCAGCATTAGGGATTATGGCATTTAGGACTGTGGCTTTCAGGATTATTATCCAAATCTGAACAGAGAAATTCCTCCTCTTCTGGAATGAAACTTTGGAATCCAGTGGACTTGTTCTTCCTGCTCCCATCGTCCACCAGTTGCCCCTGTCGGCTGAGAAGCTTGGGGATCAAGAGCAAACTTAAGCATCTGGACTGGGAGAGAGGTATGAATTTTATTTCCATAATAAAATAGTTTTGTGTTTGACTTTAGGAAACACTACCAACTTCTAACCTTAATTGTTTTCATTGATGAGAAACAATGGGGCTTTGGAGCTCAGGCAAGCAGCACGCACAGGTGCCAGCCCCTTCCCGCCCAGCCCGTGAGCTATGAACGTGGCACGGTGCTTTCTCCCGCCGAGCTGGAGGGGCTTCAGAGTCCTCCCTAGGCAGCCACTGTGCACGAGTCAATGTTAGTTCGTGAAGGAAACCACGTCTGCAGTAGCGACACTAACAGCTAAAGCTGTCTGGGTGCTCCCTGGCTTACTCGTGTGTTGTATGTTCCAACTTGCTCAAGCCTCACGGCAAGGCCAGCTCCTACCACTCTCCCCATTTCCCCTACAGGAAACGAAAGGACTAAGTGATTCCTGAGGGTGAATTGATGTACGAGCCCTTCTTTTTTCTCTTCTTATTCTTGATCGGGAGCAAAGAGGAGGAGATTCCTGATGATGCTTCCAGGGTATCCTCTACAATAGCGCAACAGTCTCCGGGAGGTCCTAGAACGATGGATGCTTCTGCCCCTGTCATCTTCCCTAGCATCACACACATTTGCCTGCGAGAGAGGAGGAATATTGGGACCCACTGGTCAGGGTGACACCAGTAGGGTAAAACTCTGATTTGGGACCACGTGCACAGAGGCCCAGCTGGTGCATGTGCCCTGTGTCCCTCTCTCGACGTGTTCTGAGACTCTGAGCACAGCCTGGCAGAACTTGCACCCCACCCGTGCCTCCGTGTTCCCACCCTGATCACTTCGCCAGACCCAAGGCCCATCCAACCTACAGCTAAGCCTCTAAGCCATCTTACCCAGTCTTGCTTTTAATGGTGAATCCTGCATATGGGAGAACATCAGCCACCTGCATGGCCAATGACAAAGCTGACACTTCATCCCCATTTGACTGTAGAGGGACACTTGTGTATGTACTCACTCTCTCAGCCTGGAGGGAGGGCTATATATTCAACCTTCCACCTTTTACTCTGAGGTTCCTTAAAGCTCCTGCATTCTGTGATCACATTATTGTAATGTTTTTCCTGGAGACCGGCTGCAAGCTTAGGTGATTTTAGTTCTCTCTGCATCTCATCCTCTCTCTCTCGGTGGATCTTCTCTGTCTTTTGTGTCTTGCCTGGCTACTTTCTCTTTGGTATTTGCTTCACAGGAATAAAATTCACCTGGCTCAGCACCAAGCTGTGTCATACAAAGTGACACTGGATTCTCTTCATGGTGCCTCCTCCCACTGTCTGTATGACTGTCCTGAGGGTGGTAGTGATCCTTGCCTTGCCCCAATGATATCATCACCCACATATTTAATGTGCTTTATTAACAAAGCCTTTTGGTCTATAGTATTTTGTCTTATCTGCACAACCCTATGAGATAGTTACTATTCATTCCCATTTGATAGGTACGGAAAGAGGCTCAAAGAGGTAAAGCCACTCACTCAGAATATAAGTCATAGAGTTGGATTTTAAAGTTGAAGTTTCAACTTGAAAATACATAAAGGGGAAAAAAGAGGAGCTTTCTAGTCCCTCGAAGAGGATCCAGAGCTGACAGAGTCAAACACCTATGGCAAAGAGAAAACACCATAGGTGTGGAATCAGGAGATGCAGGATCTTGTCTTGTCTGGGTAGCTGGCCAGTTGGCCTTTGGCAAGTCACTCGGCCTCCCAAGCCTCAGTCTCTGTCTGTCAGTCTCCGTCTACTTAAAACGTGGACATTGATGCTCGACTTTTCTGCCTCTCAGGACCAATGAGGAAATGGCTCTGTGTGTGCAGAGATATAAAGTGTTGTCATGGGTGTTCTTACCCTGATTCCTGCTACTCCTTTCGTAGTACCCTGTCCTGATTTCAATCTTTGTGCCCTCAGCTCCAGACCTCAGGCACCTCAGACACCATCTGGGTGTCTGCTCTGGATTCTTCAGTTTGTTAAAGTTCTCCCCAAAGGCAAGAAGCACATTTCTTTTCTTGGGTGGCTGGTGCAGCATCTTCACGTTTGAGTTTCAGATTTGTTTCCTTCTTGAAAACTCTGGGTCTGTACATCTTCATTCTTCTCTGAGTCCTCCCACCTCCACTCTGGTTTCATTTCATTTCAATGCACCTTTGACATTTTAATTTTACTCTCCTTTCATTTATCTGCCGCCTGCCCAATTCTCCCACGCATTATTCACAATTTTATTAAGAGATTATTGCTTACCTACGAAATAAATCTCTTCACATCTCAGTAGCTGCCAGTTCAGGTTCAGTTAATAATGTCCTCCCTTGATCTTTTGCAAACAGTTTCACACTTCATTAAGAATCTTGGTAAACCTTCCCGACACACATACACACACAGACATTTACTCACACACTAATATGGAGCAGGAAACCAACTTCCTTATTCATGAGACTTTCTGATAAGTAGAAAATTGTCTTTATTAGAAAGTAATGCTTTTACAAGTGTTTTGAAAAATAGAACAGAAGGTGGGTCCAGTCCCCAGCCTAGACTGACCATCCTGTGTTGGCCTAGGAATTAGCTACAGTCAGTTACCCAGCAAGGGAAAAGTTCTTTTGCAAAACATATGGAGAAAAGTTAGAAATTTTAGGGGACAATCAAGGAGGAAGTAGAAAGGAGGTACCTGGTGACTGGGTGGGGCAGTGACAGCCCATAGAAGGGTGGCCAGAGAAGGACTTTTGGAGAAAAGGAAAGTTCCCCTAACTTCCATCTCCTTCTCATCTTTAGTAAGTTCTACATTGCTCACTAATTCTTTTTTGGACAGTGGATTTCTCTGGAGGAAAGCAAAGCTTTGCCAAGTTTGGTATCCAGGCTTTGAGAGGTCCAAAGCAGTGAGGGTTTGGGCCCAGGAACCAGAGACAGGGAAGGTCATGGAAGGAAATGTCTGAGAGAATCGAAGACATGATAGAGAAGCCTTAGCATTTCCACAGGCCACGGGTGGCCTCTGAGCTAACAATGTCAATTGCCCAAGATGCATAATTCTATCTACTTGCCCTAATCCTACACCTGGGTGCACCTAGAAAAAACACATTGCTTTTGCCATAACAGGCCTTAAGATATTTTAAAGATGAACAAGTTCCCGGACTATTTTCTTTGTGTTAATTAGTTTTATTTTTAATGTTCCTCCTAAAACATAATTTTGACCACCCACCGAACATTCTAGTAACTCTTCACTGGATGAGCTCCCGCAGGTGTGTATGCTAAAACAAACTCAATACTCAGAACTGAATGCACTATTCTAGACATGTGATCAGCATGGTGCCCCGTGAGATCTACACCTGTTATGACTTTACCGTTTACTCTCCGGCCATGGAGAGTTCTCACATTGCATGTACCTCCTCCTAGTAGAAGGCAAGGTAAAACAGGGACCTTCCAGTTTTGCAGCACACAATTTGTAGTTAGAACAACTTCCATTTCAAGGGATTCTGCAAAGGTCAGAGAGTCTTTTCTTAGGGATGTAAGCTGTAAACCAACAGGAGCATGTGGTCAGCCTAACCAATAGTTCTAATTTCTATGAGACCTTCATAAAGGAGTTTGAAGTTGTTCTGACTGACTACTGCAAGAACTCAAGTTTCTGGAAGGAATGTCAATAGAGGCCATGCAATTCAAGACAGGCTCAGTGAAAACATGGCTCTCCTCTCCTAATCTCTTATCATGATAGAAGTATTCAGTGAAGCTGCCATCTTCTCAGTGTTTATGTTGCCAATTAAAATATTTGGCTGTTTTGTATGTTTTAAGAAATCAATTTAGCATCCTGTAAACACTCCCCCACTTAGCCTGCAACAGCCAGAACTGAAAGGAGGATAAACAAGACTGATGCATAAAAGGGAAGTGAAAAATAGATTTGTTTTTCACTAAATTAAATCACTATTTAGTTGCCATGACTTTTGTTGCTGTTATTCTAGAGATGCAGCAATAGAGAAATTATGATTGGGATGGAGCACTAATTGAGTGTGTGTTGATACTGTAAAGGCATTTTCTCACTTAATACTCGTAGCAACCCCTTGGAATGGGGGGGCAGAGGCTCAGGGCAGGGATGTGCCTTGCAGTGAGGGTCTGTCCAGGTGTGCTGGTTTGGCATCTTGCCAGGCACAAGCCATGGGAGCAGTGGAGAATTCCCCCCACACTTATCTGAGTTATTTTGTATTTGAAAGGGTAGTTTCTCTCGTCTTAGCATCCTGGTTTCTTCCTGTTACATGTTAGATAGTATTACTACCACAGGTATCATATAAGCTGATGTGGGAGATTCAGAGATGAAAGAAAGACTGCACACAGTGTAGGTCTTAGTCCATAGCAGGGGTGGGGAACATTTTCATGTTGGAAGGTCCCATTAATTTAGCAAAAATCAAATAAGGCCACATTTAGGAAACTTCAATTAGATATATTTAAAAATATACATTATTTTTTAAAAATCTAACTACTGTGTACTTAATAATTTCAAAAAATGAAAACTATTGGTTAATTTTAAAGTTAACTAACCTTTTAATGAGTTTGTTGTGTCTGCTTTCTGTTGGAAAGCATTTGAATGTTTGGCTGCAGCATGGAGGTCTGCAGTTTCAGCTGATCCTCTAGATGGGTATCAGTCATTTGTGACCTTAAGGTGTCTTGATTTGGGTTAGGTAGGAGAATGTAGATTCACAGCAATAAGTGGTTGAAAAGCCAGAAAGCATTTTTCGGGCATGTTGCTGAAGGTGTAGGCGTTCTATTGCAGTTTTCCATATTTCAATTGGACCTTTCTTAGCATCAAACAATGACTTTAAAATGTCATCTGTTGAGAACTCAATCAATTCCATCTGTAGTTCTTTAGGTGCCTTGGTGATATCAGCTAGGTGAGGCTGAAATGCTAATTTGAGTGTGATGTCAGTGAAACTTTCATTACATTCTCCAATTAATAGGTCCACAACAGCTGCATATTCTTCAAATGATTCACATATAACATCCTGCTCACCAGTGACCTTTGCTAACTGTGGAAAATGTTCATCCGGAATTTCCTTTTAAAGGAGTAGTATTTTGAAAAAAGATAGCTTTTCTTGAAATGCTTGGAATTTTTGCCACATATCATGTATAGACTTAGTTTTACCTTGCAAAGAAATATTCCAGTCATTTTGATTTGATATAATATCACACAGAAATACGGAATTCCTATAGAAATCTTCTTTCAATAATTGACATTGTTGATTCTGTTCTTCCTAAAATTTCACTATCTGTTCTCACAGAGAGAAGATTTTGGCTAACAGCTGTCCCTGTGATAGCCAGGGCACTTTAGAATGATACAGCAAATCCACACTGAAGATCTCATCCTTCAACTTTAGCATGTTATGAAACTGATGATACCATGTTACATTTGCATGAATATGGTTAACAATACTTATAACTTGTTGCCAAGTGTCACTTAAAATAGTAGCTTTAGCACAGAGATTTTGCTGATGCAAGAAACAATGAAAAGAAATGAAAGCATCTGGATCTATTAATATTTTTTATCTGTGCAATAAATACTTCATGTTTTCCTGTCATAGAAGGTGCACCATCTGTACATACACTCACAAAATTTACCAAATTCAGTCCAGCTTCATAACATTTGTCTTGACCATTGTTGAAGATATCTATTCCCTGTGTTTCGATTGCAAAAGTGCCTAAAACAAGTAACTCTTTGTAGCAAAGAAAATCTTCTGTTATGACTCAAATGAAGTATAAAACCTGCACCAAGTCAGTAGTATCAGTTGATTCATCCAAAGCAATTGAGTAATACATATTTTCCTTTTGAAGTATTGCATGAAGTTGTTCTGTTAAGTTGAAGGCTAATGTATGTGGCCGATCAGTTACAGTTCTCCTTGAAAGAGGCAGTTGTTTGTACTTTGAAACGTTTTTTGGCTCTAAACATCCTACAAGTTCAACAATGCATTCTTTTACAATTTCTGTATCTCTGAATGGCTTCCCCCCTGCCCCAGTATATAAGCTACTTTGTAAGTTGCTTCAGTGGCCATTCTTTCCAGGTCTTATTGATGCTTAAAAGAATTGTCTTTGCTTTTGCTTTTCATCTTTTAATTTCTGCAATGCAACCTTTCATGCCTCTCCCTCTAATTTAAAATATCTGTGGTCCTTATGAATGTTATAATACTGATGAACATTGACTTTCTTTAATATTGATATTGCAGTATCAGAAAGCAAGCAAATCATCTTATCTTTAGCAGAAACAAGATAATATTGCCATTCCCAATCCTTATTAAAAAATCTGTTTTCTTCCTTCAGTGTTCTCTTGGTCTTTTTTGACATGATGGGCTGTTAAGTAGACAGAATTAAAAAATGCTGTTGAGCTGTGCAACTATTCACAAATGCCACTTACTGTTGTCAAAAGCTGATAACAGACTGGCATACTCAACCCCCATAAACTCTCACCAGCCTTGTGCAATAGTGGTATCCATCAGGCAGGGGAAGTTAAAACTAAATCATGAGTGTAGCAGCCGTCAATTTAGCCCTTATGGCTTACTAGTGTTCTAATAGTGTGGGTCAATCTAGGAGGATTATTTTGTTGAAACTTATTTTATTCCTTGGCATTTTAAATATGTTCATTTTAAAAATAAAAAGATAAAAGATAAACAAAAATGTATTACTAAAAATAAAAGGGTTTGTTCCATAAAATTTGGATTCAGTCAAAAGGCCACACTTAAGGATCTAGAAGAACACATGTGGCCTTAGGGCCACAGGTTCCCCTCCCCTGGTCCATAGTATGTGCTCAATTAATATCATCCTAAAGAGCATACAGTTCAGCAGGATAATCAGAGCTGCATATGTTTATTTGTCATACAAGACAGTTTCAAACAAAGATGTTCATTCATTCAACAAATATTTGTTGAGAACTTAATAGATTCCAGGCAGAAACAAAGGAACAGAGGGGAGGGGAATTTTCTAGTGCAAAGTCCTTGATGTTTTCTGAGCAGCTGGACTACGCCCTCTCTTGGAGGAGAAGATAGACACCTAAAGCAGGCTGATAACTTGTTCAGGGTCCAAGAGCTGATCACCGGAACAGCCTGAGTTAGAATCTACATTTGCTCAATTTGCCCAGACGCTTGATGCTTCCATTGTACCCCTGGCCCTCTCTGGAAAAAGGCTTTGGGTTTCTGGCACTTGCTGTGGATGCTGCGGGATTTGGGAAATGAGGGGTGAGGAGCCTCATGATGGAGGGGTGAGGGGGGAGAGTGGACCAGGGCCACGCTCCTTTTGTACTTTCAGGTCAGTGCTGCAGGCCCTGGGATCCCTGCCAGACCACAGGGAAGCCCATCGGGGCTTGAGAGATCACAAGGCATCTTTTAGGGTTCTGACCACACTGCTGTACTCACTGCTCTGCCATCAAAAACAGGCCTTCATCTCCCAGAGCCAGAGAGGATATGAAGAACTATGGAACAGAAAATTTAATTTGAGAGCTAACATAATCCTGAGGATGGGAGCCCAGTTTTGACGTCAGTGTTTATGAAACACGAGAGGCCTAGATCCTATCTGAAAAGTCCAGGCCTGAGGGAGTGGTACTGGCCCAAGGGTCTGTGACCCATAACCGTAATGTCCCCTGTTCCTCTGTCCCTGAGTTCCTTATCCTCCTGTCTCATGGGAGGAGGTATGGCGTTGTATCAAGAATGAGGGTTTGGAATTAGGTTCTAATCCTGGCTTTCCACCTAACCTGTTGTATTATGTATGGCTTTTTGATTGCAAGTGTTACAAACAGCAGAGAGCCCGCTTGACCTGGCTGCGGACAAAAGGGAGATTACATCTCCTTGGAGGATGGAGCCCCAGTGAAAATTGGGGGTGTGAGTGCTGCCAGGCCCCTCCTCCTCGTCTTCCCTCCCTAGGCCTGGACCCCATCTGATTCTCCTATAGCTCTAATATTTCCAGGGACCATCAATTCCCTGGCTCCAGAACCTCATGGCTCACACACTGGACATTAGAAAGGGACTAGTTGTGTCCCTTAGTATCAGTTCAAATATCACAGGAAGAGAGTGATTGGTTCAACACAGGTCACATGCTCACCCCGGGCCAATGAACTGTGGGCAGGATTGTCAATGGCACTGGTATCACACAGTTGGGTGGAGGAAGAAGCAATTCCCCAAAAGGATTATTGAGTTCCTAGTAAAAGGGAGTGGGGTCAGAGAGAAAAATAGATGCCCATTATCACTTGTTATATACCTTACGGAATTTTATGGAACCTCAGTTTGCTCATCCATAAAATGGGAATAATAGCAGGTTACTTTCCATGTCTATTGTAAGGTTTGGATGTAATAACATTTGTGTATTGGGTATCTATTGCATATATAATATATTTTTATTATTTGCACATTAAACTACTTTTATCTTTTATACATTTTATTATTTTTCTTCCATGTCTAATTTATGCTCATTATTGAAAATATGGGAAATTGTAAAAAATAATAAAACAAGCCACTCATATTTATTCTGTGTAATATTCTACACATGATTACATAAACTATCTTACCCTGTTCTTTTTGCTTTCTGTAGTTCCCAGGAATATTTTTACCTGTGTTTGCAGAAGAGGGTAGAGCTTGAACTTGGTCAGTGACCACCGGTGGGATCAGGCATGTCTACTGAGAGAAGGGGAGAAAGTTCAGATGTATATTTGCATGTGTTACTTTGCAGATAAAAAGGAGCCTTCATTGAGAAGGAAAATAGTCAGAGTGCAGCTGGAAGAAATACCACCAAGGTCTTGAGGCGGCTCTGTGGACTTATGCCTGAGTTTGAGGGAGAAAAGACCTTCCAGTTAAATTTGAAGGGGAGTTCTCATGAGAGATCTTCATGAAAGGGATGACACCCCCACTTCTTAGAGAAATACAATCAGGCATTGATGAGTTAGACATCGGAGTCCTTGCTCTTGTCTGGTACCCAGGAGGACTGTGGTTTCAGAAGCATCAAAGACAGCTGTCTGAGGCCAGACTTGGGGGTGGGACTGGTGAGCCCTCGCTGCAGGGCTTTTGGGGGTGGTGGATGTCAGCAAGTGGTCAGGGAGGGGAAAACAAACAGAAAGATTACCATGTGCGAGCTTCAAGGACAGACTTCCTGGTGAACATAGATGAGATAATCTCCTAGGACATACAGAAATAACTGGGTGAGATGCCATGAACAGGTGGGGACAAAAGCTAATGGCTTTTGATATATTACTATTATGTATTCTAGTGGGGCATGGGGAACTCACATTTTGTTATTAACTATGAGTAGGCATCAGTTTTGTGCCTGCAAACTCTACAATCAGAGATACACTGGAATTCCCTGTATTGTGTCCCCTATTTTTTACTGCTTGGATGGCTTCCAGTTGTTTATTATCATCAATTCTGCAGTAATGAACAGTGACCTACTAAGCTTTTTGTTGGGCTCATGTTAATTTTAACTGCAGTATCAATGAGAGAAAATAGACTTTTCTCCTCTCAAAAAGAAAAGAATGAGATCATTAAACAGTGATGGATCATTATAAAAAATTACTAAATGAAGTAATTAAAGTAGATCAAAATGTTATTTCTTTAAATTTTCTATTTTGACTTCATGATGCATTTGAAAGTAATAAATGTTGCAGTGCATATACATATGCATATATAATTATATACTTAGACATAGCATGTATACATTCACATTGCATATATTCAATAAACAAGTATAAATGGCAATTTCAGAAGAGTAATTCTTGGATCTTGGGCTATTCTTGTAGTTTTGTATTACTTAAACTGGAGAAGAACCAATTTTCTGCTGGTGTTAGTCATGACCAATCACCACTACTGGTTTTGTGGCAGTGGTTGCCATTTCTGTCAGATCAAATTCTGATTCTTTAAACCAAGATGGCCCATCCGTGAGTCAAGATCTCGGTGGCCCACAGAAGGTCATAAAGTCCGATTTGAGAGAAGTGATCTAAAAATGATGTGCTTTGGAACCTGTAGTTTTTGCAAAACTCCTTGAGCAGTTGCCTTTGGGACTGGACTGGGTTGTAGAGTGTCCTCAGAGCCTCTCAATCCTACTTCCACCAGAACAAATGGTTTCCCATTAGTTTTATTGTTTTTCTGTCCTATAAGAGGTTTCCTTGTAAGCTAGGACTCCCTGAAATCAAAGTTTATACAGCGCCTCATGCTAAACACCCCACATGAATCCCTGT